>OU452183.1:62500-662500 GCA_911728515.1 Peribatodes rhomboidaria
CGCAACACTTCAGAGAAAAACTGAAAAACATTCAAAATTTTACTAACTTAACATAACCCACACCTTTGGAACTGTATAACTTCTACATTTGGCATACTAGAATTTTTTAATTATTTTTACAGAGTTCAGAGGGTGATAGCGCATCGCGCCCCACCCTTTAAACAACGAATTTTGCACATTTCTTCAAAATTTTCAAACCGAGTTTACCTTAGCGGTGCTCATTTTTCATACATTCGATTTTTAGAGCGTTTAAAAATTTTACTTACCTTATCGTGTGACACGTCGCTGGATTCGGCTCGACGAACTGCACCAGGATCTGAAACAAAAATCTTAAATAAACGCAACACTTCAGAGAAAAACTGAAAAACATTCAAAATTTTACTAACTTAACATAACCCACACCTTTGGAACTGTATAACTTCTACATTTGGCATACTAGAATTTTTTAATTATTTTTACAGAGTTCAGAGGGTGATAGCGCATCGCGCCCCACCCTTTAAACAACGAATTTTGCACATTTCTTCAAAATTTTCAAACCGAGTTTACCTTAGCGGTGCTCATTTTTCATACATTCGATTTTTAGAGCGTTTAAAAATTTTACTTACCTTATCGTGTGACACGTCGCTGGATTCGGCTCGACGAACTGCACCAGGATCTGAAACAAAAATCTTAAATAAACGCAACACTTCAGAGAAAAACTGAAAAACATTCAAAATTTTACTAACTTAACATAACCCACACCTTTGGAACTGTATAACTTCTACATTTGGCATACTAGAATTTTTTAATTATTTTTACAGAGTTCAGAGGGTGATAGCGCATCGCGCCCCACCCTTTAAACAACGAATTTTGCACATTTCTTCAAAATTTTCAAACCGAGTTTACCTTAGCGGTGCTCATTTTTCATACATTCGATTTTTAGAGCGTTTAAAAATTTTACTTACCTTATCGTGTGACACGTCGCTGGATTCGGCTCGACGAACTGCACCAGGATCTGAAACAAAAATCTTAAATAAACGCAACACTTCAGAGAAAAACTGAAAAACATTCAAAATTTTACTAACTTAACATAACCCACACCTTTGGAACTGTATAACTTCTACATTTGGCATACTAGAATTTTTTAATTATTTTTACAGAGTTCAGAGGGTGATAGCGCATCGCGCCCCACCCTTTAAACAACGAATTTTGCACATTTCTTCAAAATTTTCAAACCGAGTTTACCTTAGCGGTGCTCATTTTTCATACATTCGATTTTTAGAGCGTTTAAAAATTTTACTTACCTTATCGTGTGACACGTCGCTGGATTCGGCTCGACGAACTGCACCAGGATCTGAAACAAAAATCTTAAATAAACGCAACACTTCAGAGAAAAACTGAAAAACATTCAAAATTTTACTAACTTAACATAACCCACACCTTTGGAACTGTATAACTTCTACATTTGGCATACTAGAATTTTTTAATTATTTTTACAGAGTTCAGAGGGTGATAGCGCATCGCGCCCCACCCTTTAAACAACGAATTTTGCACATTTCTTCAAAATTTTCAAACCGAGTTTACCTTAGCGGTGCTCATTTTTCATACATTCGATTTTTAGAGCGTTTAAAAATTTTACTTACCTTATCGTGTGACACGTCGCTGGATTCGGCTCGACGAACTGCACCAGGATCTGAAACAAAAATCTTAAATAAACGCAACACTTCAGAGAAAAACTGAAAAACATTCAAAATTTTACTAACTTAACATAACCCACACCTTTGGAACTGTATAACTTCTACATTTGGCATACTAGAATTTTTTAATTATTTTTACAGAGTTCAGAGGGTGATAGCGCATCGCGCCCCACCCTTTAAACAACGAATTTTGGACATTTCTTCAAAATTTTCAAACCGAGTTTACCTTAGCGGTGCTCATTTTTCATACATTCGATTTTTAGAGCGTTTAAAAATTTTACTTACCTTATCGTGTGACACGTCGCTGGATTCGGCTCGACGAACTGCACCAGGATCTGAAACAAAAATCTTAAATAAACGCAACACTTCAGAGAAAAACTGAAAAACATTCAAAATTTTACTAACTTAACATAACCCACACCTTTGGAACTGTATAACTTCTACATTTGGCATACTAGAATTTTTTAATTATTTTTACAGAGTTCAGAGGGTGATAGCGCATCGCGCCCCACCCTTTAAACAACGAATTTTGCACATTTCTTCAAAATTTTCAAACCGAGTTTACCTTAGCGGTGCTCATTTTTCATACATTCGATTTTTAGAGCGTTTAAAAATTTTACTTACCTTATCGTGTGACACGTCGCTGGATTCGGCTCGACGAACTGCACCAGGATCTGAAACAAAAATCTTAAATAAACGCAACACTTCAGAGAAAAACTGAAAAACATTCAAAATTTTACTAACTTAACATAACCCACACCTTTGGAACTGTATAACTTCTACATTTGGCATACTAGAATTTTTTAATTATTTTTACAGAGTTCAGAGGGTGATAGCGCATCGCGCCCCACCCTTTAAACAACGAATTTTGCACATTTCTTCAAAATTTTCAAACCGAGTTTACCTTAGCGGTGCTCATTTTTCATACATTCGATTTTTAGAGCGTTTAAAAATTTTACTTACCTTATCGTGTGACACGTCGCTGGATTCGGCTCGACGAACTGCACCAGGATCTGAAACAAAAATCTTAAATAAACGCAACACTTCAGAGAAAAACTGAAAAACATTCAAAATTTTACTAACTTAACATAACCCACACCTTTGGAACTGTATAACTTCTACATTTGGCATACTAGAATTTTTTAATTATTTTTACAGAGTTCAGAGGGTGATAGCGCATCGCGCCCCACCCTTTAAACAACGAATTTTGCACATTTCTTCAAAATTTTCAAACCGAGTTTACCTTAGCGGTGCTCATTTTTCATACATTCGATTTTTAGAGCGTTTAAAAATTTTACTTACCTTATCGTGTGACACGTCGCTGGATTCGGCTCGACGAACTGCACCAGGATCTGAAACAAAAATCTTAAATAAACGCAACACTTCAGAGAAAAACTGAAAAACATTCAAAATTTTACTAACTTAACATAACCCACACCTTTGGAACTGTATAACTTCTACATTTGGCATACTAGAATTTTTTAATTATTTTTACAGAGTTCAGAGGGTGATAGCGCATCGCGCCCCACCCTTTAAACAACGAATTTTGCACATTTCTTCAAAATTTTCAAACCGAGTTTACCTTAGCGGTGCTCATTTTTCATACATTCGATTTTTAGAGCGTTTAAAAATTTTACTTACCTTATCGTGTGACACGTCGCTGGATTCGGCTCGACGAACTGCACCAGGATCTGAAACAAAAATCTTAAATAAACGCAACACTTCAGAGAAAAACTGAAAAACATTCAAAATTTTACTAACTTAACATAACCCACACCTTTGGAACTGTATAACTTCTACATTTGGCATACTAGAATTTTTTAATTATTTTTACAGAGTTCAGAGGGTGATAGCGCATCGCGCCCCACCCTTTAAACAACGAATTTTGCACATTTCTTCAAAATTTTCAAACCGAGTTTACCTTAGCGGTGCTCATTTTTCATACATTCGATTTTTAGAGCGTTTAAAAATTTTACTTACCTTATCGTGTGACACGTCGCTGGATTCGGCTCGACGAACTGCACCAGGATCTGAAACAAAAATCTTAAATAAACGCAACACTTCAGAGAAAAACTGAAAAACATTCAAAATTTTACTAACTTAACATAACCCACACCTTTGGAACTGTATAACTTCTACATTTGGCATACTAGAATTTTTTAATTATTTTTACAGAGTTCAGAGGGTGATAGCGCATCGCGCCCCACCCTTTAAACAACGAATTTTGCACATTTCTTCAAAATTTTCAAACCGAGTTTACCTTAGCGGTGCTCATTTTTCATACATTCGATTTTTAGAGCGTTTAAAAATTTTACTTACCTTATCGTGTGACACGTCGCTGGATTCGGCTCGACGAACTGCACCAGGATCTGAAACAAAAATCTTAAATAAACGCAACACTTCAGAGAAAAACTGAAAAACATTCAAAATTTTACTAACTTAACATAACCCACACCTTTGGAACTGTATAACTTCTACATTTGGCATACTAGAATTTTTTAATTATTTTTACAGAGTTCAGAGGGTGATAGCGCATCGCGCCCCACCCTTTAAACAACGAATTTTGGACATTTCTTCAAAATTTTCAAACCGAGTTTACCTTAGCGGTGCTCATTTTTCATACATTCGATTTTTAGAGCGTTTAAAAATTTTACTTACCTTATCGTGTGACACGTCGCTGGATTCGGCTCGACGAACTGCACCAGGATCTGAAACAAAAATCTTAAATAAACGCAACACTTCAGAGAAAAACTGAAAAACATTCAAAATTTTACTAACTTAACATAACCCACACCTTTGGAACTGTATAACTTCTACATTTGGCATACTAGAATTTTTTAATTATTTTTACAGAGTTCAGAGGGTGATAGCGCATCGCGCCCCACCCTTTAAACAACGAATTTTGCACATTTCTTCAAAATTTTCAAACCGAGTTTACCTTAGCGGTGCTCATTTTTCATACATTCGATTTTTAGAGCGTTTAAAAATTTTACTTACCTTATCGTGTGACACGTCGCTGGATTCGGCTCGACGAACTGCACCAGGATCTGAAACAAAAATCTTAAATAAACGCAACACTTCAGAGAAAAACTGAAAAACATTCAAAATTTTACTAACTTAACATAACCCACACCTTTGGAACTGTATAACTTCTACATTTGGCATACTAGAATTTTTTAATTATTTTTACAGAGTTCAGAGGGTGATAGCGCATCGCGCCCCACCCTTTAAACAACGAATTTTGCACATTTCTTCAAAATTTTCAAACCGAGTTTACCTTAGCGGTGCTCATTTTTCATACATTCGATTTTTAGAGCGTTTAAAAATTTTACTTACCTTATCGTGTGACACGTCGCTGGATTCGGCTCGACGAACTGCACCAGGATCTGAAACAAAAATCTTAAATAAACGCAACACTTCAGAGAAAAACTGAAAAACATTCAAAATTTTACTAACTTAACATAACCCACACCTTTGGAACTGTATAACTTCTACATTTGGCATACTAGAATTTTTTAATTATTTTTACAGAGTTCAGAGGGTGATAGCGCATCGCGCCCCACCCATTAAACAACGAATTTTGCACATTTCTTCAAAATTTTCAAACCGAGTTTACCTTAGCGGTGCTCATTTTTCATACATTCGATTTTTAGAGCGTTTAAAAATTTTACTTACCTTATCGTGTGACACGTCGCTGGATTCGGCTCGACGAACTGCACCAGGATCTGAAACAAAAATCTTAAATAAACGCAACACTTCAGAGAAAAACTGAAAAACATTCAAAATTTTACTAACTTAACATAACCCACACCTTTGGAACTGTATAACTTCTACATTTGGCATACTAGAATTTTTTAATTATTTTTACAGAGTTCAGAGGGTGATAGCGCATCGCGCCCCACCCTTTAAACAACGAATTTTGCACATTTCTTCAAAATTTTCAAACCGAGTTTACCTTAGCGGTGCTCATTTTTCATACATTCGATTTTTAGAGCGTTTAAAAATTTTACTTACCTTATCGTGTGACACGTCGCTGGATTCGGCTCGACGAACTGCACCAGGATCTGAAACAAAAATCTTAAATAAACGCAACACTTCAGAGAAAAACTGAAAAACATTCAAAATTTTACTAACTTAACATAACCCACACCTTTGGAACTGTATAACTTCTACATTTGGCATACTAGAATTTTTTAATTATTTTTACAGAGTTCAGAGGGTGATAGCGCATCGCGCCCCAAGTAGTATAATATTGGGCATTCTACCCCACCTGTCACTCGGCGAAACTTCGTTTCGCCATCGCGACGACGGTGTGATAGAATGCCCAATATTATACGATCGGCTCGATCTAATTGATCTGTGACACGTATTTGTTAACCAACCCGACCATATCAATCAAACTGATTTTTAACGTGACATGTATTTTACCACATATAACTATAACAAATAACTATAACTGATTGAATTAAAAATTAAGTAAGTACCTACGTATGAGTAAAATATTACGATTTGACGACACTTATAACGATAAAAATGAATATGGAATGTAAATGGATATGGGTATTGTTTGTAATACAATACAAAAACGAAGAACGATTTGATAAACAATTTATTGTAAGTATATGAAAATTAAATTTAACAATTAAATTTACTTATCGTAAAATTTTGGTGGGTCTGGGAATAGCGTGTCAACCGATAACACGAACTTTTGCAGTGTTCGCCATTGCGAAGACTCGGCGTTGGCTTGCAACTTGATGCGGACGAGCGCCTTCTTCCACAGCTCCAGGGAGTCCACAGCGCGCGCGTCCTCCGACTTGTATACCTTGCAGTCGATGTAGTACTCGCCCTCTGTGCTCGCCGTACGTCGCTCGCTCCCGTTGCCCACTCGGTTCACAAAATAAGAAGCTAGCTGTTGGTTGTCCGCTTTATTGTTCATCGCGGCAGACCCACGATTTTGACTAACACCGAATATATCGGAATCAGTATTCGATTTTTTACTGAAACAAACAAGAAAACAATATGTTAATTAACTATAAAGATACAATTTATAAATATTGTAGAATGGTAGACCTATTATGTTCTATGGCTAAGCAACTCACTGTTTGTTTAGTTTAACTGATTAGTACAACTAATCCCATACCTGAGACACACTTACGTTTGGTTGTTAGCTCGTATTCGATTGCCTATGGAATTGGGACAAACGACTAAGTGTGAATGAACGGAGTCGAGTACGCCTGTATTCGAACAGAGTTCGTTAACGGAACGTGAACAAAACAAGGTGGTGTAAATAATGCATAGGGTGCCCGAATTCGAGGAACGTCTTTTGTGTCCACGAATACGACGATCACTACACGGGTTTACGATCAAGTGTAATTGCGCCATTAGCTACATCGGTACTCAACTAAATTTTATACTGTAATAGCTATCACAGCATAAAATTTCGTTTCTAGCAAAGAAGAAATGTATAAGTTCAATTTACCTTGGTGGCGTAGAGTTGGAAGGCGATGCACGTGGCTTGCGTTTCTTGTTAACAGCGACGGGTTTGCTTCTGGACTTGTTGTTTTCAGTAGTCGCAGTACTTGCGGTCGCCTGATAATATTCGCTATCAGATTCAGACCTAAAGTAAAATAAGATGTAAAATTGTGTATGATAGTGTGAAACAGGAATTAACTCACATGCAAATTTTGGGTTATCATTCCGATTAGCTTCGATCGCATTGAGAAGACCGTCGGGGTCTTCCTCAAAGAAAGCCACAGAATGAAACTAGTCGAAATAAAAGTAATAGTAATAAATAGATAGTTATTTTGGCTTGGTTTCATATAACCCGATGGTCCGGTTCAGTCCTCAAGCCCTTTGCCTGTTAACGGAACCGGGTCACCGTACTAAATGAAACCACGTTGCTATTTTCACAGCAACGCATTTTAAAATACTCACATTTTCTAGCGAACTGGTAAGTAACCAACAGGTTACTCGTCTGCAGGGGATCGCAGATAGGTTTTGAAGGCTCGGCTGACAGCTCGCTGGAGACGCGGTTGGTTCTTGAAGGTTCAGCGAGCAGCAGAGGCAACACCGGAGGCAACCGTCGGCTCTTGAAGGCTCAGCAAGCAGCAGAGGTAGCATCGAAGGCAGCGGTTGGCTCTTGAAGGCTCAGCGAGCAGCAGAGGTAGCAGCGGTTGGTTCTTGAAGGCTCGGCAGGCAGCAGAGGTGGTGTCGAAGACAGGATACTTCTTCTGTGATTACTTCTTGAAGATACTGGAACACTTGCGGACTGGGACTCGTTGACGAATATATAAGTCGAAAATGACTTCTTATAAAGCAAAAACCGAGGTTAATTCACTAATTTAAAAATCACTACGAATGATTAGGTACAATAATGCAAAAACGATATTTCTTTTTAGCCGTATTAAATTCAGTCAAAATAATAGCTAAGCAAATTATTTCAATTGTCGACGAAGTAAAAATAATCAGGGTTGTCATACAGATATTGTGTAATTAGCAAACTAAGCCATTACTAAAACACTATGAATGTAAATGCGCGCCAACCTTACCTGATAGTGCTGACCGGTGCTCATGCTCATGCAAAAACGATATTTCTTTTTAGCCGTATTAAATTCAGTTAAAATAATAGCTAAGCAAATTATTTCGGTCACATCAATTGTCGACGAAGTGAAAATAATTAGGGTTGTCATACTGATATTGTGTAATTAACAAACTAAGTCATTACTAAAACACTATGAATGTAAATGCGCGCCAACCTTACCTGATAGTGCTGACCGATGCTCATGTTTTATTTTGAAATAGTTTTTGGGTTGGGCATTGGTTGGTGTCAACATTTTATTGTCTATTTGGAAGACATATTGACCGATCACTGCTTGCTTGGTTTCAAAACATTTTAAAATAATTTGATGTTGATCCGAAGTTCAAATCAATTGCAGAATAAATGCAATTAAATAAATTAAATCTAAGAAACATTAGATGGTAAGTAATTTATTTTCAATGTTTTCTTTTTTATTTTTATAATTTTATTGATTTGTTTTAAAATGTTGTTTTGAATATTAGTGACATTTTTTTTTGTTTGTTTTTAGAAATACTCTTACGTTAAACACTTCAATTACTTGGTGCTGTGATTATCAAGCAAAGATCAAAACATAGAGGTATCTTCTGTTAAGACTGACCGTTTGACCCTAAATTGAAACTTGGATAAATTATTGGTAATTATTCATCCTTTTTAAATCATTTTATTGATTTGTGTTATTTGTCTTGATTCTTAGTAACATTATTTTTGTTTGTTTTTAGAAATACCCTAACATTGAACACTTCAATTACTTGGTGCTGTAATTATCAAGCAAAGAGCAAAACAAAGGTGTAACTCCTGTTAAGACTGGCGTTTGACCCCGAGTTGAAACTTGAATAAATTATAGGTAATATTTTTTTTAAATAATTTTATTGATTTGGGCTAAAGTTGTGTCTTAAATCTTAATAATTACTTACTTAAATAGTTATATATTTCCATAGATACATTGCTAATTTGCTATATGATTTCAGGAATAACAACACGTTTCGACAAAATCTTCGATTACTTCGTGCGTGTGTGGACTACCGGAGATGACAACAAAAAATAGTCATTAATATTATCAATATTAACAAAAATAGTCTTGATTTGGTGACGAGAAATCCTTGTGCATACCTACTTAATTCGTTTATACTTTTGTTAATATTTCCGAAGCTCCAACACCTATCCGAAATAGCCCGAGGCACTTACCTACTTCATTGTGAGTATTAATAATAATCTATTTAAAGTTTAGATTAGTGATTATATTTAATATACTAATTAAATTTTAGTACGTACGTCTAATAAAAATGCCTCACTGTTCGGTTTGCAAGGTATTTGTAGATAATCGTAGGTGGTCAGGTCATTTACGTAGTAATGTACATAAAAACAATAGCAAGACTCCGATGTATGACAATGTAGAAATAATTAATTCTTCTTTCAAAGGAAGAATTGTAAGTTACAGGATCACTGCAACTGACGAACAAATAAATAATTTTCCTGAAATATTTCTTAATAAAATCAGTAAAGAAGTAAAAAATCTTATAGATACGTCACTACAAAAGCATACATCTGTCAAGATTAATTTTGAACTATTTTCTTTTTTTCTTTTGTTTAAAAATGATGAACAGGAATTAAAATCGTTTTCTACTAAAAACTTTATCTTTAATGTACATTATGATTTTGACTTAATATATAAAACAGTAAATGAAACACTTTTAAAAAAAATTGAAGAGTTTCAAGAGAGAGATAGCGGTTGGACATTTTTATGTAATTCGCATTTAGAAGTTAACATTAGTAAATATCAGCCTCTTAGCGGATCAAAATTTTTTCCTTTGCCTAAGTATATAAAGAACAAAAAAGCTTGTTTGAATATTCAAAATAAAGATAAGTATTGTTTTTTATGGTGCATTGTGGCAGCTTTGTATCCCACGAATCGCCATCCTGAGAGAATTTCATCTTATCCTCATTTCCGAGATGTTTTAAATGTTAATGATTTATCATTTCCAATCACATTTTCTGACATAGCAGTATTTGAGAAAAACCATCCTTTTTTAAATATTTTTGTTTATGGATTGAAAAATGACAAGACAATAATCGGGCCCTTGTATAAAACATCAAATTGTAAATCTCAAAGCATCCATCTACTTTATTTAGAAAATAACACTGATTCCCATTTCTGTTTAATTATAAACTTTTCTCGTCTAGTTAGGTGTCAGATAAGCAAACACCATGGTAAATTATACTTTTGTGAAACCTGCTTATTATTTTTTCCTACTCTGAAAAAAATCGAAACACATTTGTGTGGAGGAGTTGTCACGGTTTTACCAGATCAAGGGTCTATTTTAAAATTTAATCATTATGAACGAAAACAAAATATTCCCTTCGTCATATACGCCGATTTCGAAACATTGCTTGAACCGATTAGTGACCTGAAATTAGACACCGACAATACGTCATACTCACAACGGCACGTGCCAGCCGCGTTTGCCTATAATGTTGTTTCGTCATCTGATATGTCAGTTGAAGGATTTAAGAGTTATCGTGGTGATGATTGTGTTTCAAAATTTATAAATTATTTGATTGATGATGTTAAAGCAATACATAGAACTCTGTCCAAAAACGAGCCCATGATATTTACAGAAAAAGATTCTCTTAATTTTAAACAAGCTATCACATGTCATATTTGTGAGAATTTACTGTGGAACGATAGAGTTAGGGATCATTGTCATATTACAGGTCAATACCGAGGCGCAGCACATCGTCATTGTAATCTTCAATATAAAATACCTACATTCGTTCCAATATTTTTTCATAATTTAAGCGGGTATGACTGTCACTTATTTATAAAAAAGTTAGCCGAATTTCCAGGTCAAGTTAAAATTATACCTAAAAATAAGGAAAAATATACAACATTTACAAAGTTTATCCCTATTAGTTCTAATGAGTTCATACAAGTAAGATTTTTAGATTCCTTCAACTTTTTAGCATCAAGTTTAGATAAGCTTGCCAAAACCATGCAGACAGATGATTTTGTTTATCTTCGGTCTCATTACCCTGATAAAAAACTTTTTAAATTGTTAACACGAAAAGGTGTATATCCCTATGACTTTATGTCACATTGGACCCGTTACGATGAAAAATCATTACCGTCTAAGCATCATTTTCATAACTCTTTGACTAACGAAAATATTTCAGATGATGACTACAAACATGCTCAAACTGTTTGGAATGAATTTAACATCAGAGATATGGGTGAATACACTGATTTATACCTAAAAACAGACGTACTTCTACTGACTGATATTTTTCAGAATTTTCGAAAAACATGTAAACAACATTATAAGCTTGACCCTGCGTTTTACGTGACTGCACCTAGTTTATCCTTCGATGCAATGTTACTTAAAACAGATGTTCAGTTAGAACTCGTGTCAGACCTGGCTATCGTGAGGATGATTCAAAGCGGCATACGAGGCGGGTTGTGTATGTGTTCCCATCGGTATGCAGAAGCCAATCATAAATACATGCCTGAATATGATACTGCAAAGCCACAATGCTATATTTTTTATGCTGATTGTAACAACTTATATGGATATTCCCTTTGCTCTCATTTACCGTATTCTAGTTTTAGGTTTCTTAGTGATAATGAGATAGATAATTTACGGATTGACAGAATTGAGAATGATGCCGAGTGGGGCTTCATTTTGGAAGTGGATCTTTTGTATCCTGATTTTTTACATAAGCATCACAATGATTTACCTTTTTGCCCTGAAAAATGTATACCTCCTGGAGGTAAATCGAAGAAATTAATTGCAAATTTGTGTAATAAATACAACTACGTCATACATTATGTGCATTTAAAAAAGTGTCTAGAACATGGATTAATTTTACGCAGAGTTCATAGAGTTATAACATTTAGACAGAGTCCTTATTTAAAAAAGTATATAGAATTGAATACACAATTAAGACAAAAGGCAAAAAGTTCTTTTGAACAAGACTTTTTCAAATTATTGAATAACAGCGTCTTTGGAAAAACACTAGAAAATACTGAGAACCGAGTATGTGTTCATTTAGTTAATAAGTGGAGTGATCAATGTAATACAACAAAAAAATCAATATCAGCTGAGAAACTTATAGCTAATCCTTATTTCCATAGTGCCAGTATTCTTTCTGAAAATTTAGTCGCCATACAAATGAAACCTGACCGAATTATTTTAGACAAACCAATTTATATAGGATTCACCGTTTTAGAGCTTTCTAAATCACATATGTATGACTTTCATTACAATGTTGTCAAACCTTTTTATGAAGATCGAGTGAAGCTGTGCTATACAGATACCGACTCGTTTGTCTACAAAATATTCACTTATGATTTTTATCACGACCTTAAACACAATTTTTTGCAATATTTCGATACTAGTAACTATTCTCTCGAAAACGAATTTCACATTTCCTTAAGAAACAAAAAGATTCCAGGATTGTTCAAAGATGAAATGGGAGGTCAGTACATCACACATTTTGTTGGGTTAAGATCGAAACTTTACTCCATAAAGACTCCTGATAAAATCATTAAAAAAGCTAAGGGGGTTAAATCATGTGTAGTAAAGGATTTAGACATCACGGATTATGAAAATGTATTATTTAATAATAGAATAGTACGCAGAAAAAATATAGTATTTAAATCCATTAAGCATGAGATTTTCACTCAGAAAATCAATAAAATAGCATTATCAAATAATGATGACAAACGAGCGATATCTGCAGATAAGGTATCCACACTAGCGTGGGGTCACTCATCTTTATTAAAAGGTAATTTAATTTAAGGTTATTTACTATCACAATTTTTTTTTTTTTTGTTTTGTAATTATACTTTTGTAAATATAGTAAGGTTTAATTTAGTTAAGTCTCATTGTGTTTTTTTTTGTACTTATGTTATAGTAATAAATTAAAAGATCAAATTGTGAATATAAATAAAGTATTGATGTAATTATAATTATTTTTATTAACCTATCCTGCATTTAGCTATGATAGTTAGGTATTTCATACGTATAATTATGTAGATCAGTTCATTGTCCTCAGGCTTGGAGACAGAAATGCTTAGTTAGCTTTTTATGGTTCGTGTCAACGATATATAATAAGTAGATACGCCAT
Source organism: Peribatodes rhomboidaria (assembly GCA_911728515.1). Taxonomy (NCBI): domain Eukaryota; kingdom Metazoa; phylum Arthropoda; class Insecta; order Lepidoptera; family Geometridae; genus Peribatodes; species Peribatodes rhomboidaria. Next base: position 75,878 of record OU452183.1, read on the forward strand.
GCGTTAAAAACGGTTGAAGGTATTTTGTAGGTACTATCTATTTTACCAACAAGCAACCGCGAATAATATAATGTACCTATAACGTAGAAATTAATTACAACTATAAAAACATTTGTTTTTATTGGTTTCTTACCACTAGCAATCACGCACGATGTCTTGTTTCAATTACCTGTTTGGTGATAAATGCCGTATCTATTATTATTGATCTATGGTTGACTTGAAAAGTGCGATGTAATGTTAAAAATTGTATCAATTTCTGCGTTATTTTGCAAATGTCACTAGCCTTGACTAGGTGTTAGTAGTGGTTGATATTTGGTTCAACATAATCATGACATCGGTAAGTTTTTTAATGAGATAAAACTCTATATTGTTTTCGTTGAAATAAATCTAACCTATGATTGTAACAATGTGTTTGTAACAATATAAATATATGTAATATTTCTTGCATTTTTACAGATTTCTAACGAATCTGAAGCTGTCTTCAGCCAGTAAGCTCAGGATCAGGATTATGAAAATTTGCAAGATTTTAATGAAATGATTCGCCGCGAAGCCGAGTGCCCTAAATCAAGGACAAACCAAAAATCAAAACATCGTCGTCGAGAAAAACCGAAAAAACAAAATTCAACGAAATCTTTCGTAATGAGTAGACTCCATCGGCGAGGAATTAAGTTAATAAAAATTTCAGTTATAGATTTGTGTAATAATAGCATTGTTCAAGCTGATAGTGATAGTGATAGTGAAAATGTTATTATAAATGCACAATACATTGTGAAAGATGCTATCGACAGCGTTATGGACGAAACAGAATCATTAGTTAAGAAAATATCGAAATCTTTAATAGACACCGACTATTAATTATAACACTAATAAACAACTCTTTTTATTGCATCGGAATTTTGTAAAATACTAAATGAAGAATGTGAAATAAATTAAAACTAATATTCATTTACAAAGTTTTTTTATTCATTCATCTAAAAAAGTAGGTAAGTACACATTTATTTCTGCTCTAAATACTTTTTTAAACATAACACATTTTTAAGCGCACATTGATTTAAATGCTTCATACAATTTAAATTACTTCTTCCATCACAAAATTTTTTATGCAAGACCGGTAAATTGGGACATTGATTTTCGTCAAGTTCAGAAATATTGCAATTATTCACACCAAGGTCTTTTATCCATTTTACCTTCTCTATCCCTTTAACAATTATTTTCTTATTTTCTAGGTATGGAACGATTATGCGCAGGAATTCTCTATAGTCAATATATCCTTCGCTCCAATAAATACCTCTGTTTCTTTCCAGCCATTTAACTTGCTTCTTTTCATCACATGTTAAATATTTGAACAGATAGGGAGGTTTTATCAAAAAAGTTTGAGTATAATCACAAGTAGCTAAAGCCAGTTCTTTGACTATGAAATTATTATAAAGATCTTTAAAACCTTGAACATCCAATATGATAGTTTCCTTATTCATGATATTTTTTTAACAGTATTGCTCAAAGGTTTATACTCAATTATACAGTCATTCAAAATAAGACAGTACGCTGAAGTTTGATCTGGTATATCCGTATTGCTTTCAATTTCCACCCTCACATCTACGACAGGACCAGTCTTCAGATTATCGGGTTGTCTTGAACAGTCTACGACAAACAACGGCGCCAATTCTTTGAATTGTTTTTCACTCAATAAAGGCTCCGAACGGCGTCCATAATACGACTGTTGAAATTTTGTGTACTGCTCGTATAATAAAGCAAATCTATTATTTACGAAATTCACATTTAGATTTTCATATGGAAAGTAGGTTGAATTTAGGTAAACTCTAATATCACGAATATGGCAATGGTCAAACTGAGACATATCAACAGTTGGATTGTTTTTTCTATTTGTTTGTAAACCAATAACTACATATCTTGGTTTTTCTATTTGTGAAGAAGTTTTGATAGACCAAGTATGTTTCGTAGTTTTAGGTAATGCAGGATATTCGTACAAATCCCAATTTCTGAAATTCATTTGGAGTGCTCGATCTCTTTCTAAGACTTTAAGCAAACTTATTTTTTCTTTGTCTGACACTTTAACATGCGGTACACGCCATATGATTTTATTAATCTGAACATCTTGTACTACTTCACCAGTGTTAAGTTTTACAGAATTCAAGTTAGTATTACTTCGTAACAATATCAGTTCATGTCTACAATTAATCACAACTTTCTTAAAATCTTCAGCATAGCCTAGAATATTACTAAGAGGGATGGAAGCAGAAAATTTGCCATCATGTATATTTTTTATACCGTCTATATTCCAACCCCAAGCATGAGATATTTTTGACTCATTTTCATTCATTGATATTAGCGATTTCATCGTAGTAGTCACACCAGCATTTTTTATTTTATCAATTTCCACTCCATTTAGCTCATACCTTATATCTTGGAATAAGTAGAGTAAAGCATTATTCGTAAACTGCACAGTACTGGCTGTATCTTTAGAATCATTTTTCTTAACGATAATGGATCCTTCTAAATACAGAGTGCTTGCTGATGGTAGTATGTATATATCTTGTTGGTTAATAGGTATTCGAATTTCATCATTCCTGTTGAAACTGGTTACATAGGGCTTGTAAGAATGAAACTCAATACCTTCGATGGTGTTGTCAGAAGTTGGAGCGGATAAAACATCTAAAATATTCATTTTAGCAAACCGATTGTCTTAAGAAATATCTTATTTTCTCTGGTCAATTTTATTTTCTTTTTAGAGCGAGCTCTTATTTGCTTGATAGCTTGAGTTGGACTGTTGTTTGTAATTTGTTGAGGCACATATTTATTGTAGTCAATCATTTTTTCTTCTAATATGCAGATATAGCTGTACTTCTTCACCTCGTAAATTTATTAAACGGTTGTTTATATCTAACAACCTGATATGAATGCAGCTAATGTTGTTCTGATTGATTGGAAAGTATATTGCGTTTTTCGGGATTTCTATAATCCGATATCCAGGAGGTACGTTGAGTGCAAATTCGTGGATGATGTGACTGGGTTCTCCGTTTATGTACGAGCCGCTAACAATATCACATTCAATCCTGATCACGGTCGTAGGCAAAATGTTGACTGGAAACTCTGACACATGCCATTTATTTGCTTTCAAGATCTGATTATTAAATCCTAATAAACTTCTAAAAGTATCATCTTTAGTAAAATTTATATTTTTGGTGCAGAACAAAGCAGTTTTCAAAGTATTGTTATTGCATTGTAGTTTGATTGAAGCATCTTTTATTTCAGATTTTAAATAATCACCAATATCTTGTAATTCGTAACTGCCTTCTGGTATTTCAATAACTTCATCAGATCCATAATACAGCCTATTATTTTTTAAATCAATGTTCGGAATAGAATTAAATGATGAAAAATGCAACAAGGCACATTCATAATGTCCATATAACTGCAAAGTGTTAGGATAATAAGTAGATAAGTCTGACGAATTTCCTGTTATCGACAATGTGAGAGACATTTTGCAAATGATGGAAATGAAAGAAAATCATAAGATTTATACATGTCTTTATTCCAAAAATTTCTTAAATATTTTAAACATAAGTGTCCACAATTTATAGTATTGAATTTCTGAAATCTTGTGTAGTTATAAAAAACATTACAATTTCTAAAATACCACATCAATTCCATGGGCGGTTTCAAATTACCATAGCTATCAAAATATTCACAATAACTATTCACTTTAACATAAGCTACCCAATGCGTTCCTTCATTTTTTGATTCGTCTAAGTTAACGATACCGCATTCAAATCGTTTTGGTGCCCTTGGTAACTGATCTTTCATGTAGACTCCTCGAAAGTGTGGGATGTCGCTAGCATGCTTTTGGATATCTATATTAGTTAAGGCACGATTGGGTAGCTTAGTATTTAGTTTTTTTGAGCTTTTATGAACAATCCTTTACCACTTTTATACGACTTAATATATAAACCTTTGCCTAAGGCTAAAGTCTCCATGGTCTTATTATGTCGTTCTGTTTCTTTTAAGTTTTCTCGAGCAGCTTTGTAATCGTTTACGGTTTTTGCAATACCAGCTGCACCACCAGCTAAAGTTCCTAATGCCGATAAACCAGCAAATATGGGGATTAACGGTAGGATTCCTCCAGTCTTCGGTATGGGTATAACTCGGGGTACCCTAATTTTCGGTGTGCGTTGGAACATTCTTTTTGCTATCGAGTGAGCAGCGTTTATTAAAGTTTTACTATCCTTCGGCTTTAGTTTTTTAATTTTTGATTTTATTTTTGATACGAAACTATTAAAAGTTTTAACACCGGCCCCTGACTTTAATTTAGCTTTCATAACTTTGCTCACTAACCAGGAGCTAAGCTTTTCACCTTTCCCTGCGTTTTTTGATTTTAGTCTTTGATTAGCCATGTTTAACAGTTGTAAATCAGCTTTATGACGATTCATTAAGTCAGAATGGTATGCATAAGCAATATCGTGCTGCATACAAGCTTCGTCTAGCTTATTTACACCTCGGTCACCTCGCAATAATCGTTTTTGAAGTTTAGTGCCAGGCCCACAATAGTTGTAACCAGGCAAATGTAATTCAAATGGTAGATTATTGATTACACTATTAACTAGTCCACCCCCTTGCATTGCTCAAAGTATAATGAGTCAATTATAGCAAAGTATATTAGTTATACTAGTAGCTTAACCGACTATTGCCGATCGGTCAATCCAACTACTTTCTTCGTTGCTTAAACCCAACCACTTGACATATAGTTTTTTTCCTCTTTTTTTTAAAACTTTTTCTATCAAGTATGTATTTGGACAATAAGATTTTTGAAGTTCTTGCTCGTAAAAAGTTCCTAGAATTGGTTGCTTTCGCTGATCTTCTAAATGATAGGTCACTGGTATAGTCTTATTAATCTTTTTAATAGTAAATAGTTCTGTTGTCCAATTAGGAGTATATCCCTTCTCAAAAATATGTTTGTATTTACTGACACGAACTTTGTCATCAACTTTGAACTTAGTTTTAGATTGATTAGATGAATGTTTATGTGATTTTTTAATATTAATTTTTATTAAGGGCTCGTTACATTTATTAACTTCGATTGGTTTAAATTTTATAGTACTGTGTTTTGTGTTGTTATATATTTCTATTGTAGTTTTTAATACTTTACCTAACCATTTGTAGTTCCCATTAAGACTAAAACATTTAAAGAGTTTATTTTTAATAGTTTTGATCAAGCGCTCTACAATTGAAGCTTTCTTAGTAGAAAAAGTTGAATAATGATTTACACGTTTTTTTTTCATAAGCTTTTGGAATTCAACGTTATAAAACTCAGTTCCAAAATCTGTTTGTAAGTGAACCGGATTGCGGTGGTTTAAAGCCAGTATTCGCTCAAATGCACGAGTAACACTATGTTTATTTTTCATTTTTAATGGTTCTGTCCAAGCGTACTTTGAAAAACAATCAATGACCACTAAAATATAACTATAACCTTTATTATAACTTTTTAAATTCTGCATATCTATAAGATCAGCTTGCCATAAATCATCGATCCCTCTTAGTATAACAGAACGTCGAAGAAAATTTTTTCTTGCATCTTTATGTATTTCATTTATAATTTCTTGTTTTGTCATTGTGCTGGTTTTTTTTGTTCCAACAGTTTATCTACTTCTGCTCTAGTGTAATAATTTTGTTTCAAATGAGTTAAATCTGCAGATGTATTTGCTTTTAAAGCCGATTCGGTAGCACTTCGCGCATCTAGTATGACTCTTGTACGTAAAGAACCAATCAGTTTATTAAACTCTCGTACTATTTTATCGCTACATTGATCTACATATTCTTTGTTTACAGCATCATCTGCTTCTAGAGGAAGTCTGATTCCTCTCAATCTCGATGTTTTTATATTAAAATCTCCGTTTTCTGATTTTAACAAAGCGTTATCATTATACTCAAGTAACTCTGATAAACGCATTCTCTTATGAATAAAGTGTCCGAATTTATCTATATTCATGTTAAAGATGTATTATATTGAAAGGTTGATAGTAAAATGAACCGTGCACTTAATTTTGTTATTATTTATTAATAATTTTACTTTCACGTAACTCTTCAACAATAGATATAATTTCATTATTTAGCCCTGTGTTACCAGCATCTCGGGATGCAATCAATAACTTTAGCCTCTCTACTAGTTCATTAGGATCATCCCAATATACGAAATCTACATTTTTCTTCCACATTTTAGGCAACGTTATTCCGTTTCCCGTATATTGATCATATTCATTCATATTTTTTTGGGTGAAAAGAGGTTTAATAATTTGCATATATTTTTGACCTTTATTACTTTTGATTGGTTTAGTAGGATCAAAGTCTCGACGATGTGCATTTGTATCAAGTAACATCGATTTATAATGCTGCAAATCGCTTTCAGTAATCAAATTTAGATCCACATCCTTCTTGAGTAACAACTGATTTAAACCATGAGTGTTTCGGTATTTTCGTCCTGCTACTGTAATGTAACCATTGCTGATAGTTATGTAAGCAGACCCTAACATGAGTTTCTTGTGCACGGTTCGGATTCCAAAGGGAATATCTATCAGTGTTTCTGAAGAAACTGACCCTGATGATATGTCGCCATCTGCATTGTTATCAATTGATTCGTATGAAGTATCAGCGTCAATGTCAGATTCATCTTTGTCGTTATCGTTATCACTATCATTATTTATTTTGATTCCAACGTCTTTTTCCAGGATCTGGTTATCAATAAACGGAGTTCTAGTTTCTTCTTTAGTATAAGGGGAAGCAGTTTGCTTACTGAGGTTGGCTATTAGGTTGAGAGGTTCTGTTACAGGTTTGAAAACTGATTCCAGCGCTTGATTATTTTCATTCTGAAAATCTCTAATTTTTCTTACTTTTCTTTTTACAGCTTCTGCAGCATCAACAATTTGACTTTTCAATATTTTTTCCATAATGGTATAAAAAGATCCTAATCGATTAAAAGTTGACCAAAGAATAAATATATCGGTATTGTATTGGTCTTTAAATAACGTTATTGGTCAAATACTACAAAAGTATCCAATTTATTTCTATAGCAACCGTTATTTTTGGAGCAATCTTTGTTAATTACAACATAGTTGAAAGGTTCGTTCCATATTGCCGAACACATTACACGAAAATCATGCCAAGTCATGTCAGTATTAACATGTTCTTCATAAACATGTTTCAAATTAATTTCATCTTGTTTAAAAAGTATAATTAAGTTAGCATTATCTCTTACTAATTGTTTAGGAACCTTACTGTAAGTTTGGTTTAGATAAAAACAGTCAATGTGTTTGTGTCTTCCCATTGCAAAGTAATCACGCATGCTATTCTGATTTTCGCAGGCAACATCATCAAATATAATCACGGAGTTGGGTTTTGCATCTTGAACTTTTAAGACTTCTTCACTTCCTTGGTATTTTTGAAGTGAAACACCGGGCACACGTTGTAAAACTTTTTCTAAAAATAAATATTTAGGCTGGTATAGAGTTTTTGAATAAACATAAATATTTTGAAATTTTAAACCATTTTCGTGAATAAGAAGTCCAATGAGTAAATTTGTTTTTCCACAATTTGACGGTCCACAAATAATACATCGAACTGAGTTGGGCAATAATTCTCCATGGCGAAATCCGATCTTAGAAATACTATCGCAGATTGTGTTTATCTGCAATGATTGAGGTTGTTTGACAAATCTCATGTTTAATTCGCTTTGCGGTTTGATTGCTAATGAGTGAATGTAATAATAACATAAACATTTATGATCTAAATCTGACTACTATCTCATTGAACAATAACAAGAAATTCTACGTATAATATTGAGCATTCTGACGCACCATCGACAAGAAGCCTAACTTTGTTAATTGAGCTGGTCGTCTTGGTTAACAAATACGAGTCACAGATCAATTATATCGAGCCGATCGTATAATATTGGGCATTCTATCACACCGTCGTCGCGATGGCGAAACGAAGTTTCGCCGAGTGACAGGTGGGGTAGAATGCCCAATATTATACTACTGCCCCACCCTTTAAACAACGAATTTTGCACATTTCTTCAAAATTTTCAAACCGAGTTTACCTTAGCGGTGCTCATTTTTCATACATTCGATTTTTAGAGCGTTTAAAAATTTTACTTACCTTATCGTGTGACACGTCGCTGGATTCGGCTCGACGAACTGCACCAGGATCTGAAACAAAAATCTTAAATAAACGCAACACTTCAGAGAAAAACTGAAAAACATTCAAAATTTTACTAACTTAACATAACCCACACCTTTGGAACTGTATAACTTCTACATTTGGCATACTAGAATTTTTTAATTATTTTTACAGAGTTCAGAGGGTGATAGCGCATCGCGCCCCACCCTTTAAACAACGAATTTTGCACATTTCTTCAAAATTTTCAAACCGAGTTTACCTTAGCGGTGCTCATTTTTCATACATTCGATTTTTAGAGCGTTTAAAAATTTTACTTACCTTATCGTGTGACACGTCGCTGGATTCGGCTCGACGAACTGCACCAGGATCTGAAACAAAAATCTTAAATAAACGCAACACTTCAGAGAAAAACTGAAAAACATTCAAAATTTTACTAACTTAACATAACCCACACCTTTGGAACTGTATAACTTCTACATTTGGCATACTAGAATTTTTTAATTATTTTTACAGAGTTCAGAGGGTGATAGCGCATCGCGCCCCACCCTTTAAACAACGAATTTTGCACATTTCTTCAAAATTTTCAAACCGAGTTTACCTTAGCGGTGCTCATTTTTCATACATTCGATTTTTAGAGCGTTTAAAAATTTTACTTACCTTATCGTGTGACACGTCGCTGGATTCGGCTTGACGAACTGCACCAGGATCTGAAACAAAAATCTTAAATAAACGCAACACTTCAGAGAAAAACTGAAAAACATTCAAAATTTTACTAACTTAACATAACCCACACCTTTGGAACTGTATAACTTCTACATTTGGCATACTAGAATTTTTTAATTATTTTTACAGAGTTCAGAGGGTGATAGCGCATCGCGCCCCACCCTTTAAACAACGAATTTTGCACATTTCTTCAAAATTTTCAAACCGAGTTTACCTTAGCGGTGCTCATTTTTCATACATTCGATTTTTAGAGCGTTTAAAAATTTTACTTACCTTATCGTGTGACACGTCGCTGGATTCGGCTCGACGAACTGCACCAGGATCTGAAACAAAAATCTTAAATAAACGCAACACTTCAGAGAAAAACTGAAAAACATTCAAAATTTTACTAACTTAACATAACCCACACCTTTGGAACTGTATAACTTCTACATTTGGCATACTAGAATTTTTTAATTATTTTTACAGAGTTCAGAGGGTGATAGCGCATCGCGCCCCACCCTTTAAACAACGAATTTTGCACATTTCTTCAAAATTTTCAAACCGAGTTTACCTTAGCGGTGCTCATTTTTCATACATTCGATTTTTAGAGCGTTTAAAAATTTTACTTACCTTATCGTGTGACACGTCGCTGGATTCGGCTCGACGAACTGCACCAGGATCTGAAACAAAAATCTTAAATAAACGCAACACTTCAGAGAAAAACTGAAAAACATTCAAAATTTTACTAACTTAACATAACCCACACCTTTGGAACTGTATAACTTCTACATTTGGCATACTAGAATTTTTTAATTATTTTTACAGAGTTCAGAGGGTGATAGCGCATCGCGCCCCACCCTTTAAACAACGAATTTTGCACATTTCTTCAAAATTTTCAAACCGAGTTTACCTTAGCGGTGCTCATTTTTCATACATTCGATTTTTAGAGCGTTTAAAAATTTTACTTACCTTATCGTGTGACACGTCGCTGGATTCGGCTCGACGAACTGCACCAGGATCTGAAACAAAAATCTTAAATAAACGCAACACTTCAGAGAAAAACTGAAAAACATTCAAAATTTTACTAACTTAACATAACCCACACCTTTGGAACTGTATAACTTCTACATTTGGCATACTAGAATTTTTTAATTATTTTTACAGAGTTCAGAGGGTGATAGCGCATCGCGCCCCACCCTTTAAACAACGAATTTTGCACATTTCTTCAAAATTTTCAAACCGAGTTTACCTTAGCGGTGCTCATTTTTCATACATTCGATTTTTAGAGCGTTTAAAAATTTTACTTACCTTATCGTGTGACACGTCGCTGGATTCGGCTCGACGAACTGCACCAGGATCTGAAACAAAAATCTTAAATAAACGCAACACTTCAGAGAAAAACTGAAAAACATTCAAAATTTTACTAACTTAACATAACCCACACCTTTGGAACTGTATAACTTCTACATTTGGCATACTAGAATTTTTTAATTATTTTTACAGAGTTCAGAGGGTGATAGCGCATCGCGCCCCACCCTTTAAACAACGAATTTTGCACATTTCTTCAAAATTTTCAAACCGAGTTTACCTTAGCGGTGCTCATTTTTCATACATTCGATTTTTAGAGCGTTTAAAAATTTTACTTACCTTATCGTGTGACACGTCGCTGGATTCGGCTCGACGAACTGCACCAGGATCTGAAACAAAAATCTTAAATAAACGCAACACTTCAGAGAAAAACTGAAAAACATTCAAAATTTTACTAACTTAACATAACCCACACCTTTGGAACTGTATAACTTCTACATTTGGCATACTAGAATTTTTTAATTATTTTTACAGAGTTCAGAGGGTGATAGCGCATCGCGCCCCACCCTTTAAACAACGAATTTTGCACATTTCTTCAAAATTTTCAAACCGAGTTTACCTTAGCGGTGCTCATTTTTCATACATTCGATTTTTAGAGCGTTTAAAAATTTTACTTACCTTATCGTGTGACACGTCGCTGGATTCGGCTCGACGAACTGCACCAGGATCTGAAACAAAAATCTTAAATAAACGCAACACTTCAGAGAAAAACTGAAAAACATTCAAAATTTTACTAACTTAACATAACCCACACCTTTGGAACTGTATAACTTCTACATTTGGCATACTAGAATTTTTTAATTATTTTTACAGAGTTCAGAGGGTGATAGCGCATCGCGCCCCACCCTTTAAACAACGAATTTTGCACATTTCTTCAAAATTTTCAAACCGAGTTTACCTTAGCGGTGCTCATTTTTCATACATTCGATTTTTAGAGCGTTTAAAAATTTTACTTACCTTATCGTGTGACACGTCGCTGGATTCGGCTCGACGAACTGCACCAGGATCTGAAACAAAAATCTTAAATAAACGCAACACTTCAGAGAAAAACTGAAAAACATTCAAAATTTTACTAACTTAACATAACCCACACCTTTGGAACTGTATAACTTCTACATTTGGCATACTAGAATTTTTTAATTATTTTTACAGAGTTCAGAGGGTGATAGCGCATCGCGCCCCACCCTTTAAACAACGAATTTTGCACATTTCTTCAAAATTTTCAAACCGAGTTTACCTTAGCGGTGCTCATTTTTCATACATTCGATTTTTAGAGCGTTTAAAAATTTTACTTACCTTATCGTGTGACACGTCGCTGGATTCGGCTCGACGAACTGCACCAGGATCTGAAACAAAAATCTTAAATAAACGCAACACTTCAGAGAAAAACTGAAAAACATTCAAAATTTTACTAACTTAACATAACCCACACCTTTGGAACTGTATAACTTCTACATTTGGCATACTAGAATTTTTTAATTATTTTTACAGAGTTCAGAGGGTGATAGCGCATCGCGCCCCACCCTTTAAACAACGAATTTTGCACATTTCTTCAAAATTTTCAAACCGAGTTTACCTTAGCGGTGCTCATTTTTCATACATTCGATTTTTAGAGCGTTTAAAAATTTTACTTACCTTATCGTGTGACACGTCGCTGGATTCGGCTCGACGAACTGCACCAGGATCTGAAACAAAAATCTTAAATAAACGCAACACTTCAGAGAAAAACTGAAAAACATTCAAAATTTTACTAACTTAACATAACCCACACCTTTGGAACTGTATAACTTCTACATTTGGCATACTAGAATTTTTTAATTATTTTTACAGAGTTCAGAGGGTGATAGCGCATCGCGCCCCACCCTTTAAACAACGAATTTTGCACATTTCTTCAAAATTTTCAAACCGAGTTTACCTTAGCGGTGCTCATTTTTCATACATTCGATTTTTAGAGCGTTTAAAAATTTTACTTACCTTATCGTGTGACACGTCGCTGGATTCGGCTCGACGAACTGCACCAGGATCTGAAACAAAAATCTTAAATAAACGCAACACTTCAGAGAAAAACTGAAAAACATTCAAAATTTTACTAACTTAACATAACCCACACCTTTGGAACTGTATAACTTCTACATTTGGCATACTAGAATTTTTTAATTATTTTTACAGAGTTCAGAGGGTGATAGCGCATCGCGCCCCACCCTTTAAACAACGAATTTTGCACATTTCTTCAAAATTTTCAAACCGAGTTTACCTTAGCGGTGCTCATTTTTCATACATTCGATTTTTAGAGCGTTTAAAAATTTTACTTACCTTATCGTGTGACACGTCGCTGGATTCGGCTCGACGAACTGCACCAGGATCTGAAACAAAAATCTTAAATAAACGCAACACTTCAGAGAAAAACTGAAAAACATTCAAAATTTTACTAACTTAACATAACCCACACCTTTGGAACTGTATAACTTCTACATTTGGCATACTAGAATTTTTTAATTATTTTTACAGAGTTCAGAGGGTGATAGCGCATCGCGCCCCACCCTTTAAACAACGAATTTTGCACATTTCTTCAAAATTTTCAAACCGAGTTTACCTTAGCGGTGCTCATTTTTCATACATTCGATTTTTAGAGCGTTTAAAAATTTTACTTACCTTATCGTGTGACACGTCGCTGGATTCGGCTCGACGAACTGCACCAGGATCTGAAACAAAAATCTTAAATAAACGCAACACTTCAGAGAAAAACTGAAAAACATTCAAAATTTTACTAACTTAACATAACCCACACCTTTGGAACTGTATAACTTCTACATTTGGCATACTAGAATTTTTTAATTATTTTTACAGAGTTCAGAGGGTGATAGCGCATCGCGCCCCACCCTTTAAACAACGAATTTTGCACATTTCTTCAAAATTTTCAAACCGAGTTTACCTTAGCGGTGCTCATTTTTCATACATTCGATTTTTAGAGCGTTTAAAAATTTTACTTACCTTATCGTGTGACACGTCGCTGGATTCGGCTCGACGAACTGCACCAGGATCTGAAACAAAAATCTTAAATAAACGCAACACTTCAGAGAAAAACTGAAAAACATTCAAAATTTTACTAACTTAACATAACCCACACCTTTGGAACTGTATAACTTCTACATTTGGCATACTAGAATTTTTTAATTATTTTTACAGAGTTCAGAGGGTGATAGCGCATCGCGCCCCACCCTTTAAACAACGAATTTTGCACATTTCTTCAAAATTTTCAAACCGAGTTTACCTTAGCGGTGCTCATTTTTCATACATTCGATTTTTAGAGCGTTTAAAAATTTTACTTACCTTATCGTGTGACACGTCGCTGGATTCGGCTCGACGAACTGCACCAGGATCTGAAACAAAAATCTTAAATAAACGCAACACTTCAGAGAAAAACTGAAAAACATTCAAAATTTTACTAACTTAACATAACCCACACCTTTGGAACTGTATAACTTCTACATTTGGCATACTAGAATTTTTTAATTATTTTTACAGAGTTCAGAGGGTGATAGCGCATCGCGCCCCACCCTTTAAACAACGAATTTTGCACATTTCTTCAAAATTTTCAAACCGAGTTTACCTTAGCGGTGCTCATTTTTCATACATTCGATTTTTAGAGCGTTTAAAAATTTTACTTACCTTATCGTGTGACACGTCGCTGGATTCGGCTCGACGAACTGCACCAGGATCTGAAACAAAAATCTTAAATAAACGCAACACTTCAGAGAAAAACTGAAAAACATTCAAAATTTTACTAACTTAACATAACCCACACCTTTGGAACTGTATAACTTCTACATTCGGCATACTAGAATTTTTTAATTATTTTTACAGAGTTCAGAGGGTGATAGCGCATCGCGCCCCACCCTTTAAACAACGAATTTTGCACATTTCTTCAAAATTTTCAAACCGAGTTTACCTTAGCGGTGCTCATTTTTCATACATTCGATTTTTAGAGCGTTTAAAAATTTTACTTACCTTATCGTGTGACACGTCGCTGGATTCGGCTCGACGAACTGCACCAGGATCTGAAACAAAAATCTTAAATAAACGCAACACTTCAGAGAAAAACTGAAAAACATTCAAAATTTTACTAACTTAACATAACCCACACCTTTGGAACTGTATAACTTCTACATTTGGCATACTAGAATTTTTTAATTATTTTTACAGAGTTCAGAGGGTGATAGCGCATCGCGCCCCACCCTTTAAACAACGAATTTTGCACATTTCTTCAAAATTTTCAAACCGAGTTTACCTTAGCGGTGCTCATTTTTCATACATTCGATTTTTAGAGCGTTTAAAAATTTTACTTACCTTATCGTGTGACACGTCGCTGGATTCGGCTCGACGAACTGCACCAGGATCTGAAACAAAAATCTTAAATAAACGCAACACTTCAGAGAAAAACTGAAAAACATTCAAAATTTTACTAACTTAACATAACCCACACCTTTGGAACTGTATAACTTCTACATTTGGCATACTAGAATTTTTTAATTATTTTTACAGAGTTCAGAGGGTGATAGCGCATCGCGCCCCACCCTTTAAACAACGAATTTTGCACATTTCTTCAAAATTTTCAAACCGAGTTTACCTTAGCGGTGCTCATTTTTCATACATTCGATTTTTAGAGCGTTTAAAAATTTTACTTACCTTATCGTGTGACACGTCGCTGGATTCGGCTCGACGAACTGCACCAGGATCTGAAACAAAAATCTTAAATAAACGCAACACTTCAGAGAAAAACTGAAAAACATTCAAAATTTTACTAACTTAACATAACCCACACCTTTGGAACTGTATAACTTCTACATTTGGCATACTAGAATTTTTTAATTATTTTTACAGAGTTCAGAGGGTGATAGCGCATCGCGCCCCACCCTTTAAACAACGAATTTTGCACATTTCTTCAAAATTTTCAAACCGAGTTTACCTTAGCGGTGCTCATTTTTCATACATTCGATTTTTAGAGCGTTTAAAAATTTTACTTACCTTATCGTGTGACACGTCGCTGGATTCGGCTCGACGAACTGCACCAGGATCTGAAACAAAAATCTTAAATAAACGCAACACTTCAGAGAAAAACTGAAAAACATTCAAAATTTTACTAACTTAACATAACCCACACCTTTGGAACTGTATAACTTCTACATTTGGCATACTAGAATTTTTTAATTATTTTTACAGAGTTCAGAGGGTGATAGCGCATCGCGCCCCACCCTTTAAACAACGAATTTTGCACATTTCTTCAAAATTTTCAAACCGAGTTTACCTTAGCGGTGCTCATTTTTCATACATTCGATTTTTAGAGCGTTTAAAAATTTTACTTACCTTATCGTGTGACACGTCGCTGGATTCGGCTCGACGAACTGCACCAGGATCTGAAACAAAAATCTTAAATAAACGCAACACTTCAGAGAAAAACTGAAAAACATTCAAAATTTTACTAACTTAACATAACCCACACCTTTGGAACTGTATAACTTCTACATTTGGCATACTAGAATTTTTTAATTATTTTTACAGAGTTCAGAGGGTGATAGCGCATCGCGCCCCACCCTTTAAACAACGAATTTTGCACATTTCTTCAAAATTTTCAAACCGAGTTTACCTTAGCGGTGCTCATTTTTCATACATTCGATTTTTAGAGCGTTTAAAAATTTTACTTACCTTATCGTGTGACACGTCGCTGGATTCGGCTCGACGAACTGCACCAGGATCTGAAACAAAAATCTTAAATAAACGCAACACTTCAGAGAAAAACTGAAAAACATTCAAAATTTTACTAACTTAACATAACCCACACCTTTGGAACTGTATAACTTCTACATTTGGCATACTAGAATTTTTTAATTATTTTTACAGAGTTCAGAGGGTGATAGCGCATCGCGCCCCACCCTTTAAACAACGAATTTTGCACATTTCTTCAAAATTTTCAAACCGAGTTTACCTTAGCGGTGCTCATTTTTCATACATTCGATTTTTAGAGCGTTTAAAAATTTTACTTACCTTATCGTGTGACACGTCGCTGGATTCGGCTCGACGAACTGCACCAGGATCTGAAACAAAAATCTTAAATAAACGCAACACTTCAGAGAAAAACTGAAAAACATTCAAAATTTTACTAACTTAACATAACCCACACCTTTGGAACTGTATAACTTCTACATTTGGCATACTAGAATTTTTTAATTATTTTTACAGAGTTCAGAGGGTGATAGCGCATCGCGCCCCACCCTTTAAACAACGAATTTTGCACATTTTTTTCAAAATTTTCGCCCGCCCGCCCACCCATTTGTGTCATTGGGCATGAAGAATATCTCCATTGCGGTTCGGGCAATCCGTTGACGAAAATTTGTTACCTTATTTTTATGTAGAATTGACTAGCTTTTTAAGCTGTACACTTGGAAATACTTGACAGCTGTATCAAAGGATACCAACGTTTATATATTTGGACCAAACCTAACCTAACCAACGACCAGACATCAATCGAAGATGTTCAGGACACCCGCTAAGTCCGAAGAATGCACCGAGACGTCGACGGCTGGACCTGGCACCGTCACGAAGCACGTGGGACTTTTAGCTCCAAGCGTCCGGAAAAGTATTGGTGAGTGGGAATCCGGAAAACCGGACCGAAAAAGTGTGACCCCCCCAAAGACTCACCCAAAAACTCCTGCAAAATCAGACTCCATTAAGCCAAAGCCGGCAGCTGTTCGAAAGCTGTCGGTGGAAGCAGTCCAGAGCCCACCTAGACCAGCAAAAGGAAATTGTCTCGATATGATTGCGGAAGCTAAAGCGTGCCTTTTAAAGGCTAAGCTTAATCTTTCCAACTCCCGGAATCTCAAAGCCGATATAAAACAGGCGGTCACAGAAGCAGTCGATCGCTTGTTTCAGCTTGTGAAAGAGGTTGTTTCCGCAAAGAACAAATCCTCCGACACACAGAGACCGATCCGGGAGCTGGAAGACGTAGCAAGGAAGGATTCCCCTGCACCGTCTCTCCCAAGTACATGTCTGACGGACCTAGAAACGTTGCTAGGGAAACATGCAGAACTTCTTAAAGAAAATAACATGAAGATGGAAAACTTAAAGGAAAGCCTAGACAAGAGGACATATGCAAACGTGGCGGCGACGACCACCCGACTGCAACCGCCGTCACACACGGCGCTGCATTCGGTGGTCGTTAGCGCCAAGGATGATACAAAATCAGGGGAAGAAATTCTAGAAAGAATCAGAAAAGTGGTAAATGCGAAGGAAGGGGGAATAGCGGTAGAAAGAATAAGAAAGGCGAAAGACAAAAAGGTAATAGTAGGTTGTAAGACAGAAGAAGAGAGGCGAAAAGTGAAGGAAAGGTTAAACCAGGCAAAGGAGCTAAACGTCGAAGAGATCAAAAATAAAGACCCCCTAGTGATCTTTAAAGATGTCCTTACACATAATAGCGACGAAGACATACTAAAAGCATTGAGGTCCCAAAATAAGAGCCTCTTCCTAGAAATCGGAAAAGAGGAGGATCGTGCAGAAATAGCTTATAAAAAACGCACCAGGAATCCACACACTGGCCATATAGTCATGAGGGTGTCCCCGAAGCTGTGGCAACACCTGACCCTGGCTGGAGCAGTGCACATAGACCTGCAAAGAGTACGTGTTATAGACCAGTCACCTCTGGTCCAGTGCTCGCTCTGCCTCGGCTATGGACACGGCCGGCGTTTCTGTAAAGAGACGCTGGAAAAATGCAGTCACTGTGGAGGCCCCCACCTAAAAGTGCAGTGTGCGGACTGGCTCGCTGGCGCAGCTCCATCCTGCTGTAATTGCACACACGCCAAATTAGATAAGACCGAGCATAACGCCTTCAGCCAGGAGTGCGCCATCAGGCGAAAATGGGACGCGCTTGCTAGAGCTACAGTTGCGTACTGCTAAGGTGATATCGGGCGGACATCCTGCTGAAGCCGGTGCGAGGCTATATTCCGTAGCCCAAGCAAACCTTCAAAGAAGTGAAACCGCAACGAATGAGTTATTGATTGAGGCAAAAACCAGGGGCATTGCTTTTGCGCTTCTCCAGGAGCCATATATCGGTAGGGTGGGTAAGATGAAGGACTATAGGGGTGCGAGGATCTTCCAAAGCACGACATCTGGAGACGAACAAATCAAAGCAGCAATAGCCGTGTTCGATCATGATATGGACGTCATCCAGTGTCCTGATTTTACCACGCCCAACATCGTAGTGGTAAGGATCAGGACTAGTGCTTGGGAGATCCTCGTCGTCTCATACTACTTCGAACCCAAACCCAAACCGATCGGGCCATACCTGGAGCAGCTCGGCAGGATCAGGACACACTATGGCCAAAGTACTTTGATTGGGGGAGACAGCAACGCCAAAAGTGCATGGTGGGGTAGCCTGACGATGAATGACCGAGGCGAAGAAATGGCGGGGGCTTTGGAGGACATGGGACTGCAAGTACTAAACGCCGGGACAGTTCCCACTTATTATACAGTCAGGGGCGGGCAGGTGTACAGCAGTTTTGTCGACGTAACGGCATGCACTGCGGACTTGTTGGATCTGGTCGAAGATTGGGGCGTAGATGAAGGAATGACATGCTCAGACCACAACACTATAACTTTTAAAATTAAACTTACTAAATCGAAAGGCATAAATATAAATAGGACAACAAGAATTTATAATAGCAGAAAAGCTAACTGGAACCAGTTTCATGTGAAAATGGCCCAGTTGCTACCAGAAAACAAAATTAATAGTACTGAAATAAATAAAATAAATAATAAAACAGAATTAGAAAGTAAAATAGGAAAATATATCAATGTAATAACAGAAACATGCAATAATAATATACCTAAACTTAAATCTAAAACTACAATACACTTACCATGGTGGTCTGAAAAGCTCGCCAATCTAAAAAAGATGCTCGCCACGAAGAAACGCAGGATCCGATGCGCAGCGCCGTCCCGAAGACCCAAAGTCGTCGGAGAATATCTGGAAGCAAAAGAGAATTATAATCAGGAGGTTAAAAAGGCACAAATCAGCAGTTGGAAGGACTTCTGTGGGAAACAAGATCGGGAAGGAATGTGGGAGGGGATCTATCGTGTTATAGGAAGGACAACGAAACGACAGGAAGACCTACCACTTACCAAAGACGGTAACACGCTAGATCAAAAGGAATCCGCAAAACTCCTAGCGGAAACTTTCTACCCCGAAGACAGAAGCACTGATGACAACCCGGAGCATAAACGGATAAGGGCGGAAGCGGACAAAGTGAATATAGAGGATCATAATCAAACCTATGACCCTCCATTCACCTCTGAAGAACTTATGTCTGCGGTTAAAAGCTTCAACCCTAAGAAGGCTCCTGGTAAAGACGGCTTCACCGCAGACATCTGCGAACGCGCAATAAGCCAAGCTCCTGAAGTCTTCCTATCACTGGCAAACAAATGTCTTGAGCTGGGACACTTTCCAGAACCCTGGAAAGATGCTACCGTTGTAATTCTGAGGAAACCTGGAAAGGAAAATTACACGGAGCCAAAGTCTTACAGACCAATAGGTCTACTGCCAGTGATGGGAAAAATTCTGGAAAAGATGTTGGTGAGTCGAATAAAATGGCATCTCATCCCCAAGCTGAGCTCCCGACAGTATGGGTTTATGCCACAAAGAAGCACGGAAGACTCCCTCTATGACCTGATAAAAAGAATAAAAGAGAAGCTCGACCAAAAAAAAGCTGATCACGCTTGTATCACTGGACATAGAGGGAGCCTTTGATAGTGCCTGGTGGCCTGTCTTGAGACTCAGACTGGCGGAAGAAGGGTGCCCTATCAATATACGAAGAGTAATGGACAGCTACCTGGAAAACAGAAAGGTTAGAGTTCGATTTGCTGGGGAAGAGGTGACGAGAACGACAACGAAAGGCTGCGTCCAAGGGTCGATAGGCGGACCAATACTCTGGAACCTCCTCTTAGATCCACTATTAAAGGGACTACAAACCAGAGAGTACTACGGCCAAGCGTTCGCGGATGACGTGGTACTGCTGTTCGACGGTGATACTGCGTCAGAGGTACAGAAGAAAGCAAATAGCGCCCTCGCCTACGTTCAGCAATGGGGTATCAGAAACAAACTAAAGTTCGCACCGCACAAGACGAATGCAATGCTCATTACGCGGAAACTTAAGTTTGATACTCCACGGCTGAACATGGGTGGGGTCGCTATCGCCTTCTCAAAAGAGATAAAGATTTTGGGGCTGTGGATAGACGACAAGCTAACTTTCAACACCCACACGGCAAACGTATGTAGGAAAGCACTAAACATCTATGGGCAGCTTTCCAGAGCCGCAAAGATAAGTTGGGGCCTCCATCCGGAAGTTATAAGATCTATATATACGGCAGTCGTCGAGCCAACAGTAATGTACGCAGCGGGGGCATGGGCTTCAGCTACAAACAAATGGGGCGTCCAAAAACAATTAAACGAGGTCCAAAGAGGCTTCGCACAAAAATTGTGCAAAGCCTACCGCACAGTCTCTCTAAACTCAGCGCTGGTGCTGGCTGGGATACTCCCCCTTGACCTCAGAATACGAGAGGCAGCAGCCCTGTACGAGGTAAGAAGGGGAGTGCTTCAGCCAGTAATGGGAGGAGGAGAGATCGAGCGAAGAACCGCGTTCGCCGACACCCCCCACCCGGTGCAGTATATTGACAAAAAATTCATTTGCCTGGAAAACGTAGAGCAGCTAGACCAAAACAGTGCACAAGCAGTAAGGATCTTCACGGACGGCAGCAAAATTGAGGGCAAGGTTGGAGCAGCATTGTCTCTATGGAGCAATGCAGCCGAAATCAAATGCCTTAAATTGAAACTGCCGTCCTATTGCACCGTTTTCCAGGCTGAATTACTAGCAATATCAAAAGCCGTCGACGAAATTTTAAAAAGCCCGGAGACCTCCTTTGGCGTCTTCAGCGACTCTAGATCATCGCTGCAGACAATTATAAACAACTTCTCTCTCAATCCCCTCGCAGTCGAAATCCGTAAAAAGTTAAGGAAATGTAAAACCCTAAGCAAAAAAGTTGAGCTTTTTTGGATCAAAGCACACGCGGGACTCGAGGGGAATGAGAGAGCTGATGAACTGGCAAAAGAAGCAGCACTGAAACTCAAAACTCGGCCACAATACGATAAATGTCCGGTCTCATTCGTCAAGAGACATATCCGCAAGGAAACTCTTGACGAATGGAACCGGAGATATAAAGCAGGAGAAACCGCGTCAACAACTAAGGTCTTCTTCCCAGATGCCATAGAATCCTTCAGGATTGTCAGAAAAATTAAACCAGAAGGCATTCTAACGCAAGTTATGACAGGACATGGTGGGTTCGCCCAGTACTTGAATAGATTCAAGCTCAGGGATAACCCATCATGTCCTTGTGAACCCAGCGCAGAAGAGACACCCTTGCATGTAATAATAGATTGTCCAATCTACGCAATGGAAAGATATCAGGTAGAGCAAAAAATTGAGGAACAAATTTCGACAGACAATATTTGCAACATATTAAAAGACAACGACAAAAGAAATAAATTTATAGAATTTAGTATAAAAATATGTAGTAAAGTAATAAAGAAAAACAAAGATACATAAGAAAAGGCTGAATATTTATATAAATTCATATAAAATATATACCAGCCTTAGAAATTTTAATCAAGAAAAATACAAAAGTTTATAAAGATTAGACTGGAATTGGGAACGACAACGTATGGCTCCTACGAGCCATAAGTATGTGGGGCTATAATTGGCAGGAAAAATTTAAATATAAGAATAAAATTTTCGGACTTAGCATGTAAACATAAAATATTAAATGGGAAAAGCAAGTACATAGAAGTACAATGTATAAAACTCTTTAACTAATGACAAATTATAAACCAAATACCTAAAAAAGGTCCCGGATGAAGTCCGGGGAAAAAAGTGGAGGAGGTTGGATAAAAAAAAAAAAAAAAAAAAAAAAAAAAAACCTAACCTAACCTAACCATTGAGGAATGGAACCGGCGCTATTGTGATGGACAAACAGCTGCAACCACAAAAATCTTTTTCCCAAATGCAACACAGGCGTATCATCTGATCAGGAAAATAAAGCTAGACCCTAAAATTGTACAGTTACTGACAGGGCACGGCGGATTCTCCTCGTACTTACACCGCTTTAAGTGCAAGGACAGTCCGTCGTGTCATTGTGACCCTGCAGAGGAGGAAAGCGCATTGCATGTAATTTTGGACTGCCCGATGTACGGCAAACAAAGATTTGAATTAGAAATAGAGATAGACACAGATGTAAAAAGGGAAAATCTAAGTAAAATATTAGAGGACAAATATATTAGGAATAAGTTTTTGAAATATTGTAAGAATATTGTTACAAAAGTAGCAAATAGGAATAAATAGTAATAACGCGGATCCACTACTGTATATGTGTATATTATACAGTAAGTGCCCGAAAATAGTATAAGGTAGAAAATAAGATAACAATGTATAGAAATAAGAAAACTAAGAAATAAGTTAATATTGTAATCTAAATTGAAAGAAAATTAAAACACAGACATCCCTGTTGAATAAAAATAGCTAAGTAAGTAATTCTGAGTAGCATTGGAAATCCCACCAATGAAAAGTGTAAATGGCGATGATAGATGATGAATGATTAAGAGAGAAGCATGACAAAGAGAATAAGAATGAAATGGTAATAGTAGTAAGAGCTCCGACGCTTACTCGTCGGAGGTAGGCTAGCTCGCGGGCCGGGCCGTAAAGCGCCCGGACAGGAAAAAAAAAAAAAAAAAAAAAAAAAAAAAACCTAACCTAACCTAACCTAACCTAACCTAACCTACACAGTGACGACGAAATCCTCAAAGGTCTGAGAAATCAAAATAAAAACATCTTTAAAGACCTCAGCGATGAAAACTGCAGAACGGAGATAGCATACAAAAAGCGCACAAGGAACCAGCATACACACCACATCGTGATGAGGGTCTCCGCAGTGCTATGGCGCAGAATGCTCGAGGCGGGCGCAGTACACGTCGATCTACAGCGGATCAAGGTAGAAGACCAATCCCCGCTTGTACAATGCTCGCTCTGCCTCGGGTATGGTCACGGCCGGCGCTTCTGCACGGAGCGCATTGAGAAATGTAGCCACTGCGGGGGCCCCCACATGAGAGACCAGTGCACCTACTGGCTGGCCGGCGACGCACCGACGTGCTGCAATTGCCTACACGCAAAGCTGGTAAAGACCGAGCATAATGCCTTCAGCTCGGAGTGCCCTGTGAGAAGGAAGTGGGACCAAATAGCGCGCTCCACCATAGCCTATTGCTAAAGTTGTCCCTATGGCAAATCATGGTCAAAAGAGCGGGAGACCGTACCTCGTGGCCCAAGCAAATCTACAGAGGAAAAAACTAGCGACACAAGACCTAATGTTTGAGGCGCACAAGAAGGGGGCGGCTTTCGCTCTGCTGCAGGAGCCCTACGTTGGAGGTCAAAGTGGAATGAGAAGCTATAATGGAGTGAGGATCTTCCAAAACAACGTCCAGGGAAACGATCCTGTTAAGGCGGCAATCGCGGTTTTCGACGACAGCCTGGACGTCGTCCAATACCCGAACTTCACTACAAATAATATAGTGGTTGTGAAGATCCGCACGAAGGCTTGGGAGATAATAGCTGTCTCATTCTACTTTGAACCTAGACCAGAACCAGTGGAGCCATACCTGCGACAAATCGCTGAAATTAAACAACACTTTGGCCACATGATTGTCATAGGAGGCGACTCAAACGCAAAGAACGCATGGTGGGGCAGTCCCACAATGGATGACAGGGGAGAAGATCTGGCAGGAACCCTAGAAGATCTGACATTTCAGGTACTCAACACTAACAGCATTCCAACTTTTGACACAGTGAGAGGAGGAAAACGGTTCTCCAGCTACATAGACCTCACGGCGTGCACATTGGACATGCTGAACTACGTAGAAGACTGGACGCTTGACGAGGGTATGACGACATCGGACCACAATACCATTTTATTTAAAATCAATTTAATCAAAGCCACAGGAGTAGACATAAAAAGAACAACGAGAGTTTACAATAGTAGGAAAGCAAATTGGTCTCAGTTTCATGAGAAACTGAACCAGTTGTTAAGCGAAAATAACATTGAAACCTCGGAGTTAGACAAAATAGACAACAACCTAGAATTAGAAAATAAAATTAAAAACTATACGGAAATAATACAACAAGCGTGCAAAGATACTATACCTAAATTAAAAAACAATAATAAATTAACCTTACCATGGTGGTCCGATGAACTCGCAGCGTTAAAGAAAGAAACCGCCACGAAGAAACGCAGAGTCCGATGTGCAGCGCCGGTCCGAAGAGCCAAGGTTGTTGCTGAGTACCTGAAATCAAAAGAAAGATATGAGCAGGAAACTAAGAAAGCGCAGATTGCAAGCTGGAAGAGTTTCTGTCAGAAACAGGACCGGCAAAACATGTGGGAAGGGATTTACAGGGTTGTGGGAAGAACAAGTAAGAGACAGGAAGACTTGCCTCTCTCAAAGGACGGAATATTACTGGACAAGAAGGATTCAGCAAACCTCTTAGCCGAGATCTTTTACCCTGTGGATGATGAAAAAGAGGACAAGCACGAGCATACGCTGATGAGAGCGAAAGCTGAACAAGTGAATGCCCCGGGCCATAATGAAAAGCATGACCCCCCATTCACCTCTGCAGAGCTAATGACAGCGATCAAAAGCTTCAATCCTAAGAAGGCTCCCGGCTCAGACGGCTTAACTGCAGACATTTGCGAACACGCAATAGCCTCATCCCCCGACATCTTCCTATCACTGGCAAGAAAGTGCCTAGAACTTGGGCACTTCCCAGCACCATGGAAAGAGGCTACCGTAGTGGTTCTGAGGAAACCTGGAAAGGAAAACTATACGGAGCCAAAATCCTACAGGCCAATCGGATTACTGCCAGTGATGGGAAAGATTCTAGAGAAAATGCTAGTGAGCCGTATAAAGTGGCATCTCATCCCCAGAATGAGCCCTCGCCAATATGGCTTCATGCCACAAAAGAGCACGGAAGACTCCCTCTATGACCTAGTGAATATAGTGAAAGAAAAGATAAATGAAAAAAGAATCGTAACGCTCATTTCTTTGGACATAGAGGGAGCCTTTGACGGAGCTTGGTGGCCAGCCATAAAGCTGAGATTGGCAGAGGAAGAGTGCCCTGTAAACATCCGCAGGGTAATGGATAGCTACTTGAAGGAGAGAACGGTGAGAGTCAGGTACGCGGGAGAGGAGGTAACCAGGGAAACATCGAAGGGATGTGTTCAGGGCTCGATTGGAGGACCCATTCTCTGGAACCTCCTCCTGGATCCACTCCTAAAAGGACTCCAGACACGCGGGGACTATTGTCAAGCGTTCGCCGACGACATAGTGCTAATGTTCGAAGGAGAAACGGCATCTGAAATCCAAAGGCGGGCGAACGACGCACTCGCTTACGTTCACCAGTGGGGCATCCGTAATAAATCAAAATTCGCGCCACATAAAACGTGCGCAATGGTCATTACCAAGAAGCTGAAATACGATGCCCCACTGCTGAACATGAACGGAGTCCCTATAAAAATGTCCAGGGAAATGAAACTGTTGGGGCTCTGGATAGATGATAAACTGACGTTTAATAAACACGTCGGGTACGTATGCGCCAAAGCATTGAACATTTATAAAAATCTGTCCAGAGCCGCAAGAGTTAGTTGGGGTCTTCACACGGAAGTAGTTAGGACGATCTACCTAGCAGTGGTCGAGCCTATCGTCTGTTACGCGGCAGGAGCCTGGGCACCTGCATCCAGAAAATTGTGTGTCCAAAAACAACTGAACGCTGTTCAACGGGGCTTTGCACAAAAACTATGTAAGGCCCATCGCACGGTCTCCCTAAACTCGGCGCTTGTGCTGGCCGGAATACTGCCTCTCGATCTCAGAATACAGGAGGCAGCCGCCCTGTACGAAGCAAAGAGAGGTATACTCCGGCCAGAACTAGGAGATATGGAGATCGAGCGAAGAACAGCGTTCAAGGACACCCCTCACCCGGCACTGCGAATTGCTCACCAGTTCACATTTATCAACGACGCGGAACAAATGAATAGCCATAGCGAGCATGCAGTTAAAATCTTTACGGACGGCAGCAAAATTGACGGTAAGGTTGGTGCGGCATTGTCTCTCTGGAGCAATGCCGACGAAACCAAATACCGAAAACTGAAGCTGCCGTCCTACTGCACAGTATACCAAGCTGAACTGGTAGCAATCAACGCAGCAATGGATGAGGTGACGAAGAGCAAAAAGCAAAGCTTCGGAATTTTCAGTGACTCGCGATCTGCCCTAGAATCGGTCGTAAACAGCTGCTCACTCCATCCCCTCGCAGTCGAAACACGTCGCAAGTTAAAGGACGCTTTATCACAATCCAAAAGCGTGCACCTTTATTGGATAAAGGCACATGCAGGACTCGAGGGGAATGAGAGAGCGGACGAGCTGGCGAAGGACGCGGCCCGAAATAGTAAAATGAAACCCGTGTACGATAAATGTCCGGTTTCATTCGTCAAGCGCTACATCCGAACGGCAACGATTGACGAATGGAACCGGAGATACAAAAGTAGTGAGACGGCCTCAGTCACGAAATTATTTTTCCCAGAAGTAGCGTGTAGCTACGGAATAGTACGGGAGTTGAAACCCAGCGGAGTTATAACCCAGATGCTCACGGGGCACGGTGGGTTCTCTCAGTACCTACATAGGTTTAAACTCAAGGAGAGCCCATCGTGCATCTGTGAGCCCGACAAAGAGGAGACTCCCGTGCATGTCCTCGTAGAGTGTCCTGTCTTTTGTAAGGAGAGGCACGAAGTGGAGCAGGAAATTGGATGTAATATAAGGAAAGAAAATCTGTGTAAACTACTTAAGGATAAACAAACAAAAACAACGTTTATGGAATTTAGTATAAAAGTAATAACAAAAGTAATAAATAGAAATAAAATATAGATAAATAAGATAAGCTGACTTTTTATAATAGTGTATAATTATAAAGTAATCAGCTTAAGTAATACCAGAATGTAAATAAGAAAATAAAATAGAGATAGAAAATACTGTACCGAATTCGCACAGACCAAATGGTCGACATGTAAGTGCGCACAGATATCCTTGTAAATAAAGCATAGAACATTAACATAATAGATAAGAACAAAATAGAATAAGATACTGCAAATGTAAGCGTAATAATAAATAGTGACCAATGTTAAAATAGTACTAGAAATAAGAGAAAATAAAATGTAAGATAGGAAATAAAATGTAAGATAGGAAATAAAATAAAGACACACCAACACCCTGATTAGGTTAGGGAACTAGCTCGCGGGCCGGGCCGAAAAGCGCCCGGACAGGAAAAAAAAAAAAAAAAAAAAAAAAAAAACCTAACCTAACCTAACCTAACCTCTCTTGCCTGTACTGGGGAAGGTGTATGAAAAAATGTTGATAGCTCGACTGAAACATCATCTTATCCCAAGGATGAGTACTCGCCAGTTCGGATTCATGCCCCAGAAGAGCACCGAAGACTCCCTCTATACCTTAATACAACACATAAAGTCAAAACTCGATGATAAAAAGATAGTTACATTAGTTTCATTAGATATAGAGGGAGCCTTCGATAGCGCCTGGTGGCCAGCAATAAGAGTCCGACTGGCAGAGGAAAAAAGTCCGCTGGAACTTAGAAGAGTTATCGACAGTTATCTCAGCAACAGGGAGATCAAAATTAGATACGGCGGTGAAGAGTACAGCAAAGGAACCAACAAGGGGTGTGTGCAAGGCTCTATCGGGGGCCCAGTTCTCTGGAACTTGATTCTTGACCCATTACTAAAAGAACTGGAAAGTAGACGTCACTACAGTCAAGCTTTTGCCGACGATGTCGTCCTAGTGTTGGTCCTGGGGCTGGGGGGGGCACAAATCGCCAAACCAAAAATAACGACGACCACAGCATGTTAACGGACACCGAAAGTGAGGGAAGAAGGGAACATAGCCCTGAAGATCAGGAGAAAGCGCTGAGGCGCGATATGGCTAGCAGAGCTTGCTCTGTCTCGCTGGAGAGGCTGTCAACTGACGATGAACTCCTAAGGTCAAAGTCAGTCGACCTTTCGGAAGAGGACTCGGATGTGAGCTTCGCGTCAGTGACTTCTCGATCTACTGAGAAGTCATCGACGCGAAAATGGCGGAAACGCTTAAGAGAAGAAGAGAGTGATGCTGCTGCGGGCGAGGACGTCTGCTCGCGTAAAGTAGCTGCGTCTCGGCGAGGACGAGGGCGTCCGCCAACTACCGGACAGTACGTAGGTCTCGCTAAGGCTCAGGCCGAACTCAACGCTGCTCGGGCCGATGCCCTTCGGCTAGAGGCAGAGGCGGACCTGGCCAAAGAGGCAAAGGAGAAAAGGGAGACAGCGGCTGCTGTTCTCCGGAGCGCGTCGAAGACGGCAGAGGCTGGACCAAGTGCGACATTCGAGGATTCTCCAGACTTGCTGAGACTAGTGCAGGACTCTCTGGAGACCATCGAAAAGGTCGCCAGGACCTCCGGCAACCTAAAGGGCACGTATGTGCGGGTCCTGAAGGATGCGGCGGCGACGGTCCGGGTCTCAGTGGGAGAAATGCGGGCTCGCACAGTGCCGGAGGAGCTATGCCGCCTGGAGGCGGCTAATTCAAAGCTCACGGCCGAGCTGAAAGAGATGCGTAAGGAGTTGGCTGAGCTCCGTTCTACTCGGGCGCAAGCGACTTCAGTAGCCCCGCCTGTCACAGTCTCAGAGGAGCTCGTGCGGGCAATAATGCTGCAGGTGGGCGCCATGATGGATGCCCGCTTCGAAGGACTGGCGGATCGGTTGCTCCACGAAAAGCGGTTGAGACCCCCGCTGGCAGCCGATAGGCGCAGAGAAGAGATGGCGGTGGCCAGTACCAGCCGGGAGGTTCCATCCAACGCTGTGGTGACACCCGCACAGGTTCCACTCCCAAAGGCCAATTCCAGGAAGGGCAAGGGCAAGGGAAAGGAGTCAGCTCCCAAGGTTGGAAGCTCTAAAGCAGGTGAGCTGCCAGCTCTCCCGCCACCACCTCTGGCAGAGCCCTGGACGAAAGTGGTTAGACGAGGAGCGCGGCCGAAGATCCCCGAATCGCAAATGGTAAAGAAACCGGCCCCACCAGCGCCGAAAAAGGACAAGAAGTTCAAGCCCCGCCCCCAGCGTACTGCAGCCGTGGTTATCACGCTACTGCCGGGGGCGCAAGAAAAGGGCTTGACCTACTCCAAGGTCCTGAGTGAGGCCAGGGGCCAGATCGACCTGGCAGGCTTCCCTCCGCTAAAGATGCGAGTGGCGGCCACCGGAGGTCGAATCCTGCAAGTGCCTGGCACCGATAAAGCAGAGAAGGCCGACTCCTTAGCCCTGAAACTCCAGGAGGTGTTCCGAGGCGCAGAAGCTGAAATTAGGGTCTCAAGACCGCTCATCACCGCGGATGTGCGGGTAAGCGGCCTTGACGACTCGATAGACCTCCCGGAGCTAAAAGAGAGCCTCGCAAAGGCCGGAGGGTGCGGTATACCGGATCTTAAGGTCGGCGAGATTAGGAAGGGTGCGGCGGGCATGGGCACTGCCTTTGTCAGGTGTCCTGCCACTGCCGCACAAAAGATTGTGGCCAACGGTGGCCGGTTATTGGTGGGTTGGGTAGCGGCACGGGTTCAGGTGTTAAACGCCCGACCCCGCCGCTGCTTCAAGTGTCTTGCCTTGGGCCACGTCAGGGCCCTGTGCTCGTCAGAGGTGGACCGCAGCGATGATTGCTATCGTTGCGGTCAAAAGGGCCACAAGGCCAGCGACTGTTCCGCCGCCCCATACTGCACCATGTGCGCAGCTTCGGGGAAAGCAGCAGACCACCTCTTTGGGGGCAAGGTATGTACCAAGCCCCCAGATATGTCAAGGAAGAGAAGAAAGGCGACTGCGACTAAGGCCACGGCCAAGTCACAATCGACCAACCCCTCCACGGGGCAAGAAGGTATGGAAGTAAGTTAATTTATGGCCCTAAACTTCCTCCAGGCCAACATAAACCACTCCCACGGGGCCCAAGACCTACTGCTGCAAACTATGGCGGAAAGGTCTATACATGTGGGAGTGGTTGCGGAACCATACCGGATTCCTCCTAGGGCCGACTGGATCGGAGACACCGATGGTGTAGTGGCCATCACGACGCAGTCGCCTATCCACTCCCCACCCCTCAGTGCAGTAGCCAGGGGCAAAGGGTTCGCGGCAGTACGGGTTGGCCATCTGTTAGTTGTGGGAGTGTATCACTCTCGCAACAAAGACAGGGCCAGTCTAGAAGCTCTCTTGGAAGAGGTGGCAATGGTGGTCCATCGGAATCGGACTCAATCTGTCCTCGTCCTCGGAGATCTCAACGCCAAGTCACCGGCGTGGGGATCTCCGACGACAGACCCACGGGGTTCAACCGTGGTTGAATGGCTCGCGGAGTCAGGCCTGTGCGTGCTTAACACGGGAACCGAGCAGACTTGCGTGCGGCAGTTGGGGGGGTCCGTCATAGACGTAACTTTCGCCTCTCCCGACCTCGCGCGCCGGGTTCGAGATTGGAAGGTGCTGGTGGACGACGAGACGCTTTCGGACCACCGTTATATTCGGTTCAACGTCTCGTCAACCGTATCACAGAGAGAGAAGAGAGGCATTCTCGAACCCGGCCCGCGTTGGGTTTTGAAGCGCCTAAACCCTGAGGTTCTCCTGGAGGCGGCCATCGTGCAGTCGTGGAATGCGCCGCCCCCCGAGCCAACTCACGTGAATGAGGATGCCAACAGCCTGTGCGAGGCTATGGCGCGCGTCTGCGACGCAGCTATGCCTCGGGTGAAAGCTCCCCAGTCAAGACAGATGTACTGGTGGACGGAGGAGATTGCTGACCTCCGTCGTCGCTGCAAGGCCAAACGTCGGGCGTACCAGAGGTACCGCAGGCGAAGGCACCTAGAGCCGGAAGAACAGGACCTTCTGTACACAGCCTACAGGGAGGCTTCCAAGGCACTCCGTCGTGCTATCTGGGAATCGAAGGCGAGGTCGTGGCGAGAGCTGCTTGAGACGCTGGAGCGGGATCCATGGGGGCGGCCATACTTGCTGGTCAGGCAGAAGCTGCGCCCTTGGACTCCCCCTATAACCACCAGTCTAGAGCTAGCGGTGCTCCGAAGGGTGGTCGAGGGACTGTTTCCCAGCGCTCCGGGAAACGAATTTACCCCTCCTGCCATGGCGATTGGAGCCACCGACGACGGCACCCAAGACACCCCTGACGAGGTCTCGGCCGGGGAACTGGGGGCAGCTGTCCTGAGAATGAGGGCCAAGAACACGGCACCGGGGCCTGACGGCATACCCGGTCGTGCTTGGGCCCTCGCTCAGGACGCTCTGGAGCCACAAACAAGGGCCCTTTTCACCCGCTGCCTTCGCGAAGGGATATTCCCCAAGCGATGGAAGTGCGGGAGACTGGTCCTTTTAAGGAAGGAAGGACGACCAGCGGACGCACCTGCCGGATACCGCCCAATTGTCCTTCTCGATGAGGCCGGCAAACTTCTGGAGCGGATTGTTGCTTCCCGTTTGACGAGGCATCTGGAGAGGGTTGGCCCTGATTTGGCGCCTACACAGTTTGGGTTTCGGAGAGGTCGGTCGACAGTAGACGCAATCGCGCACGTGCGCGACCTCTCCGAAGAGGCATGCTCAGCAGGCGGCGTGATGCTTGCGGTGTCCTTGGACATCGCAAATGCGTTTAACACGCTGCCGTGGAGCACAATCCTGGAGGGACTGCGCTATCATCGGGTGCCCCAATACCTCCAACGCCTTGTTGGGGACTACCTCTCTGATAGAGAGGTAGTCTTCCCGACAATGCAGGAGGGGGGAGAGATGAGGAGCCCCATGACGAGAGGTGTTCCACAGGGGTCAGCTTTGGGCCCGTTACTGTGGAACATAGGGTTCGATTATGTCCTCCGGGGTGCTACCCTCCGTGGCGTCGGCATCGTTTGTTATGCCGACGACACGCTTGTTACCGCCCGAGGAAAGGACTTTCGGGAGGCGTCAATTCTGGCGACGGCCGCGGTTGCGGTGGTTGTAGGAAAGGTCCGGAGGCTGGGCCTGGAGGTGGCGCTCCACAAGTCCGAGGCAATTTGCTTTCACGGACCACGACGGGCGCCACCTGCAGGCTCACACATAGTGGTCGGAGGAACCGACATCCCCGTCGGTACGGCGCTGAAATATCTTGGCGTCGTACTTGACGGTAGATGGCGGTTCCAGGAGCACCTGCGGAGACTGTCCCCGAAGCTCCTTGGAGCGACTGGGGCGTTGGGCCGGCTATTGCCTAATTTAGGAGGGGGTGGAGCCGCCTGCCGCCACCTTTACATGGCGGTGGTGCGTTCCATAGCGTTGTATGGGGCCCCTATTTGGGCAAATTCTATAACCCCGAGAGAGGAGGCCTTATTGCGTGGACCGCAGAGGTCCATGGCAATAAGAATCTGCAGGGGGTACAGAACCCTCTCGCACGAGGTGGCGTGCGTACTTGCTGGGTCCTTACCGTGGGATCTCGAGGCCAAGATCTTGGCCCAGGTGTACTGGCGCCGAAAAGCAGCGCGGGAAAAGGACCTATGGCCTCTGCCTCAAGAGGTCCAACGGTGGCGGAGGAGCGCCAGGAACGAGGCCATAAGAACCTGGCAAGACCGTCTCTTAACGGGGCCGACGGAGCGAGGAACGGGAGCCATCCGGCTCTTAGAGGCGATAAAGCCCGTCCTCCAGGAGTGGATAGAGCGCGGGCACGGAGTGCTTACCTTCCGGCTGACGCAGATCCTATCGGGGCATGGCTGCCTCGGTAGATATCTCTGCAACGTCGCTGGAAGAGAGCCTACACCAGAGTGCCACAGCTGCGGCTGTGTGGAAGAAACCGCACAGCACGTGCTCGAGGAATGTCCAGGGGACAGTGGTCTACGCCAGGCTCTGGTTGCAGAAGTGGGGTCAGACCTCTCGTTGCCGACCATCATCAGCAAGATGCTCGGTGACGAGAGGTCATGGGAAGCAATGGCTACTTTTTGCGAGGTAGCCATCCTTCGGAGAGAGGATGAGGAGCGGGAGCGGGAGATTGCTCCGCTTGCCCATCCTAACAGGCGGAGGAGGATACGAAGGCGAGCCAACCGGGCTCGAACTCCATCTCCGTTAGGAGGCCCAGGGTTGTCGGATGCGGGGGCGTCCGGCACCCCAAACTAGCCAAAAGCCTCCCGAGGAGTTTGATGCCCTGGTGATCCTGGGGCATCAAATGAGAAGTTAGGAGGGAGAATAGCCCTTCTTCTGAGATTGGGTCCGGTAAGCGGACAGCGGCGTGGGCGGAGTCGTGCGTGAATACGGTAAGTGATCTCGCGACCCCGCCTTTGCCGGCGAAGAGGATCACCGTGGGGTTTTAGTCGGTATGGGTGTCCTTCTGGCATCGAGTCCGACATACCCCGCACCGCCTCCCCCCGGGGGTGGAGCGGGAATGCGTAAGTGCATTTCCCCACGGGAAAAAAAAAAAAAAAAAAAAAGGTTCGTAGTGGAAAAAAAAAAAATCATTTGTAGTTGCACAGAAATTGTTCGAAAGCGATAAATGTGATAAAATCTTAATTTTTTACTGAGTTTTCGTTAATTGGTTCCGATCGAAGTGCCATACGATTACTACGAGTACAAACGTTCAAGAGCAATGATTTTGCCTGAAAGATGTTTGTAAAAGTTTGTTTGTTGTTTAAAACAAAGTTTATTTCAGTTACTTATTGCAATTTTGGGGAAGATGTTATTTGTTTAAGTATATTTTTTTAATGTTTTGGGCACATTTAATTTTCTTATGTACTACAAACAAACAAAAACTACAATCAACTACTAAAGTTTTTGTTTACGAAATCACAAAAAAAATATTTTTTTTTTTCAATGTTGACGTTTTTTAATTTTATTTTTTTATTTTTTTGGCACGACTACTTAAAAAGTTAGCATCACTACTATCTTCTACTTACCGAAATCTATTAATTAAATTATAAAAATAGCGTAGCTCGTGCACTATAAATTATTTAAATTTTAACGTAGAATAGCAAATGGATTCGACGCTGTTTCAGCGCTTGTCGTTTAGTAATCGCCATTACTTTTTGCAATGAACATAGATCGTTATGCTCTTCCCACGTACCATTCGCTCGTTTTTTTGCAAGCGTAATAATACCTAGCAACAAAAATGATCGCTGAAACTAATTTGTACTGACGATCGCAGTAATTTAATTTGTCAGGGATTTCCAAAAAATTGAATTGTTTCCTACAATTTGCTAGACTAAGCCGAGCGGCAATCAACTCAATTTCGGCAGCTTCCAGATTTAGGAAAATGTGGTTTCCTCCAGTAAACGACTTGGTAACATTAGCTCCTTTACAAAAGCAGCACTCACTAGCAAATAAGAATTTTGATAAGAAATGTACAGCAGATTGACTCACAGCTTCCTGCAGGCCCCTCATTGCTCCTTTGAAAATTGGATCCGGATTGAGGTCAAGGACTGGGATGCTGCTTGATTTCACGACTTGGCAATCGCTACAATTAATCGTGATCTCTAGCGAAGCAATGTTTGGTAAGAGGTGCTGCTCTATTAAAGTAGCGGCGTTGATCTCGCAATCTAAAACTCCATTTGTTATCAATTTTGTATGTTTTAGAATGTCACACCGTTTATCGTATAATTTTGAAGACACCCCGGACTTTGACAACGTCTCAACAAAATCATGCATTGCGTTTTCGGAATTTGTGACATGGTCATGATATGTTGCAAAGTCGTGGTATGCGCCTAGCATACTCTGCACGGTGGAGTCGAATGCGCATGTCTTTTGAACAGCAATAATTCGTTTGCCTATTTTCGCAGGGCCTAAACTATTTCCATTTACGAGTAGAGGCAAAGTCAAGGTAAATTTCGGCCGATCGCGAATTATTTGTATATCAGGACACGGTGTTAAAAATTTCCCTCGTTTTTTGGGTTAAATTTGCGTTTTCTGTTGGACCGGTTCAATTTTTTTGTGAGGCCACGCCAATATTCGTTTTCATTGAGAAAAGCCATTTGAGATTGCTCCGTTTCCATCGAAATATCTTCCAACGAACTCACAAGAGACGTCGTGTGTTCTTTTAGTTCCAGTACATCACCGTTTTTCTTTTCACCATGTTCTAGATTACGTTTACATCCTCGATCTATCTCCTCATTTACATCTTCGTTTACGGTCGCTTCCACGGCTAAGAAGGTGGATTGCATTTCAACAAGATCAGTTCCTCGAGGCGTTGAAAATGGCTGTGTGAACTTAGCACCCGACTTTGAAAAAAAAATTTTTTTTATAATTTAATTAATAGATTTCGGTAAGTAGAAGATAGTAGTGATGCTAACTTTTTAAGTAGTCGTGCCAAAAAAAAAAAAAATTAAAAAACATCAACATTGAAAAAAATATTTTTTTTGCGATTTCGTAAACAAAAACTTTAGTAGTTGATTGTAGTAATTGTAGTTCTTTTTTTTTGTTTGTAGTACATAAGAAAATTAAATGTGCCCAAAACATAAAAAAAATATACTTAAACAAATAACATACTTATTCCCCAAAATTGCAATAAGTAACTGAAATAAACTTTCACTACAAACTTTTACAAACATCTTTCAGGCAAAATCATTGCTTTTGAACGTTTGTACTCGTAGTAATCGTATGGCACTTCGATCGGAACCAATTAACGAAAACTCAGTAAAAACCAAGATTTTATCACATTTATCGCTTTTGAACAATTTTTAGTGCAACTACAAATGATTTTTTTTCCACTACGAACCTCTACGAAGGTCTCTCAGTCGTTTTCAACGTTTGTAGTAATTGTATGTTACTTCAATCAGAATCAGTTAACGAAAACACAGTCAAAACCTACATTTTATCACATTTATCGCTTTTGAACAATTTCTGTACAACTACAAACGATTTTTTTTCCACCACAAACCTTTACGAAGGTCTCTCAGTCGTTTTTAACGTTTGTAGTAATTGTATGTTACTTCAATCAGAATCAGTTAACGAAAACTCAGTTAAAACCTACATTTGGTCACATTTATCGCTGTTGAACAATTTCTGTACAACTACAAACGATTTTTTTCCACTACAAACCTCTACTTAGTACTTCTGTTCGTATGCGTAACCATGTATATTGTAGTTGTTGTTATTTTTTCAATTTCATTTAACGGTTGTTCTGAATATCGTCCGACGAAGTGTGTGCATGACCTAATTCCTTCTTCCCCTTTTTACAACAGAACAAGTCGGAAAACGCAGCGTCTTTATTCCCGACTAACTATAACGTCTAGGTCGTCGTGCTCCATCTTAGACCACAATGTCGCTTAACATCAGGCGAGTTGGTGGTCAAACGTCGACCTATTCTAGATAAAAAAAAAACGATTGCTCTTCATGGAGTAAACTAACGTTCATCCTAATCTAGCTACATTGATCCTTTAGGTAGTTGTCAGTTTACACGTAAAAAAGTAACGTTGAGTTGAACAGACAAGGCTTATGAAATATGCTTAAACATTTCTTAATTCAACCATGTACTTAGTAAAAAACATTTGTATTAAATTATTATGTGCCTATGCTGTAATGTATTGTATAAATGTCTTACAATGGATGCAAAAGAAACAAAACTCATCTCTCGTACACCCGTAGCTTCAACAGAGTAAGCCATTACATACGGATGATTTTGCACAAACTCTTCTGTCACATCGTATGACCTGCGACGATTGCCCCCAAAACGTCTCAAACTTCTTCCGCAACAAATGCATGGTGCTATATTAGGTTCATTTTTTAGAAAGTACATTAACACTGCTAGGGGCTATATTCCTAGAATTCGAGATATTTTCTGGTCTTTGTCTTTCTTGTTTGAATAGTTTTAGGAGTGGAAGTAACTAGATCTCATCTCACGTGTCAAGAATAGCCCTCCTGGTCACGTTAAGCTAAATCACAAAGTGCAGTAGTTCAATCCGTGTCTCGGAACAGCTTTACAAAGGGCACGTTATGTTCAACTTCGTTTAACAATAAAATTAAATTCAATGAAATACATGTTGTTTACTAAAATAGTAAAGAATCTGATTCTTAATTGTCTATCTAGTTAACTTTCGGGAGCGGAAGTTTGGTTTTTTAAAAACTAATATTTGATTATAAAATATATTTTAATGCTACTAGAGTCGATGAAGAGTTTATTCAGACTAACTTAAATCTAACTTACAAGATAGAGGAGGGCTTTGCCGGACGTCGACGCAGCATTCCCGCAACAGTGGCGTGACTCTGCGTAGGCTGCGTGATTCCGGTCGAAGTTCTATACGATTACCAGAAACGTTAAAAATTGAAATTAGCGAGTCCGAGAAGGCGTCCGCCGAGCTAAGGGCAAGGCAAGGTGTGTCCTCATTTCTTGGTTATTCTCTCTCCAGAGGACCGACACAGACTCCTCACGCATTTCAAACTTAATTAAATCCTCCCCGCATCCGCAATCCGCATCACCAGGGATCTTGATAACCTCTTGATCTTAATATTCTCAAATGCTGTCGTATCACCTTCTGTAGATCAGTCAGATCACATCGCCATCAGATCAGTCACTCTTGGTTCTAAGCTTCGTTTTCACAAACATTGAAAATGTCCAAGCTTAAGCTTTGAAAACTTTAGGCTTCATTCTTAGGGTTACCAAGGATTTCAAGATAATTAAAACCCACAAGATTCTGTTTTGTTCCTTAGTAAGTACGAAGTCTACTTGAGTATGCCTCCCAGATTTGGAATCCGTGCTACGACAAATATATAACCCTTCTTGAAAAGCTTCAAAGAAAATTCCTACGCGTCATTAATTACAAAGCCAAAATTTTCAACCCCAATTTTGACTACGAAGGAAGTTGCAGAGCCTTGTTGTTGAACCATCATAATTATGCTGTCAACCGTATTTTGGCTCGCAAAAGACACCTTTGTCTTTACATGTACTATGGCGGGGGGCCACAGTACGAACTATCGTGGTAAGTCTTTCTTCTTGCGTACAGTACCTACTAACTACTACTACTTACTACTACTACTACTTTACTTACTAACTTTAACATAATTTTTATTATTTCTCTAAACTTTCCATGTATTTATTATGTTTCCTTTGCGTACCTACCTACTAGCACTATTGTTGTATTTATAAGTGGTGACCTGTATTTCTCGTATGTGTTAGTATAATTGTATGTTTTCAAGTACCTAAACCAGGCCGTTAGGTTATTCAAAATAAATAAATAAATACAACTTCATGCGAACAGAAATCACTTTTATTCGTGCTAACTTCACGCACACTTTCAGAAGGAGGCGAGGAATGGAATCCATAGACATCTATGGATTCCATTAAGTATTCATTCACTCACAAGCTCAATGATACGAACATTTAAAAACTTATTTATGTATTTATTACAAATTAATATTTGGAGATTCTTAGTTAACAATTTTCAATCGAATAACATACTAATATACTCAGATCATAAATGCAATAAATCACAGTGGCATCGTCACTCCGGCTCCGGAGGCAGGCAGGGGCGCGACACGGGCGCGGCGCTACTCGTCGTCGTCGTCGGCGGCGCGCAGGTCGCGGCACGCGGCGTCGTTGGCGCGGCCCAGCGCCAGCGTGCGGCCCGGCACCCGGCGCCGCGCCGTGGCGCCGCGCGACACGAGGCGCCGCGCGCCCGCCGCCGCGCGCAGGCGCAGCGCGTCCTCCGCCGCGTGCTCCGGCACGGCGGTGCGCACGCACAGCGCCACGCCGTCGTAGAAGTCCAGCGCGAGCGCGATGCGCAGCCGCGGCTCGGCGGTGAAGTCGCGGCGCGCGCGCAGCTCGGCCCAGGCCACGCGCACGTCGGCGGTCACCTCGGCGGCCAGCGCGGCCCGCAGGTCCAGCGCGCCGCGCGCCGTGCGGTGCCACAGCGACACGGCGGCGTGCGCGTCCAGCGCCAGCGCGGTGGCGGCGCGCGCGCGCACGCGCAGCGCGCACCCGCCCAGCAGCGGCAGCACGGCCAGCGACTCCGGCTCCGGGCGCAGCGCGCGCAGCACCGGCGTCGGCGTCGAGCCCGTGCCCGCCCACACGTGCCCCAGCAGCTCCGCCTGCGGACACGGCGCGGTCAGCGGGCGCGGGTACCGGGGGGCGCGGGGAGGGGGGAGGGGCCGGGGACGCGAGCTCACCTGTCCGTCGAAGAGCGTGACGTCGTGCAGGCGCGCGCCGGCGACGCTGAGCGCCAGGCCGCCGGCGGCCGGCTCGGGCGGGCCGGCGGCCGGCGCGCCCGCCAGCGCGTCCAGGCCGCGCGTCCACACGACCACCTCGAGGTCGGGCGCGCGCGCGGGCCCGGCGGGCGCGCGCAGCTGCAGCGCGACCGTGCCGCGGCGCAGCAGGCCGCCGGCCGCCAGCTGCACGGAGTCCAGCTCCGCGCGCCAGCCGCCCGCGCCGCCGCCCCAGCCCGTGTCGCGCCGCAGCACGTGCGACGTGCCTGCAACACGGACCGGCTCGGCGACTATAGCGAACTATGCCATGAAATCTAACTTTGACACCTTTACGCCGCTACGTAAAAGAGCTCAATTACTAGAGAACCAATGATATCAAAATTTTATGACACTTGTTGAAAATGGTATTGAAAAACACCCAAAACAGTTTTGGTCGTACATTAAAAGTCTCTCTCAAAACCTTCCTGACCGGTGAAGAGTGCGACGATCCACCAATTTCACACGAATCTGATTGTGCCTATGATATCAATAGTATTGTTATTCGTGAATCTGAAGTTTCGAAGCTGCTATCAGGCTCGGACGCATCTAAGTCAGCGGGACCAGACGATGTCAGTCCAGTATTTCCTCCCCCTATCAAAAACACGATCGCCGACCTAATCTTTTTACTAAAAATAACCTCTAACTCGATCGATCGCCCAGAACTACTCGGCAAAATTCACATCCGCGTTCCCCCTAGATTCACTCGATTTAACCCCCCCATTTGTACTCCCGTCGTTGGAACAAGGTGCAGGCGGAACTCATATCTGTGGCGAGCCGGCGACCAATTCAATAAACTGTGCTTGTGAAGTGACTTCGACCTATTCGGTACGAGCGTTAATTCGGCCGAGCAGATCCTACTTTGCAGGTGATGTTAACGTGTAGTCAATGATTACTCAGCTTCGTAATTTGTTTTTGCGTTTGTTATTCTATTTTTGTTAGAACCTTGTGTTACCGTGCGTTCACATTAATGTTCTACAGTCGCCGAGGCTTTCACTAATCGTGAAAATCTACAATTAGCTCTCTGATGCTACAAGCCAGGAGGGTGATGTTTCAGCTGCTGATCTTCCTTAATATAAATAAATAAATTAAAAAAAACGTCCGCAGAAGGGACCAGGTCGTCAGGAACGAGATAGACGCTGCGTCGGAGCGCGGCGGCTCGAGCGATCGAATGTTTGCGGGAGCGCGTCTCGTTTATTTTTTATCTAGATTAAGTCGTCCAGCATCAGTCGCGTCGCCGGGTGCAGGTCCCGGGCGGAGGCACTGACCGGCGTGCGCGCGCGCGTCCCACGAGCGCAGCTCCGCCGGCAGCAGCGGCAGCAGCGCCCGCACCGGCGCCGCCTCCCGCAGCGTCGCCACGCGCTGCCACAGCACGCGCCGCAGCTCGTGCGCCGCGCCCGAGCGCTCCGCCTGCAGCGCCAGCGCCAGCTCCACCAGCTGCAGCGGCGCCGCGGCCAGCGCGCCGCCCGCGCGCCGCGACACCACCAGGTCCAGCGCCGCCGCGCGCAGCTCCAGCGGCAGCGACGCGTTGGTGGCCAGCCGGCCGAGCCGCGCCAGGTGCGCCGGCCGCAGCCCGGGCGCGGCGCGCAGCGAGCTCAGCGCGGCGGCGGCGGCGCGCGGCGCGTCCCGCTCGGCGCTCTCCAGCAGCGCGTCGACGGCGTCCGCGCGCAGGTTGCCCAGCGCCAGCAGCCGCACCTCGCGGCAGCGCTCGTCGCGGCAGCGCGCCAGGCCGCGCAGCAGCGCGTCGCGCACGGCGGCCCGCGCCGCGGCCCCGCGCGCGGCCGCGGCGGCGGCCAGCAGCGCCGCGTCCGCGAGCGCGGGCCGGCGCGCCTCGGCCGCGAGCCGCAGCACGAGCAGCGCGGCGTCGGGCGCGGCGGCGGGCGCGAGCGCGAAGCCCGCGAGGAAGGCGCGCGCGAGCGGCTCGAGCGGGTCGCGCTCGGGCAGGCGCGTGAAGGCGGCGGCGGCGCGCGCGGCGGCCGGCGTGCCCGCGAGCCCGAGCGCGCGGCACAGCGCGGGCCGCGCGGCGCGCTCGGCGCGCTGCAGCGCCGCGAGCAGCGCGGGCTGCGCGGCGCGCTGCAGCGCGGGCAGCAGGCGCAGCAGCGCGCGCGCCGCCGCCGCGTGTCCGCCCGCGCCCGCCTCCTCGCCCCCGAGCGCGTCGCGGTGGGACCGGATCGCCTCCTCCAGGTCCTGCGCGGAAAATGTATGTTTCTTTTATTTTATTTGGATGACCGAACGGCCCGGTTAGACGTAAAAACATACAAAAATATTAACAGTTAGGCCAAATACAGGTCACCACTTATAAAAACGAGAATAGTGCTAGCGCGCAAAGGAAACGTAACATTTATACTGGAAGATCAGAGAAAAAATAATAATAATAAGTACAAAAAATACGAATTAAATAAAAACAAAAATAAAAGCCTACCACACAAACAAAGATTCTATAAATTTAAGAATTAATATAGACGAAAAAAAAATAACAGTAGTGATGAAGAAACCTGACAAAGCCGTATGAATAAGAGTGCTCATAGAAAATTTGTTAAATAATTGCCTACTAACTTAGGAAAAACTTGTTGTTGATTAATATATTGAATGCATTTTGCCTCATTGAGAAAAAGTCAACATGCTGAGAAAAGTTAGAATTAAAGTTAGATACTGTACGCAAGAAGAAAGAATTACCACGATAGTTTGTACTATGGCGGGGGATATATAGACAAAGGTGTCTTTTACGAGTCGAAATAGATTTTTTTTTTTTTTTTATAGATGGCGAGACAAGCTTGACTTCAGCTAGCAGCGATGAGCAGTCAATTTTATTCGATACTAAATTATGCAGAAAGGAGAGGTCTGCAGCCTCTCTTCTATTATGAGGAGGCAACATATGGTGGTGCCTGCAACTTCCTTCGTAGTCAAAATTGGAGTTGGAAATTTTGGCTTTGTAATTAATGAGACGTAGGAATTTTCTTTGAGGCTTTTCAAGAAGGTTGAAAAAAAAAGTTTATACAAAAAAAAAGTCTATACATATTTGTCATAGCACGGATTCTAGACCTGGGAAGTTGACTTCGTACTAAGGAACAGAATAAATAAAAATAAAAAAATAAATATTTTGAGGGTTTTAATAAGCTTGAAATCCTTGTTGAATGTTAGAAGTGTTCATTGTGTACGAATACACGCACATCAGTATAGAATCATCAACAACCGATGCGTGGTTGAGATTGATTAAATGTACATTATTAATGCGTGGGGAGATTATAATGACGTAATTGGTGTATTTTGAGACCTATCAAAAGCGTT
Organism: Peribatodes rhomboidaria; assembly: GCA_911728515.1. Lineage (NCBI taxonomy): Eukaryota > Metazoa > Arthropoda > Insecta > Lepidoptera > Geometridae > Peribatodes > Peribatodes rhomboidaria. The sequence continues at coordinate 118,784 of OU452183.1, forward strand.
TGATTGTGTGCATCACCGAATACTATGAAACTGATTAGAATTTTATGGAGTATCGGAAGTATCTCTGAGGCTTATTTCCTCATACTTAAGGAATCGTATACAAGTTGTCGGAAGTTGATGGAACCAAATCTCAAGGGTCTCCTATTCTGATGAGGGTTCCCCGAGGAACAAGGTACAGGCGGAACTCATTTCTTTGTCGAGCCGGCGCCCAATTCAATAAATTGTGCAAGTTAAGTGACTTCGAACTTTTCGGTACGAGCGTTAATTCGGCCAAGCAGCGGCTGATCAGCAGGGCTATTCACAATCATTCGGAAACGTTTCCGATCGGATCCCAAAAATTTCAAACTCAAATTGTTTGAATCTCAGTCTACATTTATACATTTTGGAATAGGGTATCGAGTATAAATCCGATCGGAAGAATTAATCACGTTTAAAAACTTATGAATATAGACTGAGATTCGAATAATTTAGGCTTAAATTTTTTGAAATCCGAACAGAAACGTTTCCGAATGGTTGTGAATAGCCCTGCCGATCCTATTTTACAGGTGATGTTACTGTGTAGTTAGTAATAAGCTTTGTAATTTATTTTTGCGTTTGTTATTCTATTTTTGTAAGAACTTTGTGTTATCGTGCGTTCACATAAATATTCATGACTAGTTGCTAAGGCTGTCTGTAATCGTGATTATCTATAATTAGCTCTCTGATGTAAGTAAAAAAAATGAATAAGATGTTTTAGCTGTTGATTTTCTTTAGCGGGTGTGTACGGAGTCAAGATGGCGGATTTCACTATAACAGCTGATCTAGACTCAGTAACTATGATAGAAACTGTGTAATGTTTCTGTCAAATTAAAAACGTTTGTGGTTGGTAGTGTGACATCAGCACAGACTTATAATACAGTAGCAGACTAAACATAAATTGCTAGTTATTATTATACATTATAGATAATCAGTTTATCCTTTTCATTCCTCAGTAACAATTCAGTAATGGTATCTCTTTCACTTACCTATTGCAACATGATCTCACACATACACAAGAGACCATCCGTAGCCATGCCGCCATGTATATCTTAGGATGGTTGTCATGACAACAGCACGTGAAAGTTTGGTTGGTTTGATGACATTTATTTTAGTAACAAAATATAGCTTTTTTGATGATTTTATTGCAAGAAAATCGGTGAACATGGTAGAGTGCAGTGCATACCGATGTGAAAGTGCTTCATACAGCAAATCATCCATTGGATTTTCTTTCTATCGGTGAGTTTGATGGTTGCATTTTTGCTCTTAGAATTCTATTCGTTTTCTCCAAGAAATTTAAATATATGTTCAAACCAAAGGGTTTCTTTCGCGGATAATCTATCTTAGATGCTATTTGTTAGTGTTTTTTTATTTGAATTAGAGTAATCAGAGCGTAATAAGTAAAATTAATGGGAGTGGGACAAAATTTGACAGCTCAAGTACCATTTACAAAAACAGGGAGCGGATTGTGAATCTATAGGAATAAACTTGAAAACATAGACGAATAACGAACGAATGACGAATAACGAATAAATAAAAGGATTGCTTAACTTTTCCTTTGTCCATTGGTCAGTATCAGCCATGCCAGAGGCCACTGGGCGGCCTAGAAACTCTGACATCAGGACTTGCCACTCGGGTTATACGAACTTGCTTGCTTAGTGTCAAACCTTTACCTTGGATAAAGTAAATATAGGTTGAAAGATGTCTAATTGAAAGATATTGACTGAGTCACATACGAGTATAACCTTTGTTCCAGATATTCAACGAATAAAAGTAGTGGAATGCCTGAATAAAAAAAAACATGAAGATCCAGGATTGACAACCCAGTTTGGCTAGTGTACTGTACTCAAAGCACTGGCTTGATTTCAGTAATTTTCGTACAAGATTCCGTCCTGGAACAATTCCTACTTTGTTTGAATTGCCTATAGCTGCAGAAGGAAGTAAGTATTATATAAAATATATATAAAAGTATTTAGTCACTCCCCTTTTAAGTAGGTATAACAGTTTTGTCTAATTATGACCTAAGATAATACAATTGTATTATTCCAAAACAAATAAACGAGTGTTGTATGTGTACTTTAAATTTAATTTCTACGTTACCTATAAGGTGTTATTTAAACCTATAACCGCCTAAAAACCAGTGGGCAATTATTAGACCTATGCTTACTTGGAGAACATAAAATCTTCACAGATCACCAGTCTTATAATCTGGATTACAAACAAGGAACAACGAACATCCTTAATGCGGCCCCTTCTAAGCTACATGTCTGTGTGTTTTCATACCACGCTGATAAATACCTAATGTTTAGTCTGCTACTGTATTATTTATGTCTGTGGACATCAGACACATTATAGTGTTGACATTGATTGTTCCGTTCAGAAATTTGTTGTTAGCCTCCCACTATAACCAAAAAAAAATGTTTTCCTCTAAAATAGTTTATATCGACGAATTTTGGACAAGAGATTCAAAAAACAACATAGTTTGATTAATATTCCTTCCTAAAACGTAAATTGTACGTGCAATGTTAAAAATTAGGGAGCTTTCTTAAAAAATAATTATAAAAAAACTATTTGGACGAAAAAGTTTCTAAACGGATTTACCAAAAGTTGCCAGACGAAAAAGAAAAAAGTGTCAAGCATGTGTGTAAATACCCTATGCCGATTCACACTTTATTGCTCAAACAATAGTTACACGTTTGTGTAGCGCTATTTACTGGCAACTCAATGTCTAACTGAACATTGGTGGAGTTTTGGCGGGAACCGAAAAGATGGTGTCGTGTTTTTGTATTATTTTCTAAAACTTGTGATTCTTCGAGTGTTAAATTGTAATAATGGTGGATTATTAACGTTTATCGGTTCGTCAACGTGCACGAGTGTGGGCAAATGATACAAACATCGCGAAACGCGATTTTTCGTGTTCTCTACAAAACTTCACTTAAAGTTTCAGTAAAGTATCCATAACTTTACTGGAATGGGAAAAGGGGAGGGATTCATCGTCTTCATCATCACCTCATCATCATCATCCCATCATCTGTTACTGAAGGAAAAAATATTACTAAGAATCCGACTGAAGGACGAGTATCCATGGTCATGAATAAATTAATAAAAAAAAAAAAAACTGAACATTGGTTTAGCAGATGTTTATGCATTTTTTATTTCAGATGTATGTAGAGTAGCATTAGCATTAGTAATTTACACGCTCAACATTTTAAAATTAAAATTAAACAGTCCTTTGAGTCCAACCCTTTTTATTCACTGAATGAATTTATGAATATGCGACTAACTGAATCTTCATTCATAAAAATTGTTTAAATAGAACAAAATAATATTAGTCATTTTAAATATTTTGTACACATTCAAAAATCTGTAATTGACTTGCCCATTGTAACGTTTTGTTATTAGGTCAATAAAGCACTCTTTTACTCTATTACTCTATCATTTTTGAGGTTTTGGTTAAACGTCAAAAATGTCTGGAGAAAAATGGTTGACGTGAAATTGCAGACCTCGTATATCTCCTTAACATTACGAATAACATTGTTGATTGTCCGGACCTCATTAATACAATCAATTTGAAGGTTCCTCTTAGGGCAACCAGATTTAATGCGTCGTTGTTCATTCCTATAGTGTCAACGAAGTATAGACAGAACTCTTACTTGTGGCGAGCAAGCAACAACTTTAATAAACTGAGCAAGCGACTCGACCTTGACCTGTTTTGCACTGGAGCTTCCTCGGCGAGGCGGCAGCTGAGCAGTGAATTTTTCCTATCTAAGGACCAGCTGCCATAGGTCGTGGAGCGTATTTCCATAATTTATATATAAGTATATAAATATTTTTAATATTTATTTTACTTTACTACTAATTTGTTATTCTTCTTAGTGTTTGCGTGTTCTTCTTATCTAAAGTGTACCCTATCTATTCGTGAGAACCTATTATTGGCTATCCATAGTTCATTTTATTGTATATTTTTAATGTAAGTAGCTGTTGGTTCTCCTATAAATAAATAAATAAATAAATAAATATCAATTTTTTTTACGTATGAGATTGATTTTGTCTATTTTCCAAGAGAAATAACAACGAAAGGAAACGATACACGTATGTCAGTAAGCTAAAGGGTCGAGAGTTCATCTCCGGCGAGCGCGTTATCAGCGGCAGCCGATAAGAGAGTCGGCGCGTGGCGAGCAACAGTCGGCGCGGCCGCGGCTTATGGTTACTATTGTTGTGTTTTATGTCAGTTCCTATTAAAAACATTGATAATCGTTGTGTTCGATCATTAATTGTCAACTATATAATACAATTAGGCCCAACTATTGTTGGTTACTCTGGGATTTTGCAAAATAAGAATGCAGCTATTGTAAGTAAGTCACTGATTTGATTTTGAAATAATGTTGTAAAGCGGCCGTTGCGCCCATAAATATTGTTACAATTATTAAATAAAAGAGACTTTAATGTTATGTGATATTATAAGTAGGTGAGATGTTATATGAATAAAATAAACCAAGAATTGTTTATAGCTGTAAGAAGTTTCTCATTTGACTATCTTGCGTCCGCCCAGTACTGACTGTTGATTTCGGTAAAGAGGGGCGCTCCTTGGGTAGGAGAGGGGATGAAGAGCGAGGTAGTTTTCAACTAGGCTAGTCAGTCGGTCTCGGACCGGGCGGACGTAAGGTCGTGTGATTAGCTTGTCGTGTAGACGTTGTATTTAACTATTTGGAAATATATATTTGAAAAAGTATCTGATTACAATAGTTTTCTTTATAATTCAGAAGTGTTAAAAGACCTGCGAGCCGGCGGATAAAGACTGTGAGTACTCTTTTTATGTAATATTTAGTGAAAGTGGTTTTTAAAAGTTGGACATATCGTCTGAAGATTGTGATAGATTTTCTTTAAATTAAACAGGATCTTATGGCGTAATGCACTGGTATATTTGGTCAGGCCAAATCCTTAATAATTTTACCGCTGTATTGAGCCAGTAATTGCTTGTCAGTGTGGCAACAAAGTTTGGTCGGGACCACTCCCCGATAGTTTTATGTCAACATGAGCAGTCACTTTAATTGAAACTATCGTAGGCTACCCAGGCAGTATTTGGGATAATGCACGTAGTACTTTTGGTCTGGGCAACTCCCTGACATTCTACTGCTGATCGAACTAATTTGATATTGAGGTAGCAGTAAAATGTGGTCGAAGCCAATCTTCGATCATTTCATTGTTACTTGGGCTAAATCAATTTAGCTACACGTTAAAATCACAGTAATTACTATTATAAGAAAATCAATTGTTAAGATTTGAATATTCACTATTATTTGAGAACCACTTCATTTTATGAAGGTTAGCATAAAACAGCCATGTAGGTGAGTGTAGGGTGAAATAAATATATAGAATGGTTAATTGTGCGATAGCCGTGTAGGTGAGCTGTATCGTGATCATGAAATTTTAAGAAGTTAGCGGCCCAACAGCCATGTAGGTGAGCTATAGAGTGGCAATCGAGAAGCTAACAGTGCAACAGTCGTGTAGGCGAGCTGTAGCCCAGATTAAGACGTTATTAGACAGCCATGTAGGTGAGCTGTATCGTGATCATGAAATTTTAAGAAGTTAGCGGCCCAACAGCCATGTATGTGAGCTATAGAGTGGCAATCGAGAAGCTAACAGTGCAACAGTCGTGTAGGCGAGCTGTAGCCCAGATTAAGACTTTATTAGACAGCCATGTAGGTGAGCTGTATCGTGATCATGAAATTTTAAGAAGTTAGCGGCCCAACAGCCATGTATGTGAGCTATAGAGTGGCAATCGAGAAGCTAACAGTGCAACAGTCGTGTAGGCGAGCTGTAGCCCAGATTAAGACGTTATTAGACAGCCATGTAGATGAGCTGAGATTTAATTTGTGACTTGCATACTTAGCAGTTATTTATAATACATGAATATGTGATATAAGTAAGCTGCAGATGTGTTTTATTTTTATTTTATTGTATATTTTTTATGAGTTGAGTTGAGAGTTGAGTACTGATGTATTTCGTATTCGTTCTTGAGGAAAGAACATTTTTACATATCGGTGATGGAAGCCATACACCGGAGTACCCTAAACGACGACGTAGAAAGTAGACTACAAACAGAATAACCAGAGTAGAACACTCAACTTCTACTAAAGGCTCGTGTGCTTCAATTGAAAATAACGTGGTCATACATACCGTGTGTGTTGCAAACCCCTAACTAGGTGTGGAAATGCGGTAAGAGTAGGCCACAATTTCGAAAATTGCAACAAAAAGCCACTACTTTAGCATGAGTGAGTGCACACTTATACGATTTTATAAGATTCAGACGCAAAAAAAAACTAGGCCTCGCGGAACGTAACGAGTGTTTGAAAACAATTAAGCGATTTGGCAATTCGACAGCCATACTGAAGTTTCCACCCCTTTTCCAAACTAAAATTGATGACGTAGACTCCAAATTGTAAGTATTGGCAATGGATGATGTATACCTAAACTCTCCAATGTCAATAGGGCAGAACTTTACTGAATTGGGCTCTTTACTGGTTACTGTAATGAAAGACAGACAGGCTTGTCTTTCATCATACCCCTTCTGACGTCTCTGACAGAGGTAGTGATACTCTCGATTTGTATGTGGCGAAGGACATGGTTATCACAAAAGGAGGTTTGGTGGAAGTACATACTAAAGAACCATAAACGGGTAATATCTAGATCGACAGAAGCGTCAGAATGAGTTTAAATTAAGAACACCACTCATATCAAGACTGCTTAATATCCAAGAAGGCAGAGCAGTAATCTTCGTTATAAAAATCCCGAAAAATGTAACAGGGCTCACTGAAGAAAAATTCAAATCTCATGTTAAAACTACATTAACGAAAAGAGGATGTTATAAAGTTAACAATTAAGAAAAGAAAAAAAACAATTTTAGAAGACAAGGATGTCTGGAGCCTTCTACTTCCGCCAAGTAGCCACTAGTACAATCAATATTATCGAGTTGTGAGCAAAAATCTGTGAGAGAGTAATTTATTTATTTCTTTTAAAAACATGCCTCTCAGTCAGTTTCTTGCCTGTTCTTCTGAGTAGTAGCTCGTATTCCGAACAAGGCAGTCGAGTCTATTATAAAATTTAACGCTCATAAGTGTATCTTTGATACCCAAATTGAATAAAACATTTTACTTTGACGACCTTGGCAAAATACCCATTAAGTTTCAAGGCAGATAAGTTGATTGCCGGAGTTAGTCCTATTACTGAGACTAAGGTAGTTAATCAAGTCGGTATGCAATCATACAAAAAAAAAAGAGTGCGAGCTTCCGCTTTTAGATAATAAAACTTATGAAAGTGAACGAGGATATTGACAAGACGACACGAGAAAGATTATATCGGCTTTTACAAAAATACATAAACTGATTTGCTACCACTCTTGGTAAATTAGGTTGTGCAAAGGATATGACAATGAATATTGAAGTACATGATAAAACACAAGTCGTTTATAGACCCTATTGATTGTCGCATCAGGAACTGGAAAAGGCTACGAAAATAATCGAAGGGTTGGTCCAAAACGATATTGTTTTCTATTCGATACATTTTTATTGGTAAAAAAAGAAGAATGGCGATCTAAGGCTATGTGTTGATTACCGAGCTCTCAACAGTAAAACCCTCAAATACTAGAAGAAAGAATCTGCTACCTTTAATTGACGACCAACCGAAAAATTTGAGTGGTAATAATTTTTCACCACCCTAGACCTGGCTTCCGGCTACTATCAGTTAAAGATAGGAGAAGAAAGTAGCCATTTAACTGCGTTCGTCACCCTAGACGGACAATACGAATTCAAACGTATGACGTTTGAGTTGGCAAACGCACCTTCAAAAATCAATCGAATTTCAAAAAATGATAAATCGTCTCTTGGGTGGGACCGCAAAAGGGCAAACGCATACTTTGATAACCTTCTCGTCCCACCAGCCACTGTCGACCAAGGGCTTGAAACATTTGAAGATGTATTGCAGTTAATTCAGAAGGTTGATCTGACGTTAAACCCACCGACATGTAGTTTCTTTGACACCAAAATTGAATATCTCGGTTATGAGATTACCCCTGAAGGCATAAAGCCCAGCGAAAGAAAGATACTGGTTGTGCGAGATTTCACCGTACCTCGTAACGTCCACGAAGTACGACAGTTTTTGGGCCTATTAACAAGTTATTTCCGCAGATTCGTAAAAGGTTTTGGGGTAATCGCTAGACCCTTAACTACACTGCTAAAAAGCAAGATTCACAATGGCGATGGAATTCTGAGGAGGCGGAATCCTTTACTTGCTTTATTTGAACGTCCAATCTTGGCTTTGTACAACCCAGAATTGGCAACTGAGGTGCACATGGATGCTAGCTCACTGGGGTTAAACGGAATACTATTGCAATGGCAGGTTTCTCCTAAGGTACTCATGCCTGTTGCATACTTTATCAGGCAGACCACACCAGAAGGACGCCATTTTCATTCGTATAAGCTGGAAACGTTGGCTGGGTAGCTCGCTAAAGAAATTTTGACTCTACCTTTTAGGGCTGAACTTTTGCAACTATATATACTCGTATAACTTACTAAAAGAGATTAGATATTTACTAAAAAAGATTTGATACCCCGTATAGCGCGGTGGTGGTTGCAAATTATTGATCACAATCAATCAATCAATCAATAATTCATTTATTTGACATAAAAACAAATTTTACAACAAAAAATATTAAAGCTACTGGTTTTCGAACTAGTAAAAAAAAAACTGTGCTACGGAAACCAGAGACCTCTCCTAATATAGTAGACTTTTATTATTATTATAATGCCATAACAGTAATAGTAGTGTTTATACAAAACATTTTTCTGACAGAATTTTCTCAACATCGTCATAATTTAGATCCCTAAGCCATGTAAATAAGAGTTTTTTAAATTCATTACTTGTAATTTTTTTTTTAATTTTGTTTTTATTTAGTATGTTGTACAAGTAAGGGGCTACAATTTCACTATTGAATACCGTCCAGGTTGTTGTTTGAGCCATGCACTAAGTTAAAATCCTCACAACAATAATAGCCCTGTCATAACCAGACGAACACTAACCATAACCACTGAAAATTGGATATTCACGTTGCAGACGGCACACCCCGAACTAGACCGAATCTCTAAAATCCTAAAGCCAAATCTCGATGAAAAGACCGTTGAAATAAAAAAGAATTACGTTATTAAGCAACATGCGCTATATAGAAAAATTGGAGAAGAAGCTCAAACCTCACGAGCACAACTATCTACTACTCTTACCGACCAGACTGATACCGACAAAGATAGAAAAGATAAAACAAGGAGCATCAGAAAATATTAAACTTAGCCAAGAGCGTCAGAAAAGAATTAACGATTGAACAAGGTGTCCGACAGCGACATACTCTATAGGTGATTTAGTAAAAGTTACAAAAACTAATTTTAAAAATGATGGTAAGAGCAAAAAACTTTTACCCAAATTCATTGGTCCATACAAGGTGACTAAAAGATTACGTAATTACCGTTATAAGATCTCAAACATACAAGGTTAAAAACAAAAAATACATACAAAGCAGCCATAGCTGCAGATAGAATGCGCCCTTGGATTGACATCCAGTCGTTGAAAGTTAACAGATCTTCTCGTTCTCCGTCGGTTTCATCAGATTCGGATGTCAGTCCAGAGGAAGAGTAGTTAACTTTGTAGATTGTATAAATTCCAAAAAATAATACAAGTAAACACATTTAAATAAAAACAATGAAATAATAAAAATAGTAAGTTTGCTAAATGATTCAAATGTAGATTAAAGTAAATATATATTACATATATTATAGTTATATAGATTATAGTAGTATATATTATAGTTGTCCACTGCAGCCGGCATTATGCTGAGTTGGGACCGGTTTGTGGCAAAAACTTTGTTCTTTTTTTTATAATTGTGTAATTTTTATTTTGTTTGTGTATGTTTTTGCTACAAATAAATATATGTCTATGTCTAAATTATTGTTGATTAGTTTCGATGTATATTTGACAGCTGGCCTAATGTTGTGATTGTGTGCGTGCTTCGGAGTTAGCACGCTATCGGATGGCCGAATGTTGTGTTTTATGTCAGTTCCTATTAAAAACATTGATAATCGTTGTGTTCGATCATTAATTGTCAACTATATAATACAATTAGGCCCAACTATTGTTGGTTACTCTGGGATTTTGCAAAATAAGAATGCAGCTATTGTAAGTAAGTCACTGATTTGATTTTGAAATAATGTTGTAAAGCGGCCGTTGCGCCCATAAATATTGTTACAATTATTAAATAAAAGAGACTTTAATGTTATGTGATATTATAAGTAGGTGAGATGTTATATGAATAAAATAAACCAAGAATTGTTTATAGCTGTAAGAAGTTTCTCATTTGACTATCTTGCGTCCGCCCAGTACTGACTGTTGATTTCGGTAAAGAGGGGCGCTCCTTGGGTAGGAGAGGGGATGAAGAGCGAGGTAGTTTTCAACTAGGCTAGTCAGTCGGTCTCGGACCGGGCGGACGTAAGGTCGTGTGATTAGCTTGTCGTGTAGACGTTGTATTTAACTATTTGGAAATATATATTTGAAAAAGTATCTGATTACAATAGTTTTCTTTATACTATGTAATTGCTAAATTTTTTTCTAAGTGATATGTACTGGACGTCCAGCGCTATAAGGTCGATCCGCGTCTCGCGCCCCCGCGGGCCCCCGAGGTATCGTTCAGGAAACTACGTCGCGGGGGGCTCGGGCGCCGGGGCTGCGTCTTCTGCACCATTGATGGTAGAAGCAAACGGTACATCGGGCGCAGGGAGGTACTCACGGCGCCGGCGTCCTCGTCCTCGTCCTCGTCCGCGGGGCGCGCGGCGGCCTCGAGCGGCAGGTCGTGCGGCGCCAGGCCGGGCGGCACGGCGGCGCGCGGCGCGGCGCGCAGGCGCTGCAGCGCGTGCCAGCTGCGCGCCTTGAGCGCGCCGTGCAGCTCCAGCACCTCCTCGGCGTGCAGCGCCGCCAGCGCGCCGGCCGCCAGCTCGAGGCGCTGCACGCGGCGCGCCGCCGCCCCCGCCGCCTCGTCCCCGGCGCAGGCGCGCTTGATGCGCCGCACGGCGCCCGCGCCCAGCGCCTCGTACTGCACCGAGCACGTGCCCAGCGAGTCCGTCTCCTCGCGCGGGCCCTCCTCCGCCGAGCCCTGGAACTGCACACAGCGCGCGTCGCCGTTCACGCTCGGGGAGACCGACTCGCTCGCTCGTCGACGCTCATTTTAGGTCACCCGGAAATATCTAAATCAAAATGATGAGAAATGAACGTCGATGACGGTGCGTCCCGTGACGGTATTGTCGCCAGAGCGAGCGTCAGCGAGCGAAGCGGCTCCACTTTAACACTTTAATCGCTTTATGCTAGCGTGTGTCTGGCTGTCTTCCTTTATCGGTCACAGTTGTCGACTAATTTCTAGTCTAGAAAGTTTGTGAGCAGGTTCGTCGGACAATAGTATTTTTTTGTTGCCTGTTTTTTTTTTAATGGCGTAGATCCACTAGATATGATCAGTTTCCATCTGGGCTGAAGCTGAGCAACGAGGCAGCCTAAGATGGAGCACGCTCGGCTAGGGAGAGGAGAGCGCACCTGGAAGAGCGCGGCGAGCGCGCGCTTGTAGTCGCGCACGTCGGGCGGGTCGGCGGCGCGCAGCAGCAGGCCGCGCACGGCGCCGCCGCGCATGCGCGCGCACCACGCCGAGCCGGCGCCGCGCTGCGCGTCCCACGCCGCCGCCTCGCGCCGCCGCCACTCCCTCGCGCCGCGCACCAGCAGCCGCGTCTCGTGCAGCTGCGACACGAACGCAACACTCATCTGGTCGTCGTCCCCGATACATGATCCACTATGTTTTAACTGATTTACAAAAAAGGAGGTACTGAGCGTTTCCACAATACCTTATTTACCTATTACTCTTTACATATTTAGAAAAGTAGTTTACGTGTGTATGTATGTATGTATGGACTCCTGAACGGCAGGATCGATGTTACAGGCGGTCGTCAACTCAGCCCGACGGGTGATCCGGGGAAGTTTGGAAGCAATCAGATCAAAAGTGTTGGGGAAGGGTCCCCAGTTTTTAAAATTAAAGAACTCTCACATGGGCGTACCCAGGGGGGGGGGCAGGGGAGGGCAGCTGCCCCCCCTTGAAAATCTCGCAGAACATGTATGAACTCCCCTAATTACTAATTAAAGTGTAAACGAGTTATGCTCTAACTTTTAAATAAACCGACACTGAGAAAATGCACGATGCAATAGGGAACTTGCACCAAATTTTAATGACAAATTAGGTTAAAGATTCATTATGAATATAGTAAAATGTACTACTGTGACAGGATTGTAAAATTTTATTTATTTAACTACCTATAAAACAGGATCATTTGCGGGTGTTTGCCCTACACACTACACTACATACATCTAATGACTCATGTAGGTGTGTTGTGTAGTGTGTATGACAAAACAGCCGCGGACGATCCGACCTAAAAAATCTGACTTGCCCCCTCCTACGCCAGAAGCTGGGTACGCCCATGCTTAGAGATTATGTTTATTTAAGTAGTTTAAGGTGTTTGTGACATACTTACCTACTTAAATACATAAACAAGATTGTACATCCGACCGCGCCGTGTAAAAATGCAAACGCGCGGCAACACGCAACATAAAATGTAATAACATACAAACTTACACGATAATGATATTATCATCTTGCAAGTTTGTATGATGCGATTCATTAGGTATGTTAGCTGATACAGCCGGGTGCCTCCTCCTATCCATTTCAAACTATAAATATCTACATACCTAGAATATTAATGAAGTTTCCAGAAGTAGTTATCGCTCCTATAATTATAATTAGAAGTATTTGGCTACTTACGAGTATAATAACAAAGTCTTGATAACTATTTCACACTATCACACTATTTAACCTACTATTTCTTAGTTTTATTTACTTAGGTACCTATTAACTTACTCACTAATTGAAAAACAAACAGCTATGACAATCGTCATACATGCACACATGTATAAATGCTCGTTAGTAGGTATGATGCTCACTATCCATCGACCCATGGATAACATCAAGATCGGTTCAGATATTTAGTATCCAAGGGAAGACTGGTTCAGGGCTGCAGGTGCCCTAGGTATACAGTACTAGCTGCGTCTCCAGACTGTAATCTATCTCTGTGCCAAATTTCATCCGAATCCGTTCGGCCGTTCTGGCGTGATTGAGTAACAAATATCCATTCAAACTTACGCATTTATAAAATGATTGATACACGAAACTGACGTACATTATACCTAGGTAGCGGAGTACCGGCGCGCGTGTGACGGCGGCGCCCGCGCCGGGACACTGGTCAGCGACTGTTTTTTATTTTTTAGTGGAGTACTGTGTTATGCCTGTACAGATGACATCACCGAACAGATCCCACGGAAGCCCAGCGCTGGTTCACAGCCGGTAGTAGGTATGCTGAGTTCCTATAAATTTGCATGTTTAGAATTGTTATAACTGTCGTTATTTAATCGTGAGAATCTCTTTAATAAGTTAGCCAAGATGTTTTAGCTGTTGATTTTCCTTAAAATAAATAAATAAATTAGCGCCGATTTGTGATTTTATAACTTTTGGTTGTCTTGAAAATATATTTTTTTAAACGTAGGTAAGTACATACTTTTGTTCACATTTTTTTTCTAGTCGTTATAAACTACCTGCCTATTGATAAATTACTTGTAACATACCTATGCGCAGCTAGTGACACATGCCTCCGACAAAGAAGTCCAAACGTCCTAAAAAGTTTGTCTACATTACAGTTACGGAACAGGGACAGTATTAAGACACAGGGAGTCAGGATCCTTAAATATGACGACAGAGTGGTTCCGACCTCCCCAAGCAGCTGCGTCAACCAGAGCCGCGACGGACAGAGCTCGACGAAATGTCTTGCATATTTATCGAGCCTCAAGACACAGGCCTCGCGCCTAGTTTGAGGCTCGCCAATAAATCTATTTAGCCAGTAAGTAGGTACATAAAATAAATTAAATATTTGATTCTTCATCTAAACTATTGAATATGTATTCTTTTTATGGTAATAAACATACCTATATTCTATTCTATATACCTAGCACCCCCTAGACTGGGACGGATATTTAGCCGGTGTAGGCGCATAATTGCAAAATTGAGTGCGGAAGGAGGAAAAACAGGCATAATTGAAAGCGCGAGTGTATCGCCGGCGCGGCGGAGGGTACTCACGGTGAAGCAGAGCAGCGTGTCTCCGTCGAGCGCCGGGTCGGGGTCCGGCGCGGGCGCCACGGCCAGCTCGGCCTCGAGCCGGTAGCCCAGCTCGCGGTCGCGGCGCTCGGCGGCGTTCAGCAGCACCGTGCTCTGCAGCGAGAACACGCCGCCGGCCCACAGCGCCTCCGCCGCGCCCGCCGCGCCACAGCCGCCCGCGCGCGCGCACAGCAACACAGTAGCCGCCCACAGCGCTCGCATGTCGCGCGCTCACTGCCGAGTGTGCCGAGCGCCGCCCCGCCGCCGCCCGCCCTCCCCGCGCCGCTAGTGATGCGCGCACGCACATGCGACTGTTAGTCGATGTGTCAGCGGTCAGTGTCCGCCGCCGCGCCGGCGCGAGTCGCGGCCCTAGCGGCGAGTCGGCCGGTGCGCCCGCGAGCCGCGCGTGCCGCGTGTATGCACTGCGACTCTGGTACTGGTAGTAGGCACCGCACCGCTGACCGACGACAGCATTCAATACTGGCTTGGTGGTAATACCACTGATAGCTGGCCCTCAACTTAATTATGGCTTAAGACATTTATCAAGTTATTCTCAATTGGTTGATTCAATCGGTCTCGTTTCGACCTAGTATCACAGCCTCCCACTAGTAGTATTAGTATTGAATCTTGGCAACTCATACAAAGTAAACAAATTATTATGATTCCAAGTTATTTATTTTTTATCTTAAATTCTTAGTTTTTTTACAATATAGATATTGGTGTTTCTATTTGCTACCTTATTTATTTATTGTCGTTTCGCTCGCACGAGCAGTCGTAATACAACCTTGCAAGTGACAGTACGTTTCTCATTTACCCGATCACCTACAAAATCAATATAGACCTTAAGTACACCACCATATGGTCGAATTCGAACCGGATTGCTACCTGTGCAAAATGCCGGCCGGCATGGCCGACCGCTGACTCCGCCGACAATTAAACAAAAAGACGATCGAATTTACAACAAACAATAGTGGATTTCGTGTGATAAAGTGTTAAAAACTAGAACTGTGAAAGATTAACTATTTTTGTGAACTTTGTGAGTACTCATATACAATGGCTACGACAATTACGGCAGCGCAACAAGAAATTGTGGCTTCATTGGAAAATTGTGCCGAATTACTTAAAAAGACGCTTTCGAATTGGAAAAAAACCCCAAAATCAAGACTTACAAAAGGGTATGTAGAAACTCGAATAGAAATCGTTAATGGATATTGGAATTGTTTTAAAAAATCGCACGATGAGTTAGTAAAATTAACGCCCAAAGCGCAAAAAGCCGTATTGCCATATTTCACAGAAGACGAATTTTTTGTGTATGAAGATTTATACAATGTGCTACAAGGTGAGCTGAAAGATATGTGCGAAGCGTTTACAAGTACAACCACTTCATCACAAAATTCCACATCGACCAACATTGGACCCAAAATTGGCTCATTCAATCAAAATGGATTTGTACATTTACCAAAAATTCAGTTGCCTACATTTGCCAGTACTTATGAAGGATGGCCCGCGTTCAAAGACCTGTTTACTTCCCTCGTGCACGATAATGCTGGATTGAGCGATGTACAAAAACTTCATTATTTAAAAACAAGTCTCACGGGAGAATCTGAAGGGCTATTGAAACATATACAAGCTACTGCCAGCAACTACAAAGTGGCATGGGACATATTAAACACCAGGTATGGAAACAAACGTTTGATTATTAACAACTTTATGAAAAAATTGTTCAACCAAAAGAAATTGACCACCCAATCAGCTGTTCAAATCAAATCTCTGATCGACACAACTGTAGAATGTCTGAAAAACTTGGAAAACTTGAAGGTGTCTACTAGCTCATGGGATTTAATTATCATACACCTCCTCGTTCAGAAGTTGGATCCAGAGACACACAAAAACTGGGAAGAGCATGTGAGTGGTCAAAATAAAGAGGAAGACAGTGAAGAAATACCGACGTGGGACCAGTTTCGCAAGTTTATGGAGTCTAAATTTCGTACATTAGAACTGGTCACTGCAAGCACTTCACAGACTAGACAAATCAGAGAACGTACATGCCATGTTGCCACACCTATAACAGAAAAAGTATGTGTCCTTTGTAACGAAAACCACACATTATGTCATTGCAAGGGATTTATCAAGATGGAACCTAACGAGAGAATAGAGTACGTCAAGAACAAACATTTATGTTTCAACTGTCTAGCACCAGGGCACTCAGTAGCGAGATGTAAAGTACCAGTGTCCTGTCGAATATGCCGAAAACGCCATCATTCCCTTCTACATGCAAAGCAGACTACAGAACCAGCAGATTTTACTGGAACTTCACAAGCACAATCGCTGACTTCACAACATGTAGTAGACGAAGAGGAAATACAAGTAAACACAATGATTGCGTCACACCTTTCAACTAGACAAGGAGTAGCACTACTAGCGACAGCGATAGTGGAAGCAACAAGCGAACACGGACATACCATTCCACTACGTGCGTTAATAGACCAAGGTTCCCAAGCAACTTTCATTAGCGAAAAGGCGACTCAGCTACTGAAACTCAAACGACAGCCTATCAAGGGAAGTGTCGTGGGGGTAGGATCTACGAGAACAGAACTCAAGCATATGGTTCAGCTACAAATAAGATCACGATGGGACCGAAACTTCAGCTTACCTATACAAGCCTACGTGATGTCGAAACAACTGACCACTAAGATACCTAACAAAACGATACCGACACAACAATGGCCTCATATCAAAGGACTGAACCTCGCCGATCCCACTTATCTTACAGCAGGTTCCATAGACATACTCTTGGGAGTCAGAGAATATGCTCAAATTCTGCAACAAGAACTGATTAAAGGACCACCAGGCACACCATGTGCACAGAATACTAGCCTAGGTTGGATTCTTTTCGGAGACATTTACGGGAAACCAGCAGAAGCTACGTACCTTGTCATGCATCACCAGGTTGACGTCGATGAGATGTTGAAGTCAATCTGGGAACTGGAACCTGATGACAAGAGAAACCTTACTAAAGAAGAAAAGATTTGTGAAGAAATCTATGAAAACACAACAAAAAGAAATGAAGAAGGAAGATACATTGTAAAATTACCGTTTAATACATACAGTCCACAAACACCGCAAGGGAACACGAGAGATATAGCTATCAGCAGATTTCTTCAACTGGAACGGAAGTTTCGAAGAGCACCGGATCTGAAAAAAGAATACACAAAAGTTATAAATGATTATATAGAACAAAAACACATGGAAGAAATACCAAAAGAAGAGAGAGAAACAAAAGAATCGGTGTACTTACCTCACCACGCTGTAGTTCGCAACGACAAAGAAACTTCCCGCACACGTGTAGTCTTCGACGCTTCCTGTAAGGGCACTAGTAACATTTCACTCAACGATGAACTACACGTTGGCCCACAGCTACAAGATGACCTGAGAAATCTATTGATAAGATGGCGCATGAAACGTGTCTGCTTCATGGCTGACATACGACAGATGTACCGCCAAGTGTTGGTGAGCAAAGAAGACACAGACTACCAGAGAATTGTTTGGCGTGAACATGAATCAAGCAACCTACACGAATACAGACTACTTCGAGTAACATTTGGTACAGCACCCGCACCGTATCTGGCAGTTAGAACGCTCCACCAAGTAGCAAACGATGAAGGAGCCGATGAACCTTTGGCTGTCAAAAGTATCAAAACTAACTTCTATATGGACGACTGGCTAGATGGCGCTGATGAGACAAGAGCCGCGATATCATTAGCAACAAATGTTACGAAAATACTGCAAAGAGGCGGCTTTGAACTCACCAAATGGTCTTCAAACAATGTCGAGTTTATGAAATTCATCGATCAAGCCAAACGATCAACCAAGGCGCATGTAGACATGAATCTTGATGGAACAATCAAAGCATTGGGAATTGTTTGGAACCTCAGCAACGACAATTTCCAATACAACCTGAGCCTTCTTTCAACCGACGAAATCATGACCAAGCGAAAAGTCTTATCAGACATACAAAAACTGTTTGACCCATTGGGATGGATCGCTCCAAGTACTGTGCTAGCCAAACTGCTCATGCAAAAGATGTGGCTAGAAAAATTATCGTGGGACGAGCCCATTGGCGAAGAACTAAGAAAAGAATGGTTACGAATTAGAACAGACTTCAATAATGTTAACAACATACAGATACCGAGATGGTTTGGCACAACAGATGAAAACAATTCTGAAATCCAGATTCATGGATTCAGCGACGCATCGATGCGCGCTTACGCAGCAACGGTCTACGTCAGAACAAAAACTCAGAAAGTTGAGACGCATCTGATTGCTGCTAGAACTAGAGTAGCACCTTTGAAAACAATTTCATTACCACGGTTAGAACTACTTGGTTTATTACTTCTGTCAAGGCTGATGAAACAAGTTAGCCAAGCTATGAACATACCTACCCAGAACATGTATGCGTGGACAGATTCTTCAATTGTAGTCGCATGGATGGCCGGAGAACCTAGTAGATGGAAACCTTTCGTTGCCAATCGCGTTGTAGAAATAGCTGAAAATTTAAACAACAAGCAAGTTTATCACGTTGAATCTTCTGACAACCCAGCTGACTTGGCTTCGCGTGGAATACTGCTATCCGAGCTGAAGACGTCTGACCTGTGGTGGAAGGGCCCGAGTTGGTTATCTGAAACAGAAATAAAGTTTAGTAAACAAGAAGTAATAAATACAGAAATGGAAATGAAAACAATAAAAGTGAATACTTACCTGAACACAGAAGAAGAAGAACATTTAACAAATAAATTTGAAACTTTTGATAATTTGACAGAACTACTCAAGACTATTACTTACTGCAGGAGATTTTTGCGTTTCCAGAAAACCACAAATACTGACGATGACATTACTACACAGGAATTGGAAGAAGCATTGACTATATGCATTAAAAAGATTCAAGAAGAAGAATATAAAGAAGAAATCGACAGATTAGAGGAGAAGAAAGAAGTGAAAAGAACAAGCCCGTTGCGATTTCTCAACCCTTATCTTGATGAAAAGCAACTCCTCAGGGTGGGCGGTCGCCTCAGACATGCAAACTTACCTGATGATAAAAAACACCCTATTATTATTGGGAACAAGAATAAGCTAGCTCCATTAATAGTCGCTGACGCCCATGCCAGAACGTTGCACGGTGGCGTTCAGCTAATGTTGAGTTACTTACGATCTAAATACTGGATCATTCGAGCAAAGTCCATGGTAAAGAAGTATAATCATAGATGCCTTATTTGTGCCAAACTAAGGGCAACTGCAAAGACGCAATTAATGGGCGACTTACCAGTTCAAAGAGTAACTCCAGCAAGACCGTTTTTGAACAGCGGTGTAGATTTTGCAGGACCTTATCAAATTCTACTATCCAAAGGCCGAGGCAACAGAACTGTTAAATCATATGTGGCAATTTTCGTCGATATGGCCACAACTGCCATACACATTGAATTAGTCGGAGATTTAACGTCTGAGAGTTTTATTGGTGCGTTCAGACGTTTCGTATCCAGAAGAGGCAAATGCAGCCATTTGTGGAGCGACCAAGGTAGAAACTTTGTAGGTGCCAACAAAGAACTTGGCGATGCATTTAACGAAGCAAAATTACAGTTTACTGGAGAAATTGCACAAACATTGGCCACTGACGGTACACAATGGCATTTTATTCCCGCTTACAGTCCATCTTATGGAGGGTTATGGGAGACAGGTGTCAAATCCATCAAGCATCACCTTCGACGAATAATAACTACTCACTTAACATACGAAGAGATGACAACTTTACTTTGTCAAGTGGAAGCTTGCTTAAATTCACGGCCATTATGTCCAATTGATGACACAAATCCCGATAATACGGACCCATTAACAGCAGGACACTTTTTGATTGGCGAAGCACCGATTGTGGTTCCATCACCTGATACTAAAGACGTTAGAATATCTAGCCTGTCCCGCTGGCAGCACTCACAGAAACTTTTGAACGATTTTTGGCGACGATGGCAAGACGAATATCTATCCAGACTCCAACAGCGCCCTAAATGGCTAAAGAAAGAGGAAGAATTTAAGAACGGAGATATAGTCTTGATTAAAACTGATAATTTGCTACCAGGCAAATGGTCGCTTGGACGTATCGTCGAAAAACATCCAGGCACGGACGGCCTGACTAGAGTTTACAGCGTCAAAAGTGGTGACACAGTGACGAAAAGGACAGTAACTAAGTTGTGTGCACTACCTATAGATACTTCATAAACAATAAAATATAAATGCAGTGAAAGTGTAAAAATTTTAAGATTTAATTATTAAGTTGTTTCGTAAAAATGTATGCATTACTCATATACGACTTTTTTCTTGAGAGTCCACGGGTTGAAATATTTTTCGTAAGCAAACTCAATAATTTGTTTGTTGTGGTTGTTTAATGCATGTATTTTTAATTTATGGTTTTTTTTGTCACCACATGTTGAAATATTTAGATAACAACACATGTTTTTTTTTTGTTAACTTTTTATTTTCTACCTACATTTTTTGTTAAGTTTGATGCAAATTGTAAACAAATCGTAAGATTACCTAAGTTGAAATGTAACTTATTTAAGTTGTTTAAAAAGGCCTACAGCCCTTTTTGGTGGGCGGTATGGTGTTTCTATTTGCTACCTTATTTATTTATTGTCGTTTCGCTCGCACGAGCAGTCGTAATACAACCTTGCAAGTGACAGTACGTTTCTCATTTACCCGATCACCTACAAAATCAATATAGACCTTAAGTACACCACCAGATATAAAACAATAAATATTATAAAAAAACTTAAAAACTAGGGTGCCGCCGGCAGCGGGGTAAGGCCCAAGCTACAATAGTCCTGTCCTGATCCTGGCTACTTGGTTGTGCCTGCGCAAGTACTCGCCGTTAGCAAGATGATATCCCTCCTTCCACTTGGATTCACAGCTAGGCTCCACATGTGGACCCACGGACACTTTTTTCTCCGCTTAAATCCACAGGTGTATCAATGGATACTTCGGTTTCCTCTTAAATCCACCGGTGGATTCATGGATACTTTTTTTTCCTCTTAAATCCACAGATGGATTCATGGATTCTTTTTTTTCCATCTAAATCCACAGGTGGATTCATGGATACTTCTTTTTCCTCTTCGATCCACCAAGTGGATCCATGAATATTTTTATTCCTTTTCTTTTTACCTATGTATGGCTGAAATTAATTATTGTCCTCTTTATGTGCCACTCGGGAAGCACTTGAGCAAAAAGTCCTCAACCTGAGCACTTGAGAAAGTTCCTATTTCATTTTATCGTACCTTTGTTAGCAAAATAAATAATGATCGATTGAATCTGTTTTTGTAAATAATATGAATTTATATTTTACACTGCTGCTACAAGAGTAACCTATCTAAAAAGAGGATCCCGTCATTCGCGCTAGAAGGACGAATACTACGATATCCATCTGTGGATTTAAGAGGAGAAAAAAGTATCCTTAGATCCACATGCGCAGCCTAGCTGTGGAACCAAGTGGAAGGAGGGGATGATATTATTATTAGCCGTTATTATTATAAACAGGAAGCCGGGTGTTCAATCAAAAACTTTAGTATGGAATGTAAGTAACAATTTAATTATTAATTTTACATTTTATTATTACTAAATATCGAGTATTATTGCTCACATCGCGAAATGGAATTCGTCCGACCCAAGAAGGTTTTTGGACACTAACATTATGCAGCATATTATAATTATCACGTAATCCGTTTCGGTAATATTTCAGCCTTT
Source organism: Peribatodes rhomboidaria (assembly GCA_911728515.1). Classification (NCBI taxonomy): domain Eukaryota; kingdom Metazoa; phylum Arthropoda; class Insecta; order Lepidoptera; family Geometridae; genus Peribatodes; species Peribatodes rhomboidaria. The sequence continues at coordinate 140,859 of OU452183.1, forward strand.
TCATATTATACAACGATTATTATTCGGTAACCGGTGATCGCTCGATTCTCGCCCTCCTCCCTACACTACATATTACACATCAGCCCCGAAGGGAACATCGCACCATATTATTAAGAAAATGACACTATTGAGTCGAGAGTACAAAACGTTCAACCGACAGCGTTAGTTTTCGCACATTATACATCGAGAGAGAGAGAGATTGTTACGCTAGTCGACACGTATAGATATGTCCGAGGCCGGCGCGGGCCGGGGCGCGGGCGGCGCGCGGCGGCGGCGCTAGTCCGTGTCGGTGTCGGTGTCGGAGCGCAGCCGGCCCCCGGGCAGCAGGCGCGCGGCGCAGGCGGGGCAGCGCTGCAGCAGCACGAGGCAGGGCGGCGGCGCTAGTCCGTGTCGGTGTCGGTGTCGGAGCGCAGCCGGCCCCCGGGCAGCAGGCGCGCGGCGCAGGCGGGGCAGCGCTGCAGCAGCACGAGGCAGGGCGGCGGCGCTAGTCCGTGTCGGTGTCGGTGTCGGAGCGCAGCCGGCCCCCGGGCAGCAGGCGCGCGGCGCAGGCGGGGCAGCGCTGCAGCAGCACGAGGCAGGGCGGCGGCGCTAGTCCGTGTCGGTGTCGGTGTCGGAGCGCAGCCGGCCCCCGGGCAGCAGGCGCGCGGCGCAGGCGGGGCAGCGCTGCAGCAGCACGAGGCAGGGCGGCGGCGCTAGTCCGTGTCGGTGTCGGTGTCGGAGCGCAGCCGGCCCCCGGGCAGCAGGCGCGCGGCGCAGGCGGGGCAGCGCTGCAGCAGCACGAGGCCGGGCGGCGGCGCGGCGGGCGCGCGGCGCGGCACCGTGCGCGCGCCCTCGGGCTCGGCGCGCGGCGCGCGGGCGGCGCCGCGGCGGTGGAACTCCACGGTCTGCGCGCGCCGGCCGCAGCGGCACGCGGGCGCCTGCTCCGGCGCGGGTCACGCGGGCGCCTGCTCCAGCACGGCCACGCCGGCGTACGAGCGCCCGATGGCCATGGTGGCGGCCAGCAGCGTCCAGGCGTCCGCGGCCGGGTCGAACACCTCCACGGTGCACAGGTTGGCGGCGCCGTCGTCGCCGCCCACCACGTACAGGCGGCCGCGGTGCGCCGCCACGGCCGCGTTGCGCCGCGCCGAGTGCATGGCCGGCGCCGCGCTCCACTCGCCTGCAACACGCGCCGAGTCACTCCGCGCCCCGCGCCCCCCCCCCCCCCCCACGCCCCGCGCCCCGCGCCCCGCCCTCACTTTTTGTACCGAAAATTGTTCAATCCAAATTATTGGAATATTTTAATTCGCAGTGTTGCGAAATAATATATTCTGTGAGAACCTTATGCCAAAATACATAAGGTTTAACTACCATTTGGCCTTAAATTGTTCAGCATGATTATCAGTTATCGTTTATATTAAGGTTAATGTAGCTAGCTAAAATTGTAATTGTAAAATTTATAAAAATCGGACAGTAGCTCTGTAATAGGATCTGTGTTTGTTCTATTTTTAGGATCAAATTCAAATCATGATTAAATATTTATTTATAGTTATACTTATATCTTTGGATATGATAATAATTTAAACTCAGATTGTGTCAGTTTTCAGTCAGTATTGTAAAATTTTATTAGTAAGATATTTTCATCCTTTTTTTTCTATTATTATTACTTGTTCGTTTCTTCCGTCTTAATTTTGTATAGGTGTTGTTTTTGAGTACGTCCAGTGTGTCTATGTTTAATTCTTCAAGTTATTAATATCATCAGGTTCTATTGTGTTATTGTTTTTCTTTCTTTGTCTCAAAGTCAAAGTCAAAATATTTTTATTCAATTTAGGTATCAAAGATTCTTATGAACGTCAAAGTTATTTAAATAGACTCGACCGCCTTGTTCGGATAAAGAGCCTCTACTCAAAAGAACAAGCAAGAAACTGAGGGGCATTATTTTTTCAAATAATAAATAAATTACAGTCTCACAAATTTTGGCTTACAACTAGGTAATATCTATAAATACTAGTGGCCAGTACTTGAAGTGCAAGGCTCTAGACATCTTTATCTTCTAAATAATTCTTAACCTTATAATACCCTCTTTTCATTAATGTAGTTTTGACATGTGATTTGAATTTTCCCTCGGTGAGCCCTGTTATATTTTTCGGGATTTTATTGTAAAAACGAACGCAGTTGCCTAAAAATGACTTATTTGACTTAGCCAGTCTAAATCTCGGTACAGCTATCCTATCCTTATTTCTAGTGTTATAATTGTGATAGTCACAGTTCAATTTAAATTTATGTAGATTTTTGCGAACGTGCATAATATTTTCAAAGATTTACAAAGAAGGTAAAGTTAATATATTTATTTCTATAAGTAAATCTCTCAATGATTCACGGGGACCCATTCTGTAGACTATATTTTATGTAAAATTTTTTTTTAAAATTTAATTTTGCGGCAAATTAGTAGTTGATGCTCGCAGTCTGCTACTTTGTGACATGGCTTTTTGTCGGGCTCGGTTCCTTAGTCTTTTTTTACCCCACGTTTTTACCCCCTAGTGTATGCGAAATAAGCATAAAATGCTAATACTTTTTATGCGGCGCGAAAATGTACGGGATTTTATTCTTATGCATAATGATGTTTCAGCATAAAGAAATATTTGGCACGGCCGGGCCGTCGTGCCGCGCACTCACCGCCGGCCCGTCGTGCCGCGCACTCACCGCCGGCCCGTCGTGCCGCGCACTCACCGCCGGCCCGTCGTGCCGCGCACTCACCGCCGGCCCGTCGTGCCGCGCACTCACCGCCGGCCCGTCGTGCCGCGCACTCACCGCCGGCCCGTCGTGCCGCGCACTCACCGCCGGCCCGTCGTGCCGCGCACTCACCGCCGGCCCGTCGTGCCGCGCACTCACCGCCGGCCCGTCGTGCCGCGCACTCACCGCCGGCCCGTCGTGCCGCGCACTCACCGCCGGCCCGTCGTGCCGCGCACTCACCGCCGGCCCGTCGTGCCGCGCACTCACCGCCGGCCCGTCGTGCCGCGCACTCACCGCCGGCCCGTCGTGCCGCGCACTCACCGCCGGCCCGTCGTGCCGCGCACTCACCGCCGGCCCGTCGTGCCGCGCACTCACCGCCGGCCCGTCGTGCCGCGCACTCACCGCCGGCCCGTCGTGCCGCGCACTCACCGCCGGCCCGTCGTGCCGCGCACTCACCGCCGGGTCGGTAGCGCTCCACGGAGCGGCGCACGGCGGGCCCGTCGTGCCCGCCCACGGCGTACAGCGCCCCGTCGGCCACGCCCACGCCGCAGCCCGAGCGCCGCGCGGACATCTCCGCCACGCTCTCCCACGCGTCGGCCGCCGGGTCGTACCTGCGACACGCGCCGGCCCTGTCAGTGAACTGTTCACAACCACTCGGAAGCGTTTCTGTTCGGATCCGAAAGTATTCTAATCTCAGTCTATATTTCTAAGTTTTTAAACGCGATTGATTCTTCCGATCGGATTTTTACTCGATTCCCTATTCCAAAATGCATAAAAGTAGACTGAGATTCGAACGTTTCCGAATGATTGTGAATGATATCCAAGGATATCTTATGTTTTTACGTTTAACCAGGCTGTAATAAAATATCTCCAGAATGAGTGAGTAGGAGAGTGTGGAGGCGCGCTCACCGCTCCACGGTGTGCAGGCACTGGCGCGCGGCGCCGTCGTACCCGCCCACGGCGTAGAGGCGGCCCTCCAGCACCGCCACGCCCACGGAGGAGCGGCGCGTGGACATGGCGGCCACGGGGCGCCACGCCGCCGCGCCCGCGTCCAGCGCCTCGGCCGAGCTCAGCCCCGCGGCGCCGTCGAACCCGCCCACCGCGTACACGGTCCCGCCCAGCACGGCCACGCCCAGCGTGGAGCGGCGCGCGCCCAGCGGCGGCCCGGCGCTCCACGCGTCCGCCGCGATGTCGTACACGTCCACGGAGCGCACGCGCAGCGTGCCGTTGAACCCGCCCACGGCGTACGCGCGCCCGTCCAGCACCGCCAGCCCGGCGCGGCAGCGGCGCGACGGCAGCGCGGCCGCGGCGCGCCAGCAGCCGGCGTCCAGCCGCAGCAGCTCCACGTCGCGGATGGCCTTGGGCGCCTGGCCGCCCGCCACCAGCAGCGCGCCGCGCTCCGCCGCCGCGGCGCGGGGCCGCGCGCGCGCCGAGCCCGCCGCCGCCGCCAGCCGCCGCGCCGGCGGCAGCAGGTGGAACGACAGCGCCTCGATCACCAGGTCCTTCACGCGCAGGTCGGCGCCGGCGCCCGCCAGCGGCGCGGCGCCGGCGCGCGCCACCAGCGCCTCCTGCGGCAGCAGCGGCAGCCGCACGTGCTCCAGCAGCGCGCCCAGGTGCCGCTGCCGCTCCGCCGGCTCGTGCTGCATCCACTTGATCACGGCGTCCAGCACCAGCTCCTCGTTGGCCACCACGAGGCGGTCGCTGTCCAGCAGCGAGGCCAGCGTGTCGGCCGACAACGCCAGGAACTCCTCCGCCTCCACCACCTGCGGACAGCGCGCGGTGAGAGCGGGCGGCGGGGCGGGCGGGGGCGGGGGCGCGGGGCACTCGCCTCCTGGAAGTGCGCGTCCACGTAGTCGGTGGCGCGGCGGCGCAGCTCGGTGCAGGCGTGCAGGTCTGCGAAGGCGCGGATGCCGAGGGCGTTGTCGGGCTGCAGCGCGGCGGCCAGGAAGGCGGCGGCGGCGTCGCGCACGCCGCCCAGCGCCAGCAGCGAGCCGCCGGCCAGCAGCGCCTGCACGTTGCGCTCGGTGACGCGCAGCGAGCGCGGGCAGTACACGTACTCGACGATGGCCTCGAGCGCGTGCGGCTCCACGTTCTGGATGGTGACCTCGGGGCGCTCGCGCTCCTCGAACTGCGTGAACATGGCGTGGAAGTAGGGCGAGGCGGCGGCGAGCACGGCGCGGTGCGCCCACAGCGGCGCGCCGGGCTCGGCGTCGGCGGAGGCCCGCGCCGCCAGCCGCACGTCGCACAGCGCGCCGGCGCCGCGCAGCCGCGCCAGCGCCGCCAGCAGCGCGCCCGCGTGCGCGCCCTCGCCGCCCGCCTCGCCGCCGCCCGCGCCGCGCTGCGACGACTCGTCCAGCGACGACTGCGACGCGCACCGCACCAGCCTGCACCGCGCTACTCTTAGACCGTGTACACGCACGAGCCGGGTTCCCGGCGCTCAAGTTAGCCGCTCCGTGAAGCGAGCAGGTGTGAGCGGGGGCCGCGCGCTGTTCCCTTGTCAATTACAAGATAAATGGCGTGGCGGCCTCCCGGCGCTGATCGGCACGGATCAGAACTAGGCGGCGCTCGTTGGCGCGTGTCGGCGCTGTTTTGGAAGTATTTTTGTAACTTTGACGGTAACGAGAAATCTTTGATACCCGCAACTGAATAAAGACATTTGATTTGCTGGTTCGGTACAAAATACTCATAGGGGATGGCTGTCAAGACGAGTACCGAGTGCCGGTGGACCTACGCTGGTAACCTACTTTCTGCGTGTATACGCCCTTACAGGAGATACCATCCGAAAAAACACCGCTGTTGCGCCTAGTGAAGCGTAAATGTATTTTTATTTTATATTTTATAATTCCTAAATTATTTGGTGCTAATATCGCTAAGCGACTATCTCAGCTCTATTGTGCACATTCTCTTGTCACCTACTTCATAACATACACATTCTAGCTGCTTCACCCAGTGGAGCAGACAGAGCACTTTGTATCTCATCGATATCGAGAAATGTATAACCATATGTAAAAAATATATAAAATGTATATAAAATGTATGTTTAAGTGTTTATAAGTGAAAACTACTTTGGCTTTTGTGTTAACACTTATCGTTTATCTACTGTGTAAAATTAGCAGCCGTCTGTTTTCCCTGTACAATAAAATAAAATAATAAAATAAAATATCGAGTGAGCATGGCAGATCTAACAGATGCGTCCGCGAACATTCCACTAGGATGTGATACACGTCCTCGACGCGTCCGCATATGTCGCAGGTGTCCGCAGGAATCCGCACCAGCGTCATAAGAAAATTCCTTTTTCCTAAGAAATTAAGTCAAAATATAATTTCCATTTTTCAAAAATTTTGTACCGGTACTTGCATAGAATTTCTGAAATTTCCGGCCTCATAAATGTATGTGGATCTCTGACTCTGACCCTGTCGATACAGCCTCTCTTGCGCAATTGTCTGCTTCCTCGTTACCTCGAATGTCAACATGTGACCAGAGCCATTGCAATCTTGACTCGACATTCTTGCGTATAAGTGATAATATTTTCTGCACAATGTCATACGCTATCGAGGCACCTTTAGAACTAGAGGCACACCGAGCAGTATGTTGTACTTTTGCTGTCGGAAAATATTACCACCCTTTTTAAATGTAATTTACTTACATACGACCACTGCCGTAAATTGGGCGGTACCACCGGTGCCCAGACACAGAGCGTAGACTCTGGGGGGCGCAAGAATGACCAAACCTGTATCCCTGTAGAGAGATAAGGCCGCTGGGCCCCATGGACCTAAAGTTTCCACCTCAAACGGCACATACATGTAGACACGGTCTAACCGCGGTTCTTAAAATTAGGCAACTGACGGATATAGCTACAACTCGGATGGTTTACTTTGCTTACTTTCACAGCATAATGTCATACGGCATTTTGCTGTGGGGATCAGCTGCTGAAGTAGAGGCCATTTTTATTTTGCAAAAGGGAGCGAGCGGTCCGCGCTATCTACGGGATGGGTCCTCGCGAATCATTGAGAGATTTATTTAAAGAAATAAATACCCACTTTACCTTCTTTGTATATCTTTGAATATTATGTACAGTCGCAAAAATATACATGAATTTAAGTTGAACTGTGACTATCACAATAATAACACTAGAAATAAAGATAGGATAGCTGTACCGAGATTTAGACTGACTTTTAGGCAACTGTGTTCGTTTTTACAATAAAATCCCGAAAAATATAAGAGGGCTCACCAAGGGAAAATTCAAATCACATGTAAAAACTACATTAATGAAAAGAGGGTATTATAAGATTAAGAATTATTTAGAAGATAAAGATGTCTGGAGTCTTCCACTTCCGCCAAGTAGCCACTAGTATATATAGATATTACCTAGTTGTAAGCGAACATTTTTGAGACTGTCATTTATTTATTATTTGAAAAAATAATGCCCCTCAGTTTCTTGCCTGTTCTTCTGAGTAGAGGCTCTTTATCCAAACAAGGTGGTCGAGTCTATTTAAATAACTTTGACGTTCATAAGTGTATCTTTGCTAAATTGAATAAAAACATTTTGACTTTGACTTTGGACAGTGTATTTTTTTATGTATGATCATGCTTAACCTTTTACAGAGTGATCCAATTTTGGTAATTCTTTTTATTGGAAAGGGTATACTTCCAAGGGGGCCCCATGTAAATTTGGAAAAAAACTACCCTAAGGCTGGGAAAATAGGGGTGATTTACACTTACAGATTTCAATGCTGAGTGTAGACTGGTTGTCTAGTTTTTTAAATACCTTGCCACAAAAAATTATAAAATAAAACTTTTTAGCAAAAAATTTAGACACTAAAAAAACGGAAAAGCAAAAAATTATTAATAACTAAGTTCTTAAACAAATGAAGGTTTACCTAAGTAATTATTCAATGCATCAAATACTCTGGTCTAAAAGAACTTACTGAAAATCACAGTATATTCCCTCTTACATAGGGCAAAAAATCTGTTAGTATGTAAGTAACAGTAAGTGCAAATAAGAACACAATCTTACAATAATAATTATTGAATAAGAATGCTCACCCATATCGGCTGCCGCGGTCGTTGTCTCCTTCCGCCGCACTGTTCTCTGCTCTGCTGGAATCAATAACAACAATCTATCTACATTACAAAAATATTAGTGTCTTTGTCACTTGCTGTCAAATATGTATACGGTATATTTTGGAACTCCGGAACCAATTTATTGCAGCAAGTACTGTGCCCTGTGGTTTCACAGAACATAATATTTATTAGGAATGCAAAGTGCCCTAAGTCTCTTTCGGTACCTACCACTGACAATGTGTATGCAAAATTTTGCACGAAAACTAATATGAATTCCCAAACTCTACGTTAGCCATTTCCTTTCTAATATACAACCTTAGATTTAATATTTTAAAACTGCACATACTTGTAAGAGTTTAATGTTTATACGGCTTTTTCAAAATAGACTTGTAAAAAAACTGCAGTTTTTAAAAAGAACCTCAAAATGTAGTCCTGGCCACACTTTTGTAATGCACTATGTATATTTAAGTACACAAAATTATACCATAAACCAATGTAAATAATGTCGAGGTAAGAATGACCAAGCGAGTAGCGTAGTTTTTTTGCGTCAATGTGTGAGTGTTGTGTACCTATACGACAGTAGCACAGTTTTTGGATGGTTTTTGGCTTCACTTAGATCATACGCCGTGCGCCATCTTATTCTCTAAGTTGATCCGAGTCCACAAAACTTCATAAACGTGTGCAGGTGGAATCACAGGACCTAAATTGATAATATTATGATTCTGTATAATTGAAATGCAGAAACAGTACTGCAGGGCTAGCACGGGTGGGAGACAAATTATCTTTTCCCCGTTTAGATCCACACTCAGGTGCAACACAAGTAGGATATGGATATGTTTATCTATTTCTGATGGGATAAAACCTGTGGAAAGACAATTTGTCCACAGCTCATACTGGCCCTGCTAGTGGATACTTAAGTATGAGTCATGCAGCATTTCATATGAAGAGCTTTTACAGATAGGTACTTGACACGCATGTTTATGACAAAATAAAAGCAAAATAGGTTCAGGAACTCTATTCTGATGCATTCAATATTATCTTCGTCACTCACTCTTAAGACTTTTCAAATGGGAGAGACAATGACCCAGATAATATTCCACACAACAGAATGGGCCCCAGAGAAATACTTCAGCTCTACTAAAATTTTGATATATTAATACCTAGGTGTTTCATGATTACTAGTGGACGGCAGGTACTCACAGCGCGCGGGCTCGGTCGCCGTCAGCGCCGTCGGTGCCTTCCATTTCACCCGCCGCTGCTAGCTGCTCCTCTGACGCTATGGATCACAACACCATACCGCACCCTCGACAACTATGACCACACACTAGTTATTGTCTTATTATATTCACCAACACACCACTGCTTGTAAAGATGCTGACGAATACGACAGTGATAGCATCGAACACGTTAAAAAATTATACATAATATTATTACTGGATATGGTTCCCAATCAATAGGTTTCTAGTATCTAAACCTGAAAACAGACAGTTTTAAGTGATGAACTTAATCAGAAATCAGAAATCAGAAACGTTTATTTGCTACACTGTGTACATTAAGATCTTAAATTAAGTGTAAAGAACTAACTAACTAACTACCTAACTAACTAACTAACTAACTAGGAAAAGATCCTATATTAATTAATAATAATTAATTATAATAATTCTTTAAATAATTCTTTGAAAATATTCATAACTCAATGTTTGAAAGAAAACAAATGATTAATAAATTTCACAAAGTGTGTAATGGCTGAAGTAAAGGTAATTATTTATTTTTTCACCTACTCGCACTCTTTCTGTAATGCCTCACCCTCAGCCTCACTCACTTCACTACCCTCCGTTTCCAGTTCCCATTCTGCTTCTCTCTTCTATACAACCTATGAATCGCGAGCGAAGCAAGTCGTTGAGTAAAATAAACTGGACTAAACTTGAGTACGAGAAGAAGAACTACGGGAACCTATCTTGATTTGATTCTTGAACTTCTTGTCTTGTCTTGCTTGACAATCAAATCAATTCAGTGAAATTCCCGTTCACAACAATGTGCTGCCAGAGCTCGATTTGAAAAAGTAACCATCGCTTTTCGTTTCGATAGTTTCGATAACCCTCCTCCCTCCTAACCTAGTTCGACTGCGTTTTATAAAGGAAGTCCCGAGTTCAGTTCCCATCCGGGCAGATATTTGAATAATTAATTAAATTAAAAATTTACCAAGTAATTTATTATTCTAGGTGTTCGGCGTGTTTATCGCTGACACAGTGAAACTTGGTAGCTTAGCTTATTAGGATCTATGAATTTAATGTGAATTAAATCATTAGGTATTTATTTTTATTTACATATGTACTTATTTGTTTATCTAAGGTGTCAGCGAGAAATGTAATGTAAATCAATAAGTTATTAATCAGTTTAATTTCCTCAATTATTCATGGTGCTTTCTCGAACTAGGTACCTACCTAAGTTTAAATTCGGTTGATACATTTTCCTTTGACTTTTGTGCTATGTGAACATTATTCGAGTACCTACCTAAAGTTGAATCCAATGACTTCCACTACCAAATCCTACTAATATTATAAACGCGAAAGTTTGTAAGAATGGATGGATGGATGTTTGTTACTCTTTAATGCCAGAACGGCTGAACAGATCTGGATGAAATTTGGCACAGAGATAGATTATAGTCTAGAGTTGCACATAGGATACTCTTAAACCGCTGGGGAAACCGCCGGGCGCAGCTTGTACTTTATAATGCAGTCTTCTGTGTCGTGAGATTTTGCAACTTAACATCACACATTATATGTATTTTTGATACGGTACGGACAATTTGAGAAGTCTGGTCACTATGAATAATGACCGGCCTGTATAGGCAAAATGACCTGGATTGACAATGTTAACTAAATATTTTACTATGGAAACTGACGTGGTTTTCACACATTATGATTTTATGGAACGGAAATTATACGTACGTGAGTAATTCCCGTTCCATAAAATCTTAATGTTGACTAGACTAGTCAAGGCTAGACAAATGCCTAGACTTTACTTGTTAAAAAAATTATAACCACGAAGCGGGGCTAAGGCGCAGATAGAAGAGTCGGGCAGGAGAGACGCTCTTGGTCATTATTTATGAAAATGTGTAAAAAGCCCCAAATTTATTTATTTTTCATTATGACACTGCTCGGTCAAGTTGTCCTTAACATGTACATTTTATTAATCTAGCGACCGACGAGAGGTAAAATTTACCATTTTAATTACAAAGTTGCGTTTTGGTAAAACAGCACTTCACAGCAGCAACCCTATCCATTGACACTTGTTTTGCTTGACAGCTGTGACAAAATCGCTTGGTTTTAGTTTTTTTTTTTTAATTGCTCTGGCGGGCACGCTAGTTCTATTAAGATCATTATTCCTTACGTTCTTGTTCTTTAGTTTTTTTTTTTTAACTTAGTAGGCTTGCGTTTGGCCGTCAACATGCCTGATGATAAGCAGTGATGCGGCCTACGATGGAGCACGCTTGCCTAGAAGAAACCGATTCACTCGAGACTTGAAGACACCCAGATTCTAAGTGATAGGCGACAGTTACTTTTTGGCGGGTTTTTTACAAAGATATTTGAATATACTTCAGAGCTAAGTGCATCACCCCAATAGGGCATGTACTTACACACATAAATTTATGTATGTCTCGTACACGATGCATACATAAATAAAATATAAAAAAATCACACTAAAATACATTAATACCGATCACTTTATATATGTGAGGAATAAGTCGCAGTCGTCCTGTCTATTTTATTCTTATTGTATTAATTAAAATTTACTATGTAAACTGAAGGACTTTGTTTTTGATATTATAAAAAAATATTTATGTCACTGCGAATTTATACTTGCAAATATTGACATTGACATGCTGTTACTTTTTCCCATCGGTACGTTCCTGCGGATTAGCTGGGATAAGATTTCGCCTGGTTAAACGACAAATACCCCGTTTCCGGACGTCCGTTGGATAAAATTTTGACTAGATTAAAAATTACCTGCCGCGCTCCCGCGAGACTTCCGGTATGAGATTTGTTCTACCTCGGATTTATTAAATGGAAACTAAAGCAGTATTACCTAAATTTATAACACGTTTGGTGTTATTGATTTGGGTAATACTGTATTGGATTGATTGGATTACTGGAGCACCCTAGTTAAACCTAGTAGAGGTTTTAAGACAACTATTTAACTTTAATTGAATTGTTATTTGGATAATTAAATAAATAAAAAATAAAAATAAAAATTCGCCAAGCTTCTAAAACCCCCGTTACCGGGCGCTACTAGGATGAAATTTTCATTTGACTAAAATATTTAATTCAATTCAATTTATTTATTTCAGGCAATATAACTTGGATACAATGCAAGTTACAGAGGACTATAGAAAATAAATACCTTACAGACTAACATATATATAAATAAAATAAACTATGTCTTCCGGGCTTTTGCTATCTGTGCCGGCTCCCAGTAGCGCCAGAACACTAGCCCCTTTGACCAAAACTCAGGCGAGAGTAGCGCTGCCTTATGCTTCGCTACTCTCCACTCAAATATTATCCACCACGTTCCCGTGAGCATTTCTGTTATGAGATTAGTATAAAGTGCAACATTTTTCGGCAAAGTAAAAAGGTAGCAAGATTTTGATTTGAGAGAGAGTGAGAGATTAGAGTTTCTCTCTCTCTAAAGTATGTATTTGGCTGGTTCTGTGTGACCAGATCTTGTTTATTTTTAAATTAAGTACGTCACTCACGTCTGGAGTGAGGTCATTAAGAAACATGGGGAAGCACTTGTAGTTTCCCTTGACATCTCCAAAGCTTTTGACAGGGTTTGGCATGATAGTCTTATCAGCAAGCTCGCTTCGTTTGGCTTGACCGCTAGGTTTGAATGAATATTATAAATGCCGGGGTTCCTCAGGGGTCCGTGCTCTCTGCGACACTCTTCCTGCTGCACATTAATGATCTGCTTAAGCCCGGTATCTTTGGGTATGCAGATTGCATACCCAAAGATGGTTGATTGGGATGGATGATTGGGACAGCACTGTTGTGGAAAGCTATAAATCTAGCGCACAGTCTAGTGGGTCTCAAATCCGGTCTCTAAAGGCTGACATGGTCGAGCGCTTGAACTTGTCCCTCCAGGCAGTCTCCAGTTGGGGTGATGCCAACCTGGTCAAGTTCAATGCGGCTAAGACCCAGGCGTGTCTGTTTTCCGCAAAAAGGAGACCATTCGAACTGGTTCCTACTTTCCGAGGTGTATCCATCCCGATTAATAAGAGCTTGGAGCTTTTAGGCGTTTCTTTGACTTCGACCCTCAACTTCGGCTCCTATATTGAGTCTAAGGCTCAATTAGCTGCTAAAAAGCTGGGTATCCTCTCGAAGGTGCGACGGTACTTCACGCCGGAACAGTTGCTGTCATTATGTAAGGCACAGGTTCGGTCGTGCATGGAGTACTGACCGCACCTTTGGGATGGATCGGCTAAGTACCAGCTCGAGGCGTTGGAGTCCATCGAGAAACGTGTGAAGAAGCTCATTGGCAACGATTCCCTTGTCCAGACCAAACTTCAAAGTCTAGATCATCGGCGCAAGGTTGCTGGTCTATCGGTTTTCTATCGGATACATTTCGGTGAGTGTGCATCAACTTTACATGACCTTATTCTCCCTAGCCCGTTCTTTTATAAAACAACCAAGAGTACGAAAAAGCGGCATCGTTTTATGGCCGACATACCAACAACACGCACAAAACGCTTTGGTTCTTCTTTTCTTATACGGACCGCTACAGTGTGGAATACTCTGCCAGAGTGTGTGTTCCCTGACACTTATAATCTGGGTGTCTTCAAGTCTCGAGTGAACCGGTTTCTTCTAGGCAAGCGTGCTCCATCGTAGGCCGCATCACTGCTTATCATCAGGCATGTTGACGGCCAAACGCAAGCCTATTAAGTTTAAAAAAAATTGCCTTTTTGTTTAAGTTGGAGTATTTAGGATGATTAACTTAATTTTTATTATGATTGCAAGGATGTACAGGCTGCACGGACCGATAGCTTATAAAATGGCTCGATATAGTAGCAGTACTTTTTATTCAATTTTAAGAAGCTCGAGAAGAAAGAGGAGAAGCTAAAATGATTATTTACGTTACACATTGCACATAAAAAATATTCATAGCCCCCCAAAACTTTTGACTAGGTACTATCATTAATCAACTCAATCGACAAACGAACAAAATAATTAAAAAAACAAAAAGGCAACTATTTTGAATTTGGCGCAGGAGTTTTTCACAAAATATATGTAGTGGACGCCGAGCACATAGGTATTTAGCTGTGGGTACCTATATGCCGAAATCATGCTCTAAGGGTGAGCTCTCGAACATTCTAAAACAATTCGAAGGTTTCGGTAAACTCAGGAAGGTTCTTTAAGGCTCTGGAAAGTTCTAGAATCATTTGGTACGGCTTTGGAAACTTCCCGATCGTACTAGGATGTTCCAGAATTTTCTGGGTAGGGAAGACTAGAAGAGAGGCTCCGTTGGAAAGGGACAGAGAATGGTTAGCTAATCAGAGCTCAGCTCTTAAAGAGGATTTTCGGGAAATAAGGCGCAAGGGACCACGCCAGGGGTAGGTATCATGAGTCAGTCTTAATTGATCATAAATCTTAATCGAAAAAATGCATTTGCAATATCCTTGTAATTAAAATAATAGTCGATTTGATAAACGAGTGTTTAATTTTAACATGGTGTAATACGGTCCACTACAATATAATAACACCAAAATCTACTATTTTAGGAGTAATCGTTTTCATATAGCAATATTGAATTGTTGTCATTAGCGCCATCTATCACGGATGGGAGAAATACTAACATTATTTTTCCAATCACGGTCAAGACATGTCGTCACTCTCCTATTCTACTTTTTTTAACTGTCACTTTGGCAACTATTGTCATTTAAATTTGACAGAAAAATTAACCTAGTAGCTTAAAATGTCGATGCACCGCGCTAGAATAATTTTTCACCTGGGACGTTTGGATGTGGAACCCGGTACGCACCAGGGGATTTTAGCATCGCACGTCTTGTGCATTTGCCAGTGTCAAGATAATAAAGTTTTTTACAAATTAAGGAGTGATGATGATAATGATGATGATGACGATGATGAATCCCTCCCTTTTCCCCAGTTCAGTAAAGTTATGGATACTTCACTGAAACTTTAAGTGGAGTTTTATAAATAATGATACAAAATTGCGACAACACCTTTTCGGCTCCCGCCAAAAACTTGTCACAGTCACTGAATACAAAAAAGACCCAAAAACAGACTAGAGACTATCTGATCCATGGACATAGAAAAAAGTAGATCGTAGAACTTTTTTTTCTACGTCCATGATTCATCCTTAATTTTAATCTACATAGTTATATCATTGACAGTATTTTTAAGTATAGAGACATAAAGTATCACAGTGTAATACCTACTTACCCCCTCAGAAATAAACGTTGTATAGCCTCGGAATAGTTATACAGAGTTTTGTCTTTATCGATCGAGAACAAAAATTTAAAAGAAATAAAAATGGCAAAACACTGTCCATCTATTTTGAGGCTATACGACGTTTATTGCTAAGGGGCTATTATTTAAGACTATCTGTGGTACCGTTTTGACAACAGTGGCTCAGAGGCATCATCTAGACTCCTCAGATAGTTTACATCGCACCATTCTAAGCAATCATTTACAAAACACTATCCAAATATGATCTTTCAAGTAGGTAGGTAAACGGAGTAATCGGACTAGCTACCACCATGATGAACACTCCACACAGCCGAGTGCAATAGTTGCAGTGAGTGAGCGCGAGGTGGCCGCTAGTCGCTACACACGGCACGGGCCGGGCGCGCGGCGGAGCTGGGCGGCGGGGCCGCGCGGCGGGCGGGCGCCGCCGCGCCGGCCCCGCTCAGTGCCGCGCGCTCGCCCGCCGCCGCCGCGTGCTCGGCCGCGCCGCACCATGGAGCACTTCATCGACACGGTGCGCCGCTACCCCTGCCTGTGGAACACCACCGCCATCGAGTACCGCGACCAGGAGCTCAAGGACGCCGCCTGGACCGAGATCATGAGGGAGACGGACCTGTCCTCAGGTGAGCAGCCGCGCGCCTGTGTGCGTGCGCGAGCCCTCGGCGCCGCCGCCGCGCGACGCACGCACACAGCTCCGCGCCGCGCGCCTCGATACACCCCGCCGCGCCGCGCCGCTCACTTTCCACTTACTGCGCTCATTATTTCCTATGTTATTTACCTGGGTAGGTATATGGTGTGCATTGGTAACCTTTCATCGAGTCATCAGCTATCTATTTCAAACATTTTTGCACCTACAAATAAAATAACAACCCAACAGATTTAGTTGGGCTTGTTGTGGATTGTGGTCTAACGCCTAGCCTGTTAACCAACACAAACAGGTCAACAGGCAGATGTAGCGTCCGCTAATAGAAGGAATGTCTTGTAAAGAGCTTATTACACCCTCAGATCAATCTAGACGAAAAGTAGTGACTAGGTATATGTATATCTCTAAACTAGCTCCGCCCCGCAGTTTCACCTGCGATTAAAAAGTATCTTAGATGCTATTCCAGACTAATCTATCGATGTGCCAAATTTCATCCAGATCCGTTTTGCTGTTCTGGCGTGAATGAACAACAAACATCCACACATCCGTCCAACCAAAGTTTCGCATTTATGATATGAATAAATACTAGTGAGCCGGCCCGGCTTCGCTCGGTACCTAGGTATAAACCTGCTGTAAAAATTATTTAAAGGCGCTCCTAGATGTGCCGTAATATTTTTAACCGACTTTAAAAAAGGAGGTACTCAATTCGTCTGTAAATTTTTTACCGACTTCAAAGAAGGAGAAGGTTCTCAATTCGTCTGTATGTTTTTTTAACTGAATTAAAAAAAGGAAGAGGTTCTTAATTCTTTTATGTTTTTTTTAATGTATGTTATTACGCGATAACTCCGATTTTAATTTTTTTAAATAATTTAATTTTCTTTAGAGAACATACTTTAGAGTGATCCCATATCAATTTCATCGAAATCTACAGTAAAAAGTACAATCTACTAAACAAAAAAATAAATAATTTAAATCAAAAAATTTGATTCACAATTGGCGGAGTAATCGCATAACATACCTACAAAAAAATACTCGAATTGTGGACCTTCTCCTTTTTGGAAGTCGGTTAAAATATAGCCCGTGTCAATATAAATATAACCCTACTAGTCGCGCCCCGCGGTTTCACCCGCGGTTACAAAGTATCCTATGTGCTATTCTAGACTATAATCTATCTCTGTGCCAAATATCATCCAGATCTGTTCAGCCGTTCTGGCGTGAAAGAGTAACAAACATCCATCCATCCATACATACAAACTTTCGCGTTTATAATATTAGTAGGACTCGTAACAGATGGAGAAAACCGCATCAAATGCCGTGACTTGTTTTGGCGGAGCAGCAGCTAGCGAATTGTAGCAAATACACAGATACACAGGTAGACAGAGACAGACGCGGGAAGCTACTTTGTTTTGTACTAGCGGCTCTGTGAGCTGGAGACCTCGCGGCCGGCGTCTGTCTTCTTCTACAGGTCAGATTCCTCAACCGATTCTTGTGAAAAAAAAGGAATAACTTCGCCATTTTGAAAACTTAAAAAAAATGACTTGACAAGAAAAATTCTGTCCTATATTTATTGAACCTACTCACAAAATTTCAAGAGAATCGGTAAAGAAATGCGACTGTAGAGCATAACAGAGATCCGGACAGAGATACAGACAGAATATGTACATACGAAATATTTTTTGTCGAAAGTATAGACGCTTCGCTCGCTATCGCTTGCTAGGTTGACTAGGTACGTAGAGATAGAGCAGTCACCTCGTGTGATTACATTACGCTACCTAGTAGACTGACAGACCACACATCGCATGGTGCCCTCATAGTAGCTCTAGTGAGGGGCGTGGGATGAGGGCAGGGAGGAGGGCAGGAGTGCCAGTACTCACTCAGTGCAGGTCCGCGTTAGATGTTTTTGGTCACTTTCACTCTTCTGATTTTCAAATAAGAGAAACAATGACCAAAAAATATCTCAACTGGAAAGACTCAGACCTGGAGGGCTATTCCTACGGGTGAGATGAGATGAGATTTTATCTTGGTCACACTCACACCTACGACGTTTCAAACGAGAGCAACAACGACGAAAAATGGTGAGATGAAAATCTCAAATCTCCGAATAGGGCCCCTGGGCATTGCGATGACTCGCCGACGCGGCGCGACTGCGAATCATATCGCCGCGCAATAAGGTTCAAGGTTGCGCAGCGCACAATCATCGCAGTAACATGTCGCGGTACGGGATGGTACGGACACACAGCACACACATGTACGGGCGCTGCACCGCACTGTTGCTAATATAGCGCATTATTTAATTGTAGGTCTAGCACAACTTCTATCAAAATAAAATATAAAAAGTACCTACCTACGTGCTTCAGTTTTTTTCGATACAAGTTAATTAATATACTAGTTAAAGAATTATAATATAGTTTGGGGCTGAGCTACCCACGTCCGTAGGCGTGTACTCTATTCTGATTCCCTACACGCGGTCCCCGGGTAGTGCTAACCGGGTAGCAAACTCTGGTCACGGCCGAAGCCTCCCTTCGGCCGTGGCTAGTTACCACCCACCGGACCAAGCCATGCCGTGAAATGACCTGTGGCCCTATTCGGAGATTTGAGATTTTCATCTCACCTTTTTTCGTCCTTATTGCTCTCGTTTGAAACGTCATAGATGTGAGAGTGACCAAGATAAAATCTCATGTCATCTCACGCGCAGGAATAGCCCCCCTAGTCGTGTTTCGGGATGTAGTCCGGTGTAACCGTTCCGAAGACGGGTCTGAGCAGTAGCGCACTTGTAGCGCCTCACTCAACTACCGTCTTTGTACATCTTTACTCTACAAAACTTCAAGGCTAGAGTGAATAAGTACCTTATAGGTCGTCGTGCTCCATCTTAGACCACACCGTCGCTCAACATCAGGCGAGTTGGTGGTCAAACGCCGACCTATTATACATAAAATAAAATAAAAAAGATAGAGCTATCTACTAATCTGACCGGCTTTTAGTAGGTACCTAGATACAGTGAGGGAACACAAACTTACGAACGGATAATATGACACCGATATTGAACAAAAACGTTATTTACTCAATTAGCTTTGTAGCTAGGTAATGCGTGCCTAATTCCTTGTGTTTTTATGGTCAATTGGTAATTTTATGATTTCAGTGAAAGAAGTAAAACAGAAATGGAAGAAGCTACGAGACAGCTACCGCGACGCGCTTAAACGTGCGAGCGAGATGGCGTCGCGAGGCGGGGGCGACGGGGGCGGAGGGAGCTCCAAGCGCGTGTACCCTTGGAAGTACATGTCGCGCATGCAGTTCCTGCAGCCGTACATGGGCAACCGCAAGAAGGTGGAGGAGTCGCCGCCGCCGGCGCCTCCGCCGCGCGCAGACTCCTCCAGCGAGTCGGAGGAGTCGGAGCCGCCGCCCCGCCGCCGGCGCCGCTCCTCGCCGCCCCCGCCGCCGCCCGCGCCGCTGCCGCCCTCGCCGGGGGAGACGGAGCGCGATCCACTCGACACATTCTTCGAAGGCATGTGCCAGTCGACGAAGCGTCTGCCGCTGCACACGCAGATCGCTATTAAGAAGAGCCTGTTCGCGTGCGTGATCTCCGCCGAGGAGGCGCTGCTGGCGGAGCGGCAGCAGCAGAGCTACGCGGCGCTGTGGCCGCGCGCGTCGCGCCACCCGCGCGCGCCCTCCTCCTCCGGCAGCGACGCGCCCCCGTCCTGATTGCGCACCTGTACATTCTGCCTTTTCATACATCCCTTTCAAATTCATAAAACCAACGTAAGTGCAACACGATCGCTTGGGCCTTATACTGTGAAAAAAGCTCTAAAGCCCGTAAACATTGCCACGAACGCCGCCGAAAGTGTCCCTGTTGCTTGCTAGCGGCTGTTTGACCAATTATTTATTGTGAATAATAGCAACGTCGTATCGCCGTTTTCGCGGACGTTCGTGGTAGTGTAGGCACGTTCATGGTACCGCATACCGTGGTGTAGGGTAGTCTGGTTCGCACGGGCTAGTGGCGTTACATACTTAATGGCGTCGGTTCTCTAATAAATACAATTTAATACATAAGTGGGTACTTAACATATTTTCTGAACGAAACTTTATTTTAATTCAAATCTTTTGAGCCTACATAATATTTCAGTTTTATTCAGAAAAGGATTCCTTAGTATACCATTAATTTTAATCGGTAAACCCACCGATAATACATTAAGGAAGATGTTCGGTTAATCATCGAACACAGCGTTTTGCCTCAAGTAGGTCGCACGCGCCGACATCAGTGGTTCGAGCGATTTACTTGAGTCAGTGCATCAACAATCGCCGCGACATTCGCACTCATCCTACCATCAGCTATTATCAATTAAATACCGTTTAAGGAGACAAGCGTCTTTCCTTTATCGGTCAGCAGCAGCATCCCCTGTAGGAATCAAACCCTACATATTGGTCCTTCGAGAACGAACGAATCAGCAACCTGTGATATACAGTGAACGCGTAATCTAGTAGTAGTGTTTTGTGAGTGTACTCTACTTATCACGCCGGGGAGAGCTACCCGCGTCAGAGCAGCATCAGCAGCGAGTGAGCCGCTCGCGTCCTCATCTTCGACCCAACACTGCCGGGGGGAGCTACCCGCGTCAGTGCAGCAGCAGCAGCAGCAGTAACCGTAGGACAACGGTTTGCAAGTAAGAGCGTTCCGTTTATTTTTCGCACTTGCGTAGAAATGGAAACTCTTTATTTCCAACAATCAGAGTTAGCTGACGGCATAGCAAAAGTCCTTGTTAATTTTAAAAAGGACGGCGAGCACCGTAAAACTGACCACTATTGCAAAAGGAAGCTTGAGCTATTGGAAACGTACTGGCTAGAGTACCGACGCAATAACGAGAAGCTAGCGCCTTACGAAAGCAAAGGTCATAGGTACTTTGTCGACAGTGAGTTCGAGAAAACGTCCACATCTTACCAATCGACAAAGGCAACAATAATTAAATATCGCGAGGAGTTAAGCCAGGAAAGCAAGGCTATGGAATTCTCGGAGCAAGAAGAGAGACCCACTTCTCAGCCAGCAGCAGCAAGGTCCTCTTTACCCAACCCTACCAACACCGCGGAGGCGAGGGGGACATATAGCAAACTAGACGAAATGTTACGTAAGCAGAAAATTAATTTTATAGCATTCATGAGAGCCGTGGAAAGCCTAGATATTGAGTCCTTCCGCGACCGGTGGGAGTTCGAAGATGCCCTGCAAGTCTTACAAACTCGCTGGACAGTAGTAGACAAGTGCCACTGGGAAATAATGGTTGAGTTGGAAGAAGACGAAGCGTACGAATTCAACTACAACAAGCATGAGCGCACCTACAACACCTTGCGAAAAGCCATCAACGCAGGATTGTGGTCAGCATCGTATAGAGATAAATCTACACCCAAGATGGAAGTTCCGGTTTTCTCAGGCAACTTCCATCAGTGGGTATCGTTCAAAGATCTGTTCAATGAAGCTATCGACAAGAATCCCGCCCTGTCAAACGCCCAAAGGATGCAGGTGCTAAAAAGCAAAGTGAAGGGAGAAGCTGAGCGTTTGATCCAACATCTTCCAGTAAGCTCAAATAACTACCAAACGTGCAGGGACATCTTGAACCATCGATTTAATAACAAGAAGCAGATTTTCTCAGCGCACGTTAGCACTTTTTACAACCTTGCTAACATTCAGCAGCAGTCGTATACAGCGATAAAACGACTTCATGACGTCACACTCGAAAGTCTCCACGCTATAAAGAACTTAGGTATCGATACTACGACATGGGATCCGCTACTAGTGTACATACTGTCGCAAAAGTTAGATAGCGACACTTACGCCGACTACATCGAGTCATTAGAGAATACGCGCGAGCTACCGGTGCTTCAAGAATTCCTAGATTTCTTGGAGAGCAAGTTCATGACGCTAGAGGCTTCTCGGCGACGTCAAGATGGGACAACAAAATCAGCACCATCTCAGCAACAAGCAACAAAATTTCATAGAAGAGATGATTTTAAGCAAAATAATGAGTTCAAAAACAATAAGAGATACGATGTTGCGTTACACGTGTCAGAATCAGCAAATAAGTGTCCTCATTGTTCAGCAGAGCATAAGTTAATTTATTGTAACAAATTTTTCGAATTATCAAATGATCAGAAAATAAAAATTATTAAGCAATTGAAATACTGCATGAATTGCATTTACGATCACAAAGGGGTCAGCTGCCACTCGACTAAAAGATGCCGTATATGCAATTCAGATCATCATACTAGCCTACATGATTGTTTTGCAACTCAATCTAAACCCAAATACACATCTAATGTTGCGAAACAGCAAATTGACAGCAGCGCACAAGTAGGACTTAGCAACGGGGTTCGGCCGTCTCAGCGAGAAACTTCTTCTGAGATCCTACTTTCAACAGCCTTGGTGAAAGTTATAGCAGCCGACAACACCAAGCACACAATGCGAGCACTTATCGACCAGGGCTCGCAAGTGTCCGTGATCAGCGAAAGAGCGGCACAGCAGCTAGGATTAAAGCGAAAACAATCTCGAGGAGTTATTGTCGGCGTAGGAGAGCGGGAAAATAACTGCAAGGGAAAAATTACGATCACTTGTCAATCGAATTACACCGATTACGAGGTCACTACGGACGCTTTCATAATGAACAACTTGGTTAAGAATTTACCAAATGAATCCTTCGCTAAAGCATCTTGGAAACATACACAAAGCATCCTCTTAGCAGATCCGGACTACAACATTAGCCGGCCGGTAGACCTGTTACTAGGGGCCGAAGTATATTCCAATATCCTATTAGAGGGGTTAATCCGCGGCCAAGGCCCATCAGAGCCCCTTGCACAGCATACTCAGCTAGGATGGCTGTTATGCGGCGGCAATGTGAAGACAACATTCCAATGCAACGTCATCTTAAATAACATCGAAGATATCCAGCAGTTTTGGAAAATTGAAGATATTCAGGAGCATAATGAAATGTCCGTAGAAGATCAAGCATGTCTAGACTTTTATGAAGCTACCACAAAACGCTTAGAAAGCGGTCGCTATGAAGTTAGATTGCCAATGAAGCCAGAATTAAAAGATAAGTTAGGATCTTCAAAGGAGATAGCCATAGCACAATTCAAAAATATAGAGCGGAAATTTATCAGACAAGAAAGTCTAGCTAAGCAATATAAACAATTCATGTGCGAATACGAGCAGCTCGGGCACATGAATTTAGCATCTCATATCAGCAAGGAAGATACCGAAATAGAATGTTTTCTACCCCACCATGCTGTACAAAGAGCAGAGTCGACCACAACAAAACTACGAGTAGTATTCAACGCCTCGGCTAAAACATCGTCAGGCCAAAGCATCAACGATCTAATGTACAAGGGTCCAAACTTACAAAAGGACCTTCTAGAGCTTATCATGAGATGGAGGCAATTTCGGTTCGCATACACATCCGACATCGAAAAATGTTTCCGTATGATTATGGTCAACGAGCATGACCAAAGGCTACAGCAAATCGTATGGCGGGAGAATCCAAAGCAACCTATCAAAACGTATAAATTATCAACAATAACATATGGAACCAAATCAGCGCCGTTTCTTACAATGATGACTCTCCGTAGATTAGCAGAAGATGAACAGCATAACTTCCCTAAAGCAGCAAAATGCATCAAAGAAGAGCTGTACATGGATGATTGGGTCTCAGGTGCCCACACCATTGAAGAAGGAAAGCAGATGATAGCAGAGATGAACGCATGTCTCCAAAGCGGGGGATTTTCATTGAGAAAATGGTCAGCAAATGATAACCAGTTGTTAGAGGAAGTCATGCAAACTACAAATAACCCACAAACGCTGTTCACATTCAAGACAGAAAGCTCAGCAAAAACTTTAGGTATCCGCTGGGAATCAAGCAAAGACGAATTCACCTTTCGATGTGAACTACCAAGCTCAGAAACAGAGAAGCTAACCAAGAGACAACTTTTATCCGAAATTTCGAGGATTTTCGACCCCGCGGGTTGGTTAAACCCACTTACAACAAAAATGAAAATTCTATTTAAGGAAGTATGGCAACACTCGGAGATTCAGTGGAGCGATGAAGTCCCTATATCAATCAAAGAAGAATGGAATCGAATGAAGCAAGAGCTAAACCTAATAAATGAATTTAAAATGGCCCGATGGTTACAAAGCAAAGAAGGCGACGTCATCGAACTACACGGGTTCTGTGACGCATCAATCAAAGCGTACGCATGTGTGGTATATGCGAGAATCGTCAACAATGACTCAACGTCAGTAATGCTAGTCGCAGCAAAAACACGGCTAGTACCTAGTAGCAGCGGCAAAGAAGTATCATTACCTAGGTTGGAGCTATGCGCGGCCGAATTACTAACAAAACTTATGAAAAAAGTTGTTAAGAGCCTTAACAACTTCGTCGTCGTGACGCACGGGTGGAGTGATTCAAAAGTCACGCTTAGCTGGATACAGGGCTCTCCGGAGCGATGGAAACCCTTTGTAGCGAATAGGGTAAAGAAAATCATCAGCGACATGCCACCAGACATGTGGCATTATGTAAACACCAAAGAAAATCCACTACAACACTATCCACACAATTCGGTAGGTGCACGCGGACCGCAAAAATGTGGAATATTGCTAACAATCACCAGCCACTGCGCTGTAGTCACAAACAAAGCGTCATAAACGCAGCACGCAAACTACTCATAAGTTTGATCAAATGAAATGAAATGCTCAAATCAACCTCATTAACAAGAAAAAATCCCACTATGCATGTCTTGAGCTATTTGTGCATCTTGGGTGCACAAATAGCTCAAGACTACACAACAAATTCCATTGGATCTTAATTTATTTTACGATTTCCGAATTTAAATCGTAATTTTTAGAGAAATAAAGCCACTCTATTCCTAGAATTTGGAAATTTGTAAACCCACCCTGCCAAAATGTTTAAACTAGTCAGCGTCAATACTGTCCAAGTGTCAACGGAGCTGCGCTACGTCCACGGTCCACTCCACGTGCTTTGTACTAGAAATTAGAATCGTACTGTTTCTTCTTAAATTTCGATCGGTACACCGGATTGAAGAGTTAAAGCGCTTAAAGCGCTTATTACACTTGATTGAATTTAGGCTCATAAGTTGTTACTGAATTTAGTCCAGTATAATCGCATCCAGGAAACTAGTATCCTCCATTTAGAAGCAAGGCTGGCTTGTGACTATCTAAATTAATTGGAAGCTTCTGAAGTTAGATAACTAAATTCAGCAAAGTGTAATAAGCACTTTATTATAAATATCTACTTATTTGATCAAAGGGTAGGTAAGTAAGTACGTACACTAATTGAAAAATGAATATTTGTTTGACACAGCTCAGGCTATTTATTGTGAATAGGTTTCATATAGATTAGTAAGTAACTAGGTACATTTACTTAGCTATAAATATTATGTAAACTAGCAACTAACAAATATTAAACAAAATCAAAGCCATTTTTTGGATAATGGTCACAGCTATTTGTTTTTCTTTGATTTGCCCCACAGGGCAGGCTAGAGCCAACATGGCCATACTGCCTAGTCGTCCGTACATTACGTTGATAAATCTGTGATGATGATGAGGGAGTGATGACAAATGAGATGGATCCCGCCTCTTTTCCCAATTCAGTAAAGCCGTGGATACTTTACTGAAATTTTAGGTCGAGTTTTGTAGGGAACACGAAAAGTAGTATGTCCTAATGTTTTTAATTAATTCATTGGCTTAGTATCATTTGTTAATTTTACTTGGTATCATTTGCCCAAACTCGTGCATGATATCGATCCGGTAGGTAAAGGTTAAAAATCCACCATTATGACACTTTAATAATCGAAGAATCACAATTTGTAGAATATAATACAAAATCATGACACCATTATTTTCGATTCCCGCCAAAAACTCACGCTATTTTGGACAACCAACATGAATATTATCGTTTCGCTCATAGCGCGAAAAATATACAAATGGCGTTTATTTGTCAAACTTAACTGTAAAATAACGAGAAAATGTAAGTTGAAAGTACAAAAGTTACAACCCGGTCTAGTTTAAAAAAACACTGTTGAAAATTTAAATTTCGCGCCATAAACGACACAGGTCTAAGCTGAGTTTTAGCTGTTTTTTCAAAAAAAGAATTGCTTAGGTCGTTACATTATATTTACTAAATTATCACTAACTGTTATCTTATCGGTCAAAGATTTCACTTTGAGGTTGTATCCTACTGTGAATGCGAAAATATCGAAAGAATACATAATAGTAACTTTATCTGTAAAAATGCAAATGCCTTGACAAACATTAAGTTCTGTATAAAATGGCGGGAAACGCAGTGGCGCGTAATCGTGGCACGGCTTGCGAGGGGCGCTCGACGCGTCCGTTGTAGCTTGCGCGCTGCGTGGCGGCGAGCGAGGCGCGCCGTGTGACCTCCGCCGCGGTGTGTCCGCGCCAGTGCCGGCGGTCGCCGCCGCGTCGGGCACGCCGGGGGCCGGGCCACGCCGCGCCGCGATACCAAATTTCTGTGATCTGTGACGCGCGCAGCCGGGCCAGTGCGGCTCCGAGTCTCGGTGACGTAGGGACCGTGTTTCGCGCCTTCACTCTCACGACATTTTTATTTTAGTTTGTGTTTAGTTCGCCATTACACGTTTAAGGTAAGAACATTTTATTATCATTGATCTAGTTAACTAATAATCGGCCCAGTTGTATGCATTTGTACTAGAACATGAAAAGTGTAAAATGTAGAGGCACGCGGTGGCTTGTTAGCGTTGTTGGCATGGATATTACTCACCACGCCGCGACGCGCCGGCGCTCGGCGGCTAGCGCGTCCCATCGGTGGCGTTTTCGCTCCATTCCTTGTGCACATTATCAACGTTCATTTACGCTATTGTTAACCCGATACGAACTAGGTGAAAATCTAATAGCTATCATTATCCACAGAATGATCGTATTGTCAAGGAGATTTGATCTTTTACGCTTTATTTTTAGGCACCTTTAGTCCTTACCAAAATACCTAGTTACCGTTATGAAATTAATGTAGATAACTAGATACTTACTCGTGTAATATATATTTAGGTAGGTACTTACCGAACCGAGCGAAAAAAACGAAGACCTAATGTAGGTACTAAAGTCCACTCAGGTACAAATCGAGAACAATAACTTACCGGAATTTTACGTTGTTTCAGTCTATTACCATAATCACCATGACGGAGAGGCCGAAACGTCCGATGTCGGCGTACTTGATGTGGCTGAACAGCGCCAGGGAGAAGATAAAGAAGGAACATCCCGGATTGAAAGTGACCGAAGTGGCCAAAAAAGGTGGAGAGATGTGGAGGTCGATGGAGGACAAGAGCGAGTGGGAAATGAAGGCCGCCAAGGCCAAGGAGCAGTACGCGAAGGATCTAGAGTCGTTCAACGCGAACGGCGGCGACCCGGTCAGCGTCAAGAAGGCGGTCAAGCGCACGCGGAAATCGAACAAGGCGGCCCCCAAGAAGAAAGCCAAGGAGGAGGACGAGGACGACGACGAGGACGAGCTCAGCGACTAGAGCCGCGCTCGCGCGCCGCGGCTCATCCATTAGGTACAGTAAACAAACAATCCGTCACAACAACGCTCCGCGCCGCCGCCTCGCCTCACCTCGCCTCACCTCGCCTCACCTCGCATGGCCTCGCCGCTCTACAGACTCATCGCGTCAGATCTCTTCGTATTCATACCTATTTAATTAAGTTTTTAATGTGATTTCAAACTAGCCTTCCTGCGCTTCCGTTCGACTGTCTCGAGCTAATATTTTGCCAACTCGATCTTTTTTTTTAAATTGGCTACCTGAGCAGTATCCAGTTGGCAAGCTACAGCTTTGAACATTTTTTGGTCAAATTCAATAAATGCAAACAAACAGTAAAACTGGTTCCCGATCTACCGAAAATCGAGATCGATAAACAAATTACTAAAGAAGATAATCAGGTCTTTACGAAATGCGGAGAAGATGGAGATTTGAACGACCGAGTTTTAGTTTAGTATTTTTGCTGTTAAAAAAGGCCACATGAGTGGGGTGCGACGGGCGGGGGCCGGCCCGCGGCGGGGGGGGGGGGGGGGGGACCTCCTCGGCGCTCGCCGTATTTTAAGGATTATTGCGGATGAAACGGGTCGAAGGTTTGTAAAAGGGTGCCTACTTGAAAATAGCTTGACAAGCTGCGATGACGTGGCAGTAGAGTATTGGGCGCAGCTCGAGGTACCCCATCTGACGGCAGGATGCCACCATCGACCTCCGATGAGTGCAACATAATTTGATTAGTGTCATTCAATCTGAATATTGTCGAAGGTACGTAGTTACCGTAATAGGTAGGTTAGGTTATAAGAGTAATAAGAACGCCTTTTGGCATTTAAGGTCCTCTTGTTCCACATTTAGCAGTGATGAATATTTTTAACGTCTGTTTCTAATGTTATGCGCAAAAAATGTATTTGCACTTCTCTCTTCATTCTGCTTAAATATCCTTTTGAAGTCCAAATCGTGTACTAAAAATAGAAATACCTACTCACCCAAAATACATAATATGTCTATTGTTTGATTGAACAGCCTGTATAAGTATAAATGTTATTGAATGAGTTAGCGAGATCACACCTACCTATATGATGTAACTACCTTCGTACCATACACGAGCCCATAGCCAGAGCTCAGCCTGTTCCAGAGGAGAACTTATCGTCATGACATTAGACATTTTTGTTGGCAGTAAACACTACGTAATACCTACTACCAGCTTTCCATCTTAGGCCATTCGTTAGTCCAGAAAGGTAACTCTGACCGACATGCTCATAAAAAGCGTGCTGTATGAAATGAAACGTGGAAAAAATAATGATGATTTAGGAAACTCCATGTGAGACATTGAGCGTGCTTATTACTAGCAATGGTCTGATTCAGATTTCGATACACATATGTATTTATGGTAGTTCATATGTACAATTAAGAGTCTCAAAGAATTCAGTAAAATTCTTAATCCAAAACAAACTTATCCTTTGATATCCTTATCATCTTTTTGACTTTGATTTTAGAAAGGATACATTATTCTCATTTACAAGCTAGGCTCTAGCTGCGCTAGACATGGGCATGCGTGAGTCTCGTCGCGTCGAAGTCGACAGTCAACTAAAATGTTTCAAGCAAACCGTCAGTCTGTACATCTTGTGGGTACTGACTGACGGTGTGTGGCTCCTCTCTCCGGCTACGGGCTTCTGTATAGATATTTTGTAGATAATAATTATCGAACCTAGATATCTAGAGAATTTAATTGTAATATTTTCTGTGCATTTATTGTATTTCTAAGTGTAAAATAAAATATTTGGATAAGAAGTGGTTTCGGTCTCATTTCGTCAATTCCAACCTCATTCCGTAGTCATAGGGAGTAGATATTCTATGCTTTATATCCTTTAATTTACAATACTGTTTTCAATGCATCGATGATGGTGGATTTATCAAAAATACATTCTATAATTTAATATCTAATAAAATAGTGTCGCCTTACCTTGCACCTTAACTCATTGTGTGGATGGAATAGCAGGCTTACCAGTGAGCTTATAAAATAAATAACTATTCGTATTTATTTATTCTATAACTATACTACATGGTATCTTAATTATTACACATCCACGATATACCTAATATATTTCGATTATAAAATCGATAACTCTGTCTGTTTGTCTGTAAGCTTTTCACGGCTGAATGGATCTTGATGAAATTTGATAAAGATAAAGATATTTTTATTTGCAATAACAATGCAATAATAATTAGTTACAGTATTTTACGAGGAAGGACTTTTCTGAATAAACGCGAAAGAAGTCGCGGGTGACAGCTAGTTTAATATAATATCGATGTGAACAGCAAAATAGGTTTGAAATTAAGTTAGTGTTTTTCAAAGCAAGATATCCTATTTCAAGTGCATTGCTAGTTTTAGGCCCGTATGCTAAAACGATGCTCAGTCATGAATTTCGATTTAAAACTGTTTCTAAGTGTGGTAAAACCAGTTATAAATCGATATTCAAGCCAGCTTCGTTTCAGCATACGGACCTTCGAATCACAATAGATACTCCATAATACATAATCCATGCTATCAATGTTAGTTGAGGTTATTCCTACAGATAGGTTATTCCTATCCAAAAATAGGTGCATCAGAATCCGACACTAAAGTAAGTTATGTTTTTGCTTGCATTTTACAAATAACGAGCGAGATGAGCAAGTCGGTCCTTTCGACTCATGGAAACAACCCAGCCACACGTGCCTCTCTACGATTGCCCGATAATGGTAAAGCACGATTTAAAAAGAAATGTAGGTAAAACCTTTACGTTCTCGTACCTGCCTATGTGCCGTTACGTTCTCCGAACGAAGGCTGCGCCTGCTGAAGTACGAGCTACTCGCATAAAAATGCTGTCAGTTCGGGTAGAGACTCGCTCACCTACCTAAGTAGGTAAGTATAGAAAATAGCGCTAAATAGCCGCGCTCCGAGGCGAATCGATACCTCGCTAGCGGAGTGGAATTTATAAAAAGTGTCGAGCGGCAGAGGCCGGCGGCGGGTGGCGGGGGCCCCTCGCCCTGCCACGTCTGCGCTCTTGCTTGTACCCGTGCTCTGTAGGTGCGTCTCGGTCTCGCGCGGCGCGCGGCGGGCGGGCGCGAGCGGGACGCCGCGTGCCGGTGCGCGTGTGTGTCTGCCGGCATGCGCGCGGCCGCGTCGCTGGGCGCGTTATTCCGCGATGGAGGCGCGGCGCGGCAGCAGGTCCAGCGACGAGGAGCCGCCGGCGCGGCGCGCGGCGCGCCGGCCCGCGCCCGGGGCGCCGCGCCGCGCCACGGGCCGCCTGGTGGAGAGCACGCAGGCCGAGGACCGGCGCCTCATCGCGCTGGTGGGCGCGCGCCCGCTGCTGTACGCGCGCTCCACGCTGCCCGTGGCCTCCTACTACTCGCAGGTCAAGAAGCTGTGGCAGGAGGTCGCCGACCTCATGGGCTGGACCGGTACGCACACCGACACCACACCTCGTTGCACCTCACGCTGTGCCTAGACACCTAACTGACTATCTTACTCGCTGTTCATACAGGGTTCTTTTTAAATAACCACAAACAAATCCCTTGCAACTATCCTTCATCATACCTACCTTAGTTAGAAAAATACCTAAAAATTATAATTTATTTAAGTACCTATACCTATTTTACAACTTTTCGTAATTCAATGTAGAAAATCATGAAATAGGTAGGTACATACATATTATCTCTAATGTCTATTTTGATTAACTTTTTTACCTACTCAATTCATTTCTTTTATAATAAAAACCGCTGTTATGTTTATTGTCAATTTAAGAGTTGACACTAAATCTTGGTGTCGGCTAATTAAAAGATAAAATTCATAGATGCACAAGTTTTATTGGAAAATTGCCGCGATGATGTAAAACATGTAAATTATATGTAGGTACGTTAATAAGCAGTCCTGTGATATTAAAACGAGCATGCTAGAGGTTTTGACGTATTAAAAATAACCCTGTATATTCATTTGTCCCACTTATCAACGTAAACGCCTTGCCTTGAGATAACAAAAATCTATTTTGTATGTAAGTACGTACTTACTTATTTACCATTTTGATAACGAGCCTACCTACCTGTAACTAACGCCATCTACCGTTAGTTCGCAAACTTTTTAAAGTTTTACCTAGAATATTAAATGTATCTTGTCTCACAGACGTGGCGCTGCTGTCGCATTTTCCAATGATTGATCTATGAAGTTATTGAAGTTTTCGGTGTATAATTATGTCGCAGGCAAATTGCTTATTCAGAACATAGGGTGTTCTCAATATTGTACTAAATGCCATTTACTGCCATTGTACTAAATGGCGCCGTGCAACTACCTTCCTGAACGATACTCAACCGTTGCGTCTCACATTACATTTTATTTGATAAACTGCTAATACAATTTATTTAATAAAGGCTGACTGAAGCTCAGGCCATTCATACAATAGAGTAGGTATTTGTAAAAATTACTATTTTTGACCGAAAAATGTTTTTCGAATCAATTATAATAAAAATAAAAATCGAAAACCGGTTTTTTTATTTTTTATTTTTTTTTATTTATGAATGACTAATGCTGTTGGCCACTGAGGCCTCTACAGCGTACCTGACGTAAGGCAAGCGCGGAGGGCGCAGGACCTTAATAGATTTTAGTTATTTAAAGCTAAGGGCGACTGGCACAAGGGCACCACTAAGGTACGGACCTCGGCTTGGACCGTCGCCGGGGGGGGGGGAGTCGATTTGCCCAGGCAACCCAGAGGGGGTTTGCGCTTGAGCCCTATTAGGTTTATCTGTTTGACTATTTGGAGAGAATCTAACCGATCTTCTAACAGATCCTGGGAGTCTTCGACCTCGCCGGCGAGGTCGGTGTTTTGTTATCGTGTTCCTTTGGTAACCGGCGCCTATACCAAAAACTGCAAACTTCCTGTTGCGGGGAGCTGTCGGGTCGGCCGACCCCAGCGCAGGCCTAAGCGTCCGAGGAGAAGAATGACAGCGGCAGCACGCGACGTATGGCCCTATTCGGAGATTTAAGATTTTCATCTCACTTTTTTTTGTCCTTGTTGCTCTCGTTTGAAACGTCATAGGTGTGAGAGTGACCAAGATAAAATCTCATCTCATCTCACGCGCAGGAATAGCCCCCGTACACGTGAACTGTGTCGTCGACTGATTGGAGAGTGAAGTGAAAAGTGAAGTGTGGTTTTCATTGTTCATTACAACATCAATTGCAGCAATAAAGGTAAGTAGTTTTATTTGTGCTGTGTTAATGTGTGAGTAATCAGATTTTTAAAATTAATTATTTTATATTAGCATATTAATTAAAGCATTTTAAAAATCTGATTACTAGTAGGTATGATTTCAAGTATTTATTCTTTTTTTTACATCTAAATTTATTAATTATTAAAAAAAGTAGCATCGGTCGGCGAGTGCAGCAATAACAGGTTACCTATGTTGCACTTGACTTAAAAAATATGGTGATTCATAAAATTGATGATAGATAAAAAGTTATATCTTCTTTATAATTAAATGGAAAAATATAATTTTGCACAGTTCTTAATGTAAGATTAAAAATTAAATTTTAACCTCACACCTGTCATGATCCAAAAAGAAAGTCTCGCATTCCGGGAGCAAACACATTCTGACCTCACTCGTCATAGTCATCCGTCTCTTTCGAACATTTTATAAAAAACAATTCGGTCTTACTTAAGCATCGATTGACGTCACTACGTGTTGCCCACGTGACCGGAATGCTGTACCTGGCGGAGTACATTATTATACCTTCCTCTAGGTTGATCTGAGATTATACCATGACACGTCTTACGAATGTGCTCAAACAATACGAGTAAGTTGATTCGGGCAACCGCCTCGCCACAGGCATCCGATACAGTACCTTATTGGAAGTCTGTGCGCCGCGCGAGGAAATCTACTAATACAGGCGGGCTTTTCAAAAGTAGTAATTTTTTATTTTAAAAAAAAATTGTCGTTTTCGTCATTTCGAATTAAGTAACTATTTATAAACATTAATTTGATTACAGTTTATTTCTGTGAAAACTTGTTCATAATTAAATTTAAGCAAAGTATTCAAATTAAACTTTCAAGAGTTTTTTTTAGTTTCTCTATAGATGACAACATTTTCTTTGCAGAACCGCCTAGAATTATCCAATGGCTAAGTAACCTGACGAGTCTATGGATCTCACGGATCTGCCACTGCCTTCAAGGAGCGCATTGCAGCATCCAGAACTCCTGCAGCGACAGCTGCGAGGATATCAGATACCGAAACAAAACGCAACTACAGGCTACGCGAAGCTGCTAACTCGGCTCTTGCCAGTGGTTCATTAGAATCGACTGCTGCATCCTCTTCTCGTTCAGCAGGAAGGTCAAACAATGTCCAAAATAGGATTCAACGACAGCTCACAAAGCAACAACGTCAATCTTTAGCAGCACAAACCACTGTACAACCAGGTACTTCTTCAGATCAAATTGAAGTACCTGACGAACCTATGGATCTCACGGATCTGCCACTACCTTCGAGGTGTAATGCACCCGTTGAGACGCAAGATGCTGCAGTATCAACATCTGCAACCCCATTCGCTGAGCCACCAACAATCGCTGCTCCAAAATCAAGTGCACAGAGACAACGTGAGTACAGACAGCGCATTGTAGTTGTGCAATTGCTCTCTAAAACTGTTTTATGGAACGAATTTACGAAGGCCAACAGAAAAGCAGAAGAGACATGAGTCTCTTCGGCGGTCAAAAGAATGGTGAAAGATATCGTGCAAGACGAAAGTTCGATAAGACGTATGTGAATATTGTTTTGTAGTGACACTCAGCAAACATTATCAGTAGTGCCACCAGGCACGAGAACAGATGATGTGAATACCAGCCTCAAATGCTATCCCTATTTGTTTGTAATTCGAGTATGATTGGGTTCAATTTAAAATACACAAGAGTTTTAATATTTGATGCTCTATAACGACAAATTTCTACAAGAAGAAAGTAAAGAGTTCTTCTTATTCTACTTTACTACTCGTATGTTCAACTTGATCGCTAACACGAACAAAATAGCAGTATCAGCCAGTTTTAGCAATAAAAAAAATTAACAATATTATGTATTTATTTTTAACTTTTACTGTAGTTTTTGTTACTAACTCGTTTAGGTCATTCTAAAGTTACTATTTCTGAGTGTTTCATTACCTTTTGCGCTTATAGAACAAAAAAATAGCCAGACCCGAAAGTATCGAAAGAACCGGGAATTTCCGGTTCGTTGGAGAAAAGCACCGAAAATCCCGGTTCTCCAAATCGGTACCGGTTCCAGAAACCCTACTACGAGGATATCAGATAAGTTCAAAATCAAATGAGTTGAGTAGGTACCTATTAATGTCGTATTGTACGTGCAGTGGCGGAAGTGCGGCGCAAGTGGTCGCACATCCGCAACTCGTACTCGCGGCACCTGCGCAACGAGATCCACGGCATGCGCACGGGCCGCGGCCGCATGGTCTCGCGCTGGTACCTCGCCGACGACCTCGAGTTCCTGCGCCAGCACATGGCCACCGACACGTCAGTACACCTTCTCTACCAACCGCACTATCACTTTTATTTCACCCACATTCTAAGCCATGAAATGGCTATCTTTGTCACTCTAAGACTTTTCAAAAGAAAGTGACAATGAGCTGAAATTATCTCAATCCAAGAATATATAGGGCGCCCCATCAGGACGAGACTCACTCTCACCATCAGTTTCCAGATCTCCCATCGCTTGTTTATGCATCTTTGCGATTGTTGTAGTGCCGTTTTGAGAAGAAAATCTTTACCGCAGAAGAAGCTTTATTTTCAAACTCGTAGCTCGGGCTGAAAGCAAGTTACGAAGGTACAAGTTGAGCGTGATGTGTTGCAGGCGTCCGTCGTCAACGTCGTACTCGATGGTGACGATGTCTCCGTTCGCGCCCTCGCTGCTGCAGATGGAGGTGTCGAGCGTGGAGGACGAGGCGGGCGGCGAGGCGGGCGCGCCGGCCTGGTACTCGGCGCCCGAGGGCCTGCCGCGGGACGACTCCTGCGGCGCGACCAGCTTCGAGCCCGACGAGACCGCGGAGTACTTCCACTTCTTCCGCGGTCTCTACTCCGACTACCTGGAGCTGCCGCCGGTCAAGCAGAGGTCTGCATCCTACACTCATCCTAATCATACAATACTCAGCACTTTGTGTCCAGCTATTTTGTACACCAGAGTTGAATGGCAAGATTGGTAATCCATCAGTGTGTCTTCCGATTTCTGAACAAAACTAGATAATATCCTATGTCGTGGCCTGGATGGGCATTAATTATCATCATCAGTATCTATTCGTCGTTCGCAAATGTGTAAACTCGTGTTCAGGCAGTTCCGTCGGCAGTGCCTGCTGCAGCTGCACGAGCTGGTGGACGGGGCGGGGGCGGGCGGCGAGCCGGGCGGCGAGATGGACGCCAGCGACGGCGACGAGGACCGGAAGTGCTTCGTGCAGGACCTGGAGATCGTGAACGGCAGCGTCGCGACCCAGAGCGCCGACACGACCGGCGACGCCGCCGCCCGCAGCCCCGACACCGCCGCGGGCCGCGACGCGCCCTAGCGGGCCCACATTGCTCACGTACTACACATACACCTATACTTCGGATGGAGAAGCAGACCGGGCACTCTTTTTCACACACATTCTCACTCACATTTCATTCCATCTCCCAGCTAGATCTTAAGTAGGATAAGTGCTTTAGTTTATGACTGAGGTATGGGGTGGTTTCTTTTTTAATTATGAATGTATAGCTCAATAAAAATACTTTAGGTACTTAATTAAATAAATGTGATCTTTGGTACTAGGGTAAGCTTTATTTTATAAACATTAAAGAAATCAATTTCAGAATAATTGTTGTAGTGAGTACTTATTAAAAAGTATCCTTAGTCCTGGTGCATAAAAAGTTATCATGCAAAATGTCGTTCACGGTAGGTACTATAATATAGACAAGTGCAGTTCTTATACCGTTAAAGGGATTGGTTATTATTTTTATTTTGACTGCGCTATACCGGTGTAAAGGTACACAGAAGGGGAGGCCGGGCGGCGCGGCGGGTGCGAGCTGGGAACAAAGGCCGCGGTAGAGTGGCCGCGTGTAGGGAGCGCGACGCGAGCCCGCCGGCGCGGCGCCGGCAGCTGTCGAGACGACCACACGTAGGTACATCGTGGAATCGTATCGTCATTTGTCGCACAATGCAGCCTGTCCCTATGGGACTCACTCGTTCCTAGGAAATCAGCCTTTATTTCCTGGGTCTATGGTATTTTATGGGACAAAACTTCAATTAATTAAAGACCATATTGCTGCCTTGATTAAATCTGACTTATGATGGCAGGATCGTCACCTGACGCGCGTAAAAGGAACAATACTCATTATCACCATCATCATCGGCCCATAATCGGCCACTGCTGAGTATTGTCCTCTCTTGTACCTACGCCTCTCATCCTCTCCAGTGGCAATTTCTTCTAGGTTCAACCCGCGGTATTCACAACCCCACGAGCTGGAGGCATCGCTGGGGGTCGACCGACGCCTCGTGTAACGGTACGCGGCGGCCTCCCTCCATTACTCTGCCTGGCAACAGTGGCAGCATGTCGTGCTATTCACAACCATTCGGAAACGTTACCGTTCAGATTTCAAAAATTTTAAGCCTAAATTATTCGAATCTCAGTCTATATTCATAAGTTTTTAAACGTGATTTATTCTTCCGATCGGATTTATACTTGATTCCCTATAACAAATTGTATAAAAGTAGAGATTGAGATTCGAACAATTTGAGTTTAAATTTCTGGGATCCGATCGGAAACGTTTCCGAATGGTTGTGAATAGCCCAGCAAATCTCCGTTTGAGTTTCTTGATCGTCTTTCCGACATCGCAAATCTTAGATATGTAAGCACTAAGAATAATCAATCAGGCTATATTATCTAAACTTGGTATCAAATACTGATACATTCTTGGCAATAGCAGACTGCAGAGGGTTCGTTACTTAGCGCGGTAACCAACGCGGAACCCAAAGCTTACAGATATTGGATTTAGTACTGGTCGTTGCTGGTAGATGGCAGTTTCATAAAATCATATTTTATTATTTTCACTTCAGATATGGTGAACGTGTACCTATAATAAGAACATGGAATAAGTACATGTAAAAAAGATTATGTTGAGAAAAAAAAAAAATAAGTACCTACCTACTTAGCCTTACATTTGACTAGATTGTATTTTCTAGGTAGGCTAGGCAACGACTGGCAGCCTGACCATAACCTACCTACTTGTGTTTTATCTAACATTAGTAGATAGCTAGTTAAGTACTTATACCTACAAGCACTGCCTTTATTAAAACATCATCATGACGTACATAATTATAGTAAACAAGTAAGTAGGTTTAACAAGCGAATAAATTATCAGTTTGAGTAAAAGTACCAACTACACGTAAGTCTAAAGTGGGCACCTAATGTTATAACGCCTACCACGAATGTCTGAGCATCGTTAACGAACAAAATACCATCAACCGCTTTTTACAGGCGTGAAACGAACGACTTTACGACCACTTGCACTGAGTTAAGGATTGCAAGTCTTTGCTTAATTACTTTTAGCTAGCTACCACAGAACATACATATATACAACAACCTAATAAATTTACTTGCACGAACCTTATGCCTCTCCTTATGATGTGCCCAATAGCGAATATTTCGCTAGGAGTAAATTAAACTACCTAGTTAAGAAAAGAAATAAGCAAGTCTATACAGTGCAAATAGCCATTGGTCTAGGACGAGTGGACGACAATAATAATTATGTGAGCAGACCTAGAAACATCGTAGTAGAGAGTATTTCCAGCCTGCAGCTGCATATTCTATACATACGAGACAAACTTGCAATAAGGCAAAGCCTCTTCTAAAGACTCTTTATGACTGACGAGTATTTACACGTAGCTTTGTCACGTTGTCTCACGACAATAACTGCCAACAAGTCTTGTCGCAGCGCGCACGCTACGACAGCGACGTGCAGCTGCTCACCCGCATGCGGCTCCCCTGCAAATAATGCCCCTCAGTTTCTTGCCTGTTCTTCTGAGTAGAGGCTCTTTATCCGAACAAGGCGATCGAGTCTATTTTAATAACTTTAACGTTCATACTCGTTAGTGTGTCTTTGATATCTAAATTGAATAACCGTGTCCTATCATACTCCGTAGTAACCTGCGAGTTGTTGATGCTACTATAGCTAGATATACCTACTCTGGCGGCGGAGTACGTAATGTCGTACTCGTAGCTAGTCGATCAGTCCCCACGGTCGCAGAGGAGCATGTCCGGCTGTCAGTGGATGACGCGCGACCCTGCGCCCGCCGCGTCGCCGATCCGTCTTCATCGAGTGCATCCGACATGTGACACCGCGGAGGTCCCCACCCGCGCACATTACTGCACTGCACCACAGAATAGCTAGGTACAATAACAAGAAGTTGTGGTTAATTAGCAGAATGTCGGCTCTCGGCGGACGATGCGTTGTCGGTAGTCGCACTCACGTCGCTTCGTGCGCATGAATATTACACGGAAAGTTTCAAATTAGTTTGCACCAGTTCCGACTTTGTTTGGACCCGCGGCGCAGTTGTAGTCCTACCGACCATGCGGTACCACTGCAGCACCTGAACATGCTCAGGAGCACATCGAGAAACAAAAAAGCTCTTCGATTTAAAACGAAACATCGCCTTCCGCCGCCACTTCCTCTCCCCCTCGCCAGAGGTTCGCAACTCATTTCATTTCCTCGCGGGCTGCGTCCTTTTGAATACACTTCTTGAAGCGTGCTTCCTGACAGATGAGCGCAACTTTTTCTTTTGACGGTTGTTAATTTGGTAAAGAGTGAATTTAGTTCTTCCGTTGTTTGGGGTAGTCGGCATTAACGACGAAACAAAAGTTTTGAATAAGAAATGCTGCTAAATCAAAACTTGGCGATAAATCCCTCGGTGTCGCTCGGTTGCCGCGTGGCCGTCGACAGTGCCGCGGAGCTTCAGGAACTATATTCTGACGGAAGAGATAATTATCTTGGTCATTTTCACTCTTGTGACTTTTCAAACGAGAGAGACAATGACGGCGACCGAACTGGAGTATGAAGATAAAACACGTTTGCACGAAAATGCCGTGGGTTTTCACACCATCTGGTATTTGCTCCTATAGAAGTTTATAAATTTGATGTAAATACCTATGTGCTTACCATATAAGCATGTATTGTAACTTTATATCACACTAATATCCTTACTCCTTGCTAATACCAGAAAATCGCAAATAACTCTGTCTGTCTGTTTGTATCCTTTAAGGAGGTTTATGGATACTTTTAACTGAATAAACGCAAACCAAGTCTCTGGAAACAGCTAGAACAAAATAAAAGACATTTTTGCTCGTAGTAGGTACACAGTAATTGTTGTTTGTTCGTATGACTGACACAGTCGGAGGCGGGCGGACGCGGACGGGCGGGTCGGGTCGTGACGACCGTCC
Organism: Peribatodes rhomboidaria; assembly: GCA_911728515.1. NCBI lineage: Eukaryota > Metazoa > Arthropoda > Insecta > Lepidoptera > Geometridae > Peribatodes > Peribatodes rhomboidaria. The sequence goes on from OU452183.1 coordinate 180,785, forward strand.
GTTTACCTCATTACGGATACATAATAATTGGAAAATTGGACTTGTTGTACTTCTACTAGGTAGAGCATTGACCTGCCGATGACGGCGACGCACATACTAACAATTACATGTTGTTCTTAGTCGAGTAGCCAGGACCGCACCAACTCTCTCTGCACCTGCGCTATCACCGCGACAGTCGAAAAACAAAAAACAAAAAAAAAATGGAAAATCAGTTCATCTGTTCGGGAGGTGCGATGACGCTACACACACACACACATACACACACAAAAGGGCTTTATTTTTGGACCGATTTAAAAATGATATGCTGCTAATATGATAATAGTACATTACTGCCGCGGTCTATAATTATTACTTTGCTGGTCGCGTTGATGATGGCCGACAGCGCAGTTGCGCAGCTCCAGACCGACACAGCGCGGTCAGCGTGCAGCACTTGATGGACGAGCTGAGATAAACAGCGAGCTTTACAGCGAGGACAGCAAGGGCTGCAATGATGGCCAAGCTGGAAGGTCTAGAGCGTAGCTGGGCTAGCTCGAGGCAGTCATAGCGTGACCAGCGAAGCAGTCATAGTGGGCCAAGGCTTGTGTAGTGCTTTACTCAAAAATGCAAGTACCCAACCTAAATAAAACCAGCAAGTAATTTAAATAATATATATATTAATAAACTAGAAATTTAATTACAATGACAATTATGAAAAGTACAGTTACTAAAATTCAACACCGACTTTCCCGGTTTCATATTACTAATAGTTTGCGATAATTTTAATGCGGTGTTTTTTTAGCAATGGTAGTAGGAACTAAACAGCCAAATATGGAAGAAAATCTTTTTGTACCTATTTCTTTATGTACAAACAGCTACGAGTAAGTTTAAGATAAAATATTTTTGCATTTAGTTTTTTAAAACGTTGAAGCGTCAAAATAGCGGCCGGCAATGTTTTGCCGGCCTGTTAGAGCGACCAGCAAAACTTTGCCGGCCGCTCCTTGAAACAGAACGGCAAGGTCGACTTTGCTCAAACAAGGTTGTCAAAATAATGACTACATTACATGCGTTTTTGAGTAAAAGAGTTTTTGGTGTAACGGATACAACATTATCAGTACCTACCTAACACAGCTTGCATTCAATAGTAGAGTCGGAGGTTTATTTCGTGACTTCCCCTTGACACAAGCGTTTGCCACCACCAGTGGTGGTGTTATCGTTTATTTCTTGAAATCGGTGCTCGGTCGGTAAACTAAACTCCCTTGTTCTAAACGCGATCATAGCGCAGAATGCTTTTATTTGTGACCAAATAAAACAAAAGGTTCGATCCCGCGTTACATGTTATTTACACACTCCGGGGCCCGAGCCCGCGGGGCCCGCGGTTCTTCCGCCGCGCATTATCATAATGAAGTTACATTCACTCGATCGTGATGTGGATATCGAGTCTTCGAGTTCAACGTCGAGGATTGATGCTAGTTATCAATCTAATAAGTACCTGTCTACTAGTGACATTCGTATCCAAGAAATCTAAATCGAATAACATATAACTTTAATGGAAAGCGGAGAGGGTGAGAGCGCGGGGCGGGCGCGCGGGGAGTAGGAAACCTCCCTAAAATATTCATTGATTGGTTTTTGCCGCAAAAAATACAAAGGAAGCGTCGACTGGCTTCGCCGCATTGACTCCCTAAACCTTTTCGCTTTTATTGATGACGCTTCGGAGCTTAGCGAAGTGGCGAAAAAACGTTTGGCGATATCATTTATCTCGGTGCTTTGGAGATCACACACGATCTGCGCTCGGGGAATCTGCCGTCATCATCATTGCAGCCCTGATCGATCCACTGCTGGTTATAGGCCTCTTCTACATTTTGCTCTGGTGTCGATATTCTCATTATTTCATTTGTATGTATTATCATACATACATTAAAATTTATTTACTAAAAGCGAAGATAATGCCCGATTAACGATGTGATGTCATACAGTTACAGATGACATAACGATTCTATTTCAGAAAATTGTCACTTAGTTTTAACATAATCAATGCAAATCCGGAACAGGCAAGTATAGCCACACCACAGCTCCACCTCTCTGTTTTGGTTTTTCATTATTTAAACTTGAGCCGAATAAAATTAAGAATGGGCTTTACATCTGTATCACGTTTTCTTGAATTAGTACCGGCCTGTGTCGGTAATCTGCGTGATCCATCATGATCTGTACTCATTGATACTAATCATGTGCAGGAAAGTTGTCAGTCACGATAACGCGCGCCCTCTGTCTTCTTCCACCTACAGATGGTTTATGTCTCACCTTTTTTCACTTCCAAATAGAAAAAAACATGTTTCGGAATGTACCTATTGCTCGTGTAACTAGCCGAGACTGTAATTCTAAAACTTCACTTGCAGGACAGAGCTACGTTGTAATTAGCTAGCCGATGTAATTTGTTCTAGCACAAAATAATATGCAGCCACCGTATCTACTCGCATCTATGCATCTACTATATTGAGTATCTGGTCGATATCTCGCCGTGGCTGACCGGAGTACAAGGAACGTAGGTACTCTCGAACTCGATTTACTATTTATCGTTCGTATATTCTCCTTCTAACCTCGACTAGGAATATTACTTTGAAAGTTCTCAAAACAGTAACCGTCATCAATTGTAGGGAGTCCCTGGTGAAATGATTACGTCAGAGGCTTTAGCTGCGGTCACCTAGTAACTATGATTGAATCTGTAGGGCCCGGGCCAAGTGTGAGCCGTGATTAGGAGTAATTCCACCATTCATAGCGGCTTAGCAACTGACCGACGACCGACGACCGACGACCGACCGACCGACCGACTGACCGACCGACCGACCGACCGACGTATGATATTGAATGAGGCTGTTTTTTGCCTTTGTCGGCGAGAGATCACGCTGCGTGGCCACATTGATTGCCTGTTGTTGAATAATGAATAACTACTTTAGGTAAGTACCTACTTACTTACTCCGTTTTGTGCAAAATAAATGGAGCCAAATTTATTTTGATCAAAAAGACCATTACTTATCGTGAAATATTGTTGGAATGATAATGTTACTTGTTCCATCGAATAAAATAAGTAACGAACCTACTTACCCATGTTTTATACTTATTCTAGAATAAAGTACAGGCAAGTACAAACCGACGTACGTTAGTATATTGGTGTTCAATAATTTGTTAGCTTACTACCGGTTTGAGAATAATCATATTTTTCAATAACTTGCATAGAACCCGCCTAGAGACGAGATGCCTGCCGCCCTCGGCATCACTCGCAGGGCCCGCCACCGGCAGGCCGCGCGGCTCAAGGGAGGAGAGGGTAAACACGCTCACGGCAGGCCGTGACGTCAGCGCTGCTCATGACATCTCTTGCTCAGTATTACCCTTCGATACTGCCGACATAAATGTCATCATGCTATCTAAACTCGTTATTTTAATCAGCTAGGTACTGAAAAAATAAAACAGCGAAATAGAAAGCGACCACACTCAACGAAATGTTGCAACGGGTCTTTTTTTACGATTTCAGGGTTAGCTCCGTTTTGTTCAGTAATAATGATGAGTACACTGACCTCCTTTCTGTTTGGTACTACTGAACAGTTTTACGTAATTCCGTATGGCAAAAAATACATTAAAATGATATTGGGTATACTCAGTGCAATAATTTGTATGTGATTTTGTTGATACAGTTAGCCGCCCGCGCCCGTAACGCGTCAGTGGTTTGTCGCCGGCACGACTCTACCCTCATTTCCTGCCGTAATGTGATAGGTGTACGATATCTACATGTGTGTATGTAAGTCTGTTACTGTAAGTTACTGACTAAGTCAAGAAAGTCATTTTTAGGCAACTGCCTTAGTTTTTACAATAAAATCCCGAAAAATATAACAGGGCTCACCGAGGGAAAATTCAAATCACATGTAAAAACTACATTAATGAAAAGAGGATATTATAAGGTTAAGAATTATTTAGAAGATAAAGATGTCTGGAGCCTTCCACTTCCGCCAAGTAGCCACTAATATTTATAGATATTACCTAGTTGTAAGCCAAAATTTGTGAGACTAATTCATTTATTATTTGAAAAAATAATGCCCCTCAGTTTCTTGCCTGTTCTTCTGAGTAGAGGCTTTTTATCCGAACAAGGCGGTCGAGTCTATTTAAATAACTTTGACGTTCATAAGTGTATCTTTGATACCTAAATTGAATAAAAACATTTTGACTTTGACTTTGACTTTGACTTTGACTTTATACATCATCAAACAATCACATATTTTACGCGATTTCTGCCGTTTGAAATTGTAAATCCTATCCTACTAATATTATAAACGCGAAAGTTTGTAAGGATGGATGGATGGATGTTTGTTACTCTTTCCCGCCAGAACGCCTGAACAGATCTGGATGAAATTTAGAACAGAGATAGATTATAGTCTAGAATAGCACATAGAATACTTTTTAACCGCGGGTGAAACCGCGGGGCGCAGCTTGTTTGTTATAAAATACGAGCGAAGATTTAAAATAATAACAAAAGATAATGTATGATCACGCCTCACCCCCAAGGAGGCTGGCAGAGCTGTTTAAGGAAGAAATGTCAGCGGTTTACTCTGTTAAAAAATTCACAAACATTGGGATGTGTTGCAACGCTGCCGCAGTGGTCGCTCTACCCCTTGGTAACAGTGGGAGGTGTCATTACTGTGCTATTATTTATTCTGTGTCATTAATCTCAAGTGGAAGGGATGCGCTGCCTAACTGCGCGTGAATAGCGCTTTACACAGTTCTGGGGGCTTACCACAACCTCTTAAAACATCATTAATTAAGCCTTACTTCGTAATTTCGTACCATGACCACCCTAAAAGTATTCCTGTTAAGTTTTGATATCGCTTAGCAGTTTTGATGACGTCACTCGATTTCGTTCATTCAATCCAAGGAACATTTGTTTAAAAACCGTACTACGACCTCTAAAGTATTCCTGCCGAGCTGTCAAAATAGCAGGAATGATACAAATGACAACGATTGTTAAAAAGTTGCTCTCCGTGTAACTTTTTCTATTTATAAGTGAGTTTTTGCTGTGTTTCTGAGGTTCTATTTGTAATATTTAGCAAGATGGTCGATGATTTGGAAACTTTCGAGTTTCTCGAAGCAGATAATAGAAGCTCCGTACTACGAAGGACGCCTTCGGACGGGCTCCAGAATAAATTTCAACCCATTTTCACATAGATTTTTTGTTGGCTAAGTCAGCTCCTTTTGATGTACTTGCTTCTTCTTAGAGTGAGCCTTCGCCTGCAGACTCCTATTAAAGCCCGCAGCGATTTCACTGTGGGTTTTTTAAAAGTGTCAGACTGAGACTCTGCGGCCGCTGTGACAAATTATTCTAAGCATTAAATTCTAGATATCACCAAAATAATTTTCACAAACTTTAATTGGATACAGCAATTGAATTTTAATTTACCTTCATGATCTTATGTAGATTTAATTTACGGTTTTGAGGGGAACCGAAAAGATGGTGTCATGATTTTGTATTATTTTCTAAAACGAAAAATCGCCTTTACTGAAAGAGGGAAAGAGGAGCGAGATTTATCTCATTTATCATCATCTTCATCAGAGATTTAATGTAGTGTACATGTAGTTTTTGAAATAAAAATTTATTTATTATTATTTATATTTATTATTTTATTATAATGAAAAATGTTATGACAAACATACGGAAGACTATGGTGGTATGGCTATGTTGCCTCTAGCCTGCCCTATGAGACAAAACAAAAAAAAAAACGTTTTTGACATTGTTCATACAACCAAGTGTCGCCAAATGTTTCTTATGAGAGATTGTACGCGGGTGAGGAAAATAAAAATTGTTAGGGAAGAAAATAATAAGAAATCATAGTGTTTTTACTTGCAACTTGTAAAAACCGTAAGTGTAATTTCCCTGTATTGATAGGATATTGTAGGCACGATTTCGCTATGCGGTCGTACTATTGTACGACCCCGATTGTACGATTTTTACATGGCAAAAATCGTATAATTACGATTGACATCGTACATCTGGCAACACCACACTCCAAAATACGCAAAAGTACCACAGAGTGTATACAGGCACTTGTTTCGTACATTCTTTTGACATCACTGTAGCAGGAGTAATAACGTTTTAAAACATTATTGTTTTCAATGCTTGTGGTAGGGTACAAAACAATACTTATTAAGGAATGTAACAAAACGTTCCTGCGCAATGATGTTTTTGTAAAAGTTCATGGTAAGCCCCCTGCTTGCTCATTAACATGGATTAAATGAAGCTTGATGACGGTGCAGTTAGCTTGGAGATGAAGAGATTTCGTAGCTAGTAAATACAGAATACCTACTAGGACTGAGACTTATTCGGGAAATCTTTGTTGTTTCAAAGGGTCAGCCCTTCCGACGACCACAGGCTTACATATCAAGGTTATCTAATATTTTATCGTTAAATTCCTTTGTCTGCGTTTTTATGTAAATTTTGAAAGTTTGATGGAAAATCAGTAGGTAATGTTTTATCGTTGAATTTTTTTTCTAAAATATCAACTACCTAATCCTCAATAAATCCTCTCGTTGTTGCCTGGAAGAGATCGCTTTTAGTGATAAGGCCGCCAGTTGTTACACTACTTAATAAATTTTATCATTATTTTTCTCTTGTTGTTTTGTTATCTGTGGTGTGAACAATAAAGAAAGTGCGAAAGTGAAGGCAGACTCGACAGAGACCTCATCTCTACGTTAGTGACCTCTCTGTGCTCGTCCTGCTGGCTGTCCTCCCTCGGTCCCAATAAAAATGAATGATCAGTTCGCAAATGGAACAAGGAGCCGAGATGAGTTATGGCGACCATTTCCGGTGTCCGGTCGATTTCCTGCGCGCATCCATCACCACGGTCGGCCGTCGTCGGTCGATCGACCGCCGACGACCGACGACCGGCGACTTGCGACACGCGATTCACACATCAACCGATGGACGGACGACGACCATTGGGATCTCTGAAAGATGCATTTTGCTCAGATTGTCTGCCGGGACCCCGGCATGAGAGAGATGAATAGAATGAGAATGAGATGACATGGAGGTCGTCGCTCATTAACTCAACAACGGGGCAGTGCGGGCTAGTATAAAAACCGGCCAAGTGCGAGTCGGACTCGCGCGAAAGATTACGTAACATTATCTACCTCTATAAAAACGGCAAAAAATCACGTTTGTTTTATGGGAGCCCCCTTTAATATTTCTTTTATTCTGTTTTAGTAAGTATTCGTTGTTATAGAGGCTACAGAAATACATCACCTGTGAAAATTTCAACTGTCTAATGATCATGATTCATGAGATACAGTCTGGTGACAGACGGACAGACAGATAGACAGCCAGCGGAGTCTTGGTAATAGGTTTCCGTTGTACCCTTTGGGTACGGAACCCTAAAATTGATTGTCCTAGGGAGAAGACTGCAACACGCTACTCTCCGTAACGACGCTCGGTGCTCGATAACGATTGCCTACACACACGCGGCCCGTACACCTGTCCACCGGCCCCGGCGCCGGGCCGCCGGGCCGCCGGGCCGCCGCGCCGGGCCGCCGGGCCGCCGGGCCGCCGCGCCGGGCCGGCTGGAGTAACTTGCCACAGGCGAGGTCTCCCAGCCCGGTGAGTCCGTACGAGTGCGTGATGTAACGCGCCCGCTAATTACACCAGACAGCTCGTCGGCCGGCCGGGATGGACGCGCGCCAGCATACTTTCTAGAAACAAGTGCTGAAGGAAACTTCCTACTATCTGTTCTGTGGCTGGTGAACGTACGAATCAATATCTCATCATCATTTCATTATCATTTACCTCCATCATCATCATCATCATAATTTATCTTGAGAACGCAGTAAACATGCTCTTATTTTAAACTATCTTCTTCGCTGCAGCCACAAGCGACGCTCCGATGCGATGTGAGATGTGAATGATGTTGTTGGCCAAATATTTATGAACTTATAAATAAGGCATCCGAGCGTCAGCATTACTGAAGAAGAATAAGAATAAGAATCATTTATGTACTGTCGATGACTGGAAGTACCCTTCCTAGCCTGGTTAGTCAATCATTGTAATCTTTCAGGGAAAACAAAGAAAAACTGTTCGGGTTCATGTTTCGGGAACATTTTAAATTACCGAGTTGTAGCTTATTCATTAGTATCCTAATCCTAACGAATACTTTTAATAATTGAGAAAGTTAATTTGTTCGTTTGTATGTTACGCTTTTACTCAACCAATCATCAAGAAATTTTGGAAACACGTTGTCAGAGATACAGAAAAGAACAGGCTACATATCTTTTATTTTATCCCAAAAAACTGACGATTCCTGTGGGACCGTGGGTGAAATCACAGGGCATCGCTAGTATTTTTATGAAGCTACTAACGTACCTAGGTAAAAACGAAAGACGTCACACTCAAAACGACCAGTCACTGCAGGCTCGGGTCAACTAGACCCACATTGTAAGGTTCGATTCACACTGCGCCCGAACTTACGCATAGCCTAGCTCAAGTACTTCCGACACGGCTTCAGACTTTCGGCTTCAGTATCAATGAAAAGAATGATCATTAAATTCAGGCACAGGTTGCTATAGAATAACAACATTGGCCTATATTGTAAATACCTTACAGACTAACATACAAATTAGCCCTCGACAACAATTGTAAAACTTCGAGCATGAAATCCAACGCGAGGTGTTGTCAAATGGATGAGCGGATAGCGAGCTTCGCCATTCGTATTAGTCAAGTCATTATGGCGGTAGGTCCACATAGGAAGTGATTAATAAATATGTAGGATAGTATTCTTACAGACAGTCGACTCCAAAAGCTAAGCTAATAGTTAGCTTCGCTCGATGTGTGTGTGGTTCTCGCTTGCTCCCCGCTGGGTCGCGACGAACGTGCGTATCTGTAAGGTTTGTAACATGCCTTAAATAACCTATTATATTTTATAAGTGTGAACAACGACGATGGTGAAAAAGTTGTTTACGAGGAAAATCCGCGTTGGAATTAGTCTCACAGCTGGGTAGTTTGCGAAAGTAAGTAGCACGTTTTTGTACTGACATGCCGTTAGATCTCATCTTACCTGTACCGCAGAGTTAATATCAGTTGTGTAACTGATGGATAGTTGGTCGTAGTGTCTGAACTGTTAGAGTTGCCTGAACACCTCTGGCACGGCATCTGACATGGCGTTATGTCCGTAATGTTACTGCTCCAATTCTACCAGTTCATATAAGTACCAATGGGGTATAATAACCACCACGCATTTTTGGTACGATAAAGTGGAGTATCAATATTATACTAACGTACGAAATTTCTTCACTGTAATGTGTTGCTGCAATTTTGCTAACATCATCAACCGTGCTACAAATATTTGTCTAAATGGCTGGGCCTTACCAAAAATATAGTCCTATATCGCATACTCTGGCCGTGATTGCCAGCAATATTGCCGGCAATAGTACTCGTATTGAAACCACATATTGCAGTAAAAATATAGCCTGTTTAGGAGCACCTTTAGAGAAATACATGTGCAAATGTTTTTAGGGCTGAACATGAACAAAAAAAAACATATTCCATGCAAAAACGTTTCCCTGCCCCACATCGGGCTCGGAGCCTCACAGCGGCCGTTATCCTAAAAGCAAGCGCTGGAAGGGCCGCGTAGGACAGCGTACAATGCGTGACGAACTTTACGACCGCTTCAAGGTAAGCTTTTGATTCTTTTCACAAATATAAAGTCGAGAAGTTAAGTGACCAATTGGTTTTATTTTCAGAGGCTGTCTTAATCACAAATTATCAGCACCGCAAGTGTTGCAGGTGTCCATAAGCGGCGGGTACCGTTTGCAATCAGATGAGCTGTCTGATTTTTGTTACTTTTCTTATTTATGAAAAATGCGATAAACTTTCAGAACAGCCATAAAAGTTGGCAGGGGCGGAGTAGAGCAGGCTTTAATCTAGGATTAGGGCTCGATCCGGCGAAATTGGCGGCAGGCGCCTCGAGCAGGTCCTGCCTATGGTATATGATCCATTGACACAGGGTCGGATCAGTGCGGGGCCCGTCGACCGCACACGACGCAACATGCGGGTAGACTAAACTTGATCATTGTGCTGCGCTTACAGCATATACTAACACTCAACACAGTAAATCCCATGCTCCTTGAATTTTTAAAGTTTCGTACCCTAAGGGTAAAACAGGACCCTATTACTAAGACTACGCGGTCCGCCTGTCTGTCTGTCCGTCTGTCACCAGGCTGTATCTCATGAACCGTGATAGTTAGACTGTTGAAAATTTTCACAGATTTCTGTCGCTATTACTTACAACAAATACTAAAAAACAGAATAAAATAAAAATCTAAAGGGCCTCCTATACAACACACGTATTTTTTTTGCCGTTTTTATAAATAATGGTACAGAATTCTTTGTGCGCCAGTCTGACTCGCACTTGACCGGTTTTTTTCTAACTCTTCTAACGAAAATATTTTCATCCTACTTCCTGTCCTACTACGAGTAGTTATTATAAACGCGAAAGTTTGTAAGAATGGATGGATGAGTAGATGGATGTTTGTTACTCTTTTACGCCAGAACGGCTGAACAGATCTGGATGAAATTTGGCACAGAGATATATTATAGTCTAGAATAGCACATAGGATACTTTTTAACCGCGGGTGAAACCGCGGAGTGCAGCTAGTATTGTCATCATGCGGAAAGTTATAGATGTCACAATTAAATAATTACCTATAATATATGCCTGTATACGTGGATACTATACCCAGACGTCTGTTCGCGGCTCTCTGGCACGTGTAAGAAAATAACACGATTTGGGTTTCCCCTGCGATTGTAATAATTTAACAAACGTTGGCAGCACACCAACCCAGGCGTGCTCGTGGGTGCGGTGGGAAATAGATGTTATCCGGGATTTTCGCATCGTTTTCCTCATTTAAAGAAAAATTGTTTTTGGCTATTAGCAAGACATTTTGACTTGAAACTTAACGATGAATTCTGAACAATGAAACTCTGTACCTATGTAGTATTAATTTGTAACTAGAAGCAAGGGCTGCATGCTAAAACGACTCTCGGTCATAAAACTCATTTAAAACAGGTTTAAGTCCGTATTCAAAAACGACGCTCAGTGTTGAATCTCGATTTACAACAGGTTTTTAAAAGTAAGGTAATATCGATATTCATGTCTGAGCGTCGTTTTAGCATGCGGCCCTGACTGTGTAGAGAGCTTACCCACTCTTGCATGCCTGGCTGCAGCTAGGTACGGACACGAATTATCAATATCAATAGAGCGTTGAGTCAGTGTTGCCAGTGGCTAATAGTGAAATATGACATAAGACAGCTGAAAAAGTTATAATTTCACGAGAAAAGTAACAATAATGGATTTATAAGATACCTCTATTCTCTCTATATACTATATATCTATATACTCTATTTCCAATTTTGAGTCGTGTAACGCGGTGGTAACATGAGAGGGTCAAAAGTAACGTTAAATATTTCAAAAGTAATATTCTGGCAACGCTGCTGTCACGTCACCTCTGTTCCTGATTCTCGCAGTATCCGGTTTAAAGAAGTTACGTGACGCGAGTGACGCGTGGAGCCGCCGGGGGGAGCAGAGTGAGGTAACTGAGGGCGATGAGGTTGATGAGTTACTTCCCTGACAGCTTGCCTCGGAGGTCCAGGCCACTGCCGACGGTGCTACCGCTACACCATGCCGTCCAGGTGGCTGGTCCAGGTGGCAGGTTGGACAATTGAGCTTTCGGCCAGGAGAGCCAAGGACGGTGCGATTGTGGACAATTTACTCTTTGGTCATTCTGCGACCATTCGTCATTTTGCTCTTTGGACATTGTGCGACTAAACCCACGGCGTTTAACGATTTATCTTACACAGACTATGTTAATAGAGGAGCCAAAGGCATCAACGCGGAGAAACGCAGTTATGGAAAATGCACATGCGTAAATGCACCAAGCACATAGTACACTTCCTTACATAACTATAACTAAATCAATATAGTTGTGATGTTAACTGAGCTTCAACCTCTACCCCTTTCTTCTACCCCTAGGCAAATAGTTCTTCAAATCTGTGATCGGTAACAATTAATTGTGCCTATATTATTTTAGCACCTGAAAAACCCTTACCCTTCTTTTGTGCAGTCGCGTAGTAATGCGCCGTCCTCAGGAAGGTCGATGCGACCAGCGTGACGTATGTGTTGTTTACTTTCTGTCCAGGGGCCCTATTCTGACGAATCTGATCTTCGTCACTCTTACTCTTATGACTTTTCAAACGAGAGAGACAAATAGCAAGATAATTTCTCACGCATCAGAATAAGCCTCAGGTCAGGCTCACGCCGCTAGCCAGGCGCCAACTTCTTGTTAGAAATGGTTCAAAATTAATCAAACAACTTCCGCGAGCTAAAATAATTCACCGTTCATGTTACGTCAGCGCATCGGACTCGGGGAAGTTCATGCAAAAACGGAGTTCCTACTCGTGTATTTCATAGATTCGTGTTTGGTTGTAAGTTAGTTAATTTGTAAGTAAGTAAATGTATCTGTGGAGGCGTCAGATGTTCAGAATGCTGGCATTTATTTCGGCCTGAAATTGAGCATTGCCATCCAGCGTGGCAATGCTGCTAGCAACCTGGACACCTTTCCCTGTGCCAACGGGCTTTCAGATTATAATATAATTGAATTGTGTTATTGACTTGATATATATAATAGTAAATGTCTTTGTATGATGTTGTAATTTTTAATATAAAATCTTATAGAATCTTTAAATTTATATACTTTAAATTTATAGAATCTTTGTTTGTGTGGTAGGTTTTTATTATTATTTATCTTATTCGTATTTTTTGTATTATTATTACTATTATTATTATTTTTCTCTGATCTTCCAGTGTATATGTTATGTTTCCTTTACGCGCTAGCACTATTGTTGTACTTACAAGTGGTGACCTGTATTTGGCCTATTTGTTAATATCTTTGTATGTTTTTACGTTTAACCAGGCTGTTTGGTCATCCAAATAAAATAAAATAAAATAAAAATAAATAAAATATGTTCTCCTCTGCCACCACTTCCGCGGCCCCTGACTGCTTAAATTCTTAAATTATTCTTGATTTACATAAGCTAAACGGAGAGCATTTCTTGATTTTGCGTGAAAAGAATGAATACTAACTCAAGCTAAAATCGTACATACAACAAAATTTGTATGTCTTGATGTAATATAATTTAAAATGCAAAACTTAAAAAACCCACTCACTGTCATCCATCTAAACAGTTTTTAGACTTATGTTGAAATTTTTAAAACTGCTTGACCGATTTCAAAAAAATGTATGTAAGTATGTTTTTTTTATATGTAATCGCATAAGTAATCACGATTACTCTGCCAATTGTGAATGGAATTTTAATTATTCTCTATCCTATCTGTTAAGTTAGATCGAACTGCACACGGTGTGCAAATTTGATTGAAATCGGATAAGTAGTTTAGGAGTCTATAGCGGACAAACAACGTGACAGGTAATTTATATATATTAAGATAAAATCATAAAGTACGATAATAACGTACGTTGGTGGTAAGCGAGACGCATGACGCAGCCGCTCGTGCCCAGTCGCCTTGAAAAAGACCGAATGCGGTTGAAACTATAGTTGGAATAACCGACATCGATAATCGTACGTGAGTAATTCCCGTACTATTAAATCTTAATGTTTGAAAACCAAGTTCGTTTCCATAATAAAATGTTATAAAAGTTGTTCACTGTGCCGAGTAGAACAACACCCTTAAATATGACTAGACCCGAAAACAGCACCTTGTATAATATTGTTGCATTCCCATACGTCAACACTACGTCACCATAAGATAGATAGATAGATAGATAGATAAACTCTTTATTGTTCACACCACAGATAACAAAACAACAAGAGAAAAATAATGATAAAACTTATTAAATAGTGTAACAACTGGCGGCCTTATCACTAAAAGCGATCTCTTCCAGGCAACCTTAGGATGGAGAGGATACGACAAATACGATAAATAAAAATACAACATAAGACATAAGGAAAACAATTTCTCAGTTGATCCTAACTAGTCTGTGTTCAGGATTGTTTCACAGAGACGGGCGGTAGCACGCTTTGATTTGCGGAAAAATAATAGGTTTCATCAAATTAATGAATGATTGTTTTCTCCCGTAATAAAGGTCCCGTGTAAACTCTTGGCAGCGGGACAAAATACTGCTAATGGCGGACGAAGCTTTTCAGCAATCAGCTCGACTAATTATCTCCTGCTTCTGAGAACTCGCAGAAATGAAGGTTAATATTAGAGCTCGCAATCATTTAAGTACACTATTTTAGAAATGGTCAGGCTCCGCTCGCTCGGAATTGTTTCCGGTTGCTACAAAAACCGATTAAATTAATAGTAGTTTAAAAACTTTGTTTGCGCCGTGAACATGTAAAGCTTACTTATAAAAAAACGATGCTAGAGCAATAATGGAGCTATTAAGCTTCGACGAATTCGGTCTGGATCTCTATCCGGATCGTTGTCTTCCTCTACAGGCTGCATTTCTTAACCGATTCTCTTATAAATTTGTGAGTAGGTTCGTTTTTTGTCGCTACCATTTCTGGATTTTTTTGAAAATATTGGAGATTTGATTGTTTTTGGAAAAAAAACTCACTAAGCACGTGGCTCGCAGAGATTTTGCTTTTATACGTTAGCAAGTTGCGCAGTTAATGAGGTTATTGTTAAATGTAAGCCGATAGTTCAACATCAACTTCCCGAGCCCAGTTCAGCGTGTTACAACGTAGTAACACCGCGTTGGCGGTCGACCAACATCCTGTATAAGTAATCAGTATTCATCCCGCAACGCGGGTAGTTTACTTATCAACTTGTGCGTAAATTCATGCGCGTATTGTCAGGCGGGCGGAGTGGAGCGAACGAGCCCAACGCAGGGCGGGCGGAAGTTGACGCACACGAATATGGGCCAAAACTGGGAGGTCATTATTTAATTTCAATTCTTTTTATGACATAACACGACATATCGTCACGCCTTTCCCCGAGGGGGCTGGTAGAGGTGTAATACAACACCCACACTTTGCCGGAGAATATTCAGCCCCAAATGTGACAGGGGGCGAGCCTGTCGCCAAATACCGGGCTACAGTCATTAATTGTATGTCAGATGACATACAATTTTTTGCCGTATTTATCGCCTGACAAACAGGACTACCTAGTTCAGGCAAAATTATTTTATTTTTCTAAAAATAAATGTTTGTATCTGATAGTTTTTATCTTTACCATGTACTTTTTGAAATAAAAATGTATTATTATTAATTCTTTATGCTATTTAATTTTAACCAACTACTGCAAAGTGAAAAAGAAGGTTTTATTTTGGAAAAGACGAAGAAAGCCTGTACATGATGCTTCCACCAGCTTCCCCGAACAGAAGCCTACGCTGCACTTCGTCACACTCAAATATCAGGAGAAATCTAAAATTCGGAAGTCAATTTGAAGTTACTTTGAAAATCAATAATAACTATTGTTAGACACGCTACTTCTCCTCGTGTCAGCGAAGTAATCATCACACTAATATTATAAATGCGAAAGTTTGGCTGGATGCATGAATGTTTGTTACTCAATCAAGTCAGAACGGCTGAACGGATCTGGGTGAAATATGGTGCAGGGATAGATTATAGCCTGGTATAGCACATAGGCAATTTTATTTACCGCGGGTAACATCGCGGGGTGCCGCTATTTATGAATAAGGGCAAGAATCTTCTAAGAAAGGTTAAGCTGAACCACCTTCGTATACCCTTCGTACAATTTCGTATTCGTTTTCGTATTGGTCTGCAATTTTGATGAAAATATTCGCTTTCAACGTAAACACAGCTCCAGTAGGTATTCCTCGTGAAGCAGCAGTGGTTGCGGAATCAGGGGAATGTTGTTTTAGAGTCAGCTGCATCCCCCGGCGCCGCCAGGCTTTCAAGTTATATCCGAGTAGTTAGCGGGAATTTGATTAAATCAAGAGATACAGTTCGAGTAGGTACGAGTATATACTCGTAGATATATACGAGTACGTCAGCGTAGTAATCTCTGTTTCTAATAACGCATTTAGTCATTTCCTACTCTACATAGTTTCATGTTTAAAATAATATGGAAACCAAATTATTTTGTATTTGTTATATTCGACTAGTTTAATAGAAAGTTATTTAAAGTGAAAGTAACATATTACCAATTTAACAATATTGTGGGGCACAATACCTAACGTAAAACTTTCATTGTTGTAGACAGAACAGCGATTGATAAAAGTACTTCCTCATTTTCCCGGGACGGAAGACCGTCCTTCCTTTCTGCTAGTGCACAATAAAGACACGAGTGAAGTCAGATGTGTGATTAGTGTGAAATCATCAAATTCATTAGCAGCGGTGAGCATTTAACATAAGTAAATACTTCTTTACCTCTGTAACATGAACGCCTACTCTACTTTCCTACTAACAAATCAAGGCAAAAGGGTGTTCACATAAATTCCACCCTCGGGAATAAATTTCGTAATTGCATGCAAACGGGCCGCGCTTTACTACTCGGCAACTGATAAGGAGGTGTTATCAGTGGAGGAAGGGGCGGCGAATGGGCCCTAAACTGTGGCCCTAAAAGTAGACGTGCTTCGAAGAGACATCAATCGTTAAACGACGACCCAAAACGGAACGGCGACTTACGACGTTGATGTAGTAACTATGCACCTACCGCTTGTCATTAAACGACAATTGTCAGTTTGACCGTGTACTTACCTAGCAGTGAGTCCTTACAGTCAGTTCAGAATGTGGCTCCATGAAAAACGATTTAAAAACTAATGTTAGTCCAATGTGTTCGTGATGTGTGAGCACTAGGTTCCAGCAGGTCTGAGGTATTAATACAGGAGAGCCGAGCGAGTTGAGCGAGTGCCAGCGACCGAGGGTTCGCCCGGAAACGGCGGAGTTCATGCAACTGTGTCATGGATCTCACTAGATCTAGCCGCAGCGGCCGGACACGTGCCGCGGACGCGTTGCGAAGAGCTTCAGGTATGCCCATACCAGCGTACAGAGTCATGCACTTACCACGGTTTACAAAAACACAACAATATAGAATGCAGTAAATCCATAAATATTGGATTGCATTTCGCCAAAATAGTTCAAACAGGCTGTCAGCGGGAACATATTTCAAAGAAGCGAGGCTTTCGAGCAAATTGCAGCGGCTCCCGTCCCCGCTCGAACCATGCCTCAAATATTGAATTACTGCCTAAAGTCGCTTGCCTCATCATTTATTTACGATATTGAAGCATGCCAGGATACGATCAATCTAAAACAGGCTTTACCGCGCCTGAGGGAAGGTACGTTTTGCATCGCTCTACATTGCGACAAAGTGTACGGCACTAATCATAATCAGTTAAACTTCTATTTCCATCGGCTTTAAAGTGTACTTTACCGAGTCTCCTTTCTTCATTAGTAGCAGAGACTTTATATTTCAGAGCAAAATATGCTCAAATTGTACGAACCGCAGGGTTTAAATAAGATTGCATAAGGCAGCTGGTGTTGAAGTCTGTCCAAGCTGTCCATCTAGACTCGCTGGCGCGGCGCGGCGCGGTGACGCACGGGCCCGCGCGTGACGCGGAGCCGCGGCTGCGAGCTGCTGGCTGGCA
The DNA here is from genome assembly GCA_911728515.1 of Peribatodes rhomboidaria. NCBI lineage: Eukaryota > Metazoa > Arthropoda > Insecta > Lepidoptera > Geometridae > Peribatodes > Peribatodes rhomboidaria. The sequence goes on from OU452183.1 coordinate 198,413, forward strand.
ACAGCACCACAGACAAGCAGCAGTTAGTAAGTGCGTCCGTCTCCATCTTCATCAGTCCACGTGTCCTGCCATTATGTCATTACTTCGTTTGCTTCATTAGCTGACGCAAACCTATTATCTCCGAGTGTAGAGAACTGAATGATGGTTTATGAGACTACAAATTATGGAAAATTACAGTTGAAAGCAGAAATAATCATGTGGTTAAGTAGGTTTGTACGAATGCGCGCAGAACGAAATTACTGATAGGTTATTGAAAATGTTGCCGTTGAAATGAACATGAATCGACTTAAATTACGGGAAAAAAAGATAAGTAGTGTTGAGGATTATCATGGTTCTAATTTTAATCTAATTTCAGTAGACGATTTAATTTATATTTAGTTGGGTAGTTGTGAAAGACTAATTATTTAGTGTTAAGTATTTAAATGTACACAAAAGTACCCAAATAAACTTAAATGTATTTACGTTGGAGCGGAGAGTGCTCGATAGTATACAATCCAGTTTCACAACAACACACAATCCATTTAATTCCTGATTAAATTACGCGTAAGCAAGCAATCGGATTGACAAGCAAAACAAACTGCGGATTGAGCGTTGGAGAGAGACCAAATAACGCGCACGTAGTGTTTGGCACCGGGCGGGGCTGGGTCGCCAGGCTGCAGGGCGGGGCTGGACTCCTGACGAGCTGGGGTTGGGAGGTCTCGGCGAGACTCGGGCCACACTTCGAGGATGGCTCACTCAGGCATTTTGGACTTTAGATAAAACACTGAAGGGATTATGCGCGAAATCATACTTTTTGCGGAAAATTTTCAGTGTGAGATGGTAACCCTAGTCGGTAGCGAGAGCGAGTGCAGCGCCGAGAATAGAACCCGCTACCCTGAGTGCGCGGGCGCGGGCGACGACTGCCCCTGAACCCGCGCCACTCGTGTTGTCACTCGGCCTGTCTCGCGCTGTGAAGTCAGTCGCTGATCACCTTTCTATGTCACAGCGACATGATCTGTTGTCGATAAATCTACGTTCTACAGTACCTACTATATGTTTGCTTGTATTTTCAATTTGTGTAAAAATATAATCTTATCTTCTGATCTTACTAATATTATAAACGCGAAAGTTTGTAAGAATGGATGGATGGATGGATGTTTGTTACTCTTTCACGCCCGAACGGCGGAACAGATCTGAATGATATTTGGCACAGAGATAGATTATAGTCTAGAATAGCACATAGGATACTTTTCAACCGCGGGTGAAACCGCGGGGCGCAGCTAGTATTCATATAAGTAAATAACTATTCTTTATTTTTAATTTAATTTAGTTTAATTTACATTTAAATTTAATGTAAACGATTTTAATATTATTATAGGTGCGCGATCATTATATTTTGGTAATGCTTTGATCGGACCCCAAGATAGCGGCTGAGCCGAGTTTGGGGCCCTCAGCGCATACAACTTGCCTTTGTACTAGTCGCTAAATAAAGAAATTTGTTCTGCTTTTGATTTTGTATGTATGTGTGCAAACTGCTAAGTGATGTACTTATCTAATGCTCTGGCACTTCTGGCAACATGAGAACCATTTTCGTTGGTTCACCTAATGTAATAGGAATGTGACACAAATATTATAAATGCGAAAGTTGTATGGATGTATTTATGGTTATTTGTTACTCAATCACGCCAGAGCTGCTGAACAGATCTGGGTGAAATTTGGCGTAGAGATAGATTATAGTATGGAGTAGTACATAAGCTATTTAACCGCGGTTAACACCACGGGGCGCAGCTAATGTACTTATAATAAGTATCTCTATTTATTTCTTACATATTCACTACCAAACGACTGAATCAATCATCGTGCACATTATTGTAGCGTTGTAAAAAGTAAAATGTTATGAGGAAAATACTTTCTGTCCCAAAATATGAAGCGACATCGGAAAACCACAGCTAAGTTTGGCAAAGCATGCCCACGTGAAGTTTTGAGCAAAATAAAATAAATTGCCTTCTAATTTCACAAAAAATCAAGCTTGAAGCCGACTGTTATCTACATTGTCCTTTGCAGAGGTCGCGAACGCTACAAATAATAAAATACCATTACTCACTCGAACACGAGAGGCATTACAAAACTCGTTAAAAAATAATAAATGTTACAAAAATAAAAGTGCAAGGCATAAACAAATTGCCAGCGACGGACGGACGGTTACAGATTGTGGTGCAGATGATGCAGACAAATCCTCGGATTGCTTTTTGTGCGTTATTTTGTAAAGGAGATTAAATTATTCTTGGTGAGGTAATTCAGTGATGTATTTAGTTTAAGGACGAGCGAGGGAGACATGTGGGCCTACTCCACACACGTAACGTGCGCTGCCGCCAAAACATTATTTGGACTAACTTCGAGCTACAAATTGAACTGGTTTAATGCAGAATGAGCATCATCATTATTAAATAAGGTACTCGTACATCGTCGTCGAAGTAATCCCGATTGCATTGTTTTATGGTCTTTAGTGTTGTGGGGTTTCAGTTAATTATACAGCCTTTTTCTTGACCTGGTCAATGCATCATGCTGTGGCATAATGTTAGTCAGTTGAATGATGAACTTAATAAAATATTGTTTATTTATTCTTAAACATTGAATACGCTTTTGAAACAAGTGATGATGCAATCCGCATTAATCCCGCACAGCGCTGCCGTCGTCGGTAGGTCAGTCCACTCGGCAGTAAACCCTGATATTGGCTGATCACGGCGAATCATCGAGCGGCGTAAAATGATATTTTCGTGGTTCGTAAACTGTAGAAGCATAAAATCGCCGAATATCCAGCGTAATTTGGTAATATCCGCGGAAACGCTCCGATATCAATAAACGATATGGGAAGTACAGTGGATTTCGGGTATAACGACAATGAAGGGACCACTCTATTTTCGACGTTATATCCGGAAGTCGTTACAGGCAAAGGTAAAGAGATACAGACACGTACACATGTGTAGTTTAGCGTCTCGCAGCCATACTTATTCAAAAGTTTACTAAACCCAGTTGCTACTCAGAATATCACTTTGTAACTAAACCATAAAAGCTCCAAAAGGTACACGCTTCACTACCTACTTAGTTGATATCTATAAACAAAAGGTAAAGGTCTCCACACTTGCTGACCATCTGTGTGCAATGGATGTAAACAAAAGATAAGAAATGTTTGTGAAAGAAAAAAATCTTTGTGTCTTTGGCGGCCGACTCCGGTCGCAATATCTGCATGGGATGTCTAGGAATTGTTACAAATGATTCATTAAAAACAGTCGCTACACCCGAACTCGGCGTTACATCCAAAGTCGCTATAGCCACATGAATTTTGTACTAAAGTATGCTTTAAATTTAAGGGACTTTGATTTAACGTCGCTATAGGTAAATGGTCGCTACAACCAAGGTCGTAATAAATGAAATCTACTGTATTAAACTGTTATTGCTCAATGTGGGGCCTGCTATGAATAACGCATTATTTCCAAACAAGCCGCCGCCCCCGGCTTAGCTCGTGATCCTTTTCTATCACAACCTGCCTCCAACCTCTGCCTCATAATATCCGCTCTCTTTCGCTAATTGCTGTTGATATTAAAACCGGAAGAAGAAACATTCCACATACCTGCAGACTCAAATATTACTAAAAACAGCAAGAAAATAAAAGATAAACAAAGAAGTATAGAAGTAAAGAAGATACTTTATCAATGAGGATCAGTAGGTTGTAACATTTTACACAAGCATGCAGATACCGGTTGAAGCTGTCTTGTAATGATGATGTGGAGATCGTCGCGATCGTGTGTAGGACCCATTAAAGCCGTCCAATATACACCGCGCAGTAACACGGGCGGGTGGTGGGCACAGAGCAGGCAGGCGGCAGTAAAAGTTGCCTCCGTGGAGTTAGTTCCGGAGGTGCGTGTCGCGGCCCCATCGCGCACTAATGGAGTCTGCTTTCGTTCAAGCTTTATTTGATGTTACCTTAATTGTTATTGTAGCACGCAGTTCTTTGTTATAATCTGTTTTGCGATTGGTATTTTATTGACCATCCTCAAATCGGTGGGTATGTGACGAAAGTTATGGTTTGAAGCTGGAGCTAAACAATCGGACTCGAATGATTGCGGAGAGGAACAAATTGTTACGACTGTTACTTCAATATCAGGGGCCCGCGGTTTCACTCGCTCAGTAAATAGAACAGATACAGTGACACAGTAAATAGAACACTGACTTGAGCTACGCCATTAAGGAGAGGCAAACACTCCATAATAAATCGTAGCTCGTCTCTCGTATCTATAGGTGACGGTGATCGTATACCATCACGCGGCCTGTAAGCTTGTTGCCCAACTATGACATAAAAAAAGCTCAGTAAGAGTTTTTCAATCGGTTTAGTACTTTTATTAGGTATCTAATAAAAGTACTAAACCGATTTACCGTTTTATTCTTAGCCTACTATTTGTTCTCAAAAATCCACTTACCTACACTTCATCCAGCGAACACATCCGAAGTCCAAAGATTCTGGAGGTACCAGAACCTTTCGTATAATATTATATTTCCATAGACTTAATGTAAAATACTTAAGTTTTTATAATCCCCGATACTACAAATAGTACCTACTAAAAATAAAATTTAAATAGCATTCCGTTACGTTTTTATAAAAAAAAAGTATTCAAAGCGCCTTTGACTTTGAAACTTTTCTCGTGAAAGAAAAGGGGAAGCTATTTCGGACTTCAAAGAGAGGGAACGGTTCTGAGAACGCCTTGACGACGAGATCTGGCAAACTACCACGCCGCGGACAGGTGAGGAGACAGGAGACACCACAGACCTAAGATTTTTTTTGCTTCGCAAAAGACCAACGAAGCGTGGGACAGAGAAGTCTCCATCGAAATGTAAACTCCACAAGAGAGAAAGAGGTCGCCTACAAATAAAATGTTAGTCAATTTTTCTTTTGTCATTAATGACAGCGCGCCACCTGGGAACACGCGAAAATTCCAATGATTTATATTTTTACTAAAATAATTATAAATAGACTCAAAAGAGAGCAATTGTAACTAAATGCAGTTATGTCATCTTGTGAGTTTAGCAATTGTGATGTGAATCCAAGATGTAACCCACAAAATTTGTCGTTTCATGGGTAAATATGAAAATTCCATTGTGATGTTTTTGTCTAAATTTTGTCTAAAACATAACATAAATTGGTTCCAAAAACCGATTTACCAGCGGTATGTTGTTGTCGTTTCTTCGTAACATCTATATTTCCTAGACGAAAGCAGAATTGGTGATGAAATTCAGCATTAAAATATTAGTTAGTTTACGCTCGATTTTCGCTAGAGATGGATAAAAAGATGACGTCATTATTATCGATAGTTTTTATCAAAGTTCATTAGGTAGGCGATGGGTGCAATACATAAACAAAGCATACATTTTTGAATCAATGCCATCAAAAGTAAATTGACATTCTTCCGAGTTTGTACTGAATGATGAGGCGTAAAACATTTTTGTATTATATATAAGTATGTACCTTCAATTTCTGATCATCATTTTTAATTCAATTTACACATTTTGGGTGTCTTACATCCAATAAAATAATACATATGTAATCTATAAATAAATGTACAAAACCAATGAGATAAGTATTATTACTTATCCTAATCCGTATACGAGTAAATTTGGTCAAGGGTCACAATTCGAAGCGAATTACTAGGATAGTATTATGTTGATCTTATTATTTACTTTTCTTATGTTACATATGTATACATGTATGTATGTATGTATACATGGTGACACTGATATCTAACTCTTCCGCCTAGCTTAACACCCGTTTAGTGATTAATATTCATTTTAGCTCAGCAGCGGTGTTATACTTGGAAAACAAAAAACAACTCAATTGGTATGCGAAAGATTATATTTATCGACAAGCACCCGGAGGACCATTTTTGGTCAATCGATAAATTAATAAGTACTTTTCACAACACTAATTTACTCACGCATGCGCAAATGTTTTTTTGTATCACTATCGAATTGTCACTGTCGATCTTTTACATCCTAGATCTGTGGGAGACACACAGGTGCGCGAGGAAACTTGGACAGCGAAATATGGCAAATCACTTTAAGATATGTATAATAATATAAGCAATTCCCTTATCAAATAGGATTCCCGGGGATTCCCGTTAGGGCGATATGTCTTGCATTAAAGTTGCGCTTAGTTGAGTTGTCAGCGCATTTCTCTAGCTTCTACCAGAGCCATCGCAGTTTCTCTAAGTACCGCATCGGCACAGCTGTTCCAGAAGGTGGCATATGAAACTAGAATTTCTATTATATCTTCTATCTGATCTTGAGCTTTATCTGAAGAAAAAGGTCAAAAGAAACATACACTGTTAGGGTGCTTAGTTGTGCTCTCCTCGCGAAGTCAGCAAGGATTTCAATCAAAGTTATAATTATAAGAATGCTTAGAGGTCTGCTGATCTGCTATGTTCCACATCTTTCCCTTTCCTGAGACAATAGTTTTAGTTTAGTTTAGACTAAACTTGTTTTGTTACTATTTTCGACTACTGTATGTAATGTACATTTATGCCTAATAAAAAACTTGTACATTTTAAAGTTTCTTTGCGGGATTTTCCTGTAAGATTGAAGGTAGCCTACACGGGAAGCATAGTAGGTATATTAAGTTAAATGTACAAATATTTTTGGTTGGCCTCCTATCTGTCTACTGCTTCTGCCTTTGTTATCAATCTTCCACTGCGATTTCTGCCTTACATTGAAGAGTGAAGGTTCAAACTCGACCACCGCGAGCCTGGTGATGCAAGCCCCAGTAATACCCAAGAAGTCTGTGCCAACACGACACGTGTGTAATGTAGGTTTATTGAATCGCGACCATTATTATGCAAAGAGGTTGGACTCAAAGAACTGAACTCGTTACACATTCGTCACGACTTTAAATATCTCTGCATTAACATAACACCGCAGATAATGAATTGTACGTTCCAAGCGACCTATATGTAATAGGGCATAATATTCTGTGGTTCCAAGCTTCAATCAGATATTACAAGAATGTTCCTAGTTGACAGAAGTATTTGCTGCGCCTGGCGGCTACACCCGCGTGGACGCTGGACACTGGAAAACCTGGACAACATTGGGAATGTGAAGGTGTTTGCTTTTGTGGTTGTTATAGTAGTCTGCTGCCTGATTCTGCCAAGTGCAGGCTCCTGTTATTATGAAAAGTGTGCCTGTGTAAGTGGTGCGACTAACGAGCTCATTATCACCTCATCAGCGAGCACTACAGTAGACCAGTGACGCGTGGCTCCCTGGAACCGCTGGCACCGCGCCACGCCCTCTGACGTGCGAGCTGACATCTGACAGGTTCACGGCCATCTGTCAACGTGCCACGTGTCACTGTCAATGTCACTACAAAGAACAAGTTATTTTTGACGACAAATGTGCTAGTTTTATAATTTCTATCTCAGACGTAATTTTTAGCGGTATTTGTTTGTTCTACTATTATGTTTACATTATAGAATCAGCGCCAAAAAATATCGCCGCTCTGAATTGAGGTACTGTTAGTGAATAACTAATAACATAATGCAACCGACACAAATATAGATAAGACTGTTATGTACACGAAAACCTTTGACACAGGGTCGAATTTTATGACCGGAGTCGGTTGCATCTGCTAAAATAATATGATAGTGGCTTGGCTACATGTCCTGCTGCAGTCTAGTCGTAGGACGTCGGCGCAGCACATGCCTTGTAGGTTTTGTTTTGAGAATATTCCTATGCGAACAGGCATAGTGGTGGTCATGAAGCGAGTCGCGGATGTTAGCAAGTAGCAACCCATACAAAAAAAAATGCAGTCTATGCTCTGCTGTGTGACGTCTTCCGAGCGAACTGTCAAAGGAATGTCAGTGGGGTAGCGCCTGAGTCGCGCGCCCCGCCAACCGGCACTTATGGCTGGAGCACGTAACAGGACGGATCTCGTATTGTTTTTCTTTGGTGTCTTTCTGTCGTATTGATCTTAGTGTCCATTCGATTCATACTGAAATTACCCACATATTGTACATGGTTTGTATTATTAAAAGTATTAGTTGTTTACATTTACATAAAGGTGGTTTTGAACACCGTCCCTTCAGAAATAGTTTACACGGAGTGTACCGGCACCGGCAGCGTCCGCTGGTTCGTAATCGCGTCAAGTAGATACCTAGTTTAATCGTTATTTATGACATTGTTTGCGCTGGCCGTGCCCTCGGAACGGTTTATTTATAGGTTTGTTTGTCTGTCCGCTCGGATGTCCCGGAGCCCTGCTCGCAGCTGAGCCGCTCCCTTTCGTGTTGTTTTGGTTAACACAACTGCCAAAACAACAACTACTCGTGCTAATGTACCAGCTCGTTAGGAACAGGAAGTCAAATTAATTAGTTAGACGAAATTATAGGTAAGTACATCAAACAATTAATAATTCAGCAGGGAATGCTCATATCATGGTTGGTTCAACATCGATTGGTATATAATACCTACCTACTACATAATATTTACCACTACTATTTACAAGAAAATCAATTTGATTGTCGAGTAACATATATAGCATACATCATTTATTGTAATTAAAAATGAGCAGCAAAAATATGGATACCCGAATACTGCGTGCAGCGGAGAAAATATCACTTTTGTAATTAGACTGATAACCCGGCAACCCCACGCCACCACTGTTGAACAACTTTCTATCTTTGGATTTTAAAAATAGAGGCTATATTGCACTGTTTCACCGAGTCTTTGTTCACAGCAACCCCTCTGGGGAAGTGGTAAAGTAGGCTCTACGCGAGGAGGGTAGAATTGAAATTTCATTGCGAGTGAGTGTTCCGCGGGAGTCGATAAAGGCGTGCTATGACATGCGCAGTCGGCCTAGCGACGAGGGCGAGGGTCACTCGGCGGCCCTGCGGTGAGTCCTGCCTGCCTACAGCTAGTCACTCATTTCAACATTCATCACACTAATATTATAAATGCGAAAGTTTCTTAAAGAGAGTTCATGTGTGTGTTTCTGTGTTTGTTCCTTCTTTCATCTAAAGTATTATAGCTCTACGCTCTACTCTATTTGAGAGATACCTTATATCCTGGTGTATGCCGCGCCAGGCCAGGCCATGTGTACTACCATATTTTTAAGATCTGTATGCTATCCTGTATGTTGTACACTAAACCATGTTCTTACAAATAAATGAATCTTGAATCCTGGATTATCAAATAGGGTTCTGTAGGTCTGCAGGAGAGCCGGCGAAACCAATAAATGGAAGCTGTTATAGTAAAAGAACTATTGAACACTTGCACTAAACATAACAATTGCCCAAGTCCTTGCTTAACTACGAGTAGTTTAATCTACTCCTAGCTATCTCTTTCCTAATTTATTTGACACGAACCATAAACCATTCCTTAGGAGAATCTTAACTTTATGTGCCCGATAAGCGAATATTTCGCTAAGAGTAGTTTTAAACTTTAGGCAATTCTTATATCTAGTGCAAGTGGCCATGGCCGTGTTAAATTGCTTTCCCTAATCAGGACTTTCCCGTGGCAGAAGACATCACGACCTACTGTATTTTTACCTTTGCCATTGGACAAAAGTAATAAGATTTATGCAAGGTGCGGTTTTGGGTGTAGTAATACTTAAGCGTGTTGTTCTCCCCTTAAAGTGAACAACTTTTAGAACAGAAGTTTTCAAAATTCGAGAGAAAGAAACAAGCACTATCTTGTAAGGAGACTCTGTTTTTTTCTTTTAAATTTTGTTAACTTATGTTCTAAAAGTAGTTGGCTATGACGACGGGGAGAACAAACACATAAGTATCACTGCACCCAAAACATTCAAACATTTGTGTGTTTGATGCCACTTGATGTGTGTCGGAAGTGTCAGAAGTGGGATCTCGCAGGTTGATAATTAACCAACTATCATAGTGCTTCAGATGGAGCCGAGTGTTGCGGCGGGCGGCGACAGGGCGGGCGGCGGGCGGCGGGGGGCGGCTGTATCGACCCGCGACCTTGGCACTGACGGAGGACGACTATTTATATCCTCCACCACCCCCGGCCACGGATTAGATGACAGTTACTACGTCCCCGGCACAGAATACGGTACTGTTGCTACAGTGCCGCTGTGAGGGAGCAGGTTGAGTTACGTATCTAATTCTATAGAGCGTTGTTACGGTTATGGTAACAACGGTGTGTCTTGGTCAAAATGTCAAAAACGTGTAATTTATTAATTATCTCATAACTACGTAGGTAATGTATTTTATGACTCCTTACCTTACATAGTATGGGCGGAACAGTGGATAAGGTAACCACCCAATCTCTGTAACTAGAGCGATCACTCAACGATGAAAGATGACGATGATGTAAAAAAAAGTCTTGCGTTTCATCACAATTCTTTTATTGGTGAAATTTCATACGCCATAGTTGCTTTTCTTTTCGTCCCTAACCACCATTTTATACGGTCTCAATTACATTTATAATATTCACGAACAACCCTCCATCATCATTATGAAGTAATTTCCAGGAAACCCTTAAAGTACGTACAAAAGTATTCAGTCGAAGTTCTTGACCTGCAGCTTGGAGTCCGGCTGCTCCGCGTCGAGCTCGTCCTCGGCCCGCAGCAGCGCGTCCAGCACCTGGCGCTTGACGCTGTTCTGGTGCCTCCGGGGCAGCCGCTTGGTGGCCTGGCAGACGCTGCGATTGGAACATAAACTATTATTGGGCAAATGTTAAACAACCTGCGCCCCGCTGTTTCACCCGCGCCGCGGTCCGACAGGAACCGTACATTTTTTCGAGATGAAAGATGTGTCCTTTTCTGTACCCCTTAACAACGTTTATGCAAAATTTCATAATAGTCGGTTGAGTAGTTAGAGCGTGTTAAGCTTAATTAACAAACTCATTTTCGCTTTTATAATTTTAGATCTTAGACTATTATTTATCCTGTGCTTTTAGTTAAAACTTTTAATTAAAACAAACAAAAAACTCAAACGAAAAATATAGGCTTCGAAATTGAAGACGAATCATTTAATTTTGTCTACTCATTCAGGCTATGGAGGTAACGAGGTAATAGGTAGGTACTAGGTAGGTCCCACAAGTAGGGCATATCTTTTAACATTACTAACATCGTTGATAACTATTATTTTTATTGAACAGGCTTTTCTATTCTATTCTGGGTTTGGGTGTAGTAACACCCGCCCAAGGAAACAAATTTTAGAACACAAGTTAGCGAAATTCAAGACTTCATACAAAATTGATCCCTATGTAATGTCACGTGAATTGTTATTTTGTGCGGAGACTTGATTATTTTTCTTTTGAATTTTGTAAACTTGTGTTCTAGAAGTTGTTCATTTAGACGGATATAACAACACCCTTACGTATTACTACACCCACAACCAGCACCTTGTAGAAGTCATGGTTGTCGCCTATAATAGGTACTCAACTCACGCTCATTCGCTCATTCTTAGCTGCCACGGCAATTGGCAAGACTAAGCAGTAAGCACCCTATGTAGGAGTCATACCTTCTGCTGCTTATGCGGTTCGTAAGATTAGGCAACAGACGGATATAGCTACAGCTCGGATGTACTTTGCTTACTTTCACAGCATAATGTCATATGGCATTTTGCTGTGGGGATCAGCTGCTGAAGTAGAGGCCATTTTTATTTTGCAAAAGCGAGCGGTCCGCGCTATCTACGGGATGGGTCCCCGCGAATCATTGAGAGATTTATTTTAAAGAAATAAATATATTAACTTTACCTTCTTTGTATATCTTTGAAAATACTATGTACGTTCGCAGAAATCTACATAAATTTAAATTGAACTGTGACTATCACAATAATAACACTAGAAATAAGTATAGGATAGCTGTACCGAGATTTAGACTGGCTAAGTCAAATAAGTCATTTTTAGGCAACTGTGTTCGTTTTACATTAAAATCCCGAAAAATATAACAGGGCTCACCGAGGGAAAATTCAAATCACATGTAAAAACTACATTAATGAAAAGAGGGATTATAAGGTTAAGAATTATTTAGAAGATAAAGATGTCTGGAGCCTTCCACTTCCGCCAAGTAGCCATTAGTATTTATAGATATTACCTAGTTGTAAGCCAAAATTTGTGAGACTGTAATTTATTTATTATTTGAAAAAATAATGCCCCTCAGTTTCTTGCCTGTTCTTCTGAGTAGAGGCTCTTTATCCGAACAAGGCGGTCGAGTCTATTTAAATAACTTTGACGTTCATAAGTGTATCTTTGATACCTAAATTGAATAAAAACATTTTGACTTTGACTTTTGACTTTGACCTTCCTATATGCAATTACACTACACTATATGTAATTATGTAGTGATTAAGGCCATGTAGAGCGGTCGGGCTCTTCCTAAGCTTTTAATTACATTACACTACATCTAGGGCCCTAAATGATCTAGTGCACTAGATGTAGTGTATTGTTATCAACGCTGTACTTAGCATTTACGTAAGTATCACACGTGTATCATCATCATCGTTGTTTATAAAATCAAATTTAGATATTAGATTTAGGGTTGGATACGTAGATACCTGGCGAAGAAGAGGTCGAGCGCGTCGTGGTCCCCGTTCCCCGGGTCCCAGGTGTCGGGCTCGCGCGCCGGGGCCGTCTCCGCGTCCGACGGGGCCTCCGACTCGTCCATCTTGATGTCCGACTTGATGCCGCGCCTTCTGCACCACAGAAACGGACTCCGTACAAATATTTGTCCCATTAACTTTCTTCTATTTTGGCCACTTATTTGTAACGTTTTAGTTTGTCCGGCTTTCTTTATTATTACTATCACTACATAACATAGTATAAAACAAAGTCGTTTCCCGCTGTCTGTCTGTCCCTATAATACGTATGCTTTTATCTTTAAAACTAGGTACGCAACGGGTTTCGATGCGGGTTTTTAATAGATAGAGTGATTCAAGAGGAAGGTTTATATGCATGTTTTTTATCATGCATGTTTAATACATGCATAATATAGTAGAGAAACACTGATCATTTTCTAATGTGATGTCGTAAATAAACACATTTTTTTGCGCTTACAATGCAAACGCTGGCTGAACCCTACGAGACAGATATAAACTTTAACACATTATAGTATACTTTAAAAAGGTCTACAAAAAAGTCTGCAATAATATATGTATCTCTTAGGGATAACCCACAATAACAATTTTTATGCTTTTTACGAGAAATAATGGCTAATTTACGAAGTGATTTTGAGTAATACAACATTAATCCTTTTCCAATTAAGTACCCTTAATACATTATAAATTTAATGTATAGATCAATATGGCTTAGATGGCCCTTTACAGCATGCAATCTTAATGAATATTTTCGAAGAAATTACAGTTTTAAAATGCAGGGGTATAGCGGTTGCGGCGGTGCCGGGGGCCGGCAGCGCGTGTCTCTAAAAAAGCGTAGTATATTTAGTATAAGCATTGCACCCGTGCGAAGCCGGGGCAGGTCGCTATAGTTAAATATACTAGTACATATATACTTTTATACTAGTTAAATATGACACTTCATACTTTACATTCATTGCTCCTCGCTAACTAGATCTCCCTGTGTCTGGGATGCCATGTGGAACACACAAAGACATGGACAACTAACATCCAGACCCAGAACAGATACATACTTTCATCATTCAAACATCTGCCCGGCCGGGAATCGAACCCAGGACCTCCGGCTAATGAAGTAGTCTAACTCCGACTATGGGACTAACTAACTTCCGGTCGTTCATGACTCTATGGTTTACGGTGAACTGCGAGCCGCTTCTTGAGATCTAGTTTTGTTTTGAGACCCATTTTCATTAGTCGAAAGCAGTCGTACACGCACTGTGCAGATAGTAGCGCCTGCTCGCTCTAGATTGACGTTTGGTACGTCCGCTAGTAGTAAGGTAAGTAAGGGCAGTCTCACTCGCGCATGGTGATGTAGGGCAGCACGAAGGCCATGCGCGTCTGGAAGCGCCAGCGCTTGCAGGGCGCGCCGGCCTTGGTGCGCGCGCCCTGCTTGCTGCGCTTGATGGCCTGCCGCATGCTGTCGCGCAGGATCTTCCACTCGCGCTTCAGGGACTCGCCTCCACATACAACACACAAGACAATATTAAGTATCTCTTCTCTACACATTTTCCTATAGTAAAAATCAAAGTCGCTCTCTGCGTCGGTCCCTCTTTCTGTGCGTATATCCGCTACCTACTCCTGAGCCACACAACGGATTTTGATGCGGTTTTCGACATCAGTTTTAGTTATTTTTTCACGGAAGATTTATAAGTACCGTGTGAAGTCGGGTCGGGTCGCTAGTAAGTAAATATTCTGTTGTAAGTGTGACGGTGTGAGACACTCTTTTAACAACTTTTAAGGTAAGCTGCTGCTATCTAGAAATAACTGTTGCATGATCCATCATCGTGACAATCTCACGCTTGCAAAATCCACACTTTTATTAACCTTTTACTAAATTGAAATCTTAATTTTCTTTAAATGGGATTTAATTCTTTTCTTTTTAGAAGAAATTCACAGTCGTCTGGGAAATTCAACAGGTGGTTAAAAGTTTGAGTTTGTTACAAAAAGTGCGCGTTGTTGAACTGTGTTGCCTGCGCTTTCGTATTAAGTACCAATTATTATAATACAATGCCGCCTGGTAGGTCCAAAGGTCGAGTCACAACGGAGGTGTGGAGACTGTGGAGTGGATATACTCGTATGTAACTGTAACATGTAGCAATAGCAACGCAATGCACTCGCTGGTGGTAGCTAGCGACTAGCGCCTGCCGAGTCGGTGGGTCGCGCCGCCGCGCCCCGCGCTCTGTTGCTATGATGGCTATAGGTAGTAGGGTGAGACTCACAGCTCGCGCCGAGCTTCTCGGACATCTCGAGCCAGCAGCGGTCGCGCACGTCGATGTCGCGGTGCTGCTCGTGCTTCGTGTCGTACAGCACGGGGTACTTCTTCACCTCGTCGATCAGACGCTCGCGGTATTTAGTCGACTCCATTACCGACGAGTGTCCGTGGTCGAGAGCTACACGCGGCCGCCCCGAGCGACGCGACGGCGATACTGGAGCGAGACGGAGCGATGCGTGGCGATGTGCGCGATGCGGCGGCGTTGCCGCTTCGCTTCCAGTACTCTTCCGGCTCGGCACGCGGCCGGGGCTCGGCGCTCGAGCGAGATAGAGCGAGGCGATGCCGCGCCGTTCGATAGATGCGCGATGCGACGTTGCCGCTTCCACTACTCGTCCGTCCGATAACGCGATGACGCGGCGCGGCACCCAGCGGGACGTGAGCTACACTGGAGCGAGACGGAGCGATGCGGGGCGATACGATACGCGGCGTCGATGGTTGCGCGATGAGACGTTGCCGCTTGGCTTTCACTAATTCGGTCAATGGCTTATAAAACTGCGTGGACTAATGAGAAATGATTTCGTACCTGCCTCCCTGCCTCATATCAACGAGAAAAATTGAAACAATATTTTCAGACAATCGCTCCATCTATCCAATTTTCGTTTTTGTTTTTCTTCTTTGTTTGATCTTTGCTTTTCGTAGTTTCTGTTCGCTTTGTATAATTATCTATGCATGAATGAATAGCCATGAGAGAAACATGAAATATTGCACAAATGAGACAGTGGCTCTAGGTAGAGCCCAGTTAACTCTACCAGTTTTCGATTCTAACTACGGGTGAGTCTAAAGTCTAAATAAAGCAGTAGTCTGTACTACTTCTATTGTCGACCGTGCGAGCGTTAGCGAACAAAAACGCTTTGTATGTCCAAATTCTGTCCGGATCTCAGTCTGTTCTTCCAAAAAAATCATATCTCCGCTATTTTGAAAAAAATCCAAAAACTGACTCGGCAAATAATGATAAGTATTTCTGTACTTAAGTACCTATATTTTTCGAACCTGCACACAATATTTCACGAGAATCTCAACTCGACGAGGTTGAGGAATACGACCTGCAGAGGAAGACAGTCGCCGGCCGCAAAGTGTACAGTTCCGGGTCACTAGTATACTCTGTGGCAGGTCGGAGAGCACGCACTGTTGTTCAGAGGATGCGGTAGAGGCTCCCTCTATCAACTCTAGAGCTCTACAATAATCTATCTAAGACTCTAACCTCCTTAGCAATAAACGTTGTGTAGCCTCAGAATAGTTAGTCAGTGTTGTGTCTTTTTCTCTCTTAAAAATTTTAAACTCGATCGATAAAGACAAAAGACTGTAAAACTATTCCGAGGCTATACAGCGTTTATTGCTAAAGGGGTAGGTATGTCATAATTACGTAATGTACGGTATAGGTCGTGTTGTCGTGTCCTTCCGATTATAAAGTCACAACTCCCTCCGCAGATGTCATAAATAACGCCGGGTTCCGCCAAAACGGCGCTTCTGCCTCCCTAGGGACCGGAAATTACGCTCCGGCCTCGCCGCCGCACTCCGCGCCGACCTTATGTCCTACCACATAGACACCATACTCCTTTGTTACAGGATCGATATAAAATTGGCCATTCGAAAGGAACATGCTTCGATAAAAAACTTACCTCTGCTGTTACACTACATTTTAAGATAGAGCAGTTTAGGTTGATATTCGTCCGCGTGATAGACCGGTTAAGTTTGTAAACGCACGTTTCCATCGGGTAAAGTTGTGAAAATGGTATTTTCTATTATGATTCGCTTTTTGGCTCGTGTCGCAGTTAGCGAATTGAATAGATGATAATGGCGTAACGTATTGTTACGTGGCGACTGGACATATATTGACGAGCCAGAGGATGGAGCAGATATTATATCGGAGACGAACACCGGCTCATGTTTCACTGAGATACTATACTGATCATAATAAGGCCGTTGACGTAAATAACAATGTGTTGTTTTGCATTCCCGTAGAATTTGTAGAGGTAGTTATACTCCACTAGCAGAGCACCAATAATTATAGGGCAACCTTGAAATCGACAGAAAGAAAAACAGCGGTTCCATACAAAAAAGTCGTTGATTGTCTAAGAAACGTATGGAACAGCTGCTTTTTTTGTCGATTTCAAGGTTGCCCCACAGTTTATTCGTACTATACCTATCTTCACAAATTCTGCGGGAATGCAAAACAACACGTTGTATAAGCATATTTATTCTTTGTATGCAAGATCTATCACCCTCTAGGGCGCTCCTACACGGGCCATATTTTCACTGCAATTCTGCAATACTGGCAATATTGCGGCAATATTGCGGCAATATTTTAAGTGTGGCCTGGCCTTACAGTCATTTATTTCTAGCATGGCTGACGATGGCCGGGCTACAGTCCGCATTATTACCAGTACTGCCGGGCCAGGATTGCAGTAAAAAAATACGCGTCGACTTGTAAACCGCCTCCGTTTCGTCGGCCCGTCTAGAAGCGCCCTTACTAACGTTTCAAGTATAGCCTCGAAATAAATATTTATCTACCTACCTACAATGTTTTGTCGTTTTCGATTAAGTATAAGAAAATACTGTAAAAAGTACAAGTATTCTGAGCGTAGTACCGACGACTGAGTGTCTAGTATTGTCTAGCGATTTTTTTACTACATAGGTATAAACAGCTAAAACTGATCAACAATCAGATTCAAAATTTTAATTTTTTTATTTCAGTTGTCAAAAAAAAATGTAATCTAAATAAATGTAAACATCAAACAACCCACCCCTGCCCGGTCCTGGTACAAGGTGTCCACAACGCTAGCCGCGTCACCTCGTTGAATGGCAAAACATACATAACTAAACTAAACTAACTCTTAATTGATATGTAAGAACTTAGCAAGCTGTAACACGATTATAGGTACGAAACTTATGTACTTTAATAATAGTCACGCTATTTCGTGGTCACTCTTGTTAACTTACATTAATGCAATCATAATTTCAATCCCAGCTTCAAACAGAAATTATAAACCTACAAGTAGGTATGACGTCAATCGCAAGTCGCTACACATCTAAGTAGGTAGGTCTGTACAAGTTGCTAGGTCGTTTTTGTATAGTTTTAGTGTTAGAGGTCGCTAATTTTAGCTCAGCTAGTGTTTACGGACGCGCTTAGACCAGAGTGTGTAGCGTAGTGTGGGGTGGAGTGTAGGTGACCCCGCAAGGTGAGCCGGGACGTCGCGCGGGGGGAATATCAATCAGGAGTTCAATCCTGTTGCCGAGGCGGTCCTATGATCGACCGAGCGAGCGTCAGCAAGCGAAGCGTCTGTACTTCAGCTTTGGTAAAAATGCTTCCGTAAGCCCGGCTTCTGTGCGTCGTGTGAGCGAAACGTGTAAACCTTAGCTTCGGTAAAAATAAAAATGCTTTCGTACCTATATGTCCGGCGTCTGGCTGTTTGCTTGTCCGGCTGTCTTGCTCCACAAGTCGCATTTCACAACCGATTCTCTTAAAATGATGTGTTGAATTTTGTTTACGAGTCAGTTTTTACGGTCGGCGGCGCGAGGTCTCCAGCTCACAAGCCAGTAGACGGTAGTACGAGTGCAAGTAACCTGAGTCAGTTAAATAAATAAATAAATAATAAATTCGGGACACTTCCACACACGGTCGCCTGACCCCAAACTAAGCAAAGCTTGTACTATGGCTGCCAGGGTCTGAAAGTCAGGTCGGGTAAGAGGAACATACTTTATCATGAGGTAAATGTTTTGCGCTCTAGCAACTAAAGTTGATATTATAAAAGAATTATGATTATCACTATGTTTATCTTCAAGTTTTAGCTTTGAGTGGTTTAAACGGCGTTATTCTTACTTTAATATTTACAGTGCTATATTAAAAAACACTCAGGTTGTGCTAACGTTTCTCTTCCCCCGATTTTAGGGAAAGAGGAACAGTCGTCATATTGCCTTTATAAAGTCGTTAAATGAGGATATATCGGTTATTTTATACTCAAGTAATACGATTTCTGCCTGATTTGATCTTTACAGTTTTAAAATAAGGTACAGTTTTGATAAAAAAGAGTATAAATCAATTTCGGGGTAAGAGGAACATATAAGTCAGAGTCAGGGGTGACAAATTTAAAACAACGCGGCTCGGATTTATTTTTTATTCAGTATCTGAACCTTACATTGTTTAATCAGTCTCAAGTTTTCATCAGAGATCACAAATTATCAATGAGCTCTACCGTACATTAAAGGGAATAAAAGACATTTTTTTTTAATAATTTGTCCTCTGCGCGCAATTGTGGGTTTGGGTAGCTCGGAAACAATGTCCGCCCTGTACATATCCTTTTTTTCTCCTTCTAGAAGTAATAAAGATTCTTCCGGGTTTTAAAGAGGCCATGTATGCAGTGATGGTGCCATTTTTTACTGCTTTAACAGCATCCAATAACGGTTCTTGTGTGTTAGTAGCGCCTCTATTTGTCGTTCTCATATTGTTTTGGCATGTTGCATAATATATCAGCTTTTCTGTGGGTTTAAGACAAATAAATACACTTTTTATGCGAAAGTTTATTTTTATTTTTACTAAGACACACCTACTTAGATATCAATATATATCAATACATATTTCTCGTATAAAACCAAAAAAAAATCACCATTAAAACAAAGTGTTTCATTGATGCCTAGCACAATTTCCCATGAGAACAATTGAGAGAGAGAGACAATAAGAGTTTTAATGCACCGACACCTCACACGTCAAAAGCGGTCATGTGGCACTAGGAGGTAAGATATAATCCTAAATACCTATATACTTACATACAAATATACATCCGAAAAACATTATCCTCGTATTGAGAAAACGGTTTAAAAAAATATACAAACCTTCCTACCTTTTACAAATCTGAAAATGGTATCACAATTCTCGATAGGTAACGGTTTGTCACCTCTGCCATGGTGTAAGAGGAACATACGTTTCTCTTACACCGCCTTGGCTAGATCCTCTTACCCTAACTGTGTTTTTGGAGGGTAGGATTTTGAATGCATTGAAATTTGGTTTTATTTGTAGTTTACAGCCTTGAATATGATTAAAAAATAAAACTTACCGCTCTATCGTCGTATTGGTGTAAAAAACTGATCTCCAACACGCTATTTTTCACCAGATTAATGCGAAGAAAAATTTCGTGTCCAACTTGCATTCTGAGATTTGACAACTGACAAACATTTTTGAACTTTCTTTTTGCGTTGGAACGTCACAGCGACGTCTATTGACGATCATTGGAACCGATTTTCCTTGTCTGTTTAACCGACACAGTGACCATAGCGCTATCCTTTACGGCTTATTAGCTATGGCACCCTGTTCCTCTTTCCCCGCCGTTCCTCTTACCCGACCTGACCTTACATAAGTACTTAGATTTTTTTAAATACATACTTAAATACATATTAACACCCAGACATAGAACAAACACAAATGTTCATCACATAAATGTTTGCCCTAGGTGGGAATCGAACCCACACCCCCAAGCTCAGAAGGCAGGTTCACTACCAACTGAGCCATCGAGGCAGTCAGTTATAGTCGGCTGGTACTAGACTACTAGTACTGTGAGCTGAGTTTTGTAACTAGCGCTAGTGGCTCTGTGAGCTGTACACAATGTCAAATATGTTCTTATTCAGGCAACTGCGTTCGTTTTTATAATAACATCCTGAAACATAATGTTTAACAGGCCTCACTGAAGGAAAATTCAAATCACATTTAAAAACTACATTAATGAAAAGAGGTTATTATAAGGTTAATTAACAATTATTTATAGAAAAAGATGTCTGGAGCCTTCCACTTCCGCCAAGTAGGCACTAGTACATATGTAGATATATGTTATATTACTGAGTTGTAAGCCAAAAGTGAGACAGTCATTTATTTAAATTAAAAAAAAAGCTCCTCAGTTTCTTGCCTGATCTTCTGAGCAGTGGCTCTTTTTGAGCTTTTCGGTTGAGAAATGCGACCTGTTGTCGAGGACAAACGTCGGACACGAGGTCTACAGCTCAAAGGTAATAGGCTAGTTATAATAAAATTTGATGTCCGCTCCACAAGTCCGCTACGAATCGCGAGGACTCTACCTCGACTTTATTGTCTCTGTACCTACCTACATAAGTACTTACCTTTACACTTTTTATTTTCGTAATAATAATTGTAAAATTGCCGAGAGTGATATTTAGGAATGATATACTAGATTTCATTATCTGAACACAACCTTTCGTCCACTCCAGTGCACTGAAATCCTTGCACCTTGTAATTAGTGTGGTGTAGTGTATCCCGACAAGTGTGCAGTATGGTTGTTCACGGAGCGGCGCTAATTAACTGAAATCAAAGTGTGAACCTGGACAGATCTAAAATAGAAATTCAATAGTCAACGCTGCAGCAAATCTGCGGTCAGCCCACAGTGGGCAGCCCCCTACTTCGTTAGGTTACGTAACATTTTTTCTTTGGATCAGCTTCTCTAGTACGTAGTACATTTATTTATTCGACTACAAATTATTAATTCAATTCCTCAAGGGATAGATAGTTTCGCTTCGCTCTTTGCTACCATACTGTATGTATAGTGTGGCCACTATGATTCATTCAATGTCCACACTACAAGTCCATTATCACAAACCCATAACTTTTCCATAACGATGCTCGCTAATTCATAACATGCTATTACCATTAGCTATAGGCTTTGCAAATTATGTGTTGTACACAACACAACCTAAGCTGAGGTCATACTGCTGTCGTTTGGCTTCGTCGAATATTCGCGTAGTCGAAGTAATAAGAGCCTTCGTTAGTCTACGTGTAGTATAAGATGAAACGCACCCAATAATCAATATATTTTTTATCTCCTTTTCAGTAAATTGGGACCGGGCTCCCTATTCTTGACGCGTGAAAAGTTTTTTGGTTACTTTCTAGCGAGACAATGACCAAAAAATATCTCGACTGGTAAGAATAGGGCTCCAGGGCCCGCACCATGATATTTTATAGCGACGATTATTCAGTTCAGGCGCCGACGCTGCCGCCGGCTAAAAATCAGCTAAAAATCATCGAATTAAGTTGTCAACGATACAAGCCCAGGACTTTGAAGAATGAATTTGATCTGTTGTTTAAACATTATTGTTTCGCAACAATGCACCCGTTTAGCGATAGTTGAATACGTAGTCATAATAATTATCGTCACACGAATATTCGTCCTACAATGTGTCCACAGCGTTACGAATATAAATTAACCACCTGAAGCCGCTTCAAGGACATGACTTCATAATTATCTCTCTCGTTCTAATACTTACAAAGTTGCAGGTTGGAGCAGGACAGTGAGTAAAGCATGACGTGCTGTTGCTATACACTTTGTCCCTTTTCGTCGTATAGGGATTCAGTGGTGGTGTCTCTTTCTAGGGCGATGGCAGACAGTCTGTCGCCAGCAACTCGACCGTGACAGTAAAGGTAGGTTCGCACAATTTTAAATTATTTCTTGGAAGCTTGAAAGTCGTGCTTCTGAAGTCATGCAGTTTTTTCGTTTTGGGTTAATCGTCGCTTTTTGCTGCAGGTAGGGGTTAGAGGAGCTTTATGAGGTGAGATTGTAAGACCTTTCAGATTGCGAGGGCCGGAATTTTGGAACATGTAGACGTAGAAGTTAGCGGCGCGACAGACTTTGAACAAACATAGGTATTTACAAACTACTAAGCAAGTAAATTCGTGTAGGCCGAGTGGCCATTCCTGGTGTCAGAATTTCTAGGCCGCTGATAACGTCTGGCATAGCTTGACGACTGTTGTTATAGAAATAACCGGGCCTACAATTTAACGTGTCATCCGAGCCACAGTAGCGCTCAGTTGTAAATGCCACCTGCGGTCACCCATCCGAAGACTGACCGTGTCGTCCGTTGCTTAATTTCGATAATCAGTTACGAACACCTAGTTAAGGCTATGAGCGCCTACCGTAATTTTTTATCAGAAGTGTCATCAAAACCTGACTGCGACAAAGACGAATGTAACAACATCTTGCAATTTAAATTCAGTCAAACAGCTTAGTTAGACGCTAGCAAAAAACCTTGCATCCGATGTAGACTGCTCTAAAATAACCCTGCGCAGTGCACGCAGTAATCATGGAGTATTTGCTTCGCTTCAACTAAATAATGGCAGGCCCATGATGTCATCCTTATGGTTGCAATTCTTAAAATGGCTTGTAATGACTGGACAGAATGCCCGTGACATTTTCTTGACTTTGCTTAACTACCTGTTCTCTATTTGGAGTGATTAGGGAAGTAGAAAACTTGGTAATTGTCAACCTAATTAACTGTCTAAAAAGTGTAGAAACTGTACCGACCTTGGGACTGTCACGTCTTATCAAATAGTCTAATTGTCAGTGAGCATGCCGCTCCAACTCGTTATCAGTGTGACCTTGCGCAAGGTCGCCTCGCTTCCGGCGGTGTAGTTCTAGAGGACACGGCTGCTTCCGCTGCTGTTGCTATGAAAAAATAGACGAAAGACGATACCTATTCCAGAAAGTTGCTGTAAATTTCATGGTTCGAAAGGATTCCAATAACCATTTGATAGAATACCATCCTATATTTGTTAGTTGTTTTGTCATTTCTTTACATCAAAGCAGACATTCTAATGCTCCGGCGAACGATAAAAACGTTCGCCGTAGTGCTTTAATTTCAAGAAATATTCCTAACAAAGTTAGAAATAATTTCGATTTCTCAGAACTACATACACCCGTTTTCTTATTACAATGGAATGGAATACTTAGGATGAACAATTGGAAAGTTTGACACGAAACTCCTCAAATATTTACTTGTTCTCTTTCCCTGACACACCATTCCATACTTCCAGCACTGCCATTGTTGCTAACAATAATACTCAAGTTCTTACCAGCCCGTTCCAAAGATTAACTCGAAAAACTCTGTAAATTCACACAATCACTGCAACAACAATGGACTCGCAAAAACTTGCAAAAATGTAGCAAAACTAGCGCTTCATCAATTAATATGGAAACCTACTGTTAGTAAGAAGGTATTGTTTTTATGTGGGAAACCACACAATTCACATTGACTAGATGAATTAAACTTTATGTTTAAGTTTATAAAGTTAGTTTTTCAGTAGAATTGATTAGCAAAAGATATCAATCCGATAGGTGCTATTGTTCTTTCTTGTACATACTTTTATGTTTAGAAGAAATGCTGTTGCTAAGTGATTTCAACCGTAGATACTTACTAAACCGTGATACTTTAACAGAATTTTATTTTAAAAGCATTTTCGAAAAAAATCGGTTTAAATGACGTGGCAAGATGAAAAGATGGCCAAATACCTACACGTTGATAGTCCAGAAGTATTATCAGTGTGTATCACACACATACAGTACATATCTAGTCTAGCCATAAGTTCTGTTACAAATGAAAATGCATTTATTTTTTATACAGTAATGTAATGTTAATAAAAGTTATTCTCGTATGTACAGTATTGAAGTCTTAACAAAAATATAACTATTATTTTATTAAAAATGACTACCTTTGGCCTTGATACAAGCCTTTAGTCGGTCTGGCCAAGAATCTATGGATTTACGGACTGTTTCCATGGGAAATTGAGCCACTGCTTGCTTCAAAGATTTCTTAAGTGACTCTATGTCGGCATGTCGTTTAGAGCAGGCCATGCCCTCTAAAACTGACCATAATTTGTAGTCCAGGGGGCTTAGATCTGGACTAGAGGAGGGCCAGTCTTCAGCCCTTATAAAGTCCGGAACATTGTCTTCCAGCCAGGCTTGGGTAGTTCGCGCTTTGTGACCAGGTGCAGAGTCTTATTGGAAACTCCACGGTAGATTTTAAAAAGTGTATTGCTAAGGGGTTTTCCAACACCATCTAAGACGGTCTCTTGATATTCTTACTTTCTAGAGCTACGTTTTTCACGTGACTGTCCACAATGATCTGACTCCAGTGATGTGGCCCCGACCCCAAGCTCGAAGCAAACAAAAGAATTTGCCACAGCACGTATTAGCTATCTATAAATACATATTCGATCAAATCATTAGATAAGTGGCGCGCCCGATCGCTGGGCCGATACCGTTCGTTAGTGGACAATGGCGCGGCCACAATGCTTGATTGCCACACCGAGACCGGCCGACAGCCCATGCCTGTCACGCCGCGCAAACGCTGATGGGTTTCAAATGTTTCAATGGGTTGAACTTGGTTGATACGACTCTGATGCATTGGTTTCATCCAGATAAGTAAAGTCATTGAGAATGAAAATCTGTGACCTTTACTTCATCTCAATTAAAACATAGTTTTTGAAGCTATAAGTGTACCCTGCTATACTTAGGGCACAACAGCTAACATCGAACAAGATGGTACACACAACATTAGATGATTCTCAGAAGTAACCATTGTTCTGTGCAAGCATATCGGTCCATCTCGGTACCTACACTACCTCACAACAACAATGTCTGCGATCGGAGATAGGCTCCAGGTGATGTAACCACCTAATTTGATGTTGCTAGGGACTAGGTACGTACTCGTAGTGAAATACTTACGTCAATGGAAAAGTACTCAAATTAGAAAACTTGTCATTGGGTTAGGCATTTCACACCATTTCAAACATGCGTTTCCCAATCATTTAGAGATATCTGATATCTTCTGTCTTGAAGACATTTTGATGTTTGCTACTGATCGAAGTGGCTGCATTTCAACTTTTGTTTTTTTTACTTTTGATCTCTTATTTCTCAAATTACAGTGTTTTCTTCTGTTTATTTCTTAACGCCACCTTCCTCGCGCAACAGATGAGGTCAGTTGCTATCACTGAAGCCACCATCACTCCAAGTCACCCGGCACCGTATTGCCATGTATCAAATGTGGTAATGTGGTGATTTAATAGTAGTTCGCACAAGCATCGGAGCCATGCGCCTGCGCCGCCTTGGCCCCGCTTGAATAGTAATGCGATCGCATTTGTTTCGATACTGTACAAACACTTTGTATTTGCATTGTATTTGCAAAGTTACAGTGGTTTGAGACGAATGTATTGCGTTCTGTTCAGTGACAGATCTACGGAACGAGTAAATATTCCAAGTACCTGTGGAGCTATTGGAAATCTCAGATTAAGGAATAAGCTTTCAGAGAGAGAGAGAGAGAGAGAGAGAGAGAGAGAGAGTTATTGTCAGCGGTTGAAATTAGTTTTGCCAAGCATTATGTAAAATTTTTGAGGTTGAAAATGATGTTCGGTGGTGTGATATCAATGACATGATTTTACCGCCGGTGATCCAGATTTGATAACATTGCCCAAGTTCCGATGTGAAACTGATCATAACTTGTCTCTCTTACTAATACAGCGCAGCCATCAGCTAAAAGAGACAGCTCGGTTTTATCAGTTCCACGGTTTCGTTGCCATGGCTACAGCGAGCCAGAGTTTTTGCAGCACTTGATTCGAAGCCTCGGCTGGGCGTTTTTTGCGGCATTATGTCATGGGCCACAGATAGATATAAACTATCTGCTAAGCTGCCTACACTCGCAAGCAAACTAGTATTATTTAATAATTATCATTGAACATTTTTATCATAACAAACTGTGATCTCCACTCGAAAATCAACCTTACCATAATAACAACAAGTGGTAAAGATGAGTCGAAAGTCGAGTCTAGATTTTTTGCTGCCGAAAATATTCCGTGAGTGTATCTTTGAACAGGATGGAGTAATGATGGAGCGTTTTCTTTAATAAGAATCAAGTTTTTGTGTCGTTACGTAATATCTTTCTTCTAAGTTTATAATTTCGAGTCAAGTCTTGAGGAAGTTTGCCAGTTCTTTGCTAAACCAAAACCTAATTATTTCATGTTGCTGCTCTGCATTGATTGCTTTTGTATCCTCTTTAATTTAAATTTTTCAACTTTGTCAAAGTACAGAGTACGTAAGACTTAGTAAAGCACCTAAACATTCCGTGTGTCAATCCAAAACCATTTTGGCGTAAGAAGATTAAACAAACTATAGCAACCAACCTAAATCAGTGACTTTTTCTCTATCAGCAAAAGATAGGTAAAGTTTCGACGACTTTCTTGGGCATAAGTACCTACATGATAAATATAATATTAACTTCTATCGGCCATAAAGGAAAGCAACCAAAGGTAGTCGCGACTCGGCGAGCGATTGTAGACAAAAAGCCAGTTCCCGACACTTGGAGCAGGAAACAGTTCCAACAGTTTTTGCTGCTAAAAATGAACACTTCGGTCACGTCGCTCGGACTTACGCATGTTGCTCTCAAGGATGGAGCTTTTTATGATATTTTATTGTACCTCGTATTTAGTTACCATTTTGAGCTCGTTGAAGAGCAGTTCTTGACAGCATGAGAAAAGTTATCATAAAACCTGAAACATCGACGTATTTTAATAAATGAAGTAACTACGAGTATAATTAGGTACCTGTAACATAAAAATGTAGCAGGCTTTAATTATTGCTGAATTTGTAATTTTACCAAAAAGCAAGAGCTAGAGGTTTCCAAGTTACGAGGAAATTGGAATCTACTTACCAAAAAAAGTAAGTTATAAGTAGTTAAAAAAAGATATATTATACCATCGATGGTATAATATATCTATGTATATTATTATGTATGGTATATTTATTTTGAACTAGCTGTTACCTGCGACTTCGCGTTTATTCAGAAAATAGTATCCAAAAACCTTCCTCGTGATATACTGTAACTAATAACCAAATTTCATCAAGATCCGTTCAGCCGTTTAGCCGTGAAAAGCCTACAAACAGACAGAGTTACTTTAACTTTTATAATAAGTAAGGATAAGGATATCCTCTAAATCCTTCAACTTTCAGATTAAACTTAAAGAAATGAAGATGTTTTAGTTTAGAGGATGTTTTGACCGATGATTGATCGTTGAGGTTACACCGCTCGGAGACGTCCCTCGTGTCCTCGACTCCTCGCCCGACGATCGCAGAGCAAATAAACGCTGCAAGATGCGACGGACATTAACGCCTCGTAAAATGTTTACATCCAGCCATTGAGGCCGGCGTCCACTGCCGGCGACTGGCTGGGCTAAGCTTTTATCGATAACTAGTTGCGCGCCGCGGTGCTACCCGCGGTTAAAAATAATTCTTTTATCTATCCCTGATGATGCAAAATTTCAGGACGATCGGTTGAGTAGTTAAGGTCCGACAGCGTAACAAAACAGCGTACAAACTCATTTTCACACTAATAACATTATTTACTTAGTTAGGATTTGGATACGGATTAGGACTAGCTGAGCCTCACGGTTTCACCCGCTATTTGAGAGGAACTTTTCTTCTTCCGTAGAAAAAGAAGAGGTTGTGTTAACGCCTCCAGTCAAATTTCATAAATATACTCCTTTTATACACAAACTCATCCTCTCAAAAACTTTCGCATTTGAAATACTCGTATCAGTACCTACGATTAGTCTTATGGCGATGTCTTCGGTTAGAATAACAAGCTAAGATGTTTAAAATTGGCTCTCCAATCTTACAATCTTCGATGTTTATCCAACCATGTATATAGGATGTAAGGATTATAAGGCCAACTATAGATATGAATCCCCTATAAGTACTTATATGAATATCTTCTCAGAGTATCCTTGTGCAATAAACACTTCCAAATCGACATTAACAAATGATGTAGGTATCGATTCAAACAGTAGCACGTGATCCGGCCCCGTGCAAGCGGCGCCGGCGGCTCCTCGCCTCACTCCACCTCGCTCTGCTCCTCGCCTCACTCCACCTCGCTCTGCTGCTCGCCTCACTCCACCTCGCACTGCTCCACACGCCTTCACTTTAACCGCTTCACTTCTCGTTACATTGGTGTGCCTCCGGCAAATACACATCCTACAACACGCTCGCCTTACAAACATCACATCTTCTCTCGCAAAGACTTTGAAATCCAACCCTGCTCAAAAGACTTAAGTTTCAATATCGTACGTCAGGTCAGCTGTATATAAGAGGTATCATGTCATGGCGTAGCAACCCAATGCTAGATTATAACGTAAACAAGTCATGGAACACGTGTAGCTATATTAACTGTTGTGTATTCTGTACAGGCGAGTGTTACATTGAAAGCGGCTAATAAACAGGTTGCGAAGGAAAGGGGAAAGACTTAATTATAGGTGGAAATAACTTAATGGGTTTCTAAATGCTGGTTGAAGTAGATACTATAGTTAGGCTTCTAGTGCCTACTCGTATATCCATAGGCTAGAGGTAATGGCTACATACGATGGCGGAATATTCAAGCAAAGGAGAATTACAAACACATTTATGAACTCCAAGCCGCGACCCCGGTTTCGACTGGCCTACTGGGGGCCTACCATCTATCTCTACATCGTCGCGTAATAAGGCTCACGGTCGCCCAGCGTCGGAAACAAAACGTAACCATCATGGCAATAAGACGTCGTGGCACGGGCCCCGAGCACATATACTCGTAGCACGTCAACACGTCCTGGTCGGATGTTGACGTTTTTGACTTTTTAAATCATGATCGGTTTCGTAACGTAAGTTTTGGTATCGGAGGTCAGATACATTATGAGTCACCGCGGTACATCAGCTTATTTCAGTTCAATCATCATTATTTTGTTTCTGAAATAGGTCTTTTCCAGGAGTTGTCAGTTTGGTTTCTTATATCCAGTTATCTACAGCAATACAGACACCATAGCGAGTTGCGTTCTACACTACGCTTGCGCATACTTTGTGACAAAAATAGAAAACAGATAAAGATATAGAAAGTAGTCTCCTAGCATGAGTGCATACAGCACAGTCCTAGTGTGAGGAGTAACGCGGTGCGCATTACTCACGCCACCAAACATTTGCCTCGCATGTAAACTCCGGCGCACATTGTCTCGACATGTCTGTTTGTTTGTATGTTAGCTCTTCAGATTACGATGCTGGTGACTTGTTTGCTGAGGTCGATACACTTAAACAAGCCAGTTTTTTACGAAGCCATTAAATATGACATATTTCTTAGCTAATCGCTTGCTTTAAAATTAACGTCGCTGTTTGAAACGAATACGACTTCGTGCATTTTATCATACCCATCCATCATCCATCATATGCATCCATGCATCCAAAAGACATTATTAACTATGTACGTGAAAATCGTGTATGCGTTTTCGTCTCGTTAATCGTGTACACATGTCGTGTAAAGTTTTCCTACAAATGTTTTAGGCTTCATACAAGAATTTAAACTATGAAAGGAGCCTAAACATCTCAGATATCAAGATTAGACAATGATCTAAAGTTTTTTATTCTCTTCTCTATCTCTATAATAACAGTCTCTTTCTCTTCTCTACTTTTATCTCTTTGGAATATAAAAAAAATTCGCTTATGCGTTGTTCTGTCCGTTTATATGCGGTAACTCCTAAACCACACAACGAATTTTGATGTGGTTTTTACCATCAGTTAGATACTTTTTACGGCAAATTTGTAGGTACCGTGCGAAATCGGGCTCGGGTGCGAAGTGCGAAATATCGCTCTATATTTATTTCAGGCTTTTTAAAATTTTATCATTAAATTTCAGAGAAAACAAATAACTATCTGCCTGGTTCAAATTAAAACGAGTAACAAGCTAAAGTAACAATAACAGCCTTATTTTATTAATTTCATGGATATTCTCCAGAACTACATCTCAAATGACTATCTTTTATAATCCTAATTATAGTTGCCTTTTCACTAAATCTACCGATTAATTTAAAACTTACTTACACAAAAATCTGAGCCGAAATTAACTGTAATTAAGAGAATATTTCTTAACCGACGCTTCCAGGTCTCGTTAGCAGTAATTGTGGCAGTTACGGCATCCTGTGTTTAACCGCTGGTTAATCTGCCGGTTAATATAACCACATCAGTTTTAATCCACCAGAAATATCTTTGGCATCTTTGAGCACAGCAGCGTGACTAGTTGTTCGATTAAATGAACGTCACAATACACCAGCTACTTTGGTTTTAAAAGCTCAGCTCAGGAGGTATACCACGACATCTTATTGTCATGATGGTTCCGTTTTCTTTTCGACGTTGCGCGACCGTGGACCTTATTAGCGGCGTTAAGATTCGCCGTCGCGCAGCATCAATAACATAACGTAACTATCATGGATAAGATGTCATGGTAGGCCCCCAGTTAGGATAAAATATGGTTTCATTAAATCGAATTTCTTTTTTGGATGGCAATGTTTGGTCAAACCCGTCAAACCCTTTGGAAGTCCGCTTGTGGTCTACAGAGCCCCGCGACCATCTTTTTTATAAAGTATAATGTGACAGATCAAATAAATATGTGTAGCTGCAGCTATGTATCAATATCAAATAGTAGTTGGCACCCGGTTGGTATCACGGCAACTGATAACCAGAAGAATCTGGTTATCAGTAGTCGCGGCGACTAGTCGATTCTGGTGCATACAGAATAGAAATTGATGACAACTAGCCACCAAGGCTGCTACTGCCGAGGCAAGCAGCACTGTACCGTACTGTAAGTGTAATTGTGTTTATAACGTCGCCGTCTTGTACTACGTATATTTATTTTGTGAAGCCGTTTACCTACAAGAAAAACACGTACTGGTTACTATGGTGAACATATTATGTGTATTTTTGTTACTTCCCTAAGAATAGAGATACCTACGAGTAGTATAAATCCTTGATAGCATATTTAGTAATTTGACTGCCTTGGTGGCTCAGTTAGTAGTGAACCTTCTGAGCTTGGGGGAGTTGGTTTGATTCTCACCTAGGGCAAACAGTCATGTGATGTGATGAACATTTGTTTTTGTTCTAAGTTTGGGTGCTAATATTTATTTAAGTACGTATTTAAAAAAATGTATATCAGTCTCTGGCAGCTATCCTATCCTACTAATATTATAAACGCGAAAGTTTGTAAGAATGGATGGATGGATATTTGTTACTCATTCACACCAGAACGGCCGAACAGATCTGGATGAAATTTGGCCCAGAGATAGATTATAGTCTAGAATAGCACATAGGATACTTTTTAACCGCGGGGCGCAGCTAGTAGTACATAGAAGCTTTGTTTAGTTTGGGGTCAGTCAGACGACCGTGTGTGCAAAAGTGTTTGGAAATTATAATGATAAATTAAATAATAGAAACTAAGCTAATTGAATAGAGGGTTTTTCGTGATTTTTGCTACCTGCGTCCTGAAACGTTTTACCCAAAATTTGCAGTAATCTTGTAAGAACATATTAAAAAAAAGTAAAATAATTTTCTGTTGATAATATTGTTATAGCTCGATCCTTGTTCGATAATGATTTGTTTAGCTAGTTAGTCTTAAACAAACCTAGTTAACAGACAGACCTGTCGGGGCTGCGAAAGAGTACGACAGCGGCCCCGTAGCCCCGACATTTTGCGCGAGGTGGAACACCCTTGGGTTTTTAGTGGGTAGGCCGTCAGTGGCGGGATTCCCACATAACCACTCTGTGCCCGCACCTGGCTGTTGGTGGTATCCATGAAGGATTTTCCCAAGGTAAAAAAAAAAGGTAACAGACAGACAGAAGACCCGTAGGTATAAGAAGTTATCAGATATTCTCTGCGATATGATCTGCACTATTATTAGTTCTGTGGCTCGGCTGGACCAAACAGCTGCTGTACTATTGAGGCAATAAAACGACAAGCTTCCTGTTGTAAATATAGTTATCGATAAATTGCTTTAACTGTATCAGATAACTGTTCACATTCATTATCTATATCCAGCAATATGAGCTTAATGCTATTTTTATTTAAGTGCAGTTATAAATGCTTACGTCTTTTATTTATTTTATTAATCTGCGAGCCTCATTTCATGTTCACTATAATATAATATATTAACTACTTGCATGAAAAAGCTAGCGACAAGGTGACAAACATTTTTATCTTTTTACCGCTTGCATGCTAAGTTTTTCTTAGCTTGCCCTAATACGTCCTTTTATTTTCATAAAATGTTGATTTCATGTAAAGTTTAGGGGCGTGGGTTCAATCCCCACCTAGGGCAAACATTCATGTGATGAACCATTAATATTTGTGTTAGTTCTATGTCTAGTGTGTAAGCGCTGACATACAGACAGACAGGCATCGGAGTATTACCATAAAGCCATAAGCCCTTCTTTCTTACTATTTTGATACGGAACCCTAAAAACTTATAATTATTCATGTACCTGCTTATATCAGTCTCCGGCAACCATATTAGGTACAAGCACAGCCTTTAGGTCCATATGCATTATACACTTTGCTTTGCTTAGTTTAGGGTCAGGCGATCGTGTGTGCCAAAACATCCCGATTACTGAATATTTGTTTATTTATACTGCTACGTCAAAGTAGTTTGGAAGTTACTCACTGGTAAGTCAGTTTAGTCCATCCAAGCAGCCTCCTATTTCATTAATCCCACATCTGTATTCGGCCCAGCGCCGGCCCTTTGTCTGTTCCACATTATGCATACGCACGAACACAAACAGCCACCACCTCGCACCTTGTCACACTCCCTCGCCACCACTTCCACCAGCTCACATCTGACTTTAATTTGCTGGAAAGTTACAGCGACAGAGTCCGTGGCTGAAGTTTCCAAGTAAGAAGTGTCTTTTTGTGCAGGTACTATTATTTATTCTGTGGTATTACAGTAGATGGTAGTTGGTATATTAAGTGTAACATTACCTACTAGGCAGCCTTGAATCTGTGACTCATAGAGCAGAATAGACTGGCCGTCGCCGCGCTGGTGTTCACTTACTTATGTACCTGCCTACTGTATGTATGTATATACTTGTGCGGGCTTATTGTGGTCAGTTAGAACATGATATCATGCTCGTAATTACATTGTACTGATGTAGGTGTTACATAGGCATGGCAAGTGGATAAGTAAATGCTGCACAATCAAATGAGCGGTAACTGCGAGTATAGTAAGCTAAGTACTGATACCTGTTTAACGTTAATTACGTTAATTAGTTAGGTAAGTAGGTGTGTGTTAAATAAAGATAGTTAGTTCTTACCCACCAAATGTAGTAAGGTCTACGTTAGGTAGGTACTAGCGTATAGATCGCGTCATGTAAAAAGGACGCTGGCGGTCAAGCTGCATGTAGGAGATTTATCGGTCTATTTGATGCTATGAAGTATGAAGTACCATACGAAGCGCGCGAAAGGCTGGTAAACAATAAAACAATAGAGCTAGGCAGTACCTACTTTCGTACGTGAATGTACCCCTGCGCAAACACACCTCGTCCACTTTCTTCCAGCGTTCTTTTTACATGTACCCTTACCGTGAGTATTGATAGTTACGATTTTTTTTAATTTCCTTTGGCTCCATACGTTTTAATAAAGAGCACCTGGCGGAAACGGTAAGGAATTAGGTTAAAAGTAGGTATGTTGCAAAACGAAAACACTTCACGTTAACTATCAAAACGCCGATGACATCGAAGACGATGCCATCAGCCGGTTTTTACGGCGAGCATCGGCTGCATCACCGAAGACCATCAAGGAATATAACCTGCAGATGGCCATCAGAGATCGGAACGCGGTAGTGATGGAGGCTCTGAGTCGGGAGGAGGCCATGATGTTATAAAAATATTAATTGTTATAAAAATTGTAATAATTTCTGTTCTCGTTATAGTTTTTATTTTGTTATCGTTTTATATAAATTGTGGGTCCATCTCGAGCATTCATGCTCACTATCGAAGGCACCTTCTTGCGGCGGCGTCGTGTGTCGGGTCGTTCTCTTCCCTCAAATATGGTTGAGGAGAGCGATGGCTGACACATGCGTCATACTCGTGATCGGGTGCTGCTTGCGGGTCGCTGGTCTGCTCGTGGTGTACTCACAATGCATTAAGTAAATCTGAAAACCTTTAACCTAACCTTAGATTAAGACTTAATAACTAACCCCCCTCTACCTGTATTTCCTTTAAATAATAATTTAAGATGTTTGTTAAAAAAAGTCACGGTCCCCGGAGTCCGTGGAGTGTAATTTTTTTAAATAAAAAAAAAAAAAAAAAACGTTTCTGATTTCTGATAGTGGAGATCTAGCGTGTGTACGGAACCGCCGCTCGCAGCCGCCGCCGGAGTGCCGGCGCCGGCCGGCCGCGGGCCGACCGGTGCAGTCATTACATCATCCATTTTTCAGTATGCTAGGTGAGCTTAAAGTTTCAGTTGTCGCTGCAGTGGTTAGTTAAAAGGTTATATAGTGCTCAGCATGATGCTGCTAATTTCTTAGCAGCACTGGTTTTAGCACTAACCTTCTGAGACGCACGGGACTGTTAAAGAAGACAGAGAAAGAAAATAGTAAAATAAATAAATAAACATTCACAGTTAGTAACAATTTTTTTTCTATTGCACGGCTGCCAAAATTCCAATTTGGTGTATGCTAACTAAGGCATGCCAAGTTAGCATACACCAAATCGAGTGCGATCGTGTGGACGCTATTTCACGCAGTCATCTTGTGCACTAGCTAGCTACAATTTGCATGCAGCGCACTAATATGGCACATTGCAAATTGAATAGGTAATGCAATGTCCGCTTTCCACTCCACCTAATCTGAGCACAAAGTACAGTCACGGTGTAAAAATGTAGCCTACTTACTTACAGTTTTATCTTGCACTAACTGCGCCCCGCGGTTTCACTTGCGGTTAAAAAGTATCCTATGTGCTATTCTAGACTATAATCTATCTCTGTGCCAAATTTCATCCAGATCTATTCAGCCGTTCTGGCGTGAAATAGTAACAAACATCCATCCATCCATCCATACGTACAAACTTTCGCGTTTATAATATTAGTAGGATGTTGTCTGTGTGCCCGAGTCCCCCCGCTCCGGCCCCGAGCCGGCCGCCGCAGTCAGTCGCCGGCGCGCGCTCGACTCGCCGCGCCGCCCGACGCTTCCTCGCGACCACGAACTGCGCCTGCGCGCTCACTTTGTGTGCTACTACTACTAGTGTCACTTTTCCCCGCCGAGCGCCCAGCGCCAACTGAACACCGAGATAACTCGTCCCAGCCAGCATGAGTAGCGCGACTCAATACAAGAAATCAAAGAGACTCTGCATCGTCAAGGGATGTGACAACCATGATGGAAAGGGCGTTTCACTCTTCAAGCTTCCTATGAATTCGGACAGGTAATATATCGCATATGTAATAATCGTCATGTAAAGGATAATATTTCTATAATGTAAGTAGGTATGTAATAAGGTATTTAATTTAGGTAAGTAAACCGTTTCTTAGGGTTCAAAGTCAAAATGGTAAAAAGAAACACTTATGGAGAGACTCCGATGTTTGTCTGTATGTCAGCGCCTATTATTTTTCATCAAAAGATAATTTATAAACTACCTAGTCAACCTACCTATGACTACTTATAAGTCTAGAGAAACTTCCGTACTGTTTATGAACGAAAAGTGATAGGCCAACTTTTTTATACTAGTGTATTCATTACAGTTTAAATTTAGTTTATTTCAGTCTTGCATAAATTTACAATACTTACTTTAAATTTTGTCCTTCAACTATTTACACGATAGTTATCATTATCTTTTCAAGCTAACATACGAATGACCACTTTCAATAAATATAAGAATTGCCTAAGTCCATGCTTATCTAGAGTTTTATCTACTCATAACTAGCTCCAATCTAATTTATTTGACACGAACCATAAGCCATTCCTCAGGAGAATCATAGCTGTATGTGCCCGATAAGCGAATATTTCGCTAGGAGTAGTTAAAACTAATTAAGCAAGGACTTAAGCAATTCTTATATTTAGCGCAAGTGGCTATATATCGTACAATATATCAGCCAATATAAAAAAAATATTTATTTATTACTAAAACAGTAGGGTCAACTGGTACAAATGTGGGGCAATTGCGCCTATAGAGAATTACTGACAGACCCTTCACAAATTAGGAACCATCTACATCTATTTTCTATCTTTAGTTACAATAATTTGTACTAGATGGCGTTAGTTTCCTATTATGTGAAAGGTTTGTCAGTAATTCTCGAAAGATGCAATTGTCGTGTGTGGGGACACGCATTTGTACCAGTTGACCCTATGCAATGTTTTGTTGCAGGTGCGTCCAATGGCTAAAAGCATTAGATAGAGAAGATTTAATAATCAAAGCTTTGTTTAGACCCCATAGTTACTCGGTTTGCTTCGAACATTTTGATAATGTTTCGTTTAAAAAAAGTCTTAGACAAGATGCAGTTCCAGTAAACGTTCGACAGCAGAAAAGTTTGCAGAGCAAACCAAATTTGAAAACGTTTGAGATGCAGTTTAGCGAGTACGTGTCGTCAGAGGGCAGGTTCAACTGGGACCGAGACGCCAGTACGTCAACTGAACCCGTGCCTCTAGCAACCGGAGCATCCAGCACACAGTTTCAGAGAACACATTCCACCTCAATCGGAACTCAGACAGAAGTAGAACCCGAACAAGCAGAGAAGAACACGGACTCTTCTCAATATTTGACTGATCTAATGCTTAAGGAGCGTAAGTATTTAGAAGAAGCACGGGTTGCTCAGTACAAATACATAAGGAATTTTGTTAGGAAAAAAGGACTAAGAAAACCTAATAGTTTACTGTCCCACCGCTGCACTGAAGACCATGCCTGTAAGAAGTTCTGCAAGTTGATTGAGAACCAGAAGAAGTTGTTGTAGAAGAAGTTGTAGCGCTAAGTTTTTCCACTTTACTGGAGAATATAATAACTTAGACATTATAAAAAGTGATGATGATGTTAGCCTAATCGCCTCTCAAGCCAGAGGGAGCGGGTTCGGACTCAGCGGAAAGCACGAACAAATTTGTTCACAGTGTGAACATGGGCGTATTTAATGTCACCTGCTACGTAACTGGAGCCAGGTGTATGGCGACAGGCTCGCCTCGTGTCACATTTGGGACAGGAATATCGTCCGGCAAAGTGTGGGTAATGTACACCTCTGCCAGTTATTATACTGGCAGAGGTGTACAGTATGTATATATAACAGTACTATGGATTAAAAATAACTTCACAGCCTTTTTATTTAAAAAAAATATGAGACAAGATGTTTAAACCCAACCCTAAATCGTAACTAATATTAAAATACGATTGTTTGTTTGTTTGCTTTTACATAATCTTCGTAGAATGTCTACCGTTTAGTAAACAAAAAAAAAAACTTAGTAGACCCACGAATGCGTCCCGCGGTTACCAGGCCTCAAAAATCCTAGATCCCTAAGATTTTTTAACTAACCGGGGCAGAAACTTGAGAGTAGCGCCTAGAACCCCCCCCCCCCCAAACCCCCTTCATCGAGGATTTCATAGTAGAAACTGACGTGGTTTTCACACATTATGATTTATGAAACGGGAATTACTCACGTTCGATTTAGTCGATTATTCCGACTATAATTTCAACCGCATTCGGCGGTCTTCATGTGGCCTAATTCATTCAAGGTACGTACATAGGTATAAGATTTACGAAATTTAAGTCAAATCTGTTCAGCCGTTTTTGCTTGATTCGGTAACAAACAAAACATCAAAACAACGAATGCATTTATTTATAAATGATCGAAGCATCGAATCTATGTTCTGCTGTGACGGTGGTTACTTTGCTTCCCGAGGAAGAGAGATAACAATAATAGATTGTATTGTGTCTGGAGTCAGGTCGAGATAAGACAAGAACCCTATAGGTCAAGAATTCAAGATCAAGGCTACTGTAAGATAGTAAGTAACAAAATAATAGATTGTATCGTGTGTGAGACTGGTCAAGATAAATAGCCGGCCACGCACGAAGGGTTCCGTACCATTAGGGCTGGGCAAAATACACGCTTTGCTTTAAAATACAAAATACAGTATTTTAGCTATTTTCAATTGAAATACGAAATACAAATTACAAAATACACGCAAAATAAGTAATCTAGACCAGCACGGGCTGAAAATAACAGTTTGTGTTGTGGCCAATTTTGTCGTACAGTATGCATAGCAGGTGCAGTGTTGCCAGCTCTAATAGCTGCTTCATCCATCATTACACTCTCGCCTCTTACTCACACCCACGAATGTATTTTAAAGCCTCAAGTATTTGAAATACTAATTGCAAAATACGTCGGCATCAGGTATTTGAAATACTATTATTAATATTAACTTTTATTATTGATATTTTAAGGAAGTAATGTATGAATACTATTATTATTAATATTTTAAGGAAGTAATTGAAATACGAATGCCAAATACTATCTATCACGGTTCATGAGACACAGCCTGGTGACAGACAGACGGAGACAGACAGACGAACAGCAGAGTCTTAGTAATAGGGTCCCATTTTACCCTTTGGGTAAGGGACCCTAAAAAAACCCTATGTGTCAAGAATTCAAGTTCAAGGCTACTGCAAGATTGAGATAACACGAACACGTACAGTTTAGGACTTCTTCAGTCTGTACTTTCAGCACTACCCTAAGTACACGATCGACCTCCCGTCGCGACAGGACTAGTATTTCCTCTGTGTCCTGGCTACAGATCCTGCATCATGCTGCGAACTGAGGCTGAAGATACCGGCGACTTGTCCGTATCTTAGTATCTGACAACTCCGAGTCTTGGCCACGCAGCACGGCCCTCTCGAGGAGTTCCGACGGTTTTTTCCACTTGCTCGTCAGACATCATTACGCCCGAGGCTCGAATCAAGCGGGTATCAGCTCCGTCGTGTTTTTTGCCCGCTCATTGTGAGTTAATATATGCAACATGGCCGCCTCGGGCAATGTAACCGCACTGCAGTACATAGGGTCACGTTGTCTGTAGGATACATAAATATACAAAGAGATTACCAACCAACGTTTTGTATCGTCAAAGGACGTTATCGGTCGGGACGGTCGGTTTAGATGGACGCACTCTTATACCGTAGCCACACGTTGGTTATTTTTGCATCAATCTATCTTGGGGCCAAGACAGCAGGACACCAATGTGTGTAGATGCCGTATCAGTCTTTGGACAGAGTGTTGGTATGGAAGTCAATGTGTCACGCAGTGATAAGGGCAAATTCAATAATCATTAAATATGCTAGGTTCATTATTGGCCATTTAAAATTGAAGCCAAGCTTGGATAAATATAAAACCAATGTGATATCGCGGCATTGTATGGAGTTACCTATGCTACGCGGATATAAGTTGATCGATCCTCAAAAATACGTCACTTTAGCCTAACCTGGAGCAAGTGTATAATTTCACTTGTGACATTTCTGAGGGCAAGATGCACAGACTGCACTTCGACTTTACTTTGATGGAAAGTTCGACTTCCGGCGAGATTCTTGCGTCAAAGTAAAGTCGAAGTGCGGTCTGTGAGAGTGTAAAGAGCTCAAACCCAAGCCTGTTCCTAATTCAGAATCGCGCAAGCTAGTGTACTGCCCCTCGAACGTACTACACAGATGATGTCATTGCAGCAAAAAGTCGAACAAAAACACG
The DNA here is from genome assembly GCA_911728515.1 of Peribatodes rhomboidaria. Lineage (NCBI taxonomy): Eukaryota > Metazoa > Arthropoda > Insecta > Lepidoptera > Geometridae > Peribatodes > Peribatodes rhomboidaria. The sequence goes on from OU452183.1 coordinate 238,592, forward strand.
CGCAAAAACTTTTGGCGAACAACTTCGATGATTTTTTCCGATTGAGACTTCAAGTGACAGCTGAACTACCAACTTGTGTCTCAAAGAAATGACAAAAAAATATTTTGGATTGGTAGGATTTTTTTTATGTTTATGGCTTTTAGAGATTTATCCTGGCATCATGTCGTGAAGACCATAGGCTCAAGTTTCAACCCCCGTATGCGACCGACTATGTATATGCTGCCTGTATATGCCTGCCCCTTCTAAATTTACCACTCATGTTGCAGGCATCGACATGACAAGATCCCCCTTATTTAAACGCTGTATAGTCTCGGAAAAGTTTTACAGAGGTTAGTCTTTTCCGAGTTACATTTTTGAAAGGAAGAGTAAGTAAGAACTAAGACTTATAAACGCCAAAGTTATAAAAATGACTATACCACTTTTTTCGAAAAAAGAACCACTACTCAGAAGAACAGGCAAGAAACTAAAGGATCTCGGACCTTTGGGACCTTACAGACGCAACCTTTGGATTAAAAGATTCCTCAGAAAACTTGATAGTTTGATTAGGAAGGAGGGTGTATAAGTATATTGGTGAAGAAATCAAGAAATTCACCACACACGTAACTTTTAAATATGCTTCTGAAATATTTTTTATTCAGATTCGAGTGCATAGACTGTTAGACGACGCTTTTATCTGTTCTGTGTTGTGTTTAAATAGAAAGTCTGTCACTGAGCGTTTACAGATGTATTCCAGCAACCAGAGGTGGCGAAAAGTAAAACACAATTAAAAATACAAGCAAGTGGGTAGGTATTGTTTAAAACCTGCGAGCTTTACTTTAGGTCAAACAGTCCTGTCGGATGGTAAACGAAATTATTCTGTTAAAAGGTTATAAAGTTAAAAAACTATGAAAAAGTTTGAGAAGAGTTTGAAGCATACCTACCATATATGTATATGTACATACATGATACACTATATTTGACCACAAGAAGAGATCTGTCCACACCTAGCCTAGGTCACCGGCAAAACATATTTCTATTCTTCATCTTTTATCCTCATCAAAATCGTTACGGCTGTCAATTCCCAGCTACCGAATGCAATTTGATCCAGCCAAATGGAGCCAAGTACAATTATAGCTTGCCTTTTTTACCAGCTGAAGGTCCGGCCAGGTCAGTTTTTGTGTGTCCATAGTTAATGTAGCAGTTTGCGATCAGAATAGAAGTGCTATGCACGTAGAGTACATTCGTTAGTCATGTTTAATAACGAGTAAGTACTCGTATGAAGTGGTTGCCGTCAATTAGTAGGTACAAAATGAAACGATAAGAAACAATGACAATTTACCGCTGCGGAAAATTTGATGGAAATGGCATTGCAATAACTTTGTGTCTCAGAAGAATACTAGCTCGAGGACAACATCCTGAATCTGTATGAAAACGGGAAGGGGGTTATTTCCAGCTTTGCAATTAGGCGATCACATACTGGAAGAAGTGGTGGACAGAACAGACAACTAGAGATATAAGGTTTAAACCAGCGGCTAGACCATCACTGGCCAGATGACTGTATAACACCACCAGGGCCCGGCCCGGCCCAGATAGGATGTAGATGGCAACGGAGTTAGAAGAGAAATAATTGTGGACGGAAAAGTTGAAAATCTTATTTTGATGTAGGTATTCAAACATTGCCTATTGCCTGGCGATACTTACGCTGAATGTTTTTTTCTTTAAAGAGAGTTAGTACTGGGGGCAATTCAGCTAACCAAAGCCGATGCTGAACTGAGCCGTTGCGTTTGTCACAGTCAACGGCTAACACACAACATGTCAGCTCGACTACCGGTGACATGTTTGTGAGACATTAGTGAGACTGCGAGCCTCGTCCGTTTTTTAATGCGGCAACGGTTTAGTTGTCGGATATGGTAAGCTGAATTACCCCTCAGATGTAGGTATCGTTCTCATATATACAGAGGCGAAGTAGTGTAGAGGTCGTAGGTACTGTACGGTTGCGTGATATACTCTGTTTATCTCCGGCTAGAGCTCAATGAAGCCGACAATGCCGTCACGGCGTCACTCCCACCATCCATCATCATCAGCGGCTTCCATCAGGCGAATTATTCCAATTGCTACAGTTCATTACCCCACCACCAGCCGCCGGCCACGTACAGACAGACAATAGGACGCTCCCAGCACATGGCAACTGCGCATGTAGCAGTCGCTTGGGATTTTGTCAAATTATGCTTTGGACTGTTAGAATAGGTATGGGAGTTATATCTTAGAGTAGTGCCAAATTTTGCTAAATCTAGGAGATTGTACCTATTATCCTAACAATAAAACCTTGCTAGAAAGTTAAGCTAAACTGAGCCAGAATTACTTTCGCATTTTACTCTTATAAATTAGTGTATAAACCTACTGTTAGTAAAACCAAATAGAATCTGTTTAGTAGTTAGCTAGACTCTACTTTTTGTTACCTGAATGGTGTATGAGATAGTATTTGGTGAAGAAAAGTGCTTCAAAACAGTCGTATACTCTCTAGCACACAAAAATCTGAAATCTGGGAATATCTTACTAATTGGCAAAGCGTTTTGTCTCAAATTACCAATTGAATTTCTCTTTAACAATGATTACGACAGAGTCCTTCGCCGGCCACTGATGTCAGCTCCAATTATATCTGTCACTCACAATGAAGTCGCACAACCTTGGAGCATGTCAAGTTCAGCCTGACCTCATCACCAGTATAACTTGAACTCTCTCACAAAACTCACCGATACACTTTCAGGAACATCGTCACAGATTACATGCAAGTCAGTGTGAAGTTTCGTCTGTTGCCGAGGTCTGCCTTCTGGTCGCTTGCGGAGTATTATGCCAAAAGCCAATTACAGGTTCGCTGAAGTAATTTGCTTACATCATGTCATTATCGTGGAAAATTGACGGAAACTTTCCATTTGGGAGTATTCCAGGGGTTTTGGGGATTGAACCAAAGGATTCATGTAATTGAATGGTTTGTAGGTAGTTAGTTCAGACTTATTTTGATTTTAACATTGATTAAAAATGGGCTTACGCTTCACGATAATATCATGACAAATGATGCGATCTAGAATAGAGCATGCTTACCTAGGTAGAAATTAATTAACTGCCTAACCTAATATTTGTATTTTTCGGGGAATTTGAATTGTGTGCAATACAGTTAGGTATACAATACAATAGCAATTTCGTCCGAATATTTAGGGTTTTAGCATATTTGCAATAATGTCCTTCTTATATTTCAAATAATTTCGGTGTGCCTTTCGGCATAGGCCTCCTCCAATTGTCTCCAGTGTGGCCCCAGAGTCAGCCGAATGTCGTCATCCCATCTTCTTGCTGGACGTCCCTGTCTTCTTGTGCTGTCTCTTGGGTACCATAGAGTTACTAGCTTACTCCATTTGTTTAGCTTGCAACGCAGCATGTGCCCTGTCCATCCCTATTTTTGATGGTCAAAACGAGCAAGAATGTCGGCAACTTTGGTTCTTTTTCTTATACCTCTATATATATAGTCTAGCCATAAGTTCTGTTACAAATGAAAATGCATTTATTTTTTTATACAGTAATGTAATGTTAATAAAAGTTATATGTACACATGTATTGAAGTCTTAACAAAAATATAACTATTACTTTATTAAAAATGACCACCTTTGGCATTGATACAAGCCTTTAGTCGGTCTGGCCAAGAATCTATAGATTTACGGACTGTTTCCATGGGAAATTGAGCCACTGCTTGCTTCAAAGATTTCTTAAGTAACTCTATGTCGGCGTGTCGTTTAGAGCAGGCCATGCCCTCTAAAACTCACCATAATTTGTAGTCCTGGGGGTTTAGATCTGTTCTAGAGGAGGGCCAGTCTTCAGTCCTTATAAAGTCCGGAACATTGGCTTCCAGCCAGGCTTGGGTAGTTCGCGCCTTGTGACCAGGTGCAGAGTCTTGTTGGAAACTCCACGGTAGATTTTTAAAAAGTGTATTGCTAAGGGGTTTTACAACACCATCTAAGACGGGTCTCTTGATACACTTTGGCTGAAGTTTTCACCCCTTTTTCACAAAAATGAAGCTTTGTGACGCCGTGATAGGATGCCGTGATTTCCGAGTGCTTAGTGTGAGTTTTTCTTACTTTTCGATCGCGTAAAAGTAACTCCAATTTGTATGAAAATTAAAAAGCGCCACCTAGTGGGAGTAATGAGAAACCGCAATCGTGAGTGCGAGTTTTTTGTTTACTGCCAACATTGACATGATAAATTTACTTTTTCACGGTGAATTTACGCGAATCGAGTGACAAGCTCGATTGGCACTCACACTCGCTCGTTTTTGATTGTCGATCCGTGTGACGTAAACTCTTGTTTAACTTTACCTTTTAGCTTTACGCTGTAGTAAAGTTATTCGATTTACTTTGAGCAACTCACACTAAGCACTCAGACCACTTCCGTAGCTTCCGTTTTAAAGCTGTGAGCGTACACTTTGTCGTTTTGCTTGTTGTAGTGCTTTTCTATCGTGAAAATTTTTACGTCGGTAAAAAGGATATTTCTGTAACTTTCACCTGCGTAACGGGATAGAAGACGTTTTGATCTATCCACTCTCTTTAACTGCAGCGATTGATTAAGGACATGTCCTGTATATCGGCGATAAGCACCAAGCTTCAGGTCTTGTTTTATTATACGCGACAGAGCCCTAGCGGGTATCTTCATTTCTCGCGATAAGATTTTTTGTTTCCTTATTGGGTTTCGGCGAACTCTGGTTTTAACAGCATTAACAGCCTTAGTAGTTCTCATCGCACGCGGCCGCCCGATCTTTTATGGTCTTCAACAGAGGAAGTGTCGGTATATCTGTCGATACTACGACATACGAACATACGGCTGATACCAAGATTTTGAAGAGTCTTGAAAATGACCGACGTTTCCATACCCACTTTGTGCAACGCAATCACTGCAATCCTGTTTTCTTTAACACCCCATTCCATGTTGTAAATTTAATAATAATCACGAAAAATATATTGAAATGGTGGGAAATTGATTGTAGTTTTCGACATAATATTCCAAATAACGCTTTCCAAATTTAAATGCAAAAAAAAAAATAAACGAAGGAGATATTGTAAAAAACTAAAGAAGGAGGTGTTGTAAAGAGATATTGTAACAATATTTATGGCCAGACTAGTTAAATTTGTTATTTTGTCTTTTAGTTAATTCCTGGCATGCTTCTCTCCATCGCTAGTTGTCAACAGTTAGCTATGTAGTATTTGTACCATACCACTGACGTAAGTGTATCGAGTGGTCGGTTCGTAACCAGATAGGTCACAGAATAGCTCGTAGTCAGTACGGTAAGCCTTCACCTTGACCGGTGGTGGGTCTTCTTTACTTAGCTAACTATACTACTATTAATACGGTTACACATTCAACTTATTTTGATGCATGTGTGTGATTGTGTGTGTGTGTGTGTGAGTGTGGTATCATGGGAGTAAAACGGGACAGTGCGGGAGCGTGAACCCGCAACGAGTGGGTTCGAATCCCGCTGGCGAGGGTATTTTTAAACTGCTGTACATAAATCTCATCTCACTAATATTAATATATGTAATTGATATAAATAGGTATAAATGCGAAAGTTTGGATGAATGTATGGATGGATGGATGTATGGATGTTTGTTGCTCAATCACGCCAGAACGGCTGAACGATGAAATTTTGCACAGGGATAGATTATAATCTAGAATAGCCTGTACTGAAACCGTATGGCGCAGCTAGTGTATTATAAATGCGAAAGTTTGGATTGATACATGTATGTTTGTCACCAAATAAGGTCAGATCGGCTGAACGGATCTTGATGAAATTTGGCACAGAGATACATAAATTAGATTACTAGCTGCGCCCCGCGGTTTCACCCGCGGTTAAAAAGTATCCTATGTGCTTCATCTCAGCGAGATGTTACAAGAGGAGTGCCGCAGGGATCTATATTAGGTCCTGTTCTGTTCATTCTCTATACTGCAGACATCGTAAACAGTATAAAGTTTTGCAAATATCATATCTACGCAGATGATATTCAGATTTATTTGTCTTTTAAACCTGAGTTGGTAAAGTCGGCTGTTAGTAAGATAAATGAAGATTTGAAAAGCATTCAAAATTGGGCAAGTCGTAACTCGTTACTATTAAATGCAAAAAAAACCAAGTAGGTACATGATATTTGGTTCTAAAGTCCAAATACATAAAACACTGTCACTTGACCCTAAAGTTGAAATTAATGGTGAAATGATCGAACGTGTCTTAGAAGCAAGAAACTTGGGTCTTGTTATGGATGAACGTCTTAGGTTTGAGAAACATATATGCGAAGCCGCGCGTAACTGTTTCTACAGGCTTAAGGTATTATATAAAATTAGAAACTACTTAAGCGTCGACTTGCGTGTAAAATTGGTTGAATCCCTTATTCTTTCAAAATTTAACTATCTCGACACTGTATATGGACCTAGACTACTTGCAAAGACAGCTACACTAATTCAAAGAGTTCAAAATGCTTGCGCCAGATTCTGTTTTAATATTCCTCCCCGAAACCATGTAACACCAGTACTAAATAAACACGGCATAATGAAAATGAAATATAGACGAGATTTACATTTTGCAAATCTAATGTTTGGTGTTGTCAAAACTTCTAAACCTAAATATCTATTTACTAAACTTGATTGGTCTCGTGATCATCATCCGGTTGCTACGCGAGCATCATCTTATCTGCTACGCACTCCTCGTCATGGGACAGCTGCATTTCGTGGCAGTTTCCGATACTGTGCCACGAAATGCTGGAACAACTTGCCCCCTCCGTTACGCAATCTGAACGCAACAACATTTAAAATAAGTTTTAAAAAGTATTTATTGAGTGTTCAGTTGTCTTCTGAATAATTGAATAATTCTTCTTTCTCGTGTATGATGCTGCGTTTCTTATATTCTTATATTTTGTTGTGTTAAACTTTATTTTATTGGTTTTTTATTTTATTTTATTGTACTTTATTCTTACTATTGTTTTCTTATTTTTTTTGATTTTTATTGTTTTTTAATGGCAGGTATTCACTTGATTTTCATATTTCATATTGTTTTAGTATTTTTCTTGTTTTCATTTTTAAAGGACAGTGCAGTTTAATTGTATAAAATATCGATTATATGGTAACACTTGACTGTACAAAACGAACAGTCTGCACTGAAGTCATAGGAAGCAGTGATTAATAAATTTAATGAGATCCCGGCAGGTCACCGACCGAGGTTTCAATTGAATTTCACACAAAAGACGATCCCAATGAAAAGTGACTCAACTCACAACTGCATTTGAACAAAACGACTCGATTTATTCTTCTATTTAAAGAATATAGCAATAACTTCTCAAACAAAGCGTCCAACACATGCGGTAAACTAACTTAAATCTGCACACAAACAGGCCAAAATCACTTCTATTTGCATTAAAATACAAGCTGTACATATGGTATGAATGTTGTTTTGTAAGTCGACAAAGTTATCCTACCTTCAGCTAATTAAATTTAAACTTTATCCCTTAAAATTTAAAAGCTTTTACAATAGTTCAGCGAGGGAATGTTTAGTTTAGTCCGTCGCTTGGATGCGCGTGATATAACTCGCGATGTCTTGTACGTCGTCATCTGGTGGCTTACAAAAGACATTATAAGGGTTTGGTCATACTTACGCGACAAAGCCGTCAAAGAAGCGGACAAGAAACCCGGGTGCGTCTGTCACGCATTGATTACGCTCGTCGTGTCGTCTCTGCCTCGCTAAATATAGTTAAACTTACCGAAGATGTTTTTCATTATTTTAAAATTCAATAAAGATTATTGAACACTGAGAATATTTGTGTGCGTGACCTGTTTAATACAATTTTAATGTACATTCTACGAAGTCTACGACATTGTCAGCAAAACAACAGCTGTAGCTCGCTGCTCTACTGACGCGTCCGCACCGCAGTCGCGCAGATTGAACCGAATCTTTATGATGTAATGTGTGAAATATATTATCGTCAGTTAGGTAAGTTTTTATACCGCTTTATGGGCAGTTAGGGTTGTTTATAGGCGAGAGGATTGGCAGTGTGGGTTTATTTGGCCCATGTTAGCTTACGAGTTACGGGATTATGCGCCAGTGGGGTTAAGTTATGACAGTTTACACGGCGATATCAAATACGGTGGTTTTCTGTTCTTGTTACATTTCGTGATTTATTGGAAGGAAAGCGGCTGTGAATCTTGCTGTTTACTGACTTTTCTTGCAGTTTCTTTTGAGAGTATTGTCGATAGGTTATAGGCTCCAGTTTAGTACAGGTAGTATTATTTTGTTTCCATATTAACATTATACTTTTATCACAATTTTTTTCTAATACTTTAAATGCTAATAGTTTAAATCAACTCTTACTACTCTACTACTCTAAGACAAAACTAAGACAATTATTATTGGGAGTTCCCGTATGATTTCAAAAATCGACTGGTTCCACCTTCCTCAAGTTATCTTCGACGGAGTTTCCATCCCCATTAGCGAAACAGTAAAAAATCTGGGAATACTCATGGACCGACAGTTTTCTTGGAATCCACAATTGGCTGAAGTCAGTCGGAAACTCTTTGGATCTGCAGCTTCCCTTAGAAGGTTGCGTAACTTCCTTCCTATTACTACCAAAACTGCACTCGTAAAATCTCTCCTTTTCCCAATATTGGACTACGCAGACGCCTGCTATTTGGACTTAACCGAAGAGCAACTAGACAAACTTGAACGTCTTCAAAATTTCTGTATTCGGTTCATATTCGGTTTAAGGAAATATGATCATATTTCTGAATTCCGCCAAAAGCTCAAATGGTTACCAATTCGCCTTCGCCGTAAATCTCACATCCTTTCCTTCCTCTTTAAAATCTTGTTTTTTCCAACTATCCCTCTGTATCTCAAGGAGCGCTTTGAATTTATTCAAGGGCACTCCGGTTCTTTGAGATCTTCTCGTGACCTCAAACTTAAGCTCCACACATCATCCCACATAAATCAATCATATAGTAAAGGGTTTACTGTGCAAGCTGTCCAGCTGTGGAATGAGCTGCCTGTTAGCATCAGGCAGGCCCAATCACTGCCCATTTTTAAAAATCTCGTTTATAATCATTATTTCGCTCTTTAATAATTCGGTACGCATAATAGTAAATTATATATTTGTATTTGTATTGATATATTATTATATTTATTTATAATATTTATGATTATTCATATATATTATACTTATTTTTGGTTATTTATTTAAGTACTTATTTTTATTATTATTATTTTAATTTAGTTTGATGTACACCACCTACCCTTTTCGTTGTTCCATAAGTTCCTGTCCATCCAAAGGTTACCTGGAAGAAATCGCTTTAGGCGATAAGGTCGCCCTTGTACTGCCGAAACATGTATTTTATAGTTTTTAAGTTTTTCATGTAGTTTTTGGTGTGCAATAAAGTTGTATTGTAAATATTGTATTGTATTGTATTGTATTGTACTCTTATGAAGAGTTACTTTGTTTCACAAATGAAGGTACAAATAGAAGTCATTGTAAAAGATTTCTCTTAAGCCCTAATTTGGAGATTTCTCGCAGCGACTGCTAGTTCATTACCATCGCTAGCTTGTTGCGTGCAACTCATTACTCTCCGGCTCTGCAGACTGCGGAGTAGGCGCGGTACCGGAGTACAGCCCGGAGAGTACAGCCTCGGAACAGCACACCTCATTCGCCTCGTAATCTTTCGCGCGCGTAATTTGACTAACACCTGCACATTACCGGTATAAACCGGATAAAGATATGTACAGGGTGCTTGGATACCTCGACAGTAAGGGCTTCTTCTTTGATATAAGGCTAAGACTAGAAAACGGCTTCAAAATAAATGATTTAATTTTAAAGTAGGTATTTAGTTAAAACATATTAGACATACAAAACGTAAAGTACGTACGTACGAGTAAGTACTTCTAATGTGGAAAAGATGGCGGTGTATTGCCTTAAAACACGCAGACAAGAGTTTCGGAGTTTTTTATGCTTTTTTAGAATGGTTGAATAAAATGAGAATCTATTTCCTATCACTACAATAAGTGAGTTTTATTCTTAAAACCTTGTAGTTGGAATAAAATTTCACCAAAGTTAGTTTTGTCTGTCTCTTTTTCTGCCATTTTTGTACCAACTCGAGATTATGAAGTTAAATGTAGGTATATCAAAAATCAGCGGTCATCAGCTTTGCATCATTTTCCATGCTATAATAGTAAAGGTAGCTCGTACTGTCCCCAATTAAACTTCCACCCTGTATACCGGAGAACACCGGTTAATACCGCGCCGGGCCGGTTCGAGGCAGATTATACCGGTTTATCTAGCGAACGCGGGCGTCATTTGTTTGGCTCGTTAACGCTATGGCTGCCATTACTCGCTGAAACAGAAACTGGTTGAGGGCTTCGCGAAATTATAACTCGAATTTAAGAAAATTACCAGCGGAATTAGACGGGATTTCAGTTTTGCAGACTTACAATTTTTGCTAGAACTTGGCGGATTTTTTAAAAGAGGTGTATTTTTGTTTAGACGTGCAAACACTTTTTTAAACAATTTGTAATGGAAATCACAATAAGTTAAATATCAACCAAGAAAAGAAGAACATTTCTCGAACTGCTCACTTTATATAAACATGTCTTCGTATTTTTTATGGAAAATGTTTGTCAGCCCTGCCGTAATCTGTGAACGTCGTTACGCAGCTTATATACCTAGCTATGTACTGTGTAGGTGGGTAATGTACTATAGTAGTGTGTACACAAGCCGTAATGTGCGGTTTTCTACCCTGGATTCAATTAAACGGTGATTGGTTTCCTTTGGGACTTGCTAATGAGGTTCGGCTCATTTAGACATGCACCTACTTACCTTATCATTTCACACTTTACTTTTCAGTTTGCGATAATATACAGGGTTATCCGTTTAGGGTGTACCAAGCCGAACGGGGGTCATTGTATCCGTCATTATGAATAACTTTTACTATGGCAATATTCGCGTTTATAATATTATAATACTTAGTAGGATGAGGTTTCTTTGGCACGGCGTACAGCCTAAACAGCTTGATGGGTTTCGACATGTGAGGTGTCATTTGAATCGTCTTGATAGTGGAAGTGACATAGGGTACAACATTTTGCAGTCAGGTTTTAAAAAAATATTGTTATTAAATAGATATTAACACTCAGACATGGAACAAACACAAATGTTAATCACATAAATGTTTGCCTTAGGTGGTAAACGAACTTATTTTTTTACAACAGACTAGGCATGCGTTTGACCACTGACTCGCCTGATGGGAAGCGTCGACGTGATCGAAAGTGTAACACGCTTGCCTAGGAGATACCTATTCACTTAAACATCCCCGGATTGTATTTAGGTGGAAAGACAGACGCAGGCAACGAGTTCCACACCTCTGCAGTCTTCTTAATCAATCAATCTTATAATCAATTTCTAATTATGTAATTATAATTATTAGAAGTTAACGGTGGAGATACCATTTCCTATTTTTGTAGATACTTAGTTAGTAGGAATAAAAATGTAAGTAGAAAATAATCTGAAACAAATTGAGCTCTGAGCCGTCGAGAACAAGATATATAATTAAAATTGATGGACGCCCCGCACTGGAGAATAAAAATTAAACCTAAGCCAGAGAACACACGAGTGTAATGTTAAATGTACTAATTTGTTACAACTCTGATAAACTTTTAAATCACCGATTTTTAGGGTTTCGCATCCAAAGGGTTAAACGGAACCCTATTACTAAGACTCCGCTGTCCGTCAGTCTGTCTGTCTGTCCGTCTGTCACTAGGCTGTCTTGAACCGTGACAGTTAGACATTTTCGCAGATGATGTATTTCTGTTGCCGCTAAAACAATAAATACTAAAAAAACTAAAACCGGCCAAGTGCGGGTCGGACTCGCGCAAGAAGGGTTTCGTACCATTTTTTTATAAAAACGACTAAAAAATCATGTCTGTTGTACGGGAGCCCCGTTAAATATTTATATTACATACCTTAATACTTCCAACAAAGTGTTTTTTTTTGCCGTTTTTATAGAAACACCCTTCGTGCGCGAATTCGACTCGCACTTGGCTGGTTTTTTTATATCGACGGTAAATAGAAATATGTACCTAGTTTGTTAACCTACAGTAGAGAGTGCGGGAGGTAGAGAGGGAAAGAGATAAACAGAGTGGGAGAGCAATATTGTATTATCATTTCACTTATGTAGTTAGATTAGTATTATTTAACGTATGTTCATTATTAGATATGTAGAACACCACAAAAGAAGCCGAGATGATGCTACTGCGTAATATTTCTTTAGCTTGAAAATAAAATTAAAACTCACAAAAGTCGTGTGCTCTCGCCTTCCCATACAAGATAAACGATAAACCCATGGCTATTAATTCCACGGGATACAAATAAAAAATAAAGTTGAAAAAACAAGAAAATTAAAAAGTGTTCGGACCGGTCCGCTACCGGGCGTGGGTGCCTTAAGGCGATACTCACACACGCACACACACAAGCTCACGCGCACACGTGCACGCCTTTATAAAACTTGTAACGAAAAAAGCTTTAGAGGTTTCCTTTTGTAGTTTTGTAACAAGCACAATAGGTATCACACTAATATTAGAAATGTGAAAGTTTTTAAGTCTATTTGGGAAAGTGCCACTTTGTCAAATTATGTGTCCGCCCTAGGGCACAAAAGTGCACTTTACGTGTTAGGTTGTTTAATACAATAAACAGATTTATTTGATAAAATTTGGCATGCATGGAGGTAGCTTATATTCTGGATTAATACATGGCTACTTTTGTATCCCTACTGGCACCAGGGGTACGAGTAATGACATTAAATTCAAATCGGTAATTTCCATACAAATTTGTCGAATTAGTCGATTTGAAACGTCAGTTTAAATATGCGTGCTCGCACCCCTGGGCCAGCTACTCGGCTTAAACGATTTTTCTAATACTTATTATCTAAAAAAAATAACTGTTCCTGTAGGAAAGCGGGTGATACCGCAGGACGCTGTTAGTCTAGCTAGATAAAAATCAAAGGTCACACACACTGTAGTACCATCGTAGAATGCTCTGACTCTGATCCTGGGCTTACGACAACTCACTAACACAAGGAACTGTTGAGGTCACACGATTTTGACAGCGGCTTACTCCCAACGACCACCACAAAACGGCCACCAGTGGTGGTTGTTCGAACAATGTTTTAATTTTTGTCCCAAATGTCGCTAGTGCGGCTTGTTGGGGCATAAAATTATTTTTCTCGCATTGATAGAAAGATACGATTATAATCTTAGTTGAGTGTTCACCATTATAATAAGCTAAACAATTTAAATTTTGTTACCGAATTAAAATATTTTGTACAAAAAAAATATTGTATTGTTGTATAATACCTAAGGTTAGAAAAATAGCTAGATAATGAGCAAGTCAAAAGCTGTTTTGCTCCCTAGAGCGAGCTGCCTTGCGGTTGTACTGCGTATACTTGTACAGTATACCTATTTTTTTATTTTATTATGTCACTGTGTGTACCCAGGCCGGCCAGCTTCCTGCCAGAGAAGCAACAACCTGTCTGCAAGCCCGTTATGAGCTCATGATGGCCGGCCGGCCTGGACGGAACCAATATTTATGGACCGTTCTCTAACTAAAACATTGACATTAAATTATGTCTGTTTACTTTGGTTGCTTGTCATCTGGGACCGGGAGAATAGAGCTACCTGATAATGTATACCTACAGCTTTCAATCTACCAAAGATGATACAACCAGATGATCGCGCGTGCTGATATTATACATATCTAGGTATGTATTACGATTTATCCCTGCCTAAATATTTTCCAGGTAAACGTTAAGCAATTACGGTTAGGATTATATTAATGAAATGCACTTATAGTTCAAAACATTACAACAAAATTAATTACTTTTCACAAGAACCTAAATAAAACACAAATTGATACATAAATCAATACTATTACCTTATCATTTGGATGTTTTCGACAAGGCAATCTCAAAAAAAATAATGACCACGTAAGTAAATAATACATTTTTCGTCCGTCAGGCGTTCGTGCAACAAAGAAAAAGGTCATAAAAGTCGTTACGCCCTTATATTTCCCCGTTCCGCCCTTCGTTGTTCCGCCGGCGGCTGTTTCCAGCTCACTGCAGCGCAAGTTTTAATGAACGCAATGTAACGCTAACAGCACGGCGCAGCGCAAAGTTATGTTGGCCTCTGTTTACTCTGACAACACGCCGCAGCTTCATTTACAAGCCCTACTTACTTAGCAGTCGGCAATATGCATATTTCTGCAATGTATTGCTATATGAGCTTGTGCTCTGTAACTACGATATACCCGTATGGGCAGTAGGTTAATTCAATATAAAACTTGATAATGTAACACCAGTCACTAAAACCTACCACAATTGTTAAAAATGCGAATTAGCAACAACAAGTAATTAACATAACATAATTATCGTCACGCCTTTCCCCAGAAGGGGTTGACTGGTAGAGGTGTATTGCAACACACACAGTTCGCCGGACAATATTCAGACCAGACAGACAGATGACTGGGGACGAGCCTGTTGCCAAACACTGGGCTTGAGTTATGTAGCCACAGATCATTATAGCCCGTAGTCATTGTATATAGCAGATACGCTACATAACTGGAGCCCGATAAATACGCACATATGCCCCCTTAGCAATAAACGTTTGTTATCCTCGAAATAGTTATAGTGTTTAGTTTTTTCCTTTTTTTAATTTTTAATTATTTAGCCGCTTGCTTGCCCGTGTCAACTAGTAGTTAACAAATCGAGAATTTAGAAATGTCCATGTCAAGTAGTAGTTAACATAACCTTGAAGTCAGCTTTGCCCGTGTCAACTGGTAGTTGACATTGCATTTCACTCAGCTATGTCCATGTCAACCTGTGGTTAACATCGCTCCCGCCGTCGAAAAATCGGTTTCTACCCGTCTTTATCGATCCAGGGCCTAATTTGTATTATTTGTCCCGTTTCTTCGTGAAATTTACCGTCCACACAACCAGTCGAGCATCCAATGATATTTGTGCATTTAATAGCCTTGTTAAGTTAAGATAAATTACGCCGCGCGGCGCCAGATATTGGTATGGAAACAAAGGCCATTTAAAAAATAAATATCTATGAACAAGTGATCATTTTTGTTTCTTATTCTATTATTTATTATATTGACAACATAATCAAAGAATAAAAACCATATGTCATCGCTTTTATTTTTGAGGTATGAACTTTTGAATACAAGACGAGCTTCAAAACGCCCTACTTCTAAGTTCAGCACAGCATAACTCTGCACCAAAGTCATAATTTGATAAACAAAAGATAACATTGTTTAGGTCGTTTCATAGTGAACATAAATATATATAACACTTGAAACTTTTTTAAACAAATTGAGTCACAAGAAACGATTTTGTGAAACCCGACCCGCGCGCTGACGGCGCAAAAAATGGCGGGGCAAAGTGGGGTCGTCACGTTTTTTTCGTGGGACATTTGAGATAGGCACGCGCTGAGGGCCCGGGCAAAGGCGCGTTGCGCGCGGACCCCCCATGGGCAAGCAAGCGGTTAGAGGCTATCCAACGTTTATTGTTAAGGGGAAATTGTTAACAAATGAACATAATAATTGTGCGTGTTATGAAAGGAATTATCGATAAATTCTGATTCCTGATATCTGACCAAATTGCACCCTCTGAGAGGTTTGTTGCACCCTCTGCTCGAGAGGCTTACCTTCTTCCAACTATAGTGTTTCTGTTCGTTTGTAACGTTTACCATCAAAATGCCTGAAACTATCTTAATGACAGGCCAAAAGGTCTGATCTGTGTTAACAAAGGAACTAATTTAATCTAAGCGGTGCCAATCATGTCATTTCACTCGTACAATTGCATAATATTGCTAGCGTGAGTGAGAGGATATAATCTGCGAAGCTTCGTTTAGATTAGTTTCTTTTGATACATAGAATTTTGATTTAAGGGATTATAAGAAAACTAGGAAACAACGCGTTAAACGCCATAATTCAAAAAAATCAAGGTACTGTCTGTAAGGTTAATGGCTTACCACAACGATATTTTACTGAATTTCATTAGAATGATATTACGTACTGTTTCTCCAGTCGTGAGGATTCTTTATGTAGATTAAATTTAGGCTTACGAATGTTCTAGACCCGCTCGAACACTGGAGGTAATGGAAAAAGAGAAAAAAAGAAATAACGTCTAGCAGAGAATAAAATTCAGAGATAATTCTAATTTGAAAACAGCTATTGAATTTTCAGCGTATACTCTGTAAATGTGAAATACTTAAGAAAGTTGATAAAATCTATAGAAGCGGGTTTCGTATCTTTTTGCGTATATAGGCGAATTGGTGAAAATATTGTGTTGCAACTTACCAACAGATTGTTTTAATAAAGAGGTTACAGAATGGTTTCAAAATAACGTGACGTGTGAGACTAGGTTAAGTGTCTGATAAGTTCAAAGCGACCTACCTGCTGGCAGGCTAGTGGTCAATCCTAGTGTGAAACATTTTTTTTTTTTTTTTTACGTACAATAGGTCGGCGTTTGACCACCAACTCGCCTGATGTTAAGCCGCTTAAAGGCCTCCGCTAGGCCTTAACTTTTCTTTTACAAACAAATGGTAACTACACTTTAACGTGTTATTAGGTACAAGACAGCGTTCGATAGTTAATGGCATTCATGGTCAGTGGTCACCCATCTGAAAACTGTCCGCATCGTTCGTAGCTGTATTGGGACTGGGAAGTTGAGTCGCCACAAGCTCTACATTAGTAGAAATTATATTCCACTAACGGACGTACAAAAGCTCGAGGGCAACACAAAAACTAAACCTATTCCGAGATGTTATATTCCCTGTCCATATATCAAGTGGAAAAAAGCAACAGAACCTCGGGATGGTCCATAAACATACATTCTAGAACTACGACCGGTTCGTACGAGTTGTATCGCTGTCCCGGTCTGGCGCGGGGCGAGTGAGGGGGAGGCACGAGGGTGCGGCCGGGCCCTGTAGGAAATGATCTCTTTGTTCTTGGGATAACGCTCAAGGGCTGGGAGACAAGCCACGTCGATACTTCACTACGAAGAAACGTTTATAGAAAATACTCTAAGTGTAACCAACAAGCCTCAAAAGTTAAAGCCTAACATCCTGAGCAATAAACGCTGTATAGCCTCGGAAAAGTTTTCCAGTGCCTTGTAATTTTCTTTCTTTTACGTTTTTGAACTCGACTGAAAAAGACAAAACACTGCATAACTATTTCGAGGCTATACAACGTTTATTGCTAAGGGGGAAAGTGTCTTAATAAATCATCGACCGAGCGAGTGTTAGCGACCGAAGCGTCTCTGCCTTAGCTTCGACAAAAATGCTTTCGTATGTCCGACTGCTGTCCGGATCTCTGTCTTCCTCTACAGGTCGCAGTTCGTAACGTCGAGGACACACGTCGGCCGCGAGCTCTACAGCTTACAGTGACACTAATTTTAGTAACCCTAAACTAATTATCTGTCTTAATAAATGTAATAATTAGTTTTTTTCAATGAAAATCGTTGGGTCAATTAGTAAGTAGTGTATTGCAAATTTTTTTTTTCTCAAGCAACTTCGGAATATAAAATATTTAGTGAAGCATCCGTGTTATTGTGCTTGTTGCCCCTTTTGTATGTGTGGTGTTTTTAGTTGATAAGTATGATTAAGATTCCCTTTGCTTCATTTAAATCGGCAACGTTTTTGGACTTGTAGAACATGTGAAAAGCTACGTATTACTACATCTCATTACAGGAGGCCTACCATGACAACATATTGTCATGATGGTTACGTGTTGTTGTCGACGCTGCCGTGGATCGTGTCGCCGCGCGATAACGTTCATAGTCGTCGACAACATCACGTAACCATCATGGATATAAGATGTAATAAAATAATAAATAAAATAAAATAAAATAAAAATGTCACGGTAGCCTCCCGGTACAACACGACTTCTAATATCAATGTTTGCAACAACATGGGGTTTCAACAAACATCGAAGGGTTCGCATCGCTTTCCCTTCGTGATTCGCCGAAGGTATTCTGCTAACGAAGGAGCAGTGTAACGAAGGACCGACTTGCATACTTACGGTCCTTTGTGTCTCCTGTCGCGGACAAAGAAAAAAATTACATGGAAAATGGACGTTTTTTATTTGACATAAGTATCAACCTACGTATTGGGTATTTTTTTGTTGCTGAGACATGCCCCCTACATAACTCTAGTAAAATAAATAAGATATGAATATAAATTCCGGAGTTGACTTAAAGCTTCTCGAGTAAAAAAGTAGAGAGACAAGTTATTTATCTTGAAATTGCTCGAGAAGCTTTTTTCTAAGAACTCTGTTCATTACTAAAAATAATTTAAAATAATATTATCTCTAGAAATGATGTTATTGAAAAAGAGAATTTCGAAATGAATCCTTTAGCAATATAATAGCCAGCGGTCGTTTGATCCCTCAGTTCCTCTCTCCGCATGACTACACTCCGACATTACTTGAAATTCACTAAACAACTAAAACAAAGCCCAAAACTAACTTAAACATAACAATAACTTAAAACTTGGGCAGTTTTCATTAGCAGACACAGACGCGACCGGCCCTCGAGGATAATACTCCGAAAATATCTCAAACACACCAAAAACAGTCCAAAAATATGGGCAAGAATCGCGTCAAGTTGAAACCCAGGGGCGCATTACCAACTTAACTAGTTTAACTTGTTCAAGTTAGTGTAACTTAGATGGGAGTTGGGGTAAGCGGTGACAGTTCAGGAAATAGAGGCCCTCTGGGCTCCGCGGGCCGCAGTGCCTGGGCTCGCCCACCCGTGGATGCGCCCACTACACGAACACACTGAGGACCCTGCGGAGTGGCCTGGGCCTTCTATGGCTCGTGTCTGTTCGTCGCTTGTTTCATGAATTTAAGCTCAACCGATTGTGACGAAGTTTGGCAAGGGAGCTGTGTTCATTATAAACCCGCCATCACACTGGCGTTAGTCGTGCATGCAGTCAACTAATCTAACGTTTGCCTCGTGTTTAAAATATCTTCGAGATTTCAACGTTGCGTTGTGTCTTGTTTCGTTGTAGAGAGGTGGGGTCTATAGATCCCCGGCACTGTATAGTTGAGTGCAGGGCGTCGCGGCGGCGACTAACTGTTATGATAAGCATTAGTGATAATTAGTGGCTCTCGGGCACAGTTTGGAGCGCAACGTAATTATATCGTGTATATGAACCTACGTAGTTACTGGTATGGACAATTTTATTAGTTGTATAACTATGTAGTTTGCTTTGATTTAACTTCTTATAAGTACAAAGCTACATTTTTCTTTGGCACCCATGTTTTTATTCCATCCAAGGGTTGTCTGGAAAAGATCCGTCTAAAGCGATAAGACCGTCCATTGCGTCTATATTTTTGGGTGTTTAGTTTAGATTTATATTGTTACGTAAAAAAAAATTGTATTGTATTATAAGGCTCGCTAGAGTTGAGACTTCAAATTCAGCACATTACGTTTCGATTGCTATACAGGTTTGGTCAGTTCTGCTGTACTCACTAGATCTGAGATCTGAGTGAATCTATAAAAAAAACCCCACACAACTGCAGACTATAACAAGGTATATGTAATTAGATAGGTTTGCAGACCAATTAAAACAGATTTTTTATTTGCTCCGAGCTCTATACTATGAGCTACCTGTAGGATAACAGATCACAGGTGCAACTGCTGACGCAGCTAGCGAAGAGAGTTTCTATATCATGGTACTTGGTACATTTCTGTATCTAACTGTACAGTGCATTGTCCAAGTCATAGGATATTAGGCGGGCTCGCTCCACGCTGGACAAACTGAGCTCCGAGATAGAGCTAATAGTGCATGGGACGGCGAGCGGCGCCATACCATATACATAGTGACGCGAGTCATGAATGTAATCCCTCACCACAAGTTTTGATGCACGAAAACTTGAATCGTTTTCGTTTGGCTCCATACATTTAGCCCAGTTCCTTTACGTTTACTGAAATGTATGGAGCCAAACGAAAACGATAAAAGTTTTCGTGCATCAAAACTTGTGGTAAGCACTAAGCCCCCAGGACATAGGGTGTACAATGTACATGTACATACTGAATGTACCTACTATGTATATATATGTCTGTATATGCCTAGCTACGAGTATATGCACTGGTGTCGGATAGGATCTGTAACCGAGTTACGGAACAACGACTCCGCTGATGAGGGTCTGATCTAGGTATTTATTATGATTAATGAATGAAATACGTTATTTGGAGGCTCCCTATAGATTACAAGTTTGAGTAACTAGGTAGAAAAAGTAGTTACATAGTACCTGCCTAATAATTAGTTAATTATGCTACAATAATAATTATTACAATTTATAGCGAAGCAAGTTACAAGTTCGCAAGTTCAAAGCTGTGTCAATAGATGGCGCTAACGGTATTCAAGAGGCTCTTTTTCTTGAAGGCCAAAAAAAAATTATGGCCTTTGTCTTCAAAGATTATTTGACTAATAAACCTAGGTACTTTTCAAAATTATTGTCGATCTCGATCTATTTAGAAGGATTTATTTAGATTTCATTTCTGATCTATTAAAATAAAAATACATACTAACTTACAGAGGTTCAGATCTTCCTAACTTCCCTACGCCTATATAGCACGTAAACAGCTTGACCGATATTGTATTGGACTTCGACGAAAATTTACTTTGTTCGAAGTTATTGAATGGCGTGGCGAAAGATTCGTCTTGTTTCCGAATTCCTGACCGTCATAAGCTATATTTTGAAGTCTGAAGACTGAAACAGTTTTGATAGAGAAGGTAATTTCATAAACCTAAACAAAATTAATCCTGTCTATCCAAAGGTATATCTGCTTTACCTGGAACTAATCGATTTATGCAATAAGGTCGCACTTGTACCGCCGAATATTCCATTGGATAGTTTTTGGTATTTAATAAAGTGATATTATAATTGAGACTGTATTGTAACATTTGTAACGTAGTTTTTATTTATTCTGTGTTGTAATTATGATATTTTTCCACCATCGTATGGGTGATGATTCCAAAGTTACCAAATCCACCTTCCACGCAAATAATATAACTAACTTAACTGGCACACAAATGGTAGGTACACGAGTACAGCTATGGTTATGTTATGTGTGTGTGTATATGACATAAACAATATGAGTCCACAACACGACGCTCGGCCAGAAAAAGAAGCGTAAGGCAGTAGCAAAACAACATGTAGGGCTGTCCACTGTCTCTGGTGCTTATTTAATATTTATTAGTAAGTTGTAGTAAGAAATATTGGAATTTTAAATTTTTACCCGACTGCGCAAGAAGGAGGGTTTTGTATTTCAGTGTATGTTTACGGGTATGTATGTATGAGGTTTCTTTGGCACGCTCTACAGCCTAAACAGCTTGATGGATTTCGACATGTGAGGTGTCATTTGAATGGTCTTGATTGTGGGAGTGACATAGGATACAACATCTTGCAGTTTTTTTGGTTTTTCTTTTAATAATGTAACTCGTTTATTAACTTAGGTATAAAACGAACAACTAACTTTATTACGAATTTCTTAATTAAATTACTTATATTACCTTTCCCCGTATATTAAGCATAAATAAAATAAAATAAACCATAAATCACGACAAAGCATACATTAGTACCACTCGACTATTTGCGAATAAAGATTTATTACTCTAAATATATTGTACACAAAAACAAAATCATAAGTATTTATTACAAAACAGAAGCTGCCGTATCGAATATCAATTATCATAAAACAGGCGTGAAGAACTTTTGTCTATCAAGGAAGTCGGATTAAAATTATTGCCAGTAAAAAATAATAATGCGCAATTTTTGTAATATAATAACAATGAGTTTTTTCTCCTGATGACCCTGAAGCGAGAGGCAAGCCTCCG
The DNA here is from genome assembly GCA_911728515.1 of Peribatodes rhomboidaria. Lineage (NCBI taxonomy): Eukaryota > Metazoa > Arthropoda > Insecta > Lepidoptera > Geometridae > Peribatodes > Peribatodes rhomboidaria. The sequence goes on from OU452183.1 coordinate 260,529, forward strand.
GGCCCGACCAGTTTTTCAAGTTTCTCGCTACCAACTGAAGATTTCCAACAGCTTAACAGCAAACAACACACAGAGCAAACCCTACCTTATTTCTTATACACAAACTTCAATTTTCTCTACGTCATCACCTGTAAATACAACCTTTTTGAACGCAAGAAAAAGCACCCACATCGAACTCTCTCTGTTTTGTAGAAATGGTATAGTTTTATCTCTTTCTAAACAGCTGTCAGAGCCAGTTTTCACAATCGAGGCTTGAAAAGTGGATAGGTGGTGTACATTAATAAATGATACAGGTTTGTATATTGATTTCCGCTTAATATTCTGTGGATGATAAATAAACTATGTAATATATTTGTATGTGGCTTGTATCCGTTATTTTTGCGTCAATTGGTGTCTTCTTGTTCGGCTTTTGACGTCAACTAAGGAAATCACATATAACATTTTGTGCATGTTTTCGATATTATTTACTAATGTAAACTAAAAGCTTTTATTGATCATGTAAGTGCGCCCGCGGTTAAAAGTAGCCTGTGTGCTAATCTAGACCATAATCTACCTCCGTGACAAATTTCACCCAAATCCGTTTAGCCGTTCCGTCGTGATTGAGTAACAAACATCCACCGAAATCCATAGAAATTGGCTTAAATCTAGGCTACCTATCTACAGCAATGACCTTCTGAGTTTCTAAAAAATTTAAAAAGTTAAAAGGTAACACGACGCCTATTCTAGATTTCTCTCCATCTAATTTCTAATGGCTGTCTGGAGGAGATCACTTTTAGCAATAAGACTGCTAGTTTATTCATAAGTTAGTCGTTTCGTCATATATCACAAAAGTCAGCCGATAAGTTTTAAACTGAGCTGAGTAGTGAAAATTAAAATCAGTGTAAAGACTGACTCACATTGCATGGACACTCGTAAAACGTTAACCGCCACAGTTACCAGCGCGCTGTGAACTGAAGTTAATGTTCGAATAAGGAGTTTAGTAGGTTTCCATGCATTTAGTGCAGATTCTGCAGATATTCCGAGTCACTGGCCATTAACGCTAAATGTCTCTGTAATAGCATTGGGCACAACTTGTCACTTCAAGTTACGCAACAGATGGTCAACTGCAAATGCGTCTGAGAGGAAATTGCGTCTTTCGAGAATTACACAAACCCTTTACACATTAGGCGCCATCCACATCTTTTTATATCTTTAGCTGCAATACTCTGTACAAGATGGCGTTAGTTGCCTAATTTGTGATGGGTTTGTCAGTAATTCTCGAAAGACGCATTTGCCCCAGTTGTATGTACATATTTACTTATTGCCCACAAAATAAATATTAGTACTACGTTATTACTTAGCGTCATTTTAAAGTAGGTAGATCCGTTCGGTACGAAAACCTACATTTCGTCGCCGAGAGCCAGTCCGTACTAGGGTTACTTGATCGCTAAATGATTTCTTCGTACATCATCGATTGATCGTTCATGGTAGATATTTATACGGATATGGTGTCATTTAATCCCGTACGAACATACCAAAATACATCACACATACAGCACAATATAATCACATATACAGCGTGTTACAAAAACCTTGTTATATAATTGAAGGACATGTACACACACTTATATATTATAGGTATTCATGCAAAAAACAAAAAAAAAGGGTTTAAGAACGCAAAGCAAGAAAAAATGTTAAATGTTAACAAATCTGTATCAAAATATGTTGGCGGCTTTTCTTTTAAAAAAGTAGCGGCACGACGCGAATAGTTTACAAATAAAACCGACGCGAGTAGTGGCTGCGTTCGCGCTTTTAGGAGGGCGAAGCGTGCTCAGTGTGCAATTTTTTTATAGTCAGTATTTAATTTAAACTAGCGTAATTGCATCCTTCAGTCGATACTAAATTCGCGCCTCGCGGATGTAAGATAGATAAACTCTTTATAGTTCACACCACAGATAACAAAACAACAAGAGAAAAATAATGATAAAACTTATTAAATAGTGTAACAACTGGCGGCCTTATCACTAAAAGCGATCTCTTCCAGGCAACCTTAGGATGGGAAGATACGACAAATGAGTATGGGACAGGGTGTGCAAAAATAACTAAAATAAACATAAGATTGATACAAAGAAACAACAAAACATCGAGTATTATACCTATACACTTACATAAACTATTTACATAAAACTTACATAAACGTAAATTATAGTAATATAATACATTCTAGTACTTAAAATAGCTATTTTTCATAAAATATACTAATTATTACATACATATATCACTATATACATATAATTATTACATACATACAACACTGATAAATAAAACAATCAAGGCAATTTTGATAAATACAAAATCAGTTTTTGTAACAGCCTGTATAAAATATCCATAGTTCCATACCTATCTATAGTTCACTCATAAACTCACTAGCTAGTATTTAGTTCGGCTCAAGCCTCGCACATCTCCATAACTTCTCATCCGATTGCGCTCATATTCGACCTTAAAAATTGTATTTAAATGAACTACTTTTTTTCAATATTTCATGAAGATTGAACTAACGAAACTGAAGTTTCTTCGAACAAAGAAATGCTGAAATGTCCCTGTAGTTTATGACTGGGAGTTAGTTTATGACTCTTAACTCTTAAGACTATGACCGAGCGAGCCACGACCACACACGAGCTTCAGCATCTTCGGCCCAACACCATCTTTTTAAATGACTAATGCTGTTTCTACTGAGGCCTCTACAGCGTACCGGGCATTTTGTCCGCCCCAACACCAATCCTAATCCTAACTAATATTATAAATGCGAAAATGAGTTTGGTCGTTTGTTTTTTAAGCTTTCACGCCTTAACTGCTGAAGATATCATCATGAAATTTTGCATACACGTTGTCAGGGATACAGAAAAGGACACAGGGTACTTTTTAACCGACTTCCAAAAAGAGGAGGTTCTCAATTCGACTGTATGTTTTTTTTGTATGTGTGTCACGTTATTACTCCGCCTAAATGATTCTTTTTGTTTGAAATACCATACTTTAGAGGTGGTCCTATATAAATTTTATCGAAATCGATCAAGCAGTTTTTAAAATATTAACAAAAGTCTAAAATTGTTTACATGGATGATGAATTGCAGGATGGGAAGTCGGTTTGTTATGTTGCGGTTTGTGTTACATTATTATCCCAAAAAAAAAACGGTTCATGTGGGACCGTGGGGAAAGCGCTGCGCGAAACTACTACCAGATAAGTTGTGGTCAAACACCTAGCCTGTCAACCATAAAAAGTACTTAATTCGGCTTAACTTGCAGTGAAACTCATAAACTGTCCACAATACACATGTAATCTATATGTATACTTCCAATACAATTTTGCTTTGAATCACTTATCCACCAATAAAGTTAGAAATTTGAAATTTTGTTCCATAGTATCTTATTTCCGATGTTCATTTTTGAAAGTGTCCGTGCCCACGTTTGGCCACGCGTGGGCCGCGTCACGTGCCCGTAAACTTGGGAGACAGCTGATGGGGTCTGCGTTATGGAAATACGTACCACGGTCACTTGACTGGCGAGTGGCGATAGACGAGAGTTTCTTTGAACGGGCCAGTGGAGAGGAGAGTTACTGAATATTTGATACTACTACTACGTACTAGTAGTACTATTACTTCTACTGGTACTATTATACTACTAGGGGGCCAGGACAACCTGGTGCCCTATTCTGACGCGTGAGACAGTAAGTATTTTGGTCATTGTCACTCTCGTTGGAAAATGATAAGACAGTGAGAGTGACGGTTAATACCTCACGCGTCTGAATAGAGTTCCTGAATAAAACATTTTTTTACAAAAGAAGTGAGGTGATTTGAAGTGGCACCATGACTTTTGCACTGTCGTCGCCAGCCTGACCGACAATTTAGCAATACAAGCCAAATCTGCAAATATTAAACTGCAAATGAATTAAGGGTGTTGAAAATATCTACAGCGGCATCAACTTTTTTTGTAAATTACTTAAGCGTTTTGCCTCTGAGGCCTCTACAGAGTCTACAGCATACCGGGAGTCAGGCAAGCGGATACAATGCAGTGCCTTACTTAGTTCTTCGATCAGAAAACATTTAAGGAAGAAACGGTACGAGAACTTAAAAAAGGGCCGCATAAATTAGGTGCTGCACACAATTCACCTTAATCACAAACAAGCGCAACCAGCCGCAACAGTGATAATGATTGTGGTTTCGTTCTCCCTAGTCTCTTGTACGTCTCTCTATCTTTGATATTGATACATGTAACATAATACTATCAACGGAGCTGTGTAGTGTCCGTTTGCTTGAAGTTATAATTATTGGGTCTATGCGCTGTGTACTATAGAAATTAGACTCATGCTTAGGCCTTCTGCCTTATATTATTTCGATGCCTTAGTTACATCAAGTGTGCTAAGTACCTAATAAAATCAAGAGGATAGTTCGAGTGGAGAGTCCAAACGAGGCTCGTCGTTACTTCACCTACCTGGCTCTCTGTGTAGGCGGGTAGAGACACACTGTACATAGGTAGGTGTACTTGTAGAGGCGAAGAGGCGGCAACCCGTCCTATCTATGATTAACCTCGCTTTTAGAGTTCCTGTCGAAAAAACGAATCGTCTTTTCTAATTAATCCGGCTGTTTGTAGGGTTTTCCTTTCACAGAAGCACTGCAGCTTTGTTACTTAGGTAGGTATAGCGTAATAATCATTGACATAGTCACGAGTCATAAACTAACTCCCAGTTAGTAACACTACAAAGTATCACGATTTAAAAAACGGTTTAACGGAACGACCCAAAGTTCTAGCTTGAAAAGAACCTTCGACTTATCTACATCTTTTCAACACTTAATCGATGAAACCAGATCTCAATGTAAAATAAAACGATCATCAATTTATTGAAAAGAATTATGACAAATTGTGTTTTCAAGTTTAAGTAAGTCTTTGTTTAGCCTACAATTTGTTTAGCCATGTTTGTGGCAGGTACCTCCATGGTATAGTGTTCGATTAGTTCGAGTAATTTCAACATCGATTTTTGTGAAGAACCCTTCCATTTCGGATGAGACTCTCGCATCGCTTATCTTTTTTATGCACCCCATCATCTCGAGTTTTTATTTGGTTGTTAGTTAGAGGGTTAAATTGGACAAGGGTTTTAGATTGGAAAACGTTGATAATGATTTGTGTTTATGGAATTAGATTCTAAACCTATTTGGAGGCGTTTTAATGTTTTGTCAAATTTATATATTTTATGATGATTAAAAAAACACTGGACCTCGTTTTGTTTTTGTAATAGCCTGTGACTGTGACATAACATAGCAAGGAACTTTTCATGCCCTTTCCTCGAAGGGGTTGGCAGAGGTGTATTACAACACCCGCACTTTGCCGGACGATATTCAGTTCCAAATGTGACAGGGGCGAGTCTGTTGCCATACACCGGGCTACAGTTATGTAGCAGATGACATTAAATACGAACATAATGTAAAATGTACCTACCTATGTTCACACAATGAACCAATTTGTGCTGCCTGCCTTCGGCTGAGAGCGAACCCGCTCTCTCTGGCTTTAGAGGCGAGCCTTCTCCAATTAGACTATCATCACTTTATTACGAACGAATTAAATTTATTGTAATTTTAGTAAAAGATTAGGATTTATAAGAAACTGCTTTATGTTTTACTGTTGTTTAAAAGCCATTGAGGAGACCTAACCAATCTCGTTCATTATTCATCCGAACTTACTTAATACCTAGGTACATTTTCCGTTTCGTTTCATTTACGTTTTTCTTCGTACCACCTAGGAACCTTTTAAACATAAACAAAATGTAAAATACACACATCACAATATCCTAGCCATTACATAACAAAATGTGCCTTGACTATACCCATGTGTGGGTGATCACTTGATCACCGGGCATGTGTGCGTGAGGCACTTCGTATGCATAACAATTAGAATCATGCATCGGGTCCGTGATCAAGGCATCTCTGGAAAAATTAGGAAAACTCACTCTATGGCTTTGGGAGTCGGTCGATTTTTGTTTGGTGACATTATACTACTGCCACAGATAGAAGTAGTCACTACTGTCGCTAAGTGAATTTCGTATGAAAACAATGTAGCCGGTTGCCAGATAGTGTGGTAATTTGTGCATTATGGAAATGGGCTCAATGTAAGACATTACTAACTTATTTAGGTACTACGACAGTACATATTTTTAGCCTAAGTGCAGGGCGATTGATTCAGCAGTTCAGCTCCCATATTCACAATCATTCGAGAACGTTTCCATTCGGATCCAAAAAAATTTTAACATAAGTATTCATAAGTTTTTAAACGTAATTTATTATTCTAATCAGATTTATTCATACACGATTTCCAATATAAAAAAAAAATAAATAAAAGTAGACTGATATTCGAACAACTTGAGTTTAAAAATTTTGTAATCCGATTGAAAACGTTTCCGAAGCAGGTTTTGGGTAGAACTTTACGATCAATAGAAACAACTTGTTTATTTTAGAATCAAAAGTGGTCATGAAGAATCGAACAGTAGAGGTTTCAGTGTTAGTATCCGACTACCTTATAGATGGCAGTTTTTGGTTTGTTTGGATGTTTGTAGTGACTTCTACAGCGTGAAAGGCTTGACCAATGTTGGTATGTGAGGTGTCACTTTTGCTGTCGTTTTCTGAAATTTTTCATTGATTGATTCTGGTAGCACAACGTATTCTGATTCTGCTGAAAAATCACACTAATATTTAAAATGCTAAAGTTTAAATGAATGTATGGATGTGTGTTACTCAATCACGCCAGAACGGATCAGGGGCCCTATTCCTACAATTCGAGATATTTTCTTTGTCTCTCTCGTTTGAAAAGTCATGGCAGTCAAATTGACCGGCATGGATATTCACAATTCGGAAACGTTTCCGTTTCGGAAACATGTTTTGCTATGATGAACGAATGGTATAATTATTTTTACTACGTATTTTTTTTATTTTTTTTTATTGCTTTCTGTAAATTGATTATTTTGTATTCAAATTTTTTAGTCATTAGCTTTTCACACGCCTTGGCGTTGCTGTAAGTGTGTTAAGTAATTGTTAATAAATGAAATGAAATGAAATGATGATTCATGATTGTGACGAACCGTTGCGTTGGTTCGGATTTCAAAAACATTAAACTCAACATTTTCGAATCACAATCTGTGTTCATAAGTTTTTAAATGCGATCCATTCTTCCGATCGGATTTAAACTCGATTCCCTAATCTCAAATGTATAAAAGTAGACTGAGTAGTTTGAAATTTGTGGGATCCGCTGATCTTATTTCACGCGTCAAGAATAGGGAATCTGGGACGTAATTTGGCGCAGAGATAGATTGTAGTCTGGAATTACACATAGCACACTTTACAACCGCAGGTGAAATCGCGGGGCTCAACTAGTGTTAAATATAATTGCACACAATTGATGCTCGATGCTCAAGCACGCAGAATAACAGTCACAAGTACCTGACTACAGACAGTGGTTAGTGAGTGATTATTATGTAATATTTGCGTAGATTATTTAATTATAATTCTAGAGTGATCTTTATTATCAAAAAGGTGAGGTGACTATCAAATAGAGAGGCAGTACTTGTCTGTTAACACGTGTAACTATTGTTTAAGATTTTGAATAGCACAAGATACTTGACATTTTGCTTATCATTTTCGAGGGTTATCTGGAGCCCTATTCTGATGCGTTCTATATTACCTCTGTCACTTTTACTCTTATATGACTTTTCTAACTAGAGAGACAGAATGTTATTCATATCTTACGTGTCAGAATGGCCCATAATGTCTAGACGTTTTAAAACATTATCATGACATGATAAGGTAAGTATAGTATTATTGTAACAATTATATTATCTATTTGAGTCATTTTGTTTAGTTACTCTCTACTTAGACAATAGACAATAGACGTCCATCGGTTTCATCCGGTAAGTATCCTAAAGAAATCGTATAAGCACTTAATCGGACTGAAAAGTAAAGCATTTTCATTAATCCAGAGTACATAAGAAGTTGAAGGAGCGGGTTCGAACCCAGCCGACGGCACGCACCAATTGGTTCATTGTGTGAACATATGTGCGAATTGTATGTCATCCGCTGCATTAAGCCCGGTGTATGGCGACAGGCTGGCCCCTGTCACATTTGAGACTTAATATCGTCCGGCGAAGTGTGGGTGTACCTCTGCCAGCCCCTTCAGGGGAAAAGCGGAAAAGGCGTAACGATATGTTTTTTATGTTATAAGTCAATCCATTCGAACATTCACTTAAATCGGTTGAGCTGTTTCAGTGTGAAGGAAAAACAAACGCACACTTCCGGGTTTTGAGACTAAATAATAAAATTTTGAGTTTGTGTGGGTGGTATTTATATTTTAGATACGATACATGCCTTCTAATGATAAGGAAACTCATTCGGATACCATTGTGCGAATTTTAAACCAGGTAATAACGCTTCCGTAATAACCAATACATTTCGATCATTATACTACTTACAAACCATGTCATATCTCTCATACACACAGTATGTATGTATAAAATAAAGTCTCTCTCCGCGTCTGTCTTTCTGTCTGTATATCCGCTAATTTTTCCTAAACCATGCAACGGGTTTTGATGCGATTTACACCATCAGTAAGATATTTTTCAAGGAAGGTGAAAAGGTAAGGTACGAAGCCGGGGCAGGTCGCTAGTAATACACTATCCTTCCTACTATCCTACTTATATTATAAACGCGAAAGTATGTATGTATGGATGGATGAATGGATGGATGGATGGATGTTACTCTTTCACGCCAGAACGGCTGAACAGATCTGGATGAAATTTGGCACAGAGATAGATTATAGTCTAGAATAGCACATAGGATACTTTTAGCCGCGAGTGAAACCGCGGGGCGCAGCTAGTAATATTATAAATGCGAAAGTTTGTTAGTGTGTGTTTGTGAGTAAGAAGTGTACGTTTGTTACTTCTTCACGCTCAAACGGATAGACGAATTTTGATGAAATTTGGTATGGAGGTAACTTATACAGTGGATTAACACACAGTCTACTTTTCAACTACGGGTAATACCGCCAGCGCAGCTAGATACATGTAAAGCCAAGTAAGCTACGATTTACAAAAACATGCCGAAAGCATGTAAATATAAAATGTTGGCCATATCAGTCTGGTGATAACAGCTCTAAATGTAAATGTACTTGTTATGTACGTGGCTATGTGTAGGTGTGTATGTGTTGTGTATTCGGGGCACAGCTGTCGATAACAGAGTGTCCAAACACGAGGCAACTGTCGCGCGACTCACTCCGACACGCTTCTTCACAATATTTACCGCGGATATGGGGTACAGTGGGACTGTGATAAGTTTTTTAAGGCCCCGTATTACACGAAATCACCAAAAACAAGTTTTGGTTTGCGCCTAGTTTGATATCAAGAATTACGATGATCAGGTGCAAAAGAATACAGCTGGTAGAAGAAACAACCAACTAAAGTTCAACCGAAGTACAATTTTGAAAATCCTTCTCATTTTAGAAAAAATATATCACAAAAAGTATCTTCTTAAAAAAACTATCGGAACATAGTCCTACTAATATTTTAAATGCGAAAGTTTGTATGAATGGATGGATGGATGGATGTTTGTTACTCTTTCACGCTAGAACGGCTGAACAGATCTGGATGAAATTTGGCACAGAGATAGGTTATAGTCTAGAATAGCACCTAGGATACTTTTTAACCGCGGGTGAAGCCGCGGGACGCAGCTAGTTCTCTATATTTCAGCGATTACATCACATTTTTTTTTTTCGATTATTTAATAGCCAGATTTGTTCTCTAAAGTTTAACCGAGCATCTTTTTCTTATTTGTGTTCATATTACGATTAATACCAATAAAAACGGCAAAAAAAATGTATTTCTAAGCGCCGATCTAATTTTACCATCAAATATGATTTACGATTTTCAACTCTAAATAAAACGGGTTACGTAAACGTATGTGTTGGGAGATAATCGTGGAATGACCGAGCCTTAACCCGCGACGCAAAAACGACGGGGTGTTATAAGCTACACGCGTGTGTGTGGTGTAGGTACCTGTGGCATCGTAGCTCCCGAACGGATGAACCGATTTTGATTTTGTTTTTTTTGTTTGAAAGGTGAATTAGTCGGGAGTGTTCTAAGCTATGTTCGATGAAAATCGGTGAAAATGGAAATTTTGAAAAATTTCCAATTTTGCCTCGACAAAAAATCTTTAAGATTATTGAACCCACTCACAAAACTTTACGAGAATCGGTTGAGAACTGCGACCTGTAGAGGAAGACAACCGGACAGACGCCGGCCATTTTGACTGAAGCAGAAACATTTCGCTCGTCGGCGGCCGCTCGGTCAATTGTCCAGGTCAAACTGTGCTAAATAGGCACATAGCTCACATCCATATGAGTACATAAAACGTAGATAAACATGTTTATCACATGTGCGAAACGGAGATGCTCAAGGTTCCCCAAATATGGGTTACTAGGCGGCCACAGTCGGAGCAGGTTCGCACAACAACACTCGATACGCTATTTAAATTTCAAATTTGAGCGATTAAAGTTGTTTTTAACCATTGTGTTTAACTTTAAAATAGAAAACCGGTAGGTATCGTTTACTTGCTAATGTTGACGTATTTTTAACCGACGAAACGGAGGAGGTTTACAAGTTGAAGCGTATTTTTTTTAATGTATGATCACGCATAATTTTTACAGAGTAGGCCGATTTTTTTAGGTTTATGTACTTTAGTTTGGGTACGTGATACTTATGTATTGAATTTTGACTTAAGTTTTGAACGGACATTGGACCCTTTTATACGCACCAAAGTCGCCAAAGCGATGATAGCCTAGTTGTAGAAGGCTCGCCTCTCAAACTAGAGGGAGCGGGTTCGATCCCAGCCGACGGTACCTACGCACCATATTGTTCATTTATGAACATAATTATTATGTGCGTATTGAATGTCATCTGCTACATAATTGGAGCCCGGTGTATGGCGACCATAGACAGTAAACATTCATGATGTTTCTGAGTATCGTCCGCCGAAGTGTGGGTGTTCTACACCTCTGCCAGCCCCTTCGGGGAAAAGGCGTGACGATATGTTAAATTGCAAAGTCGTCTAATGCCACCGACATAATGTCGGCGAATACGTATCTTGATGTTGGCGTCCATGTTTGGAATTAAAGTAACAAGCATTATGTCGGCGGGCTATGTCGACTGGTCGGCGACTTTGGTCCTTAAACGTCTTATTTATATGAGCTGTGTTCAGAAACCTACCCAGTTAGTTATATAAAATGTTTAATTTTCATAGCATGTTACTCACGATCGTAGACGGCTCCTAACATTGTAGGTGTCTTCACATTTTAATCAGATTATTTCCCATTATATTTAATAGCTTTGCAAAAAGTAGTTTTTAATTACATCAAGATAATAAAAGGTATAATGTATAACGACTATCGTCGTAAAACCAAAACAACATTTTAAAATGGAAAAGAGAACATCTTTTTCTCAAAGCAATAATATTAATTATAGTAATTAATAAGCTTTAAACGCTTTTATATCAAAATGCCAAGGTTTTTGTTAATGATTAATTTAAAAGCAATAAAAAGAAAATAATATAATAGGTATACTTACTTGGTTACATAACGCTCGACCAAAGTGACTCATACAAGAAACATAAGACAGATTATATTTAACAATATCATTTATATGCAGTTAACCAGTATTTAACTACTGTAAACCGGTATTCATTACCGGTTTTTAGTCACTTTTTAACTGAAGTAGGAACATGTGGTTTGTAGATACACGATTATTATTTTTCGTTTATAATAAATATGGGTCATACAGTAACATCAGTAGTTATTTGTACGGAGTCATATTTAGAGTAAATAAATTATGTAAGAAAATTTGGAAAGAGCCTGAATTCGTTGTCCTACATAGTGTGTAACTATTGACTTGTGTAAAATCTTGTGCTGTTTCCCGGCACCGTCTACGCCGTAGAACTCGTAGACCATAGAGGTTGGTGGTCGTAGACCCCACGTAGAAGGGAGAAGATTTTTACAGGACGAGGCTGTCACAGGGCAGGAAATAATGGCGCGTTGAAGAGAAGAGCTACTGGTACACTCAGCAGTGCGCAGTGGGAGAAATAGTTGATGATGAGATCATAAGTATACATAGGAATCCGGTTTTTGTGACTTCAATTATTTATAATTAATCATGACCAATTCTTATTTAATTACTAGCTGAGCCCCGCGGTTTCACCCTCGGTCCCCGTGGAGCTGTATTTTTTTTCGGGATAAAAAGTATATGTCCTTTTCTGTCGCTTTGACAACATGAATGCATAATTTCGTAATGATCGGTTGAGTAGGTGAGGCGTGAAAGCTATGAAAACAAATACATATAAACAAACGAACAAAATCATCAGGATTAGGATCACAAGTGAACGCGCTCGTCGGTTTTGACTTTCTAGAAGTAGTGTCTCCGTGAGTTGTAGACCTCGTGGCCGACGTTTGTCCTCCTCCGCTGGTCGCATTCCTCAACCTACGACTCTCAACCAACGATTCTCGTGAAAGTTTGTAGCCAGGTTTTGGTATTTTTTAAAATTGGCGGAGGTACGATTTTTTTTGTAGAGGAAGGCAAAGATCCGGACAGAGATGCGGACAGAAATCTGATATACTAAAGCATTTTGGTCGAAAAGACGCTTCGCTCGCTACAAAAACATTCGCTTACTTAGCCGCCGAGCTCTACATCGTCAATGTAACTGAGTTCTACAACGTTTGTGCCTTAAACCTAATTTACATATTGATTAGTGCGAGTTCATACATTTACTATACACAAGAAGAAATAAAGGACCTACATATAAGGTAAATAAAATTTCAAGGAGGAGAAATAATGTGGACTGACCAGAGTGCTTGTGTGTTGTGCTAACCTACTCAGCTATCAGCGAAACCCAGGTGCAAACCACATGTGTGTCGATACATAACACAACATTACAGACGCCATATTGACATACAATAGCGCTTACGAATAGACGTCCTTGAGGCCGGTTATCTAACGAACACGGAAAGATACCTAATACTTGTACTTACTTAATGTTTGAACGACAAATATCGGAGTTTGATGTGAGCTGGTGTTTAACTAGGTGTGGGAAGAACTATATACTAACGACAGTGGATAGGTATTTTGGTCTGAAATTGGTGAAGGAATGTGGTTTACGTCTTAATTTGAAATATGCGGAAAAGCCAGAAACAAAATGCTAATTTCGCTCGTAGGAATGCATTCTCATGCAACACGTAGGGCGAGATTGATTTCAAAGTTATATGGCGGTAGTGACACCTTGGATTAAGCACATAGGCTGATTTCCATTCAGAATGCAGAAATATACAATTCTACTTGTGGATAATTGTGTGTGTAGCTCCAAGCTTAGCTAGTGTGTTCATTGAAAAACAATTCATGAGTAATGAGGAGCATGAGGAATTTCATCAGCAAGGAATGCTTTTGATCCAATAAATCGAAAAAACAAGAAAAACTCACGAAAAAAACCCGCAAGCAATTAGTGCAGTAGTATAAACATGTGTAAAACAATGTCAACACGTCAATCACGGCCCAACATCAGCGACGTGTGGATAATTCCAGTCATTCGCCAGCGTGGCCCGCGTCCGCAATTAGATGCATTCGTCCGGTAAACACGCGGGTATTTCGGGACGCGCGGCTTGCGTAGGTAAGTCTGCTCCGCGGTCTATAAACAAAACAAGAAATGGCTTCGGATTTGGGTAATGTTGAATTTTTTTTTAATCGTTACGGAATTTTTCGGCGCCAAATAGTAGTCATGCTAGCGAGGGCGGCGAGACGCGGCGCAGAGAACCAGCAGCGGACATGAACAGACACTATTAAAAAGTATAAAAATAACTTTATAAGCCAATATTACCACAATCAGCAGTGAATGGACACTGGAGAAGTGCAGACCAATAGAAAAATGAGATGTAAGGTGGAGACTAGAATATCGGCGGATTACGTCGATAATGTACCTACTTACTCTTAAGTGTGTTGAATGTGCAGCAGCCCGGTTCGGAGGTGCATGGACGCTGAAAGGCCAAAAAAAAAAGTTTTGGCACCCCTGACCACGGATCACAAGAGTGACTGAGGGTGTTTTAGCTAGAAGTTTTGTATTGAAACCCTTCTAAAAATACACCTAAAAAGTGTACCTACGTAAGAAACTTGAGGACTCAATTCTATAAACTTTTATCACGATTCGAACTCATTATTTGTTACCTACTCGTACGATAAGGCCGAACAGTGAAGCAACCTCTTCACCAGTCTGGCACTACAATATAGGTGTAAAATCTAGGTGATGTAATAACCTATCATAGGTAAATAGAAACCTATTAAGCTATCTTTAAATAGCGCGGCACGCAGAGACTGCGTGGCGCGTCGTGGCGTGCGCGTGCGCAGGCGGGTGCGGTACGTGCGGCCGGCAGACTGTGGTGATACCGCTGATATGCGATCTTCATTATTTATCATTTGATAAATAATGGCTAACAGGTAAACTAAAAGAATAAGTCATTTATTATCGAAGGAATGAACTGGCTCCTTTCAGCCAAAAAAAAACTGTATTCTAGTTTCCTATCAGAGGCATAAAATGTCGAAGACCACCGAGCAATGTTAGAAAAACTGCCAAAAGAAGATTTATAAATCTGATTGTTAAAGAAATCAAACAGTTATCACCTAGGTATGAACTGTGGAACCAATTTTGTCAAATTTTGTTATGGAAGTAGACAGTATGCGTTGGGAGTTGGGAGGTACGAGTACATCTAATTATTTTGCTAATTAAAAAAAGAGAGAAAAGTAGAAAAAATTGAGAGAAATTTTTGGGTGCGGCTTTTTGTCGAATCGGCGTAAAGTTAAATTCTGTTACTCTTTCTACACTATGTCTGAAAATTGGTCGACACTCCACAGGACAGCAAACAATGATGTCTGCTTGACGATAAAATAAAATGATAATACTGTATTCCAACACATGGCTACAACACAGGAAAACTGTGTCACAAAACAAAATTTCAAACCTCCTCGGTTATTGTAGCGCAATGACGTTAACTTTAATGAGACACGGTCCTTTGTGATACTGGATTTTCAATAAGTATCAGTATTTTTTGCTTTCCGCATGGTAATCGCGAATGGTTGAGTTTTTGCTGCAGCTAATCAAACATATCGATATAAATAGTTATCTACCGATATCATGAATCAATGTTGAATTTTTCAAGGTGGTTTCGTTCCAGGGTCACGAAATATTTAAGTAAAAACCGACCAAGTGCGAGTCGAACTAGCCTTTCTAACTAACTAACTTTTCTAGCCCTAAGTAAAAAGGGAAAATTGGAAAAAAGTGTAGGTTAGTTGGTACAGCAACATTGCCATGTTGCTGCTGAAAATTGAAACGAAACTAACTATTGGCACTTAGTAGGCAAGCAATTCATGCATGTGATCATAATCGGTGGAGAGGTTGTGAAGATCTAGAGACGACTTGTGAGGTTACATTATCGGATGGAAAGCTATAATTTTATTAATAAAACAGATATTATAAGTCATTAAACGAACTGTTTGTACAGGAACCTACTTGAAATTTACTAAGGCTCGACTTAAGTGCACTTCATATTTATAAAAGGATTCCCAGAGAACCTTGTCGAAGTGAACTGCTTACACGAGTCTTCGTCTCCACGAGGCAGAAGCTGTTAGCTAATCTGTCTCTGTTTTAATGACAGCAATTATATACTAGCGATGAACGCGGACTTACATATCATTTTCTCTCATAGTTTTCTGAATTGAAACGTAGGTATTTCATGTCCTTCATGTCCTTCGCCACATGCCACACTCCCATGCCAATAGGATGAGTTGGGAATACAAAGAGAGTGAGTTAAGAATAATAATAAAATGATAAAATTGATGTAGCATGAGTTGAGAAAAGAAATGGGTTGAGTTAGTAAAAAATAAGACGTGGAATGAGACGTCATAGGATAAGTAAGAAACAACCCCAAATTTAATCAATATCAATTCAGCTGTCGCTAGAAGGAGATAAACAGACAGTAAGGCGGATTTACTTTCGCATTAGTACTAATAATATGATTTTGTAACTTCAGGAGTACTTCAGAATAACAACTTCTGAGAAAGACACAGTGTAAGGCACACTCACCATGGATCAATATTGAAAGATACAGTGTCGGTCGATAGTCTGTATGGATCAATCTTCAAGAATCAACAGATTGCGGAATAGTAAACACATGTAGTGCAAACAGTAGCAAAGATTACTGACACGCAGATGGACAATTGGGGCAGTAAGATCTTCCGAAGTGATCTTCAATATCGAGTGGCGACCACGAACCGGAAAACGCAGCTTGGGAAGGCCTCCCGCAAGGTGGACTGACGACCTGGTGAGGGTCGCGGGAAGCCGCTGGACGCGGGCAGCGCAGCACCGGACGTTGTGGAGATCATTGGGAAGGCCTTTGTCCAGCAGTGGACGTCTCCCGGACTGACATGATAATGATGAGATGAAAAAATTGAGAGAAAAACACGAATTGCATAAACTTACAAGACTTTATTGTGTCTACCTAGAAGACTCTCTAGATAGACACAATAAATCAAGAAGCAAACTATATTTGTTTACAATGTTCGTAAGCTGTAATTTGTTTTTCAAAAAAGGTTTTGTGTTACAAGCTATCTTCAAGTGATTAATAGTAGATTATGATAATGCAATTAGGAGATAAAAAATGAATCAAATAAATAAATAAATAAAAAAAACAAACCGTGTTTTATGTAATTGCATGTTTCTTAGTTGTTTTTTCATCTTGCTCCACTGGCCATTCTACAATGGGGCTGGGCTAGGTTTAACCACAACATTTCTATGGATGAATTTATTCTAAGTTTAGCTTCTGTGGTCTAAATATTCAGATATCAGCACGCTAGGAGAGACTGACTCACCGGCGTCAGCGAGTCTTCAAAATAGCCAGCACTAACACGCGCAGTTTACAGCTCGGTGTTAATAAAAATCACGATGTTACTAACAGATATTAGTATTATTTAGAGACTGAAGTTTCCACTGCAGGGTACAAGTCTCTCTATTTTTGTAATCTAAATATATTATCACATTTGGTAAAATTGGTAGCATAGTTATGCTACAAACTGCTGGTTTAGCTGACGTTGGTCCGGGAATTCTCAACTTTTCTGGAAAATTCTTTAAAACAACCCAAGCAGACGGAAGACCTCACCAGCTATTGTTCACCAACTTTGTTGTGGGTACTTAGAGTAAAGGTATCTAAGAAGACAATGGATGGAGTAGGAGCCTGGGGCCTTGGACAAGCCGCAATCACTTCAAAGCGATAATATTTACAGTAACTTGTGATTGGACTAGTTGACAACAAAATCACGTGACATTTATGCACGTATTTCGTCCAATAAGCAGCTAAAAGTACCATTCCGCGCCCGACTGCAGACGGCAGCAGCAGACGCGGAATGGTACTAGCGATTCGAAAAACAGATTCGCTTTAATCGCAACTTCCCTGGCCCCCTGTACATGATCAACCAGCCACGTGGCCATCACCTACGGTCTAAACAAGCCTATCAGTCAGCCTGTCATTGACAGATAATGCATCAAGCCATCCATCAAGCCGTCATGTCATCATGACGTCAGCCTGATTGTTCAAAACATTTGTTTTTGAATCATAAAAAGCAGTAAGTATGATTATGTTATGTATGATTAGATTTTTTAAGCTTAATAATAACTCTGATTAAATTGGCTCACCTACTCAACTGATTGTAAGTTTTTTGTTTTCTTTAAAAAAAAATATGATGTATTGAAACTAAGTATTTTAATCCTTCCTGTTTTTGTTGCTGTGGTAGTAGGTAGTGATGTAGGTTAAAAAGATAAGATAGCCAGATCATAAGATTTACAAATATTTATAGCCTAAAAAAAAAAATTGCAGCTGTAGGTGAAATCTCTTGGAAAGGGC
This sequence comes from Peribatodes rhomboidaria, assembly GCA_911728515.1. Classification (NCBI taxonomy): domain Eukaryota; kingdom Metazoa; phylum Arthropoda; class Insecta; order Lepidoptera; family Geometridae; genus Peribatodes; species Peribatodes rhomboidaria. Next base: position 278,520 of record OU452183.1, read on the forward strand.
GTGTTAGACTTAGACAAGTTGCCAATTGAAATATGATTGTAGCGGCCATAACACTGTTCAATTTGCAGTACGCTAACTTTCGTGACTGTGCCCGTACAATAGAAAAAAACGGATTGCTAACTGTCTAACTGCCATCATACTCTTCAAATTTAGCACGCTAGCTCACCTAGCGTACTGTACATTGGATAATGTAATGACTGCTAACATTGAAACAATGTCGCAAGGACTCGTTCAGGTTGTTGCGTGGTGTTGCGCGGCGCGAGCAGCGTCGCGTCGCGCGGGGAAATCAAACATAATTATACCAATGTATGACAGCAGGCGCCTTCATAGCACGATTTTTCAGCCACACACAATACATGTTAACTTAAATCGCTTCATTTAGAGTTGAAAATCGTAAATCATATCTGAGGGTAAAATGAGATCGGCGCGTAAAAAATCATTTTTTGCCGTTTTTAATGGTAGGTATTAATCGTAACATGGGTGATAAGAATTAATCAAAGATAAGAATAAGTTGCTCGGATAAACTAGAACTAATCTGGTTATTTAATAATCAAAAAAGGGGTGTAATCGCAAAAAAAAATATAGAGAACTACATTCCGATAGTTTTTTTAAGAAGATATTTTTTCCAAAATGAGATTGATTTCCAAAATTGTCCTTCGGTTAAACTTTACTTGGTTGTTTCTTCTACCAGCTGTATTTTTTTGCACCTGATCATCATAATTCTTGATATCAAACTAGGTGCAAACAAAATACTGGTTTTTGGTGATTTCGTGTAAGACGGGTCCTTATATTTCGAGCCGCGACGCCGCACGCGCCGCTCGACGCCCCGCCTTTCCCTGAAATAGGCCTAACAGTATTTTTATAATTTCAAATAATAAACAGTCAAGTGAACGGCTCCAGTTCATTTATAACAATAAAGAATCAAATCGCCCAAACTCAATTTCCGGCCCCGGAACATTTGTGATGTCCCGGCGAGCGCGGGCACCGCCGCGGCTCGCAGCGCCCTCGGCAACTCTTCGCAACTTTAATTATAATAAAACTCAATACGATCGAAATCAGACGAAATTCGAATGGCTAAAAAAACAATTTTCGCCCGAAGAAGGTTGCCATAGGAAATTTCTATTTCGCCTTGAAATCGAGGGCGCGATTTTATTAAAATCAAGGGGAAAGAATATTTTTATTTTTTGACACTGGTGTTATTTTTTTTAAATTGCATCGCAAAGGGAGAAAGAATTTGCATTTTTATACCGTAATTAAGCTTCAGGGCCCGATTGAGTTTTATGGGGTTCCGTACAATCGAGATTGCGAGCTTTTAATAGATTTTCTTTGGAAATGAGCTGGAAAGTTGGGAAACGGAACTTTTCAATTTATCTGAGTTTTCAAGTCTTACGGGTTTACGCTGACCTATCAACCGGAGATTGTTTTTCGTGTTGGGGACTGCCGGAGGGCCATCAGTGGTCTCAAGTAGATAAGTATATAATATGTCGATAACAAGACGATGTGACGACAGATCTCCGCAGGCTCGACTTTGATGTAGTATGTACAATTATGTAGTTTATGTGTTGTAGCTAAACTTGAGTAAGTACTCAAAAATGGTGCTGTTGTGTATCGAAGGCCACGGGTTATTTTGAATAGCTGTGCGGCGACCGAACCTAATGAGTTTTAAGCTAAGCACTTACAACTGCTGCACTTACCTACAATTTCCTTGCTGTTTGCGGGTAGCACAAGAACGGCCGTCGTGGAACTGCTGGAGAACCTCCGGGGAGGCCTTTGTCCAGCAGTGGACGTCTTCCAGCTGAAATGAAACACATTACGGCTTATAAGTCAATAATTATTTCGAAAACAAATATGCTTGTAACCTTCCACTTCTGCCAAGCCATATATGATATTATAAGTTCTAAGCCAAAGATTGTGAAACAAGTTTGGAAAAAACAGGCCCGCACTTTCTTGCCTGTTCTTCTGGGTTCTCGCTCTTTTTCCGAACAAAGTCGTGGAGACTTTGACGGTCATAGTGTATCTTCGATACCCAATTGAATGGAGGCATTTTATTTGATTTGCCATCATCTAACTGCCACTACCTACACCGTGGTATTAAACCGTACTCCGCCGGGTTTAGCGTTGCGAGACAATCACGTGGGTGATATGCACTTACATGTATGTATACGTCATATAATACGATGCAAGACCGCAATAGGTTATTTACAACAGGTTTGAGAGAGACGATGATAATGACGATATACTAAGAGTAGACTAGACTAGACGCAGTGGGGTGTCAACTCTCGGAGCGCTAGTCCTTGTTCTACGATCATGTAGGCACCACACCACACGGAAGTCTGTCAAAGAAGTGAAGTAATAAACTCTGGCCGCGTTGCCCAATCCTTTGATTTAGCAGTTTAGTGGCAGTAAAGCAGAGCGGAGCAGAGCCAGAACATATTTACACATAGTAACAGATGTTAGTGATTACAGTTTACGAGACGTGCTCGTAAAATGAGGACAGACGCGCGGACAAGTGGACCGCGGGCTCAGGATCCGTAGTCAAGTGTGTAACGTGAACAATACTTAGATGAGGCTCCTTTTAAACGATAAGAATTATATAAGCGCCCTTGCACCCATATTTATATGTTTAGTTTAGTTTAAAATTTAATTTAATGTCAATAAGTTTTGTATTACTTAGGTCCTTACGTATGAAATTAGCGTTTTGTCGTACTGATCAATTTGATCTGAAATATCTCCTCTTTGGTTAAGAATTCGAAATTCAAATTAATAAATTCATTTAGCTGGTTTTTTTTTCTTTGGAATACAGTCATTCATTTGTTATTTTCCTCATTATTTTTTCTCTGGCGTCGCTTATTACCGCGCAATGGAAAACATGAAATATCGGTATATTTACGAGTACGAGTTCTACCGTGGTACCAGTGCTGCAGAAACAGCTCGAAGAATTAATTATGTGTACGGCGCTGGTGTCGCTAAAGACAGCACGGTACGTTTTTGGTTTCAACGTTTTCGTTTTGGAAATTTCGACCTTAAGAACCAACCCCGTGGACGGCCGGAAATCAAAGTGAAAAACGAAGAATTAAAGGCTATTGTGGAAGCGGATCCATCACAAAGCACTTCAGAGATAGCAGCAGGCTTCGGGGTAAGTGACAAAACTGTATTAATCCACTTGAAGCAAATCGGGAAAGTAAAAAAACTCGAACTATGGGTACCTCATGAATTGAGTGAATCGAACTTGCAAACACGGGTCGCCTGCTGTGTTACTTTGCTCAACCGACACAATAATGAAGGGATTTTAAATCGAATCATTACTTGTGATGAAAAGTGGATATTGTACGATAATCGAAAGCGCTCATCGCAATGGCTGAACCCTGGAGACCCAGCCAAAACCTGCCCTAAACGAAAATTGACTCAGAAAAAGTTACTGGTAAGTGTTTGGTGGACTAGCGCCGGTGTCGTTCACTACAGCTTTCTTAAATCTGGCCAAACGATTACGGCAGATATCTATTGTCAGCAACTGCAAACCATGAAGGAAGAACTAGCTGTTAAACAACCGAGATTGGTCAATCGCTCTAGGCCACTGCTGCTTCACGACAACGCAAGACCACACACTGCACAACAAACAACCACTAAGTTAGCTGAGCTACAATTGGAATGTCTGCAACATTCACCGTACTCCCCGGACCTTGCTCCAACAGATTACCATTTCTTCCGGAATTTGGACAACTTCTTTCAAGGAAAAAAGTTCCACTCCGATGCAGCAGTCCAAACTGCCTTCAAAGAGTTTATTGATTCTCACCCCCATGGTTTTTATAGTAAAGGGATCAATGAACTACCCATAAGATGGCAAAAGTGCATAGATAACAACAGTGCATACTTTGATTAATTAAATATATTTTACAAAAAAAAATCGACTTTTTATTCCTCCCGTACAAAACGCCAATTTCATACGTAAGGACCTAATATTATGTTGAAATGTTTCAGTTGGAGCCGAATGTGGCCAAAATAAGGCCACCGATGACGTGTGACGTACAAGAGAGGCCTTTGCTTAGCAGTGGATGATCACAGACAGAAACTGATCATGAGTGTTAGCAATGTAGCCATATGATAGACATTTCTTTCTCAGGCGGCTACTACACTTTCAGTTTATAGTTTATTACAGTTAGTGCACGGGCATTGCCACGTTACGTGCTAATTAACTTAACGTAGCAATGCCCGTGCAATGGAAAACAAAAAGAACTGCTACCTGTCTAACTGCCATTACACCATCCAAATTTAGCACGCTAGCTCACCTGTCAAACTGCAAACTGAATAATGTAATGACCGCATGGAACAAGATTTTCTACTCCGGAAAAGTTAGTGAAACCGGTGAGTTCGACTTTGGCATTCGAGAGCCAGTCTTACTCGTATATCGACGCAGGGTACACCGTTTTCAGCTATTGGGTATAATTCTAATAAATAAAAAAATAAAAAAATAAATGTATTTATTGCCAAAACCTATGACTTAATAATACATTAAAGAAAACTATAAGTACTTTTATCATTACAACTAAACTGAGTATAACGATAAAATTGTTTTGGCGATTAGAGTAGGCTCAGCACTGTTCTGCGTAGACGAGGTCCACGAAGAGCTGGTTTTCAGCAAACAAATTGAACAATTTTAATTATTAATCCATTTCAAGATTTTCATTGTGTGGATTTGCGTGTTTGGGTTGTGTGCGTGTATGTGGTGTGTGTTTGTGTGTGAGTGTGTGAGTGTGTGAATTTAAGTATGAGTACGTTTGCACGTGAGTGTGAGCTAAGTGTTCGTATGTGTTTGCACAGGTTTGGGTTCTGACTTTGACATTTTTAAAAGATTTAAAGGTTGCTTCAACGTTTTTCCTGCTGCGGTCATTTAATAAAACTTTATATTCCCTACACGTGGTCCCCGGGTAGTGCTAACCGGGTAGCAAACTCTGGTGGGAGGCTTCGGCCGTGGCTAGTTACCACCCACCGGACCAAGCCATGCCGTGAAATGACCTAGTCGTGTTTCGGGATGTAGTCCGGTGTAACCGTTCCGAAGACTGGTCTGAGCAGTGGCGCACTTGTAGCGCCTCACTCAACTGCCGTCTTTGTACTTCTTCACTCTACAAAACTTCAAGGCTAGAGTGAATAAGTACCTTATAGGTCGTCGTGCTCCATCTTCGACCACAACGTCGCTTAACATCAGGCGAGTTGGTGGTCAAACGCCGACTTATTGTCCATAAAAAAAAAGAAAAATATTTCCTTTTGAAAAGTTTATGACTCATTTTTGTCCTCATAGGAGGGGGTAGGTTGTTCCAAATTTTCGTTGTTCTGTATTTGAAGCAACCTTTAAATCTAACGGTTATATGCTTCGGAAAAGATAACAAGTTCAAGGATATACTACGCGTATTTAAGGAATGAATATCCTTCATCCAGGTAAGTTTTTCAAAAAGGTATTCGGGCTTTTTGTTCCAAAATACCGTTTGTGTGGTACATGCAAGGTGGAGTTCTCTCATATTAATCAATCAGTAATAAGTGTACGAGTGAGAGATCGTGAACATCATTTTAGCCTGTATGGAATAGTTGACACATATTAGTATGTGTTAGACTGAAATAATTTTCCCGTTCTTGTATCACTTTTATTTTTGACTGTACCAGTGTCGGATTTTATTAAACACTCGTAAAATATACGTCATCATATTTATTAAGTTTACGGACCAAAAGGTCCGCGATCTCAACCACATTTTAGCATAGCTAATGTAGACTTTATCCCTTCGGAATACACGTCATGAGGGTCACGATTTTGGGGTCAACGTAAGAGAGATTTTGTCACTTCACAGTATTTTTAGTACGTATTTTTAAAAGTATAAGTAAGTAAGTACGGGTTTATTTTTATAGCAGCGATGTTGTATTTTATTTAATAATGACGACAATGTTTTTATTTTTCAAGTTTTTTCCAGTTAAAAGTTCGTGTCAACTGAGTCTACACACTGGTGCTCTACGCTTAGACTTAGGAACATGTATTTATTGTTCCTAGGTTTAGACAGTCTAAAAAAATCCATGGACGCCTAGATCAAAGAAAATACAGCTGAATGCACAATGTAACAGTACATGCAATCGCTCAGTCCTAGAGTCCTAGACGCCAGTCGCGGTCACCGCGTTCACGCAGTTTCTTTTATTTATAACCATAACATAACATATCGTCACACCTTTCCCCGAAAGGGCTGGCAGCGGTGTATTACAACACCCAGACTTTGCCAGATGATATTCATTGGACTCCACATACGTAGCGGATGACATTAAATACGATCATCCATACTAATATTATAAAATCGAAAGTAAGTCTGTCTGTATGTCTGTTTGTAGGCTTTTCACGGCTAAACAGCTGAACAAATTTAGATGAAATTTATAATTAGTTACAGTATTTCACGAGGAAGGGGTATGCGAGCAGAGTCGCGGGAAACAGCTAATATGTTCATAAATAAACAAACTAGTCGCATGCCTTTACCTGGGATCGAACCCACGCCCTGTGGCTTGAGAGGCGAGCCATCTCCAACTAGGCTATCATCGCTACAAAGAAGAAGAGCGACAAACGAGCCGACGGCCGCCTGATAACTCCACGTCGCCGGATCGTCGTAGTCCCAAGTACTTGCAGCTTCAGTAATGTATCAGTAATTCAGCGAACATACATACAGAGTGCGGCGTAAGATTAGCCAATCTACTGCCGGCAGTAACGACGCCGCAGGGGCGCGACTTCGTTAGCTTTTTACGATCTCGCACCCCTACGTCACTTGACGCTTATTACTCCGGCTATGGTTGTAAAATGTGATCCTCATCAAGCTTGAAAATTCATAGTCCGCTGGGCTTCCAACTCTTGCTGGTTAGTTGCCAGCCCTAGTGTGGTTTAATAGGCAACGCCGCACAGTAGCTCGCGTTACCGTCGATCATTTTCAATTTCCATCAGTTTCTGTAAGTTTGTTTTTTTAAGTCTAAGTATTATTCACAATTCTTTCAGAGAAATCTGAAAACTGAGAAAAGTGTCGGTACAATAAATCATGATACTCCGTTCCAATATTTACCGCACATAAGCGTGATGTGTCGCCAAATATTGTGATACCTAAAGGCTGTTTTCTTCGAAATTATCTCGTTATCAAGGGTTATCAGTTTTCACTGATTACAGATAATGAACCTAAGTACCAGCAGGTGTCACGAGAACACGGATTAGAACCGTGTTAGTAATTTTTATGGAAATGAGGTTTACCTTTTCAAGGGCTCCGGGCAGCTAAGAATTTTCCACACAAATGCGCTTGTGCAACTGTTTTTATTTATTTATTTTTATTTATTTATTTCTTAATTAACTGTTTTTAAACTGTTCGTCATATTGTGAAGAAATTAAGTGTGTGCAATTGAATCCATACTAATATTCTAAACGGCTGATCGGATCTTGATGAAATTTGTTAATTAGTTACAACAAGTAAGGTTTTTGGATACTAATCTCTGAATAAATGCGAAGGAAGTCACCGGGTAACAGCTGGTTGGTTATATTTCCTTCTCTGGTCTTCGTCTTTTTTAAAAAACGCAAGAGAAAAAAGAGCTATAAAAATATCCGCATATGTAAGGGGTCACTTTAGACTGATTTATTAATTGATAGACAAAGTAAATCAAAAGTTCCTTCCCTAACATCAATAGTTTTTAAATGAATCCATAATATAAAGGAAATTCCTAGTTATTTAAAAATGATTAGACAAATGTGAAGGTCATAAAAAATATTAAAACTGCAATTTGTCACGCTGTAGATAACTTTAGAGTTTAGAGGCTCATTAGTATCTTGACTTGCTCTCTTAGCTCGTCGTCTACTTCTAGACGAAATGGCAATAGAAAATCTTTATTTAGCCAATGCGAAGTTAGTCTAAAGTGTACGTAGGAGCCATAAGAGCTTATCGTTGCCATGAAAAATAATGCAGGAAATATTATTAGGTACCGCATTATTTGACGCTGTTCCCCACTTTAATCTAATCTGATGATGATAATGACGTTAGCATGCAAGTCGAGGGTGTCTCCTACATAATTATCCTTATCTAATAAATTCTCTGATAGAACTTCAGGATCAGGTTTTATAAACATTACATAATATGTACCACTTCTCTGCACTTGCTATGATCCCGGTACACATCTTTCGCTCCTTCTACTTCCTTGCAGCTTCAAGCATTGAACTCAATTGAGTGAAGCGCCATTAGATTAATCAAGGATGAAGCGCTAGTAACGAGGAAGATGGCGCACAGTCTCCAGCACAGGTGACGTGTAGCCAGTAGTCCATTTTGGAGAATGTGCACAGGAACTGCACGAGCTGATTCCATCATCTGACTTCTGCCACAGCTCATCGAGGCAGACATTCCATCCATATGTCGTCAGCTTTAATGAATGCGGGATTCATTAAAGCTGACGAAGCGCTTGCAAAACTCCTTCCTAGTAAAAACTGGTAAGGAGTGGAACGCTCTTCCTGCCTCGGTGTTCCCCAGCAATAGATACACCCTGGGTCTCTTCAAGACAAGAGTGAGACGGCACCTCATGGGCAAGCGTGCTCCATCTTAGACCGCATCCTCACTTTTCATCAGGTGTGTTGTGGTCAAACGCGGGCCCATTCAATGCACAAGAAATAGTTTAATAAAAAAAAATGATAAAATGAAAATGATAAAATAGTGTTACGCCAGTCGCGGCTGATGAAGAAACTATACGCTAATCTGTGGCGATGTTGTTTACAACTACCGATAGGTAACGCAGATTAGACAATAGTAGCCGCTCGAGCCGCGCGTTCCATTGTTAAAATCCGGAACAAAAGAAATCTTTCTGGAAAGCAATTATTGTGCACTGTTTTTATGATGTTTTTATCTATTTAGTAATAAGAATAAGAATAATAATAAGAAGAGTAATATAATAATCAGAATTATATTCTATTCTTTAGAAGCAGCCCTCGTCTACACCCCCGCCACTCATTACAGATATTTTCACTCTGTATTCGAAGAGAACGGTCCAATTCCAAGTCCTGAAGGAAACCCAAGATCCTTCAAGAGCGCAGCAATTTTCCATCATTACGGCGACCACAAAAGCGCTTTTCCTTTGAGCTTGGCATGCACTAAATTGAGTATTCCGAAGTAATTGCTTGTAAAAGTGTGGAGCGAAATAAGACCTTGTGGAAGACTTTGCAAGAGTTGTTTAGCTCACTTGTTTCATAATTATTTTTTATTAAGTTATTACTATAGATATTTGGACTTGGCTCGAAAATGGCTGCTGATAATAATGATAATAACTTTAGACGGGTCGAATTAAGTTTAAACGGTTTGTATATACGAAGGCACGCACCAATTTGTCCATTGTGTGAACATTATTATGTGCATATTTAATGTCATCTGCTACACGAATGGAGTCTGGTGTAGGGCGACAGGCTCGTCCCCTGCCGAATATCGTCCGGTGAAGTGTGAGTGTTGTAATACACCCCTGCCAGCCCCTTCAGGGGAAAGCCGTGACGATATGTTACGTTTGTTCACGATATGTCAGCCCTACATTTCTCAATCCTCAAAGCAGTTTTATTATTTTTCCATTGTCAGGTTTTTGTATAAATGTTCCTTGAAAGTGACTGTCATGAGCCAACCTTCTATTTATAGCCTTTTGAACTTTTAAAAAGTTTTAATTACGTTGAAGAAATCTCGAAAAACAAATTTGTAATTTGAGGTTGTGAGAAATTAATAAAGTATTTATATGTTTTCAACTTGAAGTATTCTTAGTATTTACCCAGTCGGTGGTTATTGTGACAAATTAAGCAGAAAGTTTGCAAAGTAAACCTTGCATTGTTTCAATACTTTTGTGTTTAAAATAAAATGTAACTAAATTTGTAAAAATAGCTTATCTTGATAATTGACGTGGACTCACGACTCCAAAAAAAGGGGATCTGAGTTTTGGATGTGTGTGATTTAACATTTGGCTGTTACAATAATTGTGTTAATTATTTCTTAAATCACACTTATAAATGCAAAAGTTTACATGAATGCATTGGTGATTGTTACACAATGACGCCAGAACGGATCTGAATGAAATTTGACACAAAGATAGGTTACAGTAAAGAATAGCACATCAAATACTTTTTAACCGTGATTAACACCGCGGGGCGCAGTTAGCTGCTCCATATAGTTAATGAAGAATGACATATAATCATACATGTATACATATAATCACGCCTCTTCCCAATAGGAGTAGGCAGAGACTACTTCTCTGCCCTTACTACGATCCTGGCATTCATCTTTCGCTTCTTCAACTTCCATGAGTCTTTTCATACACGCTCGTCGGTTACGGGTACTCTTGACCTTGTCCTTTTTTTTAAACGTCTCAGATTTGGTCGAGATACGTGCGCCTAGATCGACTCGACCATGCACGCATGAAGAACTATAACCAAACTTCTGTCTTTTTCTTCTACAAATCCATATTATCTATATCTGCTATGTTCCATTGTAAACAAAGAATAAACCATCCTTATCGTACAAACACCTAAAGCAAAGAACCAAACACTTGCAATATCATAAATTACTTTAACCTTCGCTAAATTAACATCATTATCTAGATATTATGAAAAATAATAGGATTAAGGTACAGCGAACCAGCTCCGATATCACATGGGTGTGGTGCCATTAGTGCGATGCAACAGGTCACTGACCACTGATAACGCTGCACCACTGATAAGAGCTGATAACGGCACGGTCGTATCGGTAAACATGCGCCTGTGTTATGATGAAAAGAGCAGAAATGTTTCCAGGTAAGTAAAAATGTTGTAAGGTTGCTTGATTCTATAAATAAAGTGAAGTTGCGAGATGGAACGATGATACTTAAATTCTTCTCCATCGCGTGTCTTGAAAGTCTTGAAAATTTTTGAGAAACAAAATATGCCCCTCCAATGCTTGCTGTTTTTAACCGACTTTAAACAAGTATAAATTAAAAATCTATAAAACCCCTGAGACCGATATTCATCAACACCGATTCTTATTCAACGCTCCCGACTAATTCACCTTGAAAACCGGTGTTGATGAAAATCGATGTAGAGGGTTTTCAAAATGTTTAATTCATACTTGTACTGTCACAACTAAAGTCTACATTTGCTCAAACCACAAACATACACACCCTCACACACCCTCTTAGGTACTCATTACACAATCACGACTTATAAAAGGCTTTAACTAGTTGGAAGGACAAAGCAACATTTCACGAAACCCAAACCCAACAAAGACGCAAAGTCCCTTTTAAGCCCAACACAAGTCAATAAGGATAAAGGGAAACCACTTTATCCTGACTAAATAAAACAGAAAAACTCGGGCACTGCCACCGTTCGGGAAAAAATCGGCAAAAATGAACCGAAAGTCAGGAAACTCGGCCTAAAGTCGGGAAACCGTCGTGAAATACAGAATTTGGTTAGAGTGACCGCTCCATCCAATATGCATGGCCGGTCACCGACCACTTACCATCAACCCCGGGACTGTAATCTGATACTGAGCCGAAATCTAATTGATTATTCATTTGAGGGGCAAAGTTTTTCAACGTTTGGGTAGTTTGAAGCGGCCCTTAAACTTAGTTCAGTTCGTTAAGAGTCTGTTCGCAGAGACTTTAAAAATATTGTTAATTACATAGAATTTAAAAATCGGCCAAGTGCGAGTCGGATTCGCGCACGAAGGATTTTGTACTATCCTACTTCCTACTCCTACTAATATTAGAAACGCGAAAGTTTGTAAGAATGGATGGATGTATGTTTGTTACTCTTTCACGCCAGAACGGCTGAACAGATCTTGATGAATTTTGGCACAGAGATAGATTATAGACTAGAATAGCACATAGGATAATTTTTAACCACGAGTGAAACCGCGGGGCGCAGCTTGTTATCTATAAAAATGGCAAAGAAATATGTCTGTTGTATAAGAGAGTTCATTTTATTTTTGTTTTATTCTGTTTTTTTAGTATTTGTTATTATAGCGACCACATAAATACATCATCTGTTAAAATTTCAACTGTCTTACTATCACGGTTCAAGAGATACAACCTGGTGACTGACGTTTGGGTACGACACTCTAAACTAGCGCAGCGATGGCATTAACGTGTTTGGAAAAGTTACAGTAAATATTTAAAAAAAAAATGTGCTAAAACAGAAATTATGAACGTCATTAGGGGGCTAGTTTTAATAGATATTTCGTTACTACTAAAAGGAAGTAGGTGTCTCCAAAAATACATTAAAGTATAGTTTACTTCTCAGTAAAAAGAAATTAAAACTTTCTCTGAAACATTAAGCTTCCAAAGTCATCCAACAAAAACTTCGTAGAAATCTTCAAATGCCTTTCGAAATATAAAATAACAAGTTCTGATTAAAATCTCCCGAAGTTTTCAACGTTTCATCACATATGGCACGGCTCAGCGTCTCTCTACTTCACACTCTCTCAACGTCGCTACTAATCTATGTTTCTATTTATTTTCATTGCCCTCACCTTCACTTCATACCAAACTATCACCTATTCTTCAAACTATAAGATCCACTTTAATATTCCAAATTACAGCCAGTTCTAATTTCGTTTTAATTAATGCATGCACTTCAATAAGAACATCCACTTGTCTTACACGAACTATAAATAGGATGTCTTTGGCGTTCGATTTTAATTCTTCGCTCACGTCGTTAAGAACTATTTCAGCTTGAGAATGATAGTCAATATTGCACATGCATCATTGATATTAGATTCTCCATCATTAATATTAAGGTTTATAATCGTTGCTTCTGTTTTGAGAGCATTAGTGTAATTATCTTTATGCTCTATATGTGGATCATTAAGGTCGGTTTCGGCTTGTTTACTGCGGGAATGGTTCCACACGTGTGCCACCATTAAGCCAAGTGGTTGTCTGTTCCTTCGCCACTCGAGATATGTTGACAACAGACTTTGTTGTGTTATCTACACTAATAATTGGGACTTCCTAAGCTTTTTGGTCAGTCACATTTTACTGATAATGTTTTTAAGTCCATAGACTTACCAGTCATGTATTGACCAAATTATTGTAATATTAAGATCTGGAACAGGCAAATAAGATTTGAAGTTGATTCAAGCCGGTTTGTAGCAAGTTGTGCTTTGTTGTGTTTGTGTTTGTGTGTGTTTTTGGTACATAGGCAGCCGATTTTACCTAACTGCGAGAGTTATGTTTTTTGAGTGTACTCGTATGTGTGAGGTTTATTTGGCACGCCCTACAGCCTAAACAGCTTAATGTATTTCGACATGTGAGGTGTCATTTGAATCGTCTTGATAGTGGAAGTAACGTAGTGTACCTATAACATTTTGGAGCCGGAGTTTTTTTTTTTTTTTTTTTTTAATAATGTTACTTGTTACTGAAGTATAATTTAGATTTCTCAACTAGGTGCAAATACTTACTACCCTTCTACTGTCTTTCATCTAAAGATTGACCTATAGGTATTTTATAACTTCTTTGGTTTGTTGAGACCGCTCAGTAAGAGTTACGCTGAGCACTCCCTGTGACAGAAGCCGAATGAAAGATTGTTATTTCCTTATTTTTGTTTTGTATTGGTTATTTACTGAATGAGGTACTGATACCAACGTTTCTTAGAATCAAAGGATGTTTGTCAACATATTTTTTGCGTTGCTTTTGAATTACTACGCAATAATTTGAATATTATCAAATCGCCTGCCGCCAATTGTGATTAAATTTTAATGGTTCTTTTTTCGTTTGGTAGATCATACTTTAAAGGTGGTCCCATATAAATTTTATCGAAATCATTCAAGCAGTTTTTCAAAAAATCTACTAAAAATTGTTTACATGAATGACGGAAGTCGGTTTTTTACGCTTTGCTTTTTATAATTATATTTATTTAAAAAAAATTGCTAGATTTATTTTTTGTAGAATAGCAAGCAAACCAGCGAGGCAAACCTAGCTTCCTAATGAAAATTATATGTTGTTAGACGACATTTCTCAAGGTTTATGTCTCCTAATGAGATTGGCAGAGTTTCCCCGTTCGGTAACTGACGGGATGCCAAAGTTTCATCACAGGAGTTCCAGCAACTTTGTGTAACTCGATGTGTGTAAGGAGCCGAGCGAAAGCTCTAAACTTTGTATGTCTGAGATACTAGCAGCGCCTGCGGGTTTACTTGCTGTCTATTATTCTCAATTTTTAACCCCCGACGCAAAAACGACGGGGTGTTATAAAGGCTGTGTGTGTGTGTGTCATCATAGCTTCCTAACGGATAAGCCGATTTTGATTTTGTTTGAAAGGTGAATTAGTCAGGAGTGTTCTTTACTACGAGTATGTTTGATGAAAATCGGTGTCGGGGTTTTTTTTTAATTTAAATTTATTCTTGTTCCATTTTTCCTAATAAAAAACATCATCCTTATAGATTTTATTTAATAGAGGTTTTCAAAATGCATAAAGATTCTTAAAGACTAAAGCTGAGTTGCACTAAGTACTCGTACCTTGCAAAAGCGTAACCAGCCGCTTGTGCAGGTACTTTCTGGGCATGGATGCTTTGGAAAGTATTTGTGCCGTATAGCCGGAAGAGAACCGACGACCGAGTGCCACCACTGCGGCTGCGACGAGAATACGGCGCAGCACACCCTAGAGGAGTGCCCAGCATGGGCCAGCGAGCGACGGGATCTCGTCGCAGTGGTAGGAAGCGATCTCTCGCTGCCAGCATTGATTAAATCAATGCTCGGATGCCAGAGATCGTGGGAGGCGGCAGTTTCCTTCTGCGAACAAGTAATGTTCCAGAAGGAAACGGCGGAGCGTGAACGGGAGATCACAACTGATCTCCCAATGCGCCGCCGGAGAGCCGGGCGACGGAGGAGGATCTTCCACGCCCTCCTCCAACCCCCATAACATGGGACTTGGGCAACAGACACCGGGGGTTCCGTTGCCCGATAAGAGTAACCCCTGAGGTGACGCGTGTGAATAAAACGCGCCCCTAAAGAAAGAGGCGTGGAGACCCTGAGCTTCACGCAAAGTGTAGGGTCCTAGGGGACCAGTGCTGCCGGGGCCGAGGTCGAGTGCAAGAGCGTTCCCACAGCCCCCGGCACGAGAGCGCCGGGAAGATACCCCACCCAGGGTTTTTAGTGGGTATGCCGCCACTAGGGCGGAGACCCCCACATAACCACCTTGCCCCGCCCCCCCGAGGCAGGGTGGTACCTATAAAAGGTTTTCCCTGGGTAAAAAAAAAAAAAAAAAAAAAGCGTAACCAGCTGCAAAATTTCTGGTTGACCACAGATTTTGTGTCTGGTTCTGCTTTTGGTTGTGTTTTTTACGACAACCAAAGCGTAAGTAACATCACACGCTCGGTTGAAGTTAGTCGATTCAAGTCAACCATAATCTCATCAACATCAGTCAAGCTGTATAACGAAAACCTCATTGCTATCTAGTTTTCTTAACTTCCCGGAAACAATCTCCACGAAATTTCACGAAAATCCGTCTAGTCATTTTTGTACAAACAAACATACTTTTAGAACAAGTAGTATAGTTTAATCAGCCGGCGTCGCCTGTCATCTGAAATCTCGTCAGTCGCCGTAATGATGATGAATTACTTCCCTTCACGCGGAGGGCAGTAAAGTACTCAGTGACTCTGCATCGTTCTGTGGCAGAAGCGTTATCTACCTAGGGCGAGAACTGTGGCATTATACACCTACCTACAAAAATATTACTAGGTAAATTAGGCCCAATTCTGACGGTTTAAATTGACTTATTTATTTGCTAATTAGTCGATGGACTTGTCTAATAAGATAAACTATCGTCACGCCTTTCCCCCGAAGGTGCTGGCAGAGATATAATACAACACCGACACTTCGCCGGACGATATTCAGTCCCAAATGTGACAGGGGGCGAGCCTGTCGCCATACACTGGGCTCCAGTCATGTAGCAGTCATGTAAATTAAAATTATGTACCGAGTTTAATTTTTATACTTTAGGATGTTTTTATTTCATGTAAGTAATTACATAAATATTAATTACCTAACTAAAATTAAACATTTGTAAATGGCATTTAAATTTTACCTATACAGAAAAAAGCCAGTCCATAATGTTTTACATTATTACTATCAAACTGAGAAATAAATTACACCTACATAAAACAGCTTAAATTATTTAATAAATTATGCAAATGCTATTCTAAAAATACACATTTTTGAGAAAACTTACTGCATTTACCTACAACAGTGAAATCCGAGATGATACCGGTTTGAAAACACTAACATTTACAAAAGTACACTTTATAAAAAAAATATAAAGTTGAAATTTATAATTTAGATTAAAATCTAGATTTGTGTTGATGGATAGTTGTTTTTAATGATAAATAGTACTGGAGTACGTTTGGTTATATTTTGTTGTTTATCTTAAGGAGACTAGGTAATGATTAGCTCGCGTTGGCTTGGTAACAGTGGTGGGTAGGGGAAAATGGGCTAAAACAGACTATGGGGCCTAAGGTGGAATGGGGCCTGATTCGACACGAGATATTAGAATCTAGCGATTACATCACAATGATTTCCTATTTATATATGTATATCTCATTTGTACAAGATGGTATGAAATATTGACATTTTACTTTATTTATAACATTTATAAATGCGAATGGAATTGTAACTGTAGTTGGCTTGACTATCTGTAAATAGCTCGTTTAAAAATAAGATTAAAAATAATAACATTGTTTTAAATTAAAACTAGCTTTACCCCACTTTCCCACATCAGTTGCTAAGACCGCTATCAAAAGCGATAAAGGCTGCGGGCGAACGGACGACAATACTGCATTGCAACACTTGCAACTGATGCACTTTTTGTCCTTGGGGATAAAATTATCACAATCAGTCTAGGAGTGGTTTTATCTAGTTATATATTTTGTTACTATCTTAAATGGGGAAAAATATAACATTATTTATACTTAAACCGTTAAACTTATGTTTTTCGAAATATGTATTACTTTTGGCATGGAGACACAAAGATTTTTAAAGTTTATTTTACTGGCAGTATAACTACTGGTGTCAAAAGGTGCCAAAGCTATTGACAATAGAGCTTTACCAGACACACAAGCAGCGTCCGTACTCCGCAGGCTTAATATTTTTTTTTGCAGTTACTCCTTCCTTTTTCTGAAATTTTGTTCTTCATAAAAGATCTCTGGGGAAAACGTAGGACTATCCTATGCCTCACAAAAAATAAAACATTTCCCTAAGGACTAACTTTACTCATCCAAAATCACCAACATGCCTCGAGCCACTCCAAACACCCCGGGGTGCAGATTAAATAATAGTTGCCAGGGGGTGAGAACTCTTCCACGAAATTGCTACCAACCCTGAGTCAGCAGACCAGCAACGAAGACCTCTCCGGTTCTTGTAGCTTTGTGCTAACACGGATCTTGTAAACTGGCAGGCTTTTGACTAGTGTAAGTAGACCCGTGAGCTGGTACACGCTCTAAGGCCAGGGTCACACTGCAACAAATGCACACGCTCAAAAGATTCATTATTTTAGGACAATGAAATATAATCAGGCTGAAAAAATTTTTAGTGTTTGTAAAATTGATGCAGGTATCTACTTATTTTATTTTAATAACACGAGATTTCTCACGTTGTATTAAGTCGGTTAATAGTTCATTGTTATTAAAACAAGATGCATTGTCAATACCAAATCAGTTTCATAGTAAAATGTATGCAAGCAAAAGTTAGAAGTGGCGTTACTAACGGCTACTGTCACCGCTTGCTCATGATAATAGTGTATTGCTTTTCGTTCCACGTACAAGCTAGTCAGTAAGCTCCGTCAATCTCCTTGGGTTTCCTAAGAATCGTGTCAAAATGGGCAGAGAGAGCCTTAAGCCTCACGTCAAGTCAGGTCCCAGGTAGTGCGTAGTGCTTCGACCGACTTCGACTGCTTCTTGCCTTCAAAAACAATCGATAGTCATCTCCCTGAGCTTGTGCACTCACAAACTCACCCTGCTATTTACCGTAAAGCGGCCCTGCGGTGTGACCCTGGCTCCAGGTGTCTAGTGAAGTGGTCGGGGCTCAGTATGATTGATTCGGTCGGTGCTAAGAGATGGCAGTAAGTCTGCCGTTTAGTAATTTGATACGGAATTAGGTAGACGTGCGATTATAGCGCCACGTCATCAATCTTGCGTTTTGTTTGTACATACGTGACGTGTTTGTACGGGTGACGAGAGCCTTCTTGATGCTATTTGGGGGCTTACTCTGGCTTAACCCACGAGTAGTGTTATTATATGTTATGTGCCTACGAGATAACAACACCTGCCTAGATCGACAGATTACTCGTAGATTTTTGTAGTTTTCATATGTCACATAAGGTAATGGTATGGCTACATTAGCGTGCGATAATTCATGTCGCGTTTAGGCGCTAAAATCGTTCTTGTCTACATTAGCGGTCAACTCGTCTCTTTTCTGCGGAGTTGACGTGGGCGATAATTCGTCCGATACATCGCCGAGTGACGAACCCACCGACTACATTTCTCGCGATGGCCCGAATATCGCAGAAGGCCGCTAATGTAGACGTAGTTTACGTAAGGCGATTTGTTCATATCAAAGTTAAAACAACAATAAATAAATATACGTAGATCAATAAAAGTATAGATATTACAGTTTAGAAAAGGTTTTAGGAAAGTTTAGTCCAAGGATCAATTAAAATTGATTAGTTAATTCTATTTTTTTTTATGATTTTAATATTCGTAGGTCAGGTCCAACAGCGAATTTATGAACTCATAATAACACGCACAATTTTTATGACAAACGGTTATGACAGCAATTTTGATAATAGCACCGTTCCGGGTTATAAAGTCACAAACAATTACGAAATCCTGTTTTGTTGTTTTGCCTCTAAAACCACACGTGTAACCCCGTATGGAACATACATATATGTAGTACGTAATGTACATAGTTAACATTATAAATGCAAAAAATCCATACTTCCATACTTACTTACTAATATTATAAAATCAAAGTAACTCTGTCTGTCTGTTTGTAGGCTTTTCCCAGCTAAACGGCTGAACGTCTCTTGATGAAATTTAATAATTAGTAACAGTACAATATATCACGAGGAAGTTTTTAACCGCCTTACAAAAAGGAGGAGGTTCTCAATTCGATTGTATGTTTTTTTAATAAATGTGTTAGGTGATTACTCTGCCAATTGTGAATCGATTTTAATGATATTTTTTTTGTTTGGGAAATTATACTTTAGAGGTGATCCCATTTATATTTCAAGCCATTTTTAAAAATCAACAAAAATCTAATAATTGTTTACTAGTATAAGGAAGTCGCTTTTTTAAGCTTTATTGCTTTACATATTAATAGATACTACATTCTGAAAAAATGCTAACGAAGTCGCGAGTAACAGCTAGTAAGTAACAAAAACAAGTAATAATAGAAAAAAATGCGTGTAACACCATAGGCGACAGCAAGTCACGAATATTTGTCCACGTCAAACAAAAACTAGCTCACGTATCACAGAAGCTGCCTTATCTGCCGAACATGTGACATCGCCGTCTCCCTCGCACACGCACGGCCAGAGAGAGATAGCGAACGTCTTTGTCACAAAATGACCCTGGCTTTTAAGAGCAGGTAAAACTTTAAGCGCATTAATTTTGTTTATGGTTTGTTTATTTAACTTGAGAGATAACAAAATAATCTATTATGTTACGAAACTTGAGCTCACTTAGTCTGGCAGTAAAAAAATGTGTAAGTGAATTTAAGAACCTCTTTTTCGATAACTGGCAGGTAGGGGTAACTGATTTTGCCCTGTTTACCCCATTTCGACAATTAGGTCATAATTAATTACTATTTTATAATAAACGGTTTTATTTAGCTTTAGATTTGAAGGAAGCAAATAAATAAATGTGCGAGAATTGTTTATTTCGTGCTTCCTTCAAATCTTGGCACAAATTTTTCAACTACTTCCGCTGAAACGATTCTTAAGAAACTTTGCACATACATTTAGTTCTGGTGACAATACAATCATCTTAAAAGTTTTTTAACTGATGCTTTTAAGTAAGTGGGGTCAACTGGGGCAAGTGCGTCTGTGGGGCAATTGCGTCTTTCGAGAATTACTGACAAATGCTGCACACATTTCGCGCCACCTACGTCTTTTTTTGTATCTTTAGTTGCAATAATCTGTACAAGATGGCGTTAAAGATACATAAAGATATAAGATACATTTATTTGCTTTAAACACCAGTAATAATATTGTTGTTACACAAAATAAACTACGAGTTAGTTGCCTAATTTGTGAAGGGTTTGTCAGTAATTCTCGATTGACGCACTTGCTCCACAGATCCATTTGTCCCAGTTGACTTTACATGAAGAAAATGACTACTGTGTTAACAGCTTTTGTACACTATGTATTCTGCCCGCGACGTCGAGTGACTTCTAAAATAAGTGATAAGTTTAGTTAGCTCGTTTTAATATAAACTAGCTGCGACCCGTGGTTTCACCCACGGTCCCACAGGAACCGTTGATTTTTCCGGGATAAAAAGTACCCTATGTCCTTTTCTGTACCCTAAACAACATGTATGCAAAACTCACTAAAGACTCACTTTTCCATATTATATGTAGTACCTACCTTTGATTTTAGTCTAACCTCAAAGCAAACACTCATTGCCTTCGTGTTACTTAACAACGCCATCTGCTGTTGTGTCGTTAAAGCAATTAGTTGCTCACAAAAAATAGTATTATTATTCGCCAATACATGTCAGGAAGAGTCATATTTTTCAGATGAGACTACTCAAACGCCTCCTTTTTGTTATTTTTCTTCCAAGTATTCCTAGCTAGATCGATTTATCGCCCCCGAAACCCCCTATAAACTAAATTAAATGAAAATCGTTGGAGCCGATTGTGAGATTCCAATCATATATATATTTATACAAGAATTGCTCATTTAAAGATATAAGAAAAGTCTACATTTATAGGTTAAAAGTTAAACGACATCGGCTCGTCGGCGGCGTCCGGAGGTGGTCGAATGACTCCGGACGGCTCAACAATTATTGCTACAGTCCATTTTGTTTTATAGACCATTAAGCTAGGGAGCGATCACACCGTAGTGTGGCCGTTCATTATCAGACTCTCTATTTTTTCCCCTGTGGGCGTTCCATCCATATATCCTCTCTCACTCTCTATAGCAAGTAAATAATTTAAACGCAAGTTTCTAATTTCCTACTATTGTTTAAGTCGCTGACGATTCGGAATTTGTACACAAAATATTTGGAAACTGTGTCCGAATTGACACTTTTAATTTGAATACAAAAAGTTTTTTCACTGATGAATCGGACAACATTAATTTTGTACAATCAGTTAGAGAAGTCTTATAAATTAAATACTAGCTGCGCCCCGCGGTGTTACCCTAGTGCCATAAATCCGCCCGCATGGCTTAATATTATGTAAGGGTTGATTTCTTTAGAAATAAAGCCGCCGACATCACTAAGCTTCAAACACATGATAAAATGTCGGCAACTGTAGCGACTTTTGTGTGTACACTCCAAAACACAAATGGAAAGTTAAACCGGCCAAAGGCCTCCGGCAGCTTGAAGTTGAATCCTGGCTGGCTGCTGGCATGAACTTGCTCAAAACAGAGGTGATTCTTACTGTCGAGGGTTGGACACGGTTTGGGTCACTACGCCAACAAATTTAGTTAATTATTATTATACTCCGCCAGGTATAGCGTTCTGAGTCAAAAATGGTAACGTGGGCAACAGCCAGTGACGTCAAGCAAGACTGAAATAATTCATTTACAAATAGTTCGAAATAGAGTCATCAGGTGTTGGCTCCCAGAACCTTGTCTTCTTACCCGGCTGCGCATAAAGGAGGGTTATGATTTTCCAGTGTATGCATTTGTGTATGTGGGTATGCATGTGTGAGCTTTCATTGGCATGCTCTACAGCCTAAACAGCTTGATGTATTTCAAGACGTGAGGTGTCATTTGAATCGTCTTGATAGTGGAACTGACATAGGGTACAACATTTTGCAGCCGGGTTTCTTGTTTTTCTTTGAATAATGTTAGTTGTTGGATCATGGTTGTTAGTAAATCGTTCTGTGTGACAGGCAGCCTCGTGTATTACAATACAGCGGGCACAGGACTCGCACGCCATTACCCGCGCGGCGCTGATCTCCAGGTTTATGTACTGTGCTTAATGTAACCGCTGCCAGGGATGGGCTCGCCGGGACGTTTCAACGTTTACATTGTTGAGTACTGTTGTACATAATAATCTGTAGTTTAATCACAGAATAAATTATAGTTGGTACTAAGTTTAATTCAGGCATTCTCCGTGTTTTAAGCTAGTTCGTTTTCAGATTTTATGGTAACTGTGTTGTGAGTCTGTGGTTGCAAGGATTTTTTTTTACTTTTACTTATTCTTTTACAGACTTTTGACCCAGATTAAGTTCCGCGACGCTCTGAATTTTCCATACAAACGCTTGTCAAATGTCTTGAAAACCATTTGTCAGATTATAATAAAAAATTTAATGTACAATTAAATAAACTAGGTATAACTTCTCGGTTTTTTTCAAATACGTCTTCAAAAGAAAATAGGGCTATGAAAAATATCGGCATTTGGAATCACTTTCAATTGATTTATTTAATAGATAGACAAAGCACATCAAAAATATAAACTGTTTTAGGCTTAAACTTAGAATATTTATGTTCAAACATCAAAAAGGCGAAGAACTTATGAAAAATGATACAAGTGCCATCTATAATCATCAATAAGTCGACAATTACTTTATTATATGATCACCCGCAACTTAATATACTTACTTACCTCATCATTTAAATATCTTTCTGTGTGATTTACTTTGTAATTTTTTTGTTTATGTTGTTACTCGTAGTAGCTCTTGCTCGTGCGTGACGTCACCTGCCGGTCGCAACGGAAGACCAGCGCTGGTTGGACACGACCAGCACCATGCTGAGTTGCGGCTGGTTTGTGGCAAAAAGCCAAAATATGTACACTGTTTTTACCTGTTTACGTTTTCATTTTATTTTTATTTTTTTGTTTAATCTGTATTCTGTGTGTATATTTTTATTCTGTGTGTTTTTTGCCACAAATAAATGTCTGTCTATGTCTATGCCTAAATCAAAAATCCCTTTACATTGGGAGGCTGGCTACATCATTTACATGCCTGAACTAAATGCGATGGGATTGAAGTTTGGACATAAACGCGTACTTTTATGTGACCGTTTCAGAACATGTTCTCAAGCACTCGTCGCTGCCGAAATGACAGTTATTTATGTACTACCCAACAGCTGTTTGCAATTTTAAACCACTTGGTTGTCTTCAGGGGAAATGCCACAGCCACAAAAACGTCAGCGGAAATGACTAATAGTTTCTAAGTGTCCGTTTAAAAGGCTGACAATACATGGTAATTTCTAAGACGGACCATTGGAACCTACAAGTTTAACGTTTCTTCCAAAACAAGGCAGAGCTCAGTTATCACACTAAGATCATGGATGCGAGAGTTTGGATGAATGTTTGTTATAAATCACGTCAGAACGGCTGAACAGGTCTGCATGAAATTTAGGTCAAAGAGGGATTATAGTCTGGAACAGCACATGTATAGCATACTTTTTGACCGCTGCTGAAACTGCGGGGCTGCCAGTAAGTTTTATAGGTATGAAACGTAGGTATTAAAACATTTAAAAGTAACAGTTTTGCCCGTGGCTTCGCGTTTTATAACCTACATATGTCACTCAGGAATTATGTAGCTTTGTAATGCTGAAAGAGTTTTTGAATTCGCACCAGTAGTTTTTAAGTTAATTCGTTCTAAACATACAAAAATCCCAAAATATACACCTTTCCTCTTTACAATATTAGTGTAGATGTTATTTAACTGTGCTTTGAATGTTTTGAAGTCGTTACCTTTTTATGAGATATAACTATGTAATACAAGGGGAATTCTTTCTGTACGATCGCCCCAGATTACCAAAACAGGCTTTGCCTAGTCAATGTTTAAGATTATGTTAGAAATCCTTAAATGCTACATTACTTTAGATTTTTCTAACACACATATCTTAAAGATCTTTTTTACATTTGTGTTTCGGATTGTATGAAATATTTTTTCTGTTTCATTAGAATGAAAGACGTGTACTTACCAGGCTCGTAGCAAGTGCAGAGAAGTGGTCTCTGCTTACCCCTACGGAAAAAGGTATGACTGCATGTTTGTTCGTTTCATTAAACCCACTCGCGATTCCCATCCAAGAACTTACCTTAAATAATTTACTAGAAGAGTGTCAAACAAGCAGAAGGCCCGCCTGATGGTAAGCGGAAACCGCAGCCCACATACGCCTGCAAGAAAAACCGGAAAGAAAGTTAACACCTTTTTTAACCCCCGACGCAAAAACGACGGGGTGTTATAAGTTTGACGTGTCTGTCTGTGTGTGTGTGTGTGTGTGTCTGTCTGTGGCATCTTAGCTCCCGAACGGATGACACGATTTTTTTTTGTGTTTAAAAGGTGAAGTAGTCGAGAGTGAAGTAGTCTTAGCTACATTTGCTGAAGATCGCTGTCGACTGTCGGGGTTTTTTCAAGTGTTTGATTTATACCTACTGTAAGCCACATTACTTCGTGGTTTCCTATTTAAATGCAAGAGGAAGTGAGTAAAAATAAAGTCCCTATCTGCTATCTTGCCATATGGGAGATGACATTCCCTCTTCCCCCATGGAGAGACAATAATGACGGGAATTAGTTAAGCTCCCTAATGAAGCTACGAGTTCTCCATTAGCATCAGCACCACGACACAACACTGTTTGTCACAGAATACACAACAGTTGCCTCTACAAGATAGCTGGGGGGCCTACCATGGCATCTTATTGCCATGGTGGTTACGTTTCGTTGTCGACGCTGAGCGAACGTGAATCGTATCGCGGCGCGATAAGGTCCATGGTCGCGCGGCGGCGAAAACAAAACGTAACAATAATGGCAATGAGATGTCATGGTAGGCCTCCTGTTCCTTCCTACAAGATCTGGAACAAAGCCTTGCCACAGTTTCATTAGCAGTCAGTATGGCGAAGAGGCTCATATCCTAATTTACCGTAGAAACATTCTTGAAACTTGGCAACTTCATGAGTTTTCAGCGCCTCTTCCTCTGGCCCGTAGCGCTGTCTCGCTCGCACTCAATCTCCATTACAACGATCAAGCGACATTGAGCGTGATATTGCGTGCAAGGATCTCCGAAAATTACTACGATACTGGAACACTCAGTTAGGGAATCCTAAACCTTATTCTCTAAAGTTAAGCTTTGAGGGTAGGCATAATAAAGTTGGTGCAGAGATAAGGAAGTGCTTTCCTTAAGAGGGTAAATGTAAGAGTAAGTTCTGAGTTGTCAGCTGTGCCATCAGTTGAATATGCACATAAGTACGCCCTGCGGTTTTGCCCACATTTCCTTTATTCCTACACGTTTTCCGGAAATAATAGTATCCAGTTTAATAGTTCATGATACAAGCTACTTCTATGCAAAGTATTATCCCAATCGGTTGAGCCGTTACGGAGATAAACCGCAACAAACATGTGTACCAACACATTTCCATGCAACATCTTGTCGTAATGCATATAATATGCATGGTTAAGAATAGGCTTGCCTAATTTCTCTATGGAAATGAGGCCCATGAAGGGATGGCTCAGCCCCTTAACTGACGCACTGCTGTGTATTCTGTGGTGCTAGGGATATGTCTGATGACTTCTTGGATTAGGGACGGGATGACATCTTCATAATTTACGTTGAATATTACAATGGGACTTTGAATGTCTTTGAATGGGGGTGCCTCATGAAAACGGATCTAGGATGTTTTTGTTCCGGAAAATATGGTAAGAGAGGGAAGTCGGAACTGGTGAAATTGCAAAATGGGTATTATAATAAGATTTCATCAACTTAACTTATATTTTGACACTTTGAAGTTTATCAAAACTTTTCAAAAAGTCACTGACCTAAATTCATTTTACACACCATTATTTCACACATACATGTATAATAGTTATGTAGATATAACTAGAGATGTTTTATGCACTATCGAACATTAAATAACTTGTAAGTACTTACTGTTTTTGTCTGATGTGATTTAAATTTTATTTGTAATCTTTTTATTTGAATATTCAATTTAACCAAAGCTACAAGCATTTCGTGTTGAAGCGTACAGCATTCACAGCACAGATATATTTAATTTGTGCAAGTGCTCCGATGCTCCCCTCGTCTCTCGTGGGCAAACATCGGCGCTAATGTGAACACTGCAGAGTACGGAACAAGTAGAGTAGAGCGGAGTAGAGTGGGGTAGAGTGGAGTAGAGCGGAGTAGAGCCGTGGTCTCTACGAGTAGGCGTAGGCATGTGTAAGGAGCGCGCAACGCGTCAAATGATACTCCAAATAACAAGTAGGGATGGGGTAAGTGAGCGTAGTTAACTTATTTGTAGTCCTGCCTTGCAGACTGTTTTCAAGGCTCAGACAGAGCAATCAGATCGGATCATTTATTTTAGGCACAGGTTGTTACAAAGTAACAACACGGGCCCATATTACAAATACCTTACATGCAATAATCCCATTTTTTTATATTTTTGAAGAATGTCATAAGAAATAACTGAGTAGAATTTTTTAAAAACAATTTAGATAATTAGCCATTTTGTTCATAATTATTTTTAGATATTAAATGTTTATTGATAGCTTCTATTCTGCCGAAGAATAAGAACTCGCTCACTCGCACTGTTAGCAATATCAAGACTCAATCGCTGTACCATAACCAAGACTGAGACCGAGCACATCTCACGTCTCCTTTCCTTACCCCATCTGCATGCAACACTACTAGTCCCCATGAGACAGAGACATCTGAACGTCAATTACTGCCTTAAAAGCCGCCTTAATATTTGACGAACCTGCGCAGAATGCTGGCAGCAAACATTGCGTCGGGGAGAGAGAGGTTATACAGTTCTGTTATATGTACTCGTTTGTAGTGGCATCTTCTGTAGAACCATACACTTTAATTATAATTCAAACTGGAATTAAACAGGCTTGGAACCCTTTAATGATGTAATGGGGGAAGGAGAACGACATTGTCGTAGTACAGTTTCAGCCGTTTACATACAATGTAGGAATTTCACACTAATATAATAATAAATAATATAATGCTAAAGTAGTTTTGTTACGGATCTGGGTGAAATTTGGCACAGATATAGATTATCTTTTGAAATTGCACATGCGAGACTTCTAAGCCGCGGGTGGAACCGCGGGGCGCAGCTAGTATGACATATTTTTGGAACCCTTTTCAATATTAAAAAAAGAGCAGATAAGCAGAGGGCTTCTGTAGCTGTGTAAATCAAAATCTAGTGAAATGCAAATGATATCCAAAGAAATCAATCTTTGGAAAAGTAAAGATTCTTTAAATCATTCGCTTTCCCATCCTCAACATAATCCATTTCAAAAACTAACAACCACACCCATAACGTTTTATCGACACATTAAAATGAGCATTAATTCAATCAAATCACCAATTTCGCCGACAAGCCATAGACAAGTCCGCCATATTTCACCATTCGCCATTGACACTTGACAGCTGCGATTTTTTCTCCGCCATTTTTGAATTGTGAAGGGAACATAAAACGGCTTACGTTTACGACTCACCACAGGGTCTGGGGTGAAAAAATGAGGGTAGCAAGCGAGAGTAGCGCTTTATCGCGCTTCATATTAAGATGGCGTAAGTGTGTCGTAAAATATACATGCGCTTTTACGCCGTTTTATATGTTAACGCAGAACGTAAAGAAGTTCAGTTTTATGCGTGCCTTTCTTTATTGTTTTATCAGCGCACATTTTGTATTCTACGTATGTCATGGAAAGTTCGTCGTACTGATTGTGTAGCGTATGTTGTTCTTGTTTGTTCTCTGACGGGAATGTATGACTTTGGTAGTAAATTTCGAGTGCAGGTTTTATGGTTATTAAGCAACTTGTGATTCGATGCTTCGGATTTACAGCAGCGTCTTAAGTTACGATGCTTACGTATAATGTATCTATTACTTACGTAAATAAGTACGTTTTTACTTTTGCTTTTATTTTTCTGCTCTTTTGTATTGCTAAAGTTGTTATAATGGTTTATAAAGCTTTTTTCTCCTAATTACGTTTAACGACGTCAAGAATGGACAGTATAGGACAAACGTCGGCCGCGAAGTCTACATCTCACAGAGCCACTGGTAATATTAGTATCCAACCGAAAATCGAACCTAGAACCTATAACTCAGAAGGCAGCCCTTCTACTAACGAAGCCAAAACAATACTCAGCTTAATTCAGTTTCAATTCAATACTTTACGCCATAGATTAGAGAGCTAGTAGGTAGCTCAAACAAAATGTAATAACGATCTCACGCGTCGACTCCACTTAGCAGAACGATTGAAAATTAAACGAAAATCAAGTTACACAATCCGAATTGCGCTGTGAGAAACAAAATTACAAACAATCGTTAATTTATTAAAAACCTTACCCTCGTCGGAACTCCAATTTCTTCGCAAACAGCTGATTCCTTTACGTTTTCTGCTACACCCTCAACTGTAAACTTTTTCAGAGAATTGGACTTTATTTTGTGAGCGTAAAAGATGGTTTTGGTGTTGTCTGTTTATTCTCAGGGTGGGGCAGTCAGCTGACATGTTATTTTTAAAGTAATTTGGTTACAGATGCAAGTTGACGGTAAAAATGTGGGGATTCTGGTCAAATGGCATCCGGCGCCTTATGGAGTTATGGCACAACTTCGATTTTTTTACGTCGCTTTTTTGAACAGTTTCTATTATTATTGCCGAAATGGATGTAAACTACGCTTCGTTTGAAGCTTTTTTTATCTATGAGTAGAACTGTCTGATGGCGTAGAAATCTGGAACAGACCAGACCTACACAAGTTCTGTTGCTAATGTTGCTGTCGCTTTCTAGAAGTCTGTGCATTTAAGCGACTCCGTTTCTAGAATTCCCAACGTTTGGTTGGACGCTAGCTGGTGATTGGACGAGATGACAATTGTGATCACGTGACATTTTTTAAGCTCGTATTTCGTCCAATCAGGAGATTGATTGATTTGATTAATTCTAGAAACAAACGCTTGTAAGCGGTTTCAACTTGTGTAGAGCCCCTGGTTTTATCATAGTATTATGATGACTGACATTTCAGTTTTTTAAAACTGTGACGTCAAATGTTTATATAAAGCTTAGCTCAGAGATATATTCTGGTTGTAAAAATGTTACTTAAAAATCGAGAGTTTGTTTCGGGTCACTAATTTCACAGAAATAACCCAAGATTCCGACGCATACCCTAACCCTAGCGTAGGTGCGTATTATAAATACCCCTGCGTTCTGCTAGCGGGTTAATTATACCTCGCATGCCTAAAATAGATCCGACCGGGGTAGGTAGCAGTAGGTAAGGGTAGGTATTTCAATATCAAATCTAGGGGAGGCTCCCCTCGTGAATATGTATTTATTGCAGGAGATTATGAAAGTGTGTGGCTGCCATTAATGCAAGGTTTTATACGATTTATGATTTAGGTCCGGATCCGGACGGACGCTGCATGATTGCTCGCCCCATAGATCTGCGAGAAAATACCGATGTTACATGTTACAGCAACAAAAAAAGACCAATAATAGGTAGCGTCAACTGGGGCAGATGCGTCTGTCGGGCAATTGAGTCTTTCCAGAATTACTGACGAACCCTTTACAAATTGGGCGTCACTTACATCTTTTTCTATCTTTAGTTACAATAACCTGTACAAGTAGTTACCGTTAGTTGCCTAATTTGTAAAGGGCTTGTCAGTAATTCTCGATAAAATATTAATAAAATTTATTTTTCCAAGGTACACTTGATTTGTAGGGTGTGGAAAGATGTATGGTCTATTTTGGAACAAGTATTAATACTCCTCAAGCTTCAGGTTCTTTTCATTCAGGTGGAAGGGCGATAAGGGCATCCAGTTTTAGCTAAAGGCCGTCTCTACCTTGTTACCTTACTCGTGGCAACAAAAAAGCTAAAAAAAGAATTGCGGTCACACTTGGCTTCCCAAAGTCGGGAAGGACCCAAAAAATGTACTTGCGATTACCTGATAGAAATTATTCCTTGTCCTTATTTCCAACTGCACAAGATCGAAAATCAGATCGAAAAATAAATTCCCTATCGTTACAAGTTATTTTTAGCTTTGGAAGACCTTATCGTGAGGTGTTAAAGTTTGGTTTGCTTTGTACAGGATACGGTACCTGTCCTGCTAAGGGTGGGGTAGGGAAGAAACAGCTGATTGACGCGGGTGAAGGCTGTCGGTGGTATAACAGAGCGACTAACTTATCCTCACAGTTGAATGAGGGAGCCACTACAGCAGTTCCTACACAAAACTAACGGCCACCCGCAGATATATTAGTTCCATCAATTGGCCACATCTACAAGTAAGTTAATCGATCTGTGAAAGTAATTTTTTGGAGCCAAATTGAAGCGTGAAATTGGAAATTATGACAGGTATCGGTTTATGTCAAGTGCATCTAGTAATCGGTGTAGCACAAAAACTCGAAAGATGATGTAGTACGCAATTCGAAAGGGAATGAAAAGAAACTGATGAAAAATGGGACAACGCCCTATTGAGGGTAAATGGAAATTTTATACGAACAGTTTCTATAAATATCGCGGGTCGAACCTGGACAAGATTAGCAGAGAGATTACGAACAGAGAGATCTTTGCTTAGCAGTGACCGATAACGGGTTAATGAAGATGATGACGTAGTCATTTTCTATCGAATAAATATTAAGTACTTTTCTTTCGATGGTTTTTATTCGAGGGGTAGGTACCGTTGTCGATGTTTTTGTTACAAATACAAATCATTTGCTAGATTTTTCGTGTTTTAGGGTTCTTCACCAAAATGGTGGTAGGTACCACTATGGTACGGAAGGAAGTAATCCTTATAGTGAGACTTCGGTGCCTATCTGTCTGTATGTCACAATTCATTCAAAACTCTAAAAGCTAGCAACTTGAAATTTAGCTCAGATCTAGCTAAAGTTAGTCAACACATTTATAGAAAAAAGTTTTGTAAATACAATTGGTTTATTCCCAACATCCCCATCCCCAGTGCAGTGGCAGGCGTCCCCATCAGCTGAGCCGTTGTTGTACTCGTATCCTTTGTTAGTCCTTGACGCCATGATTGATCGCTCGACGTTCCTACTGTGTTCAAAATGTTCAGCAGTTTAGCTAACGATACACACATACAAACAGACAAACAGAACATCGATCTTACCTACAATATTAGGTCTTTATTTAAACCGAAAAAAAAAACAATTTTTTACAGTAAACAACGATAAGCAAAAGAAACTGTCATGCAAGAGTGAGCTAAATAAATTATTACAATTACTTCAAACAAGGCGTGGTCTTTTCTAGTTTTTCTGTCAAGAAAATATCTGTAAGTGACTAGGTGAGTACCTAACCTACCATTGTAGGCAATGACAATTAGCAAGAATATAGACATTACATTTCGTAAACAAAACACATAGGAGGTCTAGTACTTACTTTTAAAAATGATAGGTAAGGAAGGTAAGGAAGGATGTCTGGAAGAGATCGCTCTTAAGCGATAAGACGCCTATTGCGCCTATATTTTTGAATGTTTAGTTTAGATTTATTTTGTATTTGGTGTCAATAAAGAGTTTTTGTATTGTATTGTATTGTAATTGAATGACCTTAGAAAGTTATAAACGTTTGTCGTAGGTATACCGACATAGGTATAGCTTCAATGAGAGCACATAAGTAATTTTGCTATATTTGAACGCAAATAAGACAGTCACGTTTGAGAGGTACGTGTGTATGTGTAGGTAGGTATATCTCCATTTCCTAGCACAAAATAGCCTCTTCAATACCCACGCATCGATCATGCGCGGAGATAATCCTCACATGCAGACGGAGTTCTAGGCTTTCTTTGTTCCCAAGCGCCACAGTTGGAGCAAGAGTCTCGGCCTCTCCTAGTTCGTTCTAAAACGGTCCCAAACCTAACAAAGTAGAATATAAACACAGTAAACTTTCTCGACGCATCGGCGAATCAATCGTTCGGCGGAGTTCGGCCATTTCCGCCGCCACTCGGCTGCCTTCGGCCCAGCTGACGGGAACTGTTGCTATGTGCAGTGGCACTCGAGCGAAGCGGACGATTCAAGTACACTCGCAAAACAACTTGATGGACGTTTTTATCGATTTACAAGCGTTCACGAGTGGCTAATTATGCTGGACTAGTATGTCTTTGAGTTATTTTTAATTCTATTTTTTAGAACTTTTCTTTACAAATTCAGATATTTTTACATCACAGAATATGTAAAAGTCTTTCAATATGATACTCCTTATGAAAAACCTTTGAAAAGTAGCTTAAAATACCTAAAAACGACGATAAACAGTCTCTTCGAACAAAGAACGCTGTAAACATCGGAGAAACGTCCTAAATACTCCTTAGCAACCCTCAGTTAAACAAGCCTACGTGACCGAACCAATGTACGGGCGCACACAGGCGCAGAAGGCTTCACATGGACAGGGGAGGATACACACACAGGTAAAGGCGCGGTTAAGTCTACACGTACCGCCAGAAAGGCGCAACCGACATCGACCTTCACAAAGAAATGAACACATCCGTCGCCCTTATCTCTTTAGGGATAAGGTTCATTACAGAAAGTGGAAGTGATTGTCACTTACATCATTTGATGAGTTAGTTGGTAATATCCCCGTTGCGCTTGCATTTATGGCAGGGAGTGCGTTGTCAACCTTTTTGCTGTGTTTTTTATTGTGAGAATAACTGTTTAGCGACATGAACAGCATTTGCGAGGGTTATTGATTAGTTTCTACGAGTTAAATATAGTTTTCAATGGTTCAATTGAAATATTGAGCACACAAAATTACACTGAAGTAATTTTAAACGTTTAAAATGTATTTATGAACCCACATAATTTATTAATTTGAATTTAATCATTCCATATATTATGAATAAATATGTACATCATGAACAAATAAATATGTTCATACTAGGTACCTATACAATTTTACTCCAGCCAGATAAGTCAACATGAGGTAAAATACAAATTTTAATAAACGTGTGTACAAGCAAGTAAGTACACAAAAACATGTCGACCTCAAAATGAACATCAAGGTACAACATCAAACAAGACTCAAGCAAACATGATCTTAAAAATACATTTCAGCGACCTCCAAATATTATCAAAAGCAACTCAAACGTACCTATTTTCTTTACTTATATTGCCCTCGGAACCTCAAAAGCGATCTCCGCATGAAACTAAATTATCCACTAGGGTTGTTCTAGGAAAGGTGAAAGTACAGAAAGATGCCCTAGAAAAAGGTTGGCGATCCCACCTCGCTCGTCCCGACTTGCTTGGCAACAGGCGAATGAAAGCATCCACTTTACGGCAATCCGCTTTCTACTTTAAACGCGGCACTCTAAGGTTCACTTCAGAATGACGAGGGAAAGTTATTGATCCAAGCTCCAGCGAAAAAGTTTCTGTACTTATCGCCTACAGCGATACATTGTAGGTACTATTTTAATAATTGGCTTATGTGACATAATCCGATCCAGTGTTCTATTCTTTGTTTTACATTTTCTCTTTGCTTGTTTGCGTTTTATTACCTTAGAGTAGAGTTCACGTTACTTTGTTTGAAACAGTGTGTTACTTTTGTTTAAGTTAGGTATAAGTAGTAGATAGGTAGGTTACTTACCTATATTGTTAATTTTCTCGTAAATATTTATCAAGTTTCCAATTTAGTTGCAACTACTGAGTGTGCTGATTTGCGGCTTTCAAGATTTTTACTGAAATTGGTGAAGACTCTACTGTTTTTTGTTATAGCACAGAATAAATAGTAGTAAGTACTTACGGTCTAGAAACTTCGGTAGGTACTCGCAGCTACCTACTTACCATATCTTCTTAATATACTTATATGGTATGTTTAACCGAATTAAACTGATCGAATGTACTTAATTGTTTGATTATTTACCACCTTTTCATGACTTCATCTAAAGAATACTAACTTACAGTTTGTATTTCTGTGTGTGTTATGTTCCCACGAATTATGCTAACCAGACCCTCCATTCTTGGCTCTTACGGAACCCTTAAAGACCAATTCAAACTATGATAATTTCGAACATTAACAAAGAAATAAAACTCAACTCCCTACGTATAAATCGTGGCGAGGATTTTATTCAAAATTGATTGTTTCTAACTTCTTTTTATCGACTGTAATCGTTAAAAAGGCATTTCTCGAACACAATGGAAAGTTCATTTGGTTCATTATGGGGTATTAAAATAGAGAGGTCGTTCCGAGTGACGCCGGGTGTTGGGGCGAGTGGGACGGGACTCCTTCGGAACTCATTTATTTCGGCCATTAGTTATTTTTATCTAAAATAAACGTAATTTATAGATTTAGTTTCGTCTTGCAGCGCTGTTTGAAAAGTTAAGTAGGTAGTCTCTATCTACCTATCTAGAGGTAGGTGAGGTAGTTCTCAGTTTCGAATTAGGTAAAAGGTAATAAGTTAAGTAGGTACTAATAACGTTATATTTTTGATGGGGAAATAATTCAGTAGATACATATTTTCTTATTCATCAACTTGTGTAGTATGTATATTTTTTTTTTTGTAAATGTTGAAAACGCTTTTTACACTTTCCAATTTGCAGTTTGCTAACTTAGCATGGTAGTGCCCGTGCGATAGCTATTATGTAATTGGATTGCTAATTGTATGACTGCCATTTTACCATCCAAATTTATCACGCTAGCTCACCTAGCGGACTAGCGTAGCCTAGCGCAAATTGTAAAATGTAGTGACCGCTTAAAACTGGTGGCCACTGAGTTCGACAAGCGCAGGTGGCGCTCTCAGTATAGTTATAATCTTTTATAATCCTTATACAATTCTTTTTACGGTGAGTAGGTACGTGTAGGTACTGGCTAAAAAACTAATGTTTTCACCTAAAATAAAATAGAGCCGTTTATTTTTGTTACTAGGGTGACAGTGCGCCGCTACTCGCTACACATTACACGATCAAAATGTGCCCAAACAAAATTCATGAGCAACTTATTTTTGTCCAAACTCTCGTTTATAACACGAGCAAACATAAAAAGCTTACAAAATATTATGTTTCAATAACCACAGGCTAGTGTGATGCTCCGGGCCTGCCCGGGACGACAGGTCCGGGACAAAAAACTACAGCTTTGATGAGCGGATTTGTATGGGGCAGGTATGGGAAGTGTGGGGTGGATGTGCGGCGCATGGCGAGGGTGTCGTGATTGTGTTTACACAATTATGGTGCTGGGTTACACTATTATGAATTATTTACATGGGAATATGGACGTACCCATTTAATTATGTATTAATTAAGTTGTATATAAGTACACAATTACGACTATGTCTATTATGTAGTGTGCACTTCCCAACACCGTGTAAGTTCATTCCAAATTAAGTTAGTAAATACTTCAAAATAGTGAAGTTTATGAGTAAACATTTTAAAAGAAAAATTAGAACAAATTTTCCTTAGGTCAATTTGGTCCACTTCCTAACTTGGTACATTTCCTAAGTTGTCCACTTCCTAACATGTCTGTTTCCTAAGTTGCTTACTTCCTAACTTAATTATCAATGTAAAACGTTAGTACCTATGAAAGTGAAAACAAATTTACATTTTATAAAAAAATATAATATACCGATTTCCTTCACATTTAATTGATTAAATGTGTAGGATTAATTTAATTTAATTTACTTAATTGTGATTTATTCATCATTTTAATTTCCTTCTGAAGTCGGTTGAATAGAAAATCATATTAAACGTATACTTCCATTGAAGGAGTTTTAAGATAACTACTGTCTAAGAAACCTTAAAACAAAACGTAACGCAACGTTTTCTTTCCTACCCCAGTATCTAGAAGGTCCTTCGCAATAAACCTTTTAGAGTCACTTAGCACAACGATGTCTGTATTCGGCGAGTCGCCAATAAAAGCACTGTGCACTACACAGTTCCTTCTACGTCTTTATTTCCTTACAAAATACAGAAAACACGATATACTCACTGCCCTTTGCCTTTATAACGCAAATATTTTGTATGGACGTTTGTAGCTCAACATTTTTTTATCCTATGATAGGGTTGCGATTGGCCGCCATCTTGCTTGATGTTAAGCAGTGATGCGGCCTACGATGGAGCACGCTTGCCTAGAAGAAACCGATTCACTCGAGACTTGAAGACACCTAGATTATTGCTATCAGCGAACACCCACTCAGGCAGAGTATTCCACACTCTAGAGCTTCACACAATAAATGTGGAACCAAAGCGTTTCGTGCGGGTTTTTGGAATGGCGTCCATAAAACGATGTCGCTTTTCGCTCGTTATATTACATCATCATCATCATTGGTCTTCCACGTCCCACTGCAAGGACACCAACCTATCCTACAGCGAGGGCAATCGAGCCGTTACCCACCACGCTAGCTCAGTGCTGGTTTGGTGGATATCACATGTCCCAGAATTATAAGTTTTAGGACATGTCGGTATCCTCACGATTTTCACGGTTTTCTTTCATCGTAGTAAATGGCCCCGGCTTTACATCGCACGGTAGCTGTACCTATAATGCTTCCATGAAAAATGATCTATCTGATGGTGAAAATCGCATCAAAATCCGTTTCGTGCTTTAGGAAGAGGTAGCGGATTTACAGCATACAGACAGCTGCGGACAGCGACTTTGTTATAAACTAGAGGCTCTGTAAGCTGCAGGCCTGGAGACCTCGCGACCGGCATCTGTACTCCCCTACAGGTCGCATTTCATAGCCGATTCTCGTGTTTTTTTTTGACAAATTTTGTGAGCAGGTGCGATAATTATACAGATATTTTTTGTCGCAGCAGTTATTGGATTTTTTTCAAAATCACCGATATAAGATTGTTTTTTTTGGTTCTCGGGTGATTCGAATTCTCGGTCTGTTGACGAAGACAGACATACAGACAGAATTCGGACACACGAAAGCATTTTTGTAGAAGCATAGATACATCGCTCGCTTACGCTGGCTCGGTCGACTATGTAGAGAAGAGGAAATAAAAAATATCGGGCAAAGCCGCGCGACGTCGATAGTCTACTAGGTTGTAGATAGGAAGGAGAGGTCTCTTGTTATCTATGACTTCCGGTCATTAATTCTTTTTATTTTACGACCGTGGGTACAGGAGATTAGGTTCAATTTGTTTCCCTTTGTTCTTTGGGCGAGTTCTGTTGTTATGGGCGGGGGTGGGGGTAGTTTTATTGACTTCAATGTGATTTTTTGTAGAGCAGAGGCTTCCAAATAGGAGCTTCCGTTTGACTTTTTTTTTAATTTGATTAAAAATATTATTTACTGTCGCCATGTGATTCCAGTTACGTATTTAACCATTTATATAGGTAAAGAAATATGACCGTCGCTTACACAGTTATTTTCGCTCTGATGCCTGTGCTGGATTAAGTAAACCTCTGCTAGAGGCACCGGCGCTTCCCTTTTAAAGCCAAAAATTTTCGGCGTTAAGTTCAAAATTGGACCCATTTTGAACCCAAAGTGATGAATGTTTTGTGTGTTGGTACAGGATAGTTTAAAAAAGATTCTGACAAGTTATTCTTTTACTTATTGTATAGTTCTTCGTAGACTTTAGACTTGCAATTGCTCTCTACTATACAATGACCGCTTACAGAAGCTCGGATTATCTTCTTAATTCGGGTTGCGCCACCACGATTTAGAAGCTAATCTTGAGCTAGCACAATATAAGAGTGACATCTATAACATTTTAACTCTGAGTTAATTAACCTTGCGTACCTATTACTTGCAGCCTTGAACCAACGGCCAATGAGGCAAAAAGATTCTCGAGTGGCGACCACGAATCGGAAGAAGCAGCGTGGGAAGGCCTCCTGCTAGGTGGACTGACGACCTGGTGAGGGTCACGGGAAGCCGCTGGAAGCGGACAGCGCAAGACTGGTCGTTGTGGAGATCATTGGGAGAGGCCTTTGTCCAGCAGTGGACGTCTTCCAGACT
This sequence comes from Peribatodes rhomboidaria, assembly GCA_911728515.1. Lineage (NCBI taxonomy): Eukaryota > Metazoa > Arthropoda > Insecta > Lepidoptera > Geometridae > Peribatodes > Peribatodes rhomboidaria. Next base: position 316,539 of record OU452183.1, read on the forward strand.
GACATGATGATCAATTACTTGCGTGAATATCTCTGTATCTTCTGCAAGTGGGCCTAATTGTCATAAAAGATTGCTTGTCAATCTTCAACTGCTAAGTGAAAGTTACTCCGTTAAGTCAAAGTTAACTAGATTTTAGCATATTTGTTCACGCGTGTAGATTCCTTTGTTCAAGGCTCGCTCGAGCACACACCCTCCTCAATCTCTTTGTTGCAAGTTTGGCCCCTTTTTTTCGAAAGAACGATTCTTACACAGTATTTTTAAAGTTATTTTGTTGAATAAATCTTCGGTTTTTGTATAGAATCATGGTGATATTTTAAATGTTTAAGTTCGGAAGGTTGAGCAATAAATATCTTGCTCTGAGTTGAGTGATGTTTTTTTTTGTTTTTTTTTTTTTATGGTTTCATTAATTGGCTTATCAAAGAAATATCTGGGTCAGGGAGTAGATTATTATCTTTTTTGGCTAATTTATCAACTCCATTAGGCCCCTTCTAAAAACGTTGTACAGTCTCGTAATAGTTTTACAGTGTTTTGTCTTGTTTTCTTTTTTATATTTTTACACAGATTGAAAAAGACAATTAAAACACTGTATAACTAATCCGAGGCTATACAACGTTTTTTAGTAGGTATTCGTTTGTCTTTAAGTTAATTTTCCTGATGTGAATAATTTTAAGCCTCATTCCCGTATGCTAAAACGAAGCTCAGTCTTGAATCTGGATTAAAAATTGGTTTTACCATCCATAAAAAAGGGTTCTCAATCAAGATTCATACCTGAGCGTCGTTTTTGAACACGGCTTTAAGTCTAAGACCAAGAAGAAACTGTTAACAAAACCCGCTATGTTTAATATCACTTTAATCTCCACAATAGCTCCTAAAAGCTCCATTACCAGCCTCACATCCCGGACATACAATCATACACACACTGCAGCACACGAGCCCACATCCGCGCACACCCACGCGAGTCGCAGGCAGGTTCAAACAAACTGTGTCAGTGAGAATATAACTAAGAAAATAAACTATCAAAGGATAGGTTGACCACCATAATGTTTAAAAATATAATGATTATGTAGGTTTGTATATCAGTCTCTGGCAGCCATAGTTATAGTTTGCTTAGTTTGGAGGCAGGTGACCGTGTGTGAAAATGTCCCGAAATTATTTATTTATTATCTCGACATGAAAAAACATAGTCGCTTTCCGCGTCCCTCTGTCTGTCTGTATATTTACTGACTCTTTGTAAACTATGGAACTTATTTTGATGCCGTTTTGACTATACATATTTAGATATTTTTTACGGAAGGTTTATAGGTACCTACCGTGCCAAACCGCAGAGGGTCGTTAGTAACACTATTTAATCTCTAGCTGCGGCCCGCGCTTAAAAAGTGCTATTTCATACTATAATCTATCTCTGTTCCAAATTTCATCCAGATTGGTTCAGCCGTTCTGGCATAATTTAGTAACAAACAGCCATCCAAACTTTCGCTGTTAAAATATTACTGTGTAAAATTATATTCCAATCCCTGCTTTACCAGTTTTCTAATATATTCCCGGAGAATAAGATTAAGTTTGATTTCTCCTCCAAATCCTATAACTTCATTTCTTAATAAGATACTAAAATGTTGATTGTAACAAAACCCATTCATGGTTAATGTCTATGAATAGGGGTTTTTTCAGATTTTTTTTATTGTCATTCATGGTCTAAAATTAAAAAAAAATTTGACTACAAAGTTTTGCCCTTCCTGTAATAAAAAAACAAATTATTTTCTCTGACTAGTCTACCAGTATCCAAAACCAAATTATCGTGGTCAAAACCACTCGCACAGTCAAGAAATAAAAAGCGACCACAGCCTGTTATCTCTGGCGGGCCCTATAAAACTTTACGACGTATATTCAGCCTACACACTGCCACGTATTCTGTGTACGTCGTGACCACCTCCCCTCACCCCCTCACCCTCCCCCTCCCCGCGCTGTGAGATAGATGCAAATAAAATAAATCTCTAATTGAAGACGAAGTAAAATAAAGGGTTGGATGTTGATAGTTCAGGAGACATAGGGATGTTTCATTTACCTCTGCTGTAACTAATATGAATACTTTTTTACCCCACAGCACCAAAAGTAGAAATCCAGCTGTTTACCCGACACTACGTTTTTAGAGTTGTAGAGCTCTACAATAATATGTTTTGCCAAAATATACGCAGATGTTTTCCAAGGTTTCAAAATAGTACGACGTTTTTTCATTCCACGAAATTATTTAATTTTGTTATTTGTAGATTAGCATTCGATAATCGATAATATTCTCAGTCAATGAATGAAATCACAATTAAAAGTCAAGGAAAAAATATCAACGAGTAAACAAGAAATTTCACAATAAAATTAACGAATAAAGTTTGTGATAATGTTGTTTTTCTTAAAAACAACTATGAATTTTAAGTGTATTGCCGTGGAACCAGTTCTTAAAACTAGAACTCAAATTGGAGTTAAGACTTTTAAGACACGAGAACTAATTAAAAATACATCTCATGCTGCGATAAACAAGCTTTATAGCAAGCGAAATTAACTACTACTTCACTGCTTTTGCTATTAAATATGACAGAAAACAGCCAGGGATTATTTATAACACAAAGCGACATAATGAAAATTACATTATTTTGTTGTAGTTACGACTTACGACACTTCGTAAGTGGCCATCAATTTTTATATCTCCGGCTGAGACTGACTTCAGCTGAACTTCGTAACGTATCAAGTACACGTATCATGTTGCTGTAACGGTTCGCCGTATCAATTTAACAAGCCGAGCCAATTCGCGAGCCATCTCTCTCACCTTCACTCCCTCTTCTTCACTCTCACCTTGACTCATGGCTCGCGACGAGCGCGCTTCAAATTCGCGAAAAATCCGACAGGCTCGCGAACTCGCGACGAGCGGCGCGGCTCGTAGAATTGATACGCGAACACGATACGTTACAACGAAATGTTATTAGCCTCCGTCTTTAGATTACTCATTATGTTAGTCTACTACGTAAATACTTACATTAAATCTTGTACCTACCCAGTTACATAATTGACCGAGTGAGCGTTAGCGAGCGAAGCGTCTATGCTTTAGCATTGTTTCGATAAAAAGTTTTCGTATGTCCGAATTCTGTCCGGATCTCTGTCTTCCCCTGCAGGTAAAAAAACCGACTCGGTAAAAAGTTTGTTTAATCATCGAACCTGCTCACGAATTTTACGAGAATCGGGTGAGGAGTGCGGCCTGTCGAGGAGACAGACGTCGGCCGCGAGGTCTCCAGCTCACAGAGCCACTAGTACAGATGCTATGATACGTTCTACGTGAACTAACATTTACCTATATATAGGTAAGTTAGGTATAACGGTAGTCTATCGGTGCCAGGGGCGGGTGACTTAAACAGCTGATTTACATCGATTTTTGGATTTATTGTCTCTATAAAATAGACAAAATAAATAACTACGAAATCACGGTATAAAGAACAGATTATTTCACAACTAAAACTGTTTTAGTTTCCATTTTTATAGGTCTGGTATTTATAATAAAAGACATAAAAAGTGTGGTTTATTGTTTAAGCATCGTCAAATTACAAGCTCCCATCAGCTCCCATCCTATCCCACCCCACGCGATTAAATCACACATACATCAAGTGCATTTGTTTGCACACAAAAACCACCCTTATTCCCGCCACACTACAGCATAGTTACATAACACCGCTTGCACCGATGCAAGGGTGTTCAAGGCTGTCATTACGTCATCATTTATCCCCTTGTTAGAAGGAGAGAGCGCTATCACCTGTCTTTGTCTAAGCATGGAAAAGTACTGGGTACTCCTTTGTCTGTGGGTATATTTGAACTCGTTTTCGGGTTAAAAAAGCAAGCAAACCGGCTTAACTAGATGCGGGCACAAGTTAGATGCAAACATACACATGTATCCACTTTATGAATAAGTGAATAGCAAATGGTGGCAAGTTTTAATCAAATTTGAAAGACTCCCACAACTTTATACCTACCTATCTAGCTAATTATGGTAATCGAAGCGCCAGAAAAACAGAAAAATAAAAACCACTTAATTTGGTGAGATGAATGGCAATAAAACCAAACTGGTTAGTTATATTATAAACTCATAAAGTTAAAGACGGAGCAATTCACAGTTCTTAGTTTTGTTCTAACGGTTTTAAATAATCTTGATTTAGTTACCTGGCAAACCATTCGTAGTACTATCGCCTAGCTTACTTACCTATTTCTAAAAAGCAAAATAGGGTTCCTGAAAACGAAAATCTAAATTTCAAAAATGCTTTTTTACCCCAGTTTACCATGATTGGTTGACTTCAAATCAAATTTGGTTAAAACATTTAAGTTGTTTGGTCTATCTTCATTCTTCACTAACTATACGAAGACAGCTTGTAGTTGTGTTAACTTGTAGGCTGTGGTAGGATGGAGAGTAGGAGAGTGGGGTTTGTATAGGTTTGATGTGGAACATCAAAATAGTTATTTGCTAAGCTAAAGTTGTTTTCTGGTGCGAGTACTTGTATTAGAACCTGAGCAAACGGAGGAATCTAGGACACAAAGGATACACTCAGGATTCAAATTTATGATCCTGAGCGGAGCCAGGGTTTCAAAGTTACGAGCCGCCGAATAACTTGGCTGCCGAGCGAAACATACAACTTTTCACCTCGCTAAAGCGAGAAATGATGTGTTTTTTTTTTCATGCAGTCGTGCTGGCTATTGCGATTGTTCTGTTACAATTTTAAAAACTCCTGCCACGCTAGCGGATAAAATGCACTTTTGCAGTCAGATTTCGAATGAAAAACATAATCTTTCCGAGCTTGTGAGGTGAAATATCAATTTCCAATGACCAAGGATCCTTTCTTCTTTACACCGACTATGTAAACCTACTCCATACCAGGCAAGTCAACAGGCGTTTAGGTATAAGTATGGTTCCTCCGCGGAGGGTCGAGCACGGTCCACCTCCTCCCTCAGGCCTGTCTTCCTTTGATTTTCCACCAAATGGAGCCTCCAAACACAGGGCTTCCGCTTCGGAAAGCAGTCTTGAAGGGGACCAATTTTTTGTAGGATGTTAAAAGTTTTTAGGGAGTTTTTTTCTTTTGGGTAATTAATTTAGATAAGTACCTACCTAACAGATATTTTGGTATTTTTATAATGAAGTTATTCTCTAAGACCGGATATCTTTAGATAGAAATACCCATATCATTGTTGCCATAGATAGTTAGGCCATTAAATTTTATCTGCTACAGAGCTGTTTCAGTTTTGCAATAAAAAGCAAGATTATGTTCCTATTTGGACATATCAATTTCCTACTTATAATGACTATGTTTAATTTCCAACTCGTGGTAACTGACAATAACAGGCGATTTATGACTATACACCGACCTAATCAGTTTCAGTTCGACAATAAGGTACAGGGGGTGTACCATAACATCTAATTGAAATAAAATAAAATAAAATGATTACGTTTTGTTTGCGACGCTGCGCGACCATGGACCTTATTTCGCGGCGATACGATTAGCGGTCGCACGGTGGCGTCGAAAATAAAACGAAACCATAATAGCAATAAGATGTGATGGTAGACCCCCAGACCGTTACTAATAAACGTATTTGGATAGTATCGGAATAGAGCGAAACGTCTACACTTCAGCTTCGACAAAAAACTTTCGTATGTCAAAGAGCTTCCTACGTGTTTCAAATTTTTGTACGTTGTATTTAGCAAGTCTCTGCTCATAGTTAAGTTTGGATCGACCTAACTGCTGGCGGTGGTGTAACATTCTTAGACACTTTTTCTGCAAACTTTCAATGCTACCAATATGAACTTGGTAGTGCGGCGACCAAACAGGGCTGGCATATTCTAAAATACTTCTGATGAGAGTGAAAAATAAGTAAAGAAGGGAACGGGGTTTGTTAATGCCTTTAGTAGACCTAAATACAAAACCGAGGAGCTGATTAGTTCTCTTTGTGATGTGGCCAAAATGTGCGCGAAATGATAATTTTTAATCAAATACTATACCCAAATCTTTGGCAGTAACAGATCTTGTGAGAACCTCGTTATTAATACTTTAAATTTTATGAATTATCTTATGTTGCTTGTTTGAAAAAGTAATAATAAAGAATTTGCTGATATTAAGGAACATGTAATTTGATACACACCAGTAAAGAAATAGCATTCAAGTCACTTTGCAGGAGGTAGCAGTCTTGACAGGAGGAGATAGTCTTACTAATAATATAAACGCGAAAGTTTGTATGTATGGATAGGTGGATGTTTGTTACTCTTTCACGCCAGAACGGCTCAACAGATCTGAATGAAATTTAGCTCAGGTATAGATTATAGTCTAGAATAGAACATATCCTATGTTCTATTCTAGACTATAATCTAACTTTTTAACTGCGGGTGAAACCGCGGGGCGCAGCTAGTTTTAAATATATTTAATCAGCATACAGCAAACTTTCACAAGCCAAGTGATCTAAAAGATCATTAATAAAAATAAGAAATAGAAGGGGTCCTAAATGCGATCCCTGCGGCACACCTGAGGTCACCTGAGTTGGAGAAGACAGGAACCCTTTCAAGGCAACCAGTTGACTCCTGTGACTGTGTGTATTAGTTATAGCTTATGGACATTTTATCATAATATAAGTGTGCATTGCAAAATTATTAGTTAACGAAGTAAATTTTATTAATTTGCTTAAGTCAAAGTCAAAAGTCAAAATGTTTTTATTCAATTTAGGTATCAAAGATACACTTATGAACGTCAAAGTTATTTAAATAGACTCGACCGCCTTGTTCGGACAGAAAGCCTCTACTCAGAAGAACAGGCAAGAAACTGAGGGGCATTATTTTTTCAAATAATAAATAAATTACGGTCTCACAAATTTTGGTTTACAACTAGGTAATATCTATAAATACTAGTGGCTACTTGACGGAAGTGGAAGGCTCCAGACATCTTTATTTATCTTCTATATAATTCTTAACCTTATAATATCCTCTTTTCTTAAAAAATTCTACTTCATGCGGGATCCAGTGGGAACCAGTGCGGGATTGCAATTCCTTAGTCTGAGGACAGTCGAACTGCAATCCGCTGGTAGCAGACTGAATGTAATCAACTTTACATTACTGTTATCGAAAAGATTGAAGCATAATACGAAATTGTTTTTTCCGCAAGACCCGTTGATAGGTAGTCAAATTATTTTTAAATATTAAGCTACTTTGCATACCTATATGTAACGTGCACATACCTATTTTCGAAAATCTGATTGTTAATCTCATGTGATCAATTAGTTTTTGTTGTTCTAGTTAGGTAGTTATCAAATGAAATAAGCTTATGATAAGTAAGTAAAATAAGATAGGGTTAGTGCACCGTGCACGACGTGCACCGGTGGAAACTGATTTTCAATCTTTTCATCAAGGTTCTTCCTCATCTAGATACTTTAAAATCCTATTATGTCTAGGCTTACTTCGTCGTTGGTAAGTATGTAGATTAAAATTGTATAATTATACAAAAGCGAAGCTTCAAAACCGAATTCCTGTCACCCAAGTAGGATTTTGTAAACAATATTTTGACTATTTCGATTTTGATAAAGCGTATTTGGGACCACCCCGGAAGGCTGATCTACAAAACAAAGAAATAAGCATCAAAGTCGATTCATAATTAGCGGAATGCTCGCGTAACATACATAGAAAGAAAAACATACAGTCGAATTGAGAACCTCCTCTTTTTTTGAAGTCGGTTAAAAATGAGGGGGTTGGCGGATGAAGTTTCACTACTTGTTATTTTATTCAGACGAAAAGTCTTGCCTTCCGAAGGTACATTAGACTATTACAATGAGAGTGTCGAGGATTAGAGTGATGGCAGTTATTAGCCGGAGTTTGAACGTCGCAAAAAATCATAACTACAGAGATAGTAATAAACTAGCACGAGGTGGTTACTTGCTCTATACTCGCTAGGCGTTATGTTTCATGTAACTGTAGGTATACAGATTACACGGTTATCAGGAATAGGTGTAGTCAGCTGAAAGGGTGTCATTGTCCTCGCTCATAAACAACTATTACTATGGGGCCAACCCTAAAAAACCCTTTTTTTTTCGAACTTTTTAAATAGAACAGCTTATTTTTTCGCGATTTAAGAGCTGGCTCTAGAATAAAAGTTGTTCATAATGATGAGTAAAATGACTCCTTCGACTTAGTACACCCTTTCCTGTCAACCTTGTAGTACCTAGGCACTTTACGTTGTACGCTTCAATGGTTCTGCATCCGTGTGTCTCCGCCACCGCTCGATAGCTCCCACACAGCCGCGCGCACTCACACAGGCCGGCCATGAGAGGCGTGTTAGCCAATCCGGCCATGCCAGTCTCCGCGCGCTTGCTGACTAGGCCGCTCCCTGCGTAATCGACACGCATTTTAAACTCGCGTGCCCTCTCTTACTGTTTGTTTATGTTTACTTATTCTTCAGCAACTTTCCTAGTTTCATTTTCAAAATAATTTTCTTCGCTGCCTCCGTCTCGATGTTGACATTTTTAACAAGATGTCATTTAATTGCCAGTTTGAATAAAAAGTTTCTTGTAACTAGTGACGTATTCCAAAATGGCGCCGCCTCGAATTTACTGTTGCAGCAACGGATGTTTGAATTCATCAGTTAAAAGGCCAGAGTTGTCGTATTTCAAGCTCCCCAGCGAAAAAGAGAGGTGAGGTATTTTTGGCTTTATCTTGTAAGCTTAGGGATGAATTTTGCTTGAGCATGCCAGGTGTGGTAGGTAGAGAAACTAGTGAACTAGACTTTCCCAGCAATCGAGACATCAAATAAACGTAGATATAGCGAAGAAACAGAGATATAGGCAGTCGATAGCGTGTACAGATACTCCATACCCTCTACCCTTGCCTCCCTACACCCCACATTCCCTCTCACAAGGCCAACACCTCCCTATCTACCTGACGTAAGTATTAGGTATGACTCGTCAGATTTATTTAAGAGTAAAGTATGATCCTAGGTACGATATCTGCAAAGTATGCTGTAAGCAATAATACTGACAGGGAAAGAAGGCTTATACTTGATCTAAGCCTTGTTTTCAAGGTGTCATTTTGCGTATTGAGACTTTACATCTATGCATATCTGATCGAAGCCAGCTAAACCATATATTTACATGTCATAAATATGCCTGACCTACACAGTTGTTGAATGAATTTAATCAAGTAGGTGCTCAGCGAGCGAGTATCGAGATAATAGCGAGTGCAACCTAAAGTCCAATGGAATACTGCGACAGCTCAGAAAGCTCAAAAAAATCTAGTTTAACTTTATTTTAGACGCAACCAGTGGCTCCAGCTGATCTCCAGAGAAGACCTGTCGGCCAAGAAGGCGAAGAGCTACGTGGTCTGCGAGGAACATTTCCACGCCCACGAGATCCTGCGCGCGGAGCATCGCAAGAACTTGAAGAAAAACGCGATGCCGTCTCTCAATCTACCTGCGGACGTGCATAACAAGCAGGTTGGCTTACTTGGCTTATAATATGTAGAAGAAAAAAACAAAGTTTTATGTTCGGGCTATAATGTGGTGTAATATGACAAGACATTAAATCATAAATTCTTCCACAACTACTTACCACCTGACCCCGAAAATGTATTATGTTATCAGTTTGCAAACTTCTGCTTGGCAACTATTTTAACTGGCAATCGTGTAATTTGGCACTTCTACAGATGGTTCTTCTTTAAAAAGATAAATAGTTTTGTACGGTGCCTAATAAACGCTCTATTTTTTAGGTGGTCGCGTTCCAAGTCCTGCTTAAAGTAGACTGCAGTACACAAACTACACAAACAGATACCACTTCGTTACAAAAAGCCGGCATAAGCAATCTACGGAAAAGAAAACTAAAAACGAAGCAACTAAAACAAGTTAAAAGAATCAAACTAACAGACCTCGATAACCAATCACGAAAACAACAGGAAGATGTGTTTCATAAACTTTGCGACAAATTTCTCACCACTGAACTCGCAGAATTAACCAAAGCTCAAACTATTACAAATCCTTGTGCAAATAAAAAGCAATACCTCTCGATAACTACTGAAATAGATGAACAAATAATCACCATACTTCAAACTAAAGTTGAAAGCATGACAGATGATGAAAAAATCTGCTCAGTGATTGTAGATGCAATGGATCTAAGAGAGAATATTGTTTACAATACTAAACTAGATAGGTTTATAGGATTCCATGAAGTAGGTGGAATGCAGACAAGAGACCCAGCTACAATGGGTTTGGTGTTAATGCTGCGAGGGATTGTAGTCAACTGGCAGCAACCAGTCGGGTTCGCGCTTATTTCTGAATACAGAGATTATGAAGGCATAACAAAATGGATAGACAAACTGACAGACAGGCTTTGCTCAATAGGACTTGATGTTCGAGCTGTAGTCTCCAGCATGGCACCTGATATGTACAACCTAGCGAAGGAAAGATCGATATCTCCTGAAAAGCCGTTCTTCACGCTGCTGAAATCAAAAAAGTTATTCTACGTTTTTGATGCGTCAAGTCTTTTAAAAATGATACGGGACAGTTTTCTGGAATATGAGTTTAATTTTCAAGGATGCGTGGCTAACATGGACCCTGTCAAGCAGTTTTATACTCAGGACAAAGAAAAGAGCTGTAACCTTGCTCCGAAGTTAAGCCAAAGCCACATCGATCCGGATGATATAGAAAAAAAGGAAGTGCGTTTTGCGGCACAACTTTTCAGTAATTCCGTTGCCGCCGCAATACTAACATACATAGATTTTTATGTCATCGATGAATCTGGCAGAGACACTGTGAAAGTTATCAAACTTTTAAACGATCTGTTCGATCTTTTAACCAGCACCAAATTGGAAGACAACAATGTTTTCAAAAGGGCATTCAACGGAGCTCCAGCACAAATCAAACTATTCAATGAAGCTATAAATTTATTCCGCACTCTCAAACTAGTCGATCCACAAACCGGCCGTGACGTCACATCATCAGCCAAATTCATTGAAGGATTCCAAATAACCATCGGTTCTATCATGCTACTCCTAGAAGACCTCGGAAGGAAAGGAATAAAACATCTTCGAACAAAACGCCTGAGCACAGACGTGACTGCTAAACTTTTCAGTAGGATAAGAGCTAGGTGTGGAACTATTGGTAATCCAACAAGCAGACAGTTCGTAACAGCTTTCAGAGATCTGTTTATAAAAGATTTGATGAAACCGCCAGCAGGAAAAGACTGCTCTAGTGAAATAGCAAAGCTTCTCAGCGCCAACAGCAGCCCTGACGATTTGGATGACGACGCAAATGAACAGAACGATCCAACCTGTTTCACGATTGACGAATCAGAGAACAACGTCAAAGTCAAAAGCTCTGAATACAACCAAATTGAAATCCCAAACAAAAACACTGTCGTTTATCTAAGCAGCTACCTTCTTAAGCGATGCTCTGAAAAACACAAAGACTGTCAGATTTTAAAATCCTACATTGCTCCGGCACCGGAACAAAGGATTCAAAACTTTGGAGCCGATATCCGATACCAACGATACAGGGAATACAGTAAGGAAACCTGCTCTAGTCTGTTAGTCGTTCCATACGACGACTTCATAAGGTACGTGGAGTTAATGGAAGAGGAATTTCGAAGCTGTTTTAAGAAGAAACGCATAGAGAAAGAAGTGGCGTTGTCTATTTACAAAGAGATCAGTGAGCTGAACTTCTCCCGCCCTTGCCCTTGCTTCCCGATAGTGTACCTGAAGAAACTTTTCATCAGGATGAGAATATTCCACACGGTGCGGTTTAATAATAAGAAGTGGCGAGCCAGCTTTACAATGAGGAAGTATTTCACTATACCTAATTTGTAACATCTAATAACAGTGTAGTGTCGTGAGTAAGTTACTTGCACTGTAAGTGCGTGTGTTTGTGTTGATCTCATGTAATATATTGAGAAATAATTACATTAAGAAATAATTAGATATACATTGCATTTCACTTTCATTGAGCGATGATTAAACTTTTATGACAAGAATTTTTTTGTTTTTTTTTTAAACCACCAATAATATGAGTAAGTAAAATATTGTTTTTTTTACACAAAAATTAAAAGTTGATTTAGATAGTTGATTAAACAAAGAACTTTGGTTCAATCATTCTTTTCTTTGAGTTAATTTTTTCGAAGGTTGGATCATTCTATGGATGGCAAATCTGATCTTTGAAGTTGACGCTTTTAGAAGTAATAACGCCGCAGTGACATTATATTTTAAGGTATTATTTGACAACTAGCAAGTCGTTATTATTAATTATTTACAAACTTGAGTGTATTCGAATCACATCGCAGTGCTCACATTTCAAACCGAAATCACACAAACAAATGTAATTAACAATCAGCCGTCCAAACAAAACCATTAGCTTCAAAATGAAGAGTAACAGTCTACCAGCGAATTTGCATAAGTGCTGCTTTATAATCAGGGCTAGGGCCCCGGGGCCCCTAATCTAAAGCAAGCGGCCCCGAGTCACGAGGGGACTAAGCTGCTTTTTGAAATGACATTCCGTGATCTCCTAATGTGTCTGGGACGTGATTAGAAACGTGGCATTTTGGAAATTAAAATGCTGAGAACACAGACTGTAGACTTGAAAGGTGCAATTATGAGTGAGTAGGTTTCTACTTACTTTGTATCTGTGAAAAAAATGACTGAAGATGTTGAATAACGTGTAAACATTACCTAATTTTACAAAAGTGAGCCCTTTCGTATTGCCTCGTGACTAGTATTTCTTATAAATTATTTAAACTGTCATGAACAACTGAAATCTTCATTGTCATTATCAGTCCGTATCGTCCACTGCTGAGCATAGATAGGCCTTTCTTATACGCCTCTCATTTCGGTCCTGTTCTTATCAATTAACTGAATTACTGGAAAACTTACGTGAGGTGAAGCATGCATGCATAAGCAACAAACGTGAATAAGCATTCATAAACGTACGCAGATAAGTAGATTTAAAAAAATATCTAGATACCAAAATAATAAAAACAAGACACACAGGTCACCCTGAGACGTGTGATGCCCGAAGGCAGTCATCCAGGCAGCACAGTGCAAGGTCGCTGATACTAGGTCTAGTCGCTGTGTCTAGCGCACGGTGACATTGAGCGACTGACTCACTCTAGGCGCCAGATTACCTAGACATTGTCGGAGGTAGGTTTTTTAGTTATTAAATAGGACTAGTTTTAAAGTTTTTATGTTAACATTGTAGGGACCACGACTCAAACCATGCTGGCCGCCAACGAGATTAATGGACTACGCAAACTGCAAAGGCTACGCAAACGCGGAGCTGAACCAAACAAAAAACGTTGTGCAACTTAATGAAGTTGGGGGGCCTGCCCACCATGGGCTGGCCGCAGGTTTGGTGCAGCGATGACTACTGAATCGCTAATTTACGTCCATTTATGTTCACACTTTAATTCCAGTAAAATAGCGCAGCTCCGTACACAGCCACACTGCACGCGTGTCTGGACTACACTATTGCAAAGTGTAAGGATTTCAGTGCACTACAATGGACGTAAGTTTGTGTTCGAATAATGAAATTTAGTACGTAGTAGGTATATATATATTTATATATATATACGATGCGGCCTCCGATACTTGTCATGCTCACGCGAATTGGACTCATAAAGTAGCATCACTCTTCCCTGTCTTTTACCAGATTTTTCAGCAGGTTTTTATTTATTTTATTTTATTTCCCTTTTATGCGTGCTTTAGCAGCTCAACAATAGGTAGACACATTTTCAATTTCAAGCCATTGCTAAATGTGTAGAAATCCTTTTTTTATTTACCAGTGTAATAAAACCGAGTAGGTACCTAATCTACTGTCTATGTTGATGTTAAAAACAAGACGTCACACGAAAAACAAGCATGCAAAAACACTGCAAATACTAAAACTAACTGCGCCCCGCGGGCTCGGTGTTACCCACGGTTAAAGCACTGAAGAGAAATATCACCACGTGGTTTAAAAGTAGCCTGTGTGATGATCCAGTGTGTACAGTATGAGCTACTTCCAAACCAAATTCCATCAATATCCGTCCGGCCGTACTTTTGAGCGTAAATAGGTAACAAAACTAACAAACAAAAACACAGACAAACCTCCAACTTCATAACATAAGTAGGATTTTTATCGGGTAGCATTTAACAACATGAACTTCGTATGTCACAGTGGAAAATTTACAAATTAGTGTGATATAGGTATCTGAAATAAATCGATAATGATATCAACGATAACGGCATGCTATCAATGATACGATAACGACTGTCTGATAACGGCTTATGTAATGATTACAGATAGAAAAGTAAATAATGTAGGTCATGTAGAACGGCATGTAAATGGCGATAGATTTTATTTGAAAATTTGGAGGAAAGCTTTTGATCGTACGAAAAAATGATTTACTGAGGTAAATACTTAGTTCGAAATCTGTACAAGCATGTACTTTGAACATGTGCCCTCTGTCGTGTAACCAATCCTTGTGAAACTTAAAGCTATGCGTAGAGTCCCCGCAAACTGCAGACTTTTATCCGCTGATAGTTTGGTCGTGCTGGGCTGATAGAGCAAGTTTGAAGGTAGTGGCGGCCGATACTGAATTGCTGTAATATGCACATATTTGGATAACTCTTCACAGACTTCACACTGATTAAGAAGTCGATCAAACTATCGGCTGGTAGAATTGTAGAAAGTATGCAGTCTGCGGAGACACTTAATAGCTTTAGCTGGTTCCTCGAGGTTCTAGTGTATTTCCGGTTTAATTGATTTTTAACCCCTGACGCAAAAATGACTGTGTGTTTTAAGTTTGACGTGTGTGTGTGTGTGTCTGTGGCATCGTAGCCGAACGGATGAACCGATTTTGTTTTTTTTTATTGTGTGGTGTTGATGAAAATCGATGTCGGCGGGTTTTTGAAAATTTAAATTTATATTTTGTTATGAAGATGATAGCGCAAAGAAACGCTTTAATCAAAAATATTGATTTTTAGTAATGTCCTAGCCCCATAGTATAGCATCATTTGCTACAAGGTAATAATATTATGAGCACTAAATAATCTGTTTCATCGCAAAAGGCTTCCGAATCTCAATTCACAACTAAATCTGATTTTCCTTTAACCATAAATATACCAAATTATACATAAAAATATCACGTTTCAACGTATTGAGAACCTTTTTCTCGGTAAGGCCTTTGACATAAAAAACTTAGATGTGACTTGAAGATCAGATTTAGAAAAGTTTGGACAATCGGTAGAGCGCGTGGCGTACAATAAAGATGCGATTTATACCCTAGGTTAGAAATATGTATTTAGATAAGTAACTGGAAATGGTATTTCTTATTTCAAATTCTTCTTATTTTTTTTAATGTATGTATGTATAATGTCTGATTCTAGCGAGATATGGACATTATACAGTTACTTACTAAGAAAGGGTGTGTGTAAAAACACAGCCTAGAGACTCGTAACTTAATTTTTATTTTAAGTCCCTTTGAACTCTACAATCTCGCTACCTACATGTAAGCGGGAGGGCGAGAGGGTTATGGTCGACTGAAAATACAAACGTTGTTGACAGGTGGCTTCATTATGAGAATTTTGGTCACAAAACACACCCTCAGTTTATCCGTATTTGTTTTGTGAACGAAATGCCACATCTTCCTATTTCACTCCGATCTGCGGTTGCACGGTATCAGGGCCCTTTTTTCGCCCTCGTCGTAAAATTTAGGGGCCTCCCGGACCCTGAGGTCAGCGCGGGTTTTTGTCAGCCCCCGGTCAGCTTTGTCCGGGTGATAAATAAACATGTTCAACGGTGCCTGGACGCTGTAACTTTAACTTAATGCCACTCGTAAGGACGAGGTAATAGGGGTTAGTTTGGCGTGGCTGTAGCCCGGCTTTGTTATTCCCTTATCTGTGGTGGAGCCGTGAAAGTATCGATATCAACCTGAAACATAAGACCAAGATTGCGCAGAGCTGTGTTGTAGTTCTGGAACGTCATTAATCATCCAGCTTTCCATGAAAAGATTAGCTCGAATAATATGCGACCTTATTTGTAGAACAAATCCTATCCGAGTCTAGAGTAGTAGGTACAACAGTCATAATACCTGTCTTTCTCATTAGCATGAGCCCATCTCAATAAGAGACGGTGACAGGTGACAGAAACAACATCCAATGCTTGAATAGGTTGGTCGTTTCGTATTTTTTTGTATTTACTCCTCAAAAGGGAAGCCAGTGAAAGTAGCTGCCATAATATCCTTTGGTCACAAAAAGTCTTCCCAGTGAATCAGCTGTTCGGAAGGAAGTAACGGGAGTTACGAGAGGTGACGGGAAGCCATGTTTTTTCGGCGAGTATTCCTGGAACCTTGTAGCTTTTTGCATCTTTTGTGGCGTCGGTAAAGTGAGCCTTGGAGACCATTTGAAGATCCGTTTTTGTAGTGTGTGAACTGTGAAGACTTTTCAAGGTGTCATCTTGTAAGGCAGGGGTGGCCAACCGGTCGATCGCGATCGACTGGTCGATCGCGGCTATTAGTCCAGTCTAGTCGATCGTGGCAAAGCAAAACACAAAGAAGTATAATATGCCTATAACAAACTTTTTACATTGAAAAATACGTAGAATAGACTACGCAACGTAATTATCAACAGCTGCGCACAGTATTTTGTATAGTTTTTAAATTACCGGGTCGTTCTATGACGTTATTTATCCTTTCTCCTATGCAGGTAGCTCTCTTTTGTTTTCAGCATGCGAAAGACAAAAGTCTCGGAACATGTGGGACACAGGGATGGGGTGGGTGTCAAGCCAACTCGTCAGTTGACGAAAGTTACTAGCAGAGTTACGATCTCATGACTACCGAGATAAATCACGATTAGACTTAGCATCGCGCCTATGGATAAATGGTTGAAGAGAAACGCTGAAGAAATTTCAAATAAAGAAAGAAATAATTCATCCTTCATCCATAACTGAACTATGCATACTGTTTTTTTTTTACTTTCAAGAAGTATGTGATTGGTAGATCGCGGAGGATTTCATCACTTAGTAGTAGATCTTCGGTCTAATCAAGTTGGCCACCCCTGAAGGCGTCAGCGGATGAGGTTTGGTTTAACTTCTTGTTACCATTACCTTTATTAAAGGAAGTTAATGAAACTTTCAAAGTAATCGCATTTAAATTTAAATTTTACCTACCCAATTAAAACAAATAAAGTTTACGAACACGAGTAATTCATAACTATTAAAGCAACGATTGTTTTTTGTTAATAATTATTTAACTAACTTACTCTAAAATTTAAGGAGCTTGATGCACGCCACATTACATTTTTAAACCATTCAAAAGAATTTTAAACAAAGTCAAAATAGTTCACATACTCTTAGGACGATCTAATTCTAATTCAAAACTTTTACTGTGAACCTTAAATAAGAGGATTAGGGTAGTTATTCGCATAAAGAAATAAGGGTCGAACAATAGACGAGTAATAATTCTGTATAATGTCCCTTTGTGATCAGTTACGCACAAGTGACCGCTGCCCTTCCAAAGGGTACAATACAATTAGTAGCTTTCGACGCAAATTGGTTGAATTACGCACACCGATAAAGTCAGGTTTATTGAGTCCTATTTGAAATGCGTTTACGGGTGCGAGAGATTTCGTTTATCACGCTAATAAAAATGCAAAGTTAGGTACCTACTCACCCTGTACCTACTGTGTGGCCTTCCTTTCGTAGATGAGGCTAAAACCCGTTACACACGATACAATTTTGCGACCTATTTAACAAGATTGGCAAACAAATTGTATCGTGTGAAAGGGGTTTAAGACTAAATAGTTGTATTGGGTGTGATGAAATTTGACAAGAAAACGGTTTGGATCATGATTAATGATGTGAAAAGGGAACTTTCTGTGCCTTAAACTACAGAAAAACTAAGGTAGGTATGTCAAACATGTACCTATATGGAATTGACTATCGAGCATCAATAGTAGCGGTTGTTCATAAAACTATCACGACGCCAAATCTTATTTTCTTTGACTCAGATCCAATGCTGAGATTCTCAGCATTTTATCTTCAATTATCATTTGTCACGTTAACGCGAAGCTAAGCATAAGTATATGCACAGTGCACACAAGCCCTTCATTAATCCACCCCCGAAAGGTCGGGGCAAACACTGTGCTGCAACATCAAAAAGTTGTAAACAAGTACCTACATAAACAACCTAAAAATACAAGGAAAATGGCTACCCTAAACACAACATGGCCGACCACTAAGCAAAATGGCGCCCGTGTAGCGTCCAAATGCGGTCAAATATCCCATAAGCACCCCGAAGCTTCTAAACATATGAGCAGGCTAAAACGTTTTAGATATATTACGATAATTCCGGAGATACACTTGTTTTTGCCGCAAAAAGCATTAAGTGAAAAGGCGTCGTGCGGTCGCCTTGGGACAATACTTCATAAGTGCACGCGGGGTTCGATAATAGGAGAATGGCTTTATAGATAAATAACACTTTAAATTTTAATGGAAAGATTAAAATAAAATGATTGATAAGATAAAAGGGTAATAGTACTTAAGTTTAATTATGATCTCTATATTTCTTTAGATATTGATAGCAGTAGGTAGATGGAACTGCACGAAGCAGCGGATGGAAATCAATAATTACGATTATGATGATACAGTATTTCAAGCTTCCGAGTCATCTCAAAGATTTTACGAATATTATAAATCCGCTAAACCTAAGTGCCATAGAGACGCTTAGAAAACTCAAAGAAAAAGTACCTAACTTACTGTTTTCCTCAAACAGTGGCAGAACCACAGAACCGTTCTACGTAGCCAATTTCTCGTCGCATAGATAAATATTGTTGGTGTAATAAAACTAAGCCGGCGACAGTGCGATAGTTTTTGCGTCGTCACTTCACAAAACACTATTGTCTTACGCAGACTGACGCCGAGCCGCGGGGGGTAGATTGGAAACTGACGCAGGGTTCTCACCACCAAGGCACTGATAGGAAAGATGTTTTTTTTGTTTGGATTAAACGTGGATAGGTAAAAAAAAACAATTTTAGGCTACGGATTTATGGAGGCATGTACGGATTAGGTAAGTACGTCTCGGTTATATAAGCGGAGATGACAAACTAGAAAATTTTGAGTTACTGTAAGAATTAAAAAGTTGACTTCTTACATATAGGCAATGATGATGAATGCGACCTGTCGAGGAGGATAGGCGCAGGTAGCGAGGTTTCAGCTTACAGAGCCACTAGTGATAAGACCGTAAACTAAATCACCTCTGTGCCTCAATTTTCTTGTGTTAATAGTAATACGGTTTCTAAGGTCAGCCCATTCGCTTAATTTTCTGATTTTATTACTTAGTAAGTAACCACAGGGTTTACAGGCACTTCATTTGCGACCGTGTTCGCACAAACATGCGAACTTCAAGTTTAACCTGCGAATTTAATTTCACGTTTTTAGTACACACGACATAAAATCCCATAAAATGCTGCCTCACAGCTCCGCGCGTTACCTTATCTGCCCTCAATTCTGTCACCTTTAATACAATGGCTTTTATGCACATACGTACCACCAGCTTACAGTACAGTTAAACAGAGTGAGCCACTACCGAATAGTATGAACAAAATTCATGGAGTTCCGTATCAAAATTTAGTTCCCCCATTTTGCCAACTTCTCAGTTACACTTGTCGCTGTGGCATAATGATATAACACAGAACATAGAGCCATGGCAGTCCGGTGGCTGGACCTCAGAGCGTCCACGGCCCAATATATTCACCATGGACACCCAATTAGGTACCTACTTGATTTTATGTTGGATATAAATTGTGGCGTTAAAAAAGATAAGCTTTTGTAGCCCGGAGCTGGCATTTGAGAGGTGTCGTATAAAGAACCCCTTTTGGAGCGGGAGCGAGTTAATTGTTTGTTTACGCGACTATAAAAGGATGGAAGTTGACATTTCAGGAAATTGGCACAACGAAAAGGTTTTTGAAATGAATTTTTGATTTAGGAAATGAAATGGAATTTGAGCAGGGATATGTTGCAGTACCCGTATCTACGCAGCTGTTCCCATTTATAGATAGGCTGATACTTTATTTTGGCAACCCTTTTTTTGTTGCTGCTATTAATCTTCAGTACCTACAAAACAAAGGAATTTAGTCTTAAAGCAGTGTCACGAGCAGTTCCTCGTGATTATTTCTTTTTAGGTATTTTTGTTACAAAATTAAAGATCAAATATCGTTCAAAAATTAAACAATATCATAACATATCATCACGCCTTTCCCCCGAAGAAGCTGGCAGAGATCACCACCCACACTTCTCCGGACGACATTCAGCGTATAGCCAAAAAATTTCAAGCGATATTAAATACGTTTAACTTTTAAATCGCACTTAGCTAGTATAAACAATTCAAGACCGAAGACACCTCCTTGTCCCACACCTTGACAAACAAAACTACGTACACTACACCTACTTATACGAAGGTACAGCGAAATGATCAACAAAAGGGAAACCAGAATGACTGGTAGTTTCTTCCTTACGCAACACCATTGTGCTCCATATAATTACAAAGAACGGTAAGTTTCTAGCTATTATGTGAAAATGAGTTTGTGGCAAAGGAATATGTATGCGTGCAATCATACGACCGCGTGGTGAGCATGAGTTCCATGCTTGGGGGATACGGAGACGAGGCTATACCTACTTACTGTATGGACATCATTGTTTAAACAGGTTAAGCTTGGATAAGCATCATATTATCATAGTGCCAACATAGATAATATATTTAAACAAATGTCGTAGTTAAAGGTAGGTAAAGTTAAGGTAAAGTATGTTAATGATGAGTTAAGTACGTCATTTGACCTTAAAAATTCTCAATAGGTTTACAACAAGAGTGAAGCCGCGGGCAGATTGGCTAGTCCTTTGTAGGATGCTAATATTCGGAATATTTCTATGGTAACAACAAAAAACGGGTTGTTTTATGATTAAATCTTACGAAAATAATAAATTATTTGAATAAAGAACAAACAACTGGAAAATTCGCAAACAAGAATACCAAAGAAAGTACAAGTTTCCCGGTCCTTGTTTTCATCACAATAACCGATATTATGACAAAGGAGCCGTATTATTTACCTCACAATATCTTATACCGAAATAGCTGGGAGCTGAAACTGCCCAAACAAAATGATTAGTTGCGAACTTCACCGAAACTTGTCGAAGTTTCTCGAAGAATGTTCGTTCATTCGTTCCTCCGTTCGTTTTGTTCCGTAATGCATGTTTGAGACAGGGTTTTGGCGGGAAATTGAATTGTGTTGTGGTTGGTTTTGTAGTTTCGAAAACTTGGGTTTGTAATTGATTGATATTCGTAATAGCATTTTGGAGTAGAGGAAATTATGTAGAATTTTAAAACTTTGCCTTTTGCTCTTTTCTACAGTCTAGCTCTATAGGAAATTCTACTTTACTCATCTACTACTTCTTGGCTTCACCTCATCACCTGAAATGTACTTAGTTTAATATTTACTTGAAAACGCACAAGTATTTTGAATAGTTAACACTAGCTGAATACAAAACACGTGTAACTAAAAACAAAATAAAAAAAAATGCAGCGTGTATACAGACAAAAACTGGGTAAACACAAGACGTGCGAAGCCAAAGTTTAAAAGAAAAGAAACCGTTGCCGCCCTAGCGCCGCAATAATAGGGCACGCACAATGGGCCGACTCCGCCAATAAAATACCAACTTTAATGCGAGAACTATCGGAAAACCCCAAAAATGGTTTGTGGTACAACTACAAAGGAAAAGTTAAGGCATTCGATAACAACGAAAGGAAACAATCGTTACTTACGTTGAATGCGAACAACGTGGACCTTGGTTTCATGTAGAAGTAAGCAGGAGGCAACTTTCTTTCAGAATCATTAGGTGCATTCAACATATGGAGAGTAGATGAGCTAACTTTCATGTTGGACCATGTTTTTCTGGCGTGGTCAAAGGTGGTAGCACGCCTAGCTTGGTATGGCAAAACAGTTACTCATCGTTTTTGGCAGAGTTATAATAAGGTATCTTTTCCCCAGTGCATCCCACTTTTGCATCAAAATTATAAAAAAGCACGAAAGTTTGTGACAGACTGTGGGTGTCTTCTCGCTAAAGATTTGGATCGGTATGATGGAGGCAGGTATTTTGATAGATGTAGCTTTTACCATGGATTTACACAGCCTTCTACAACAAAATTACGTACATGACATGGACAGAATCGTAATCTACATGATACTGAACCTTATGAATAACAAAGAGAAACTACAGAAAGAGTTAAATACCTTAGATCAAAATGCTCCTAGTAAATAGTTAACAATGGCCCAGGGGGGCTATTCCTGCGCGTGAGATGAGATGAGATTTTATCTTGGTCACTCTCACACTTATGACGTTTCAAACGAGAGCAACAAGGAGGAAAAAAAGTGAGATGAAAATTTCAAATCTCCGAATAGGGCCCCTGTTATTTAGTGTTCAACCGCTAATAAACGTCTGTCTCACAATAATTTGGAGCCCAATTTGACTGATTATGAGGATTGACGAGTCAAACCTCTTCCTTGTTCTGTGTTCACAGTTCACGGACCAAATATTGACCTCTGACCAAAATTACTACCTTTACTAATACCACCATACTGAGTACCTAACTGACTTTCTATTTGTACAATACACGTCTTTAACTGATAAGATCGAGGGCTGAAAATCGTTTGGCTTTGTGGTTTAAAATATGGTTTGAAAAGTTTTCTCTTGGTTCTTTTGTGTGGTTGTAGTTTTGAACGGTACAGTCCAGTACAAGCTCCTTATATCAAAGAACATTTTTTCTTTAATTTAAAATCGTAGCACAGAATTTTTGCGAATAAGGATAAGTGTTTGTTGCATTTATAAACACGTGGCATTACGCGTGTTTCGTATGTATCTGACAATGGCTCTCTACACCTCAAGCTTTGTTACTCTGTGTAGCGTGTATGTTAATAGGTAAAAACTTAAAAAAAAAATCATTATTCATCTTTAATCTTTACATAATAAAATCGCTTACCGCGTCTTTCTTTTTGTCTGTGTGTATTTTATTGTTGTTGTTTATTGTCCGCTAACTCCTAGACAACGCAACGGATTATGATGCGGTTGTTACCGTCATTTAGGTTATTTTTCACGGAAGGTTTGTACGTACGTACGAAGCCAGGCTGGGTCGCTTGTATATCGTAAAGATAAGTAACTGCTCTACCGTCTCTAGTCATAGTTTCACCCAAACCTTTATCCAGCTAAGCCTCACAAAGAATCTCGCCACAAAGGTTTTAGCTATTACGTGGGCGAGTGTACCGACATGTTTATCTGTTGTTCCGTTACTCATTGTTTGCCTGCCGCACACTCCGTGAAATATCGTCCGTAATTGAATACCGTCGGATATTGCCGGCCAGTTGGCAGCGCTGCCACTCCGCGGAATACGAAGAATTAGGGCCTTATTGAAACTTAACGAGATACAAACTAGTTACGGTTCATGAGGATGTTGGAGTTTTATTTTAACTAAAGATGTACCAACAGTACTGATAGACACAGGGATCGTCCATTAATTAAGTGAGTAAAAAAGCGATGGCAGCCTAGTTGGGAGAAGGCCCGCCTCTCAAGCCAGAGCGAGCGGGTTCGAACCTAACCGACCGCACGCACCAATTTGTTCATTGTGTGCGTATTGTACGTCATCTGCTACATGACTGGTGCCCGGTGTATGGCGACAGGCTCGCCCCTGTCACATTTGGGACTGAATATCGTCCGGCGAGGTGTGGGTGTTGCATTACACCTCTGCCAGCCCCTACGGGGGAAAATTGAATTAGGTAGTACCTTTTTTTTACAGCATGCGTTTGACCACTTACTCTCCTGAGGCAACGAGTTCCAAACCTCTACAGTTCTTACCTTCAAGTCCTGCAACAGTATTGGCCACTCTAGGCCGTGCAGTGCCAGCCGCCCCTTTCTCAACTCCCAGCATTATAAAGGTACCATCGCATCGTGGCGAATTTGCACTTATTAGAAGCGTAGTGCTTAGTAAGTGCTTAGAATGTATGAAACTCTTATCTTTTTTTAACAAAAGAATGGAGTACTTTGAAAATAACCCTATTTACATACCTACAAGTTCGTACGAACCCGCGGTGTGCGAGTCCGACTTGACCGTTTATTTTGTAATTTTTGAATCGAGCCTGGCCCCTATTCTTGTCGTGCGAGATATTTTTCGGACACTATCACTCCTGTGACGTTTGAAACGAGAGAGACAATGACAAAAAAATATCTCGACTTGTAAGAATAGCCTTCCTGGAGTACCTAAGGCAGTTACAAGTACATATGTACAGTAATACACACTTGCGCCATAAAATTATCTGTTTTTTGTTAGAACAGTAAATAGTCATAGACATAGTCATTCATTAATAACAAAATGTTACATGTCAATATTATGTCAAAAATTACAATTCGTAATTTAAATTATTGCAATTGATACAAATAAAAAAATTATTTAAGGTTTTTAAAAACAATAAAAAAACTAAATAAAACTAAATATTCATAAAAATAAAAATAAATAGCCGACATAGTAACAGTAACAATAAATAATATCTGAGAGATCTAGGTAACTATATAAACATCCAATCAGAGATTCAGATTGGTAGTGTAATGTATTAGATAAGATGGGGGTAGACTACATTATTTTTATCTACCCTCCAGTTGTTAACTAGCTCAGTGACATAAGTAATAAACCTCATTCTGCGATAGTCCGTGTTTCATTCTTACATTCCATTTGGCGCAGCCGTATTGAATTCGAATTTACGTTTAATCAGTGCTTGTAATTATGCCTATAGGCAAAATCGAAGTGTTTGAGATCGTTACTCATAATTGGGATGCGTATTGTAGGCGGATAAAACAGTTTATAGCGTTAAATAGCATAGCGGCCGAGTTACACGTGGCCACGTTAGTTACTCATGTCGGAATTACGTGTTACGAGCTTATGTGTGATTTATGTGCACCGGCTTTGCCGGAATCAAAAACGTTCGACGAACTTGAGACTATTATGAAACAGCATCTCGAGCCGCAAAGATCGGAAATCGCAGAACGACATGTGTTTCGGCAACGGAAGCAAGCGGCAGGAGAGGCCGTCAACGAATACCTACAGAGTTTGAAACATCTAGCGAAAACTTGCAACTTCGGGGCTTCGCTAGAGGTCAACTTGAGGGATCAGTTCGTTTCGGGTCTCCACCACGAGGATATGAGATCCAGGCTTTTTGCCGAGCGCGAGCTGGATTATAAGCGAGCTGTCGAGCT
The DNA here is from genome assembly GCA_911728515.1 of Peribatodes rhomboidaria. Classification (NCBI taxonomy): domain Eukaryota; kingdom Metazoa; phylum Arthropoda; class Insecta; order Lepidoptera; family Geometridae; genus Peribatodes; species Peribatodes rhomboidaria. The sequence continues at coordinate 341,837 of OU452183.1, forward strand.
TGCGCTGGCGTTGGAGGCGGCCGACAGGCACGCGGCGACGGCGGCGGTGAGCGGCAGCGCAGGCGCCGGCGGCGGCGCGCCCGCTGCCGAGGGCCTGCATCGCGTGGGCACGGCGTGGGCGCGCGGGCCTCGCCGCGCTCAGCCAGCGGCATCAGCGGCGGCGCAGGGGGCGCCCGCCGCGGCAGCGGCACCGCGCCGCCCGTGCCCGCGATGCGGCAAGGACGGGCACGCGGGGGCCAAGTGCCGGTTCAAAAATTATAATTGTGATCGGTGTGGTGACAAAGGTCATTTAAAAGTGATGTGCCGTAAGTACGAAGGTAATCGCGGGTCGGACTCTTCGCGAGCGGCAAAAGGTCAGTTTTTTTTAGTTGACTCTGATTCCGATGATGATGGCATGAACTTTTACAATTTATCGTGTGATATTGAAGATGACCCCTATTATGTCGGTTTGACGGTCGAGAAGCATTCATTAAGGTTCGAAGTGGACACTGGTTGCAAATTTTCCGCTGTGTCGAAAGCGTGTTATGATAAATTGTTTCAGCATTTACCGTTACAAAAGAAAGCGTTGACATTGAAGTCTTACACCGGAGATGTTATTAAGCCGATAGGTTTCATTGAGGTACAAGTAACATACGCTTCGCGGTCACAAACATTGCAATTGTTTATCATAGAAAACGGTGGCCCACCCCTGATGGGTAGAATGTGGATAAGAATGCTAGGCGTCAATGTCAACGATTGTTATAGTTTAACAGATGCTTGTAATGAATCGGTTGAAAGTTTACGTAAAGAATTTCCAGAAGTATTCGCTGATGGTCTTGGGACTTGTACAGCTCGCATGCAATTACATTTGGCAGACGACACGCCGGTCTTTGTAAAAGCTCGACCGCTGCCGCTCGCTATGCGAGCCCCGGTCGAGTCAGAGTTGGAAAGATTACAGCGTCAAGGGGTTGTTTACAAAGTAGATCGCTCGGATTATGGAACGCCTATAGTGGTTGTTGTTAAAAAAAATGGTGATATCCGTATCTGCGGCGATTATAAAATCACTATCAACCCAAAGTTGAAGGATTTTCATTATCCACTTCCGCGTATCGAAGAAATATTTGCTACACTCGCCGGAGGGGTGCTATTTTCAAAATTAGATTTGTCCCATGCTTATCAGCAGGTGCTTTTGACAGATGAGTCACAACCGATGACGGCAATCACCACGCATGTAGGTACTTTTGTTTACAAACGCGTACCTTTCGGTATTAAATGTATTCCCGAAAATTTCCAAAAGATGATAGAAGAAATACTCAGTGGCTTGCCGTTTACGGTAGTGTTTCAAGACGACATATGTTGTGCCGGTATAGATAAGGCCAGTAACCTTGAAAATTTGCGAGCCGTTTTAAGCCGATTGAGTGCCGCTGGTTTAAGAGTAAATCTGTCCAAATGTGAATTTTTTAAACACAGCGTCACCTATTTAGGTTACCGCATAGATAAGGACGGGTTACATGCCGATGATAAGAAAGTTGAAGCCATTGTAGCGGCGCCGACGCCCAAAGACGTCACTCAACTTAAAAGCTTTTTAGGGCTCGTAAATTTTTACGCAAAGTTCTGTGCCAACATTAGCGATATATTGAAACCTTTGTATGAGTTGCTTAAGAAAAATGCCAGATGGCAGTGGAGCGAAGAATGTGAATTAGCTTTTAATGAAATCAAAAAGATGTTGAGTGTCGGTCCGGTGTTGGCGCATTACGATCCGGGCTTACCATTGATCCTCTCGGTCGATAGTTCCGCTTACGGCCTCGGCGCGGTTCTGTGGCATCGTTATCCGGACGGTTCGGAGCGCGCGGTCAGCTGTGCGTCGCGCACGCTAAACTCGCACGAGCTCAACTACTCACAGTTAGATAAGGAAGCACTAGCGATCGTGTTCGGGGTGACTAAGCACCACCAGTACTTGTACGGGCGACATTTTTTGCTGCGCAGTGACCATCGAGCGCTAAGTTATATATTTGGTAAAAATAAAGGTATACCACAGACGGCCGCGAGCCGTTTACAACGATATGCGGTACGGTTAGCCGCGTACAATTTCGACATCGAGTTTATTCCGTCGGCTAGGAATGTGTTTGCAGACGCTTTATCGCGTTTACCGCTCGAGCGGACTGTTAAGAAAGGGCATGATAGTGAAATATTGGAAGGAAGTTATTTAAACTTCATTGAAGATAAAATGCCGGTAACATTTAATGAAGTTAAAACCGAAACTGTGAAAGATCCACATTTAAACAAGATTGTAGGATACATTAAATTTGGTTGGCCGGAACGTTCGCAGAACGATAGCGACAGAGCATTTTTTCCAAAAAAGGACAATATGTTTTTAGAACATGGTTGCCTGGTATGGGGCTATCGAGTAGTTATACCCACCAGCCTCAGAGCAACAGTACTGCGAGAATTGCACAGTGGGCATTTAGGTGTTGTCAAAATGAAGCAGCTCTCTCGCAATTATTTATGGTGGGAAGGTTTAGATACCGATATTGAGAAGATATGCCGCGAATGCAGCGCGTGTTCGTCGCAGCGCGATCAGCCGCCACCCGCGCCGCTGCACTCTTGGCCTTGGCCCTCGGAGCCGTGGACACGCCTCAACGTTGATTTCCTGGGGCCTTATAAAAATAAATATTATATGATTATACTCGATGCAAACAGTAAATGGTTAGAAGTGGAACGTGTTCCGACTACGACGGCAGCGGCAGTAATAGACGTTTTTCGAAAAGTATTTTCTCGTTTCGGTCTTCCGAAATGTATTGTAAGCGACAACGGGCCCCCTTTTACTTCGCAGCAATACTTGTCATATTTAGAAAAAAATGGCATCAAGCGTACCCTAGTTGCCCCATATCACCCGTCGAGTAACGGCGCCGCTGAAAATGCCGTACGGTCAGTTAAACAGGTACTTAAAAAGGCGACAGTAGAAAACGAAGATTATGACGCGGCCCTTTGCAAATTTTTGTTTACTTATAGGAACACTGAACATTGCACGACACAAAAAGAGCCCGCCGTGGCGCTATTAGGACGCCGCTTGCGAGGTAGGCTTGACCTGCTGCGGCCTAGCACGGGCGAGCTGGTACGCGAAAAGCAGCGCGCACAGGAGGAGCGGCGCGGGGGCGTGTCGCGTGACATCGCGCCCGGAGACGCGGTACTCGTACGCAATTACGCGGATAAGGATGTTAAGTGGAAGGACGGGATAGTGTTAGGTCAGACCGGGCCCGTTTCATTCGTTGTTAAAACGGACAATAGTAAAGTCGCTAATAAGCATGTCGATCAATTGTTGCACAAAAACCCCCGTAAATCACGTCATTCTTTAGCTTGTGTGACTCGACCATCGCCGGACGAAGAAAACCTAGATGCTAGTACGGGTGAGGGTTGTTCCACCCCACTGGTACAATCGCCATCGTCCATGTCTGGCGATGGCGAGCCGAGCGGTACGAGTAGGTCGCCCGCGCACACGCCGGCCTTTCCGGTCGTGCCAGTGGGGACTCCAGACCGGCTCGTGACGCGCCAACGCCGAGCTTGCCGGAAACTTCTACCTATGACTATGACATTAAGACCACGCAATAGGAAATAGCCAAAGTTTTGTATTGAACATAAAAAGTAATACAACTTTACTGTTGTTATCTCATTATCCGTTAGTTAACTATTATTGTGTACGCGAAAATAATATTAATATTGGGCATAATAAGTATGTTTTACGTAATGTTCCTATAACATGTTAAAAATCCTTTGTTAGATTAGATAGGTACGTAAGTGAACTTAACACTGCAATTCATTTGTTTATTTAGTTTATATTCGTTTGTTGCTGTAATATTAGAAGGAGGAAAATGTAATGTATTAGATAAGATGGGGGTAGACTACATTATTTTTATCTACCCTCCAGTTGTTAACTAGCTCAGTGACATAAGTAATAAACCTCATTCTGCGATAGTCCGTGTTTCATTCTTACATTCCAGGTAGTATGAAAATGAAACAGATTAATTATTAATCAATGTGATTGTGACATAATGTCTCATGATTGTTTTTTAAATTTACTCACGTGGTTTAACCAACTTTTTCCAAAATACAATACATTTTTTTTACGAAAAAAAAGAGCTTCAGTTATAAAAATAGAGCACTTTATCGACAAACAAACATTCAAATAATAACTCCATCCATCGTCGTTAACCTTTGCAAGTAAAAGGGAACGAGTCCGTAAATCGTATTTAGATGTTTGTTACCATCGGCCATAAACCACTATCGGCAGTAAAATAGAGCAAAACAAGCAGATGACTTCCTGTACGGCCCTCGATTGCACGACGAGAGCTGTAACAAACAGTCCGACAGGAGCGGATCTAGGCAGGGGGGCTGGGGCGCCCGTGCATTCACCGGAGAACGGAGATGTATCAAATCAAATCAAGTCCAGTAATGTTTATTTTGGCACAAAGAATGACTCATGTAATATGTATCCCCTGACTCCGAAGTACTCCGAACTAGTTTACATGGTGTAAAGCCAGTGGCTTCTCCCATAAATAAATCTGTTAATAGCTTAGTGTCCCGTATGTACATGTACGCAGATGTATGGAAGATGAGCAGTGAGCGAGGAAAAGTCCACCGACGCGACAGTATTATCATACCGCAGTGTAAACACTGCGGTATTATTTTACTGTCCATCTTCGTTAGCACAGGTTTGGTAGGGAAAGGGTGGAGAAACGAGACTTTGGCAAAAAGGCTAAGACGCCAAATAAGACGCTCAAGACCCCCCCCCCCCCCATCCTTCCTCTGGCCAAAACATCTGTGACCACAAAAATGCTGTTATTTTTTACAAAGCTTAGCCTAGCCCCTCACAAACCAAAATCCTGAGTTCGCCACTGGAGCCAGAGATCTTATCACGACATAGGATCTTTTTATTGGCCTAATAAATACATTTTCGAAAATCAAATGGGTCATACATTTACAAAAATAGTAGATAAGATAGTTACGATTCCGAAGAAAAGTGGGGGCAAAAGGAACAACTCAAAAACAAAAAAGGAAATGTTAAATAAATTGTCTTAAATAACAGTACAACTACACTAATAAAACTAGTGGCTCTATGAGATATAGACCTCGCGTCCGACGTCTGTCCTTCTCAAGGTCGCATTTCTCAACCGATACTCGTAAAATTTCGTGAGCAGGTACGTTAATTACCTACATATTGTAGAGTTGTGTCGATTCAGTTTTTCTAAATTAAAAATAGCGGAGATATTATTATGGTATGGGTCTCGCGAGGTGTTCAGCTTGTAGAGCCACCTGTTTAGTTGAGTAAACGAATTAAAAACTCGAAAAGGAGTCAGATTTTCTACCTACAACAACATTTACTTACCTATTTTCCTCGCTTCCAATATTTAAGAGGCTGTTTTTGCAAAAAAAACTTGTGAAAGTTGAGAATGGAAATAGAAAACCTCGGAAAACGGAGAGTATTATTTTTCTATTTGTATTTTTAAAAACCGCTTTCAGGGCTTCTATTATACTGCGGAGTAAACATGTTTACGGCTTGCTTTATCTATAAATAGTAGCTGTGATCAGGAACTATAATATGAGAAGTACTTACTTAAAAAATAGTATCCTACTTCCTACTTAATATTATAAATGCGAAAGTTTGTATGTATGGATGGATGGATGGATGGATGTCTATTACTCTTTCACGCCAGAACAGCTGAACAGATCTGAATGAAATTTGGCACAGAAATAGATTATAGTCTAGAATAGCACATAGGATACGTTTTAACCGCGGATGAAACCGTGGGGCGCAGCTAGTAAGTTATATTAAGGTAAGTATCATTCATTCATTATGTTCAGCCTGTTCCGACCTGCTGCTGGGCTAAATTATGGACTTAGCAATTTCTTTTTAACCTCCCACGCCATAACGAGGGGCTGTTATAAATTTGACGTGTGTGTGTGTAGCATCGTTGCTCCCGAACAGATTAACCAATTTTTTTTGTTTGAAAGGTGAATTAGTCAGTGCTTTGATGAAAATCGCGTGAAAATCGGTGTTGCGGGTTTGTATTTTTTTTAATTAATTTATACTTGTTAGGCCCAGTAATAGAACTAAGATCCTACAAATATACATGTACCTACTATGTGATGAACTCATTTTTTAAGGTTTTTTTTAAGACGGTTTTGAAGAAAGAAAATGTAGGTATCTTGAAAAAAGTGGCGGATGAAACAGCATCCGCATCCGTCATAAGTGAAATCAAGTCAAGTCCATCATATCAAGTCTAATAGCGATTCGCGCTGTCATTCGTCGCACTCACGCAATGGACTTAGCTAGTACTAGCTACCTATCTATGATATAAAACCTTTATTCCATTGTCAGGACAAACTAACAATGCAGATAAACATTTAACTCTCACTTTACGACACGAGAAAGCTAAATGAAAACAGTACGCTTCTATTCGCCATTCGTCGAATAAACTCCGCAGTAAAACGCAGTAAAACGACGAATCTCGTTCATCGATCAAATAACTCGAGTAAAGATCGAAAGTTGGGATCCGGGACAACTACTCCCGATTTGATGAATCGCGGGACAACCGTTACGTCCCAAGCGGGACATAAAATGGAACGGGTGGGCTAGGGGTGGCGCGTTTCAGGGTCGAACACGTATACGAATAAACGTACGCTCTTGTGGGGTAACAAGATAGTGCAGTTAATTATATAGGTTTAATCGACTTATCTAAACTTGCTGACATTATTGTGTTAGCTACACATACAAAAAATGCAGTATGTGCTCTGCTGTGTGACGTTTTCCGAGCGAACTGTCAAAGGAATGTCAGTGGGGTAGCACCTGAGGCGCCCGCCCCGCCAACCGGCACTTTCGCTGGAGCACGTAACAGGACGGATCTCGTTGTTTTTCTTTGGCGTCTTTCTGTAGTATTGATCTTGGTGTCCATTCGATTCATACTGAAATTACCCACATATTGTACATGGTTTGGATTATTAGAAGTATTACTGGTTTACATTTACATTAAGGTGGTTTTGAACACCGTCCCTTCAAAAAGAGTTTACAATTGATATCCTTGTCTAAGAGACAGTAATGACAAAGACAGCTATACTGTAGTAATTAATAGGTATCTGTTAAAAGTAAATACTTCAGAATTTACTACACGGCCACTGAAAATTCACCCACAACATACCAGGATATTAGGAGCCTGCTAAAAATAAGTATGGTCAAGAGACGATTAAACACAATGATAGCTCATACACTCTCACACCGGCCTGCCACACCCACCTTCACACACATATAAGTGAGTAAGTACGAGCATATCTAGACTATCTACATACAATTGTATACTAAAGAGGTTTTTAATTCGATTGCATTTTTTGTACCTTTGCTTTGTAACGTCTAACGTGTAATTTCCGTTGAACTAATTTAAGTGACTCATAGGTGGACCTATTGTTCTGACTCTAAGGTTGTCCCGAAATATTTTCAATCAAATTTGAGTCCAAGTCCATAGATTACAAAGAAATATGTAACTTAGCGTTGCAATAGTTTATAGAACAAAACTAGGTAAGGATCTACATTAATTATCATCTTCAAATATTATAAATGCGAAAGTTTGAATGAATGTACCTACACTTAATTACGCCAGAACGGCTGAATGGGTCGGGATAAGATTTGGCACAGAGATAGATTTTACTCGTAGTTTGGAATAGCGCATAGGCTAGTTTTTAACCGCAGGTTCGCAGCAGTTCGGTCGCAGCTATTAAGTAATATTTTTTGGTATTCAGTGACTATTTTGTCTAGTTAATCGAGTCAGACGTTACTTTGCGGAAGTTCATCTTCAAAACTGTTTTTTTTTTAATAATAAATCTTTAGTGTATTTCTGCTTCAACTTCGTTATTTTGTGTGTTTTCGGTTTTGTAATTGTATTCCGTTGCACTGAATTTTAAATATATTGCAAGTAGCAACCCTACCCAGTTTCGGCTGTATCCTCGTAAAGCCGGCGCTTAGTGGGACGGGACCCGTCCCAGATCAGTAGCCGTAAACAATCGGGACCGGGGCTCGTTTACTATCATCTGCTTTGATTCACCATTGTAATGTAATGCAATGATTACTTACTCAAAAAACTAAATATGTACATAACTTATCTACCTAAGTAGGCACACCAACGGTTATTTTAAAAAAAATGAAGAAAATACTACCAAAGTAAGGTAGGTACTACTTACTTACCTAAAATTTCTAGTTTCGCTACAACACGGACGAACGGACAGAGGTACCACAGTGTAAAATATTAGCTGAGGATGAACGGTGGCCGGTCTGGTCGAAGATGGTGGACACGACTACCCTGATAGGAACAAATAATTAAGTATTTAATATTTCTAAAGTCGTTGCGCGCAACAGGGCACCTCAGCAGACACAATGCTGAACATAGCGCAACATGTTCAATATACCTAAATGTATATAGGTACATATAGAAACACACATTATAAACAAAAACCAATCTTGTTTCATGACAGTAGGTAGGTACTAGGTAACACTCCTCAGTTTTACCCCTTTAGCAATAAACGCTGTACAGCCTCAGAATAGTTTTACACTGTTTTGTCTTTTTTGATGTAGAAGTAAGAAAAAGACGAAACACTGTAAAACGATTCCGAGGCTATACAACGTTTATTGCTTAAGCGTAAAGCGGTTAAACCGCGGAGTGTGGTAGGTACCTACTGTAATGAAACCAGATTTGTTTTTTTTGTTTTTAAAACATTACATAGGTAGGTACATAGTACATACAAATAGTATTCCTTTTTCCCGATGCGGCAGGCAGAGACCACTTCTCCCCACTTGCTACGATCGGGTACACATATTTCGCTTCTTCTACTTCCATGAGTCCCTTCATATACACGCTCGTCGGTTAGATGTTTCGAAAAAGGCCAGGTCAGCAATACCTGTGTACTGCTGACCTGGCCTTTTTCGAAACATCTTGGATGATCCAGATAGGTACCTACGTTGTTTATAATTGAGCTGTATTATGTATGGGTAAATGTGTGACAGTACCGTACGCGATCGTCCCGTGCGTACGCTCCCCCCGCGAGCCGCTCACGCGCCGCGTGGGAACCCCGCGCCCCTCCCCCCGCGCCCTGCACGGCTCGCCGCGGCTCGGGGCCCGCGGTTCAGTCCCCCGCGCGCGCCGCCCGCGTTCACTCGACACTCGACCTGAGTGTGCGTGTCCTGTCTGACGTCACCGCGAGCCGCGGTACATTCCATTTCTCGATGTCAGCGAAATCCAAATCCAGGGAAGTGAGGGCGAGGTTAGCAAAGATAAAGATGCCAGACCTGTGCAGGATGAAGGAATGCCCGTCCACCGGCCGGCACGATAAAGTGCGAAGCTTTCACGGGTTTCCCAGCGACCCAGTGAGGTATGTACCTGTGATTTACTTCTTACAAATTCATTATTGCAACTTGCCATAGGCGTTTTAAAATAGGTAAGTATTACCTACCTATGTACTGAATTGAATCGGCCCGGATGACGCTAACTGTTGGCGCCGCCGTTGCCATTTGTACATAAGTAACTTATTTTACAACCATCAAACTGTATGCAACCTATGAATTCTGACACCAGGACTAGCCACTCGGCTGAACTTGCGTTGCCATGCTACAAAATAAATTGAATCTACGTCTGCACTGCGCCATTGAGGGATTTTTTCTTTCGTGGAAAACATCGAGGAACGACGTAACCTTGTGAAGCGGCTATATTTTTTTTTTGTTAAAATTAAATAGTGGTTGTAAGTACTAGACTATTATTTTACTAAGTAAGATAATTAGTCATGTCACAAATTATGGGAACCACCAATAAAATCTTACAAAGAAATAAATCATTTCGCTACATTGGGGAGGCAGACATGATCTTAGTAAGTAAGCTCTAAGTCTAAGTCTTTAAAATGATCTATAGTAATAATATTAAACTTAAGGCAATAGTCTTCGGGCTATTTAAGTAGAAATCAGTGATACCCGCGCTAATCTGCCCACGCTTATCGTAGCTGGTCAGCTTTGTAATCGCCACATAAAGCAAGTGGGTATTAGCTGGGGCCGCGCGTAGTTCTCTTGCAAATAAAGTAACAAATGGTGTGGCAGCCTCCTAGCGCCAATCGGGGCAGGTAGGAACTTTTCGGCACAAATCGGCGTGGATTAGCGTTTGTTCGCAACAAAGTATGGCTATAACTAGCTGCGCCCCGCGGTTTCACCTGCGGTTAAAAAGTATCCTATGTGCTATTCTAGACTATACTCTATCTCTGTGCCAAATTTCATCCAGATCTGTTCAGCCGTTCTGGCGTGAAAGAGTAACAAACATCCATCCATCCATTCTTACAAACTTTCGCGTTTATAATATTAGTAGAATTGGATATTGCCTACACAGACAACCTGTGCTGGTAAGCGCGGGTAAACCAGCACGGGCAACCCGCTTCTACTTGAATAAGCCCTTAGTTGACATTAGGTTTATATTTATAAATATATTATCACCAGTATTTCGCGTAGTGCGTGGGTCGCAAGCGGTTCGCATTGGGGTGCCCTAAGTTTCGATACTGGGTTCGGCCACGCTTGAATGATCTATCCGATTTTAATTGTGGATTCGTACTCTATTCGTGGTAAGGTCTGGCTTGGTTTTATTTAATGAGTTTATAATAATAATAATAATTTCTTTATTTCAAGTTACAAGACTCATATACAGGTACACAACACACAAAAACACACAAAATTAAAATTAAATAGGTACTTACTAGTCCCTTAAAACAATGTTGTAGATTGCACGCTAGACACACAGGTGTTGAACATGCAATCGACAACATTGGTTTGTATAGGGACAGTCCAGTCTGTCCGCGAGCGCATTTATGGATAACGATCTCTAATTTCGTAAAAATCTTTTCAGGTGCAAATTGTGGGCGGAAGCTTGTGGCCGACCAGAGCTACTTGAACTTAGTGTAGATTATCTTCACAAGAATTTACACGTGTGTGATTTACATTTCAAACCAAGCGATCGTATTCGAAAGAAATTAAAAGTAGACGCAATACCTTTTCCTTACGACCAAATGCCTATGGAAACCAAGTCTACACAAACGGACGTTGTACCTCTAAGTCATGCAAGTGATTCTGATACGGATGGCGACAATGGTCCCGGTACTTCTGCTACTGTTTCAAATAATCCGCGAAAAGGCAAAGGAGCACTTAAAAAAATACAATTAAAAAAATTACAAGAAAAATTAAGACGATTACAGGAAGATAATGATAGTGGATTCAAGTCTGAATTATTTAAGCTGATAGATATTCAAACTCAATTACATAAACTTAACAATGTAAAAGAATGTGCTGAAAAGGTTCGGCTATTTGCTTTAACTTTATACCTTGCATGCCCGGCCTCGTACAATATTTTGAGAAGTACACTACGTCTGCCCACTGAAAAAATTTTACGCCGCAACAATCTTGAAATCGACACAGCTATGAGCTACCAAGTTACTGTGAATTTAAAATCGAAAATGGACTCCCTTAAAGAAATAGACAGGTTTTGCACTGTCTGTATAAAAAGGATGCCTTTAAAAAGATTTTTGTTTTATCATATCAGCAGAGACAAAATAATTGGCTTCCGAAACATAAACGGGGAAGAAATAATGGAACCAGCTACGGAAGTATTTGTTCTTCTGGCCAGGGGATTGAATGCCAAGTGGGAGCAACCACTAGCATATTGTTTCACAACTAGAAATGAAGAAAATTTTAACATTGATTCTTGGCTAAACTCTGTTTTAGACAATCTCATTGATATTGGATTTATAGTCGTTGCTTTGGTGGTTGATCACGAAGATTTGTATGATCACTTTAGGAATCGAATTCATTCTTTTACTCAACCCCACATCCATATAAAAGATCATAGAAAAATCTACTGCATCTTCGACCTGCCGCAATTGATAATATCACTGCGCAATACCTTAATGGTTCATAAATTACAGTTTCATGACGATGACGGATCACTGGTGGTAGCAGATTGGAGAATTCTTGAAACACTTTATTCTAAAAACGGTGGTGACAATACGGGTGCCCTAGTTCCAAAGCTAACCAAATCTCACATTTACCCAAGTGCATCTGAAAAAAAAGAATTAAAGTATGCTGCTGAAGTGTTCAGTAAGTCTGTGTCCGATGCTTTGGAAATGGAGAGCAAAAGGCGCAGAGAGTACGATAGCAGACTAAGAGGGACACAAAAATTGATGGAGCTTGTAAATGATGTTTTTGACATTCTCAACTCATCAGCTCTCAACCACCATAATAAATGCAAAAATGCTTTTACCGGTGAAGCATATCAAATGAGGGCTATAAGAAAGTTTATGGAGTTTTTAACCAATGTAAAACCGTTAAACGACTTCGACGCCGAAGATGCTTCATTCAATTGCATATACGGACTGCGAATCAGTATAATGAGCTTCAGCATCATTCTGAGAGATTTATTGCCCAAGGGAATTCATTCGTTGGTAACACACAGATTTAATTTGAATGCCGTAGACAGATTTTTTGATTTGGTGAAACTGAAATCAAAGTCTGAAAAACCGACTGCAGTACAATTCTACAAATATTTTCGACAGAAATTCATGGTTGATCTAATGAAACTACCTAAAACTTTTAACCCTGCTGATAACTTGCCAAAACTCTTAACTAGGGTAGATCTCAAACAAATTACCCGAGGTAAGATGAAATCCGATGATTTCAAAAAAGCAATCGAAGTGCAAACAGTTGATTATCGTTTTGAGTTGCCACAATCCAATACTTTCCACTACGTTTGTTGGTATCTGTTGAAGAAATGTTACGAGATACATGATCAAATTAAATGTGAACGACTGACCAGGCTTTTGCATGACCTGGTCTTGGGCATCAATTGGAAATTTTACAATTGGGACTCGTATTTCAAACCTCCTAAAGTGTTCATCGATTTCATTAAAATCTTAGATGAACGGGTTAATAAATATTTTGGAAACAGGTTGGAAATCGGTCTCGGCACTGGTTTATTATTGACGCTGAAGGATCTTAAGTTTGAACTGATATGTCCATGCTTCCCAGTTAGCTTTTTGAGAAGACTGTTTGTTCGATTCCGCATATATAATATTATCCGCTACAATAACAAACGGTTTTACGACGACTCTTTCCATTTCAGTACTACTGATTTTTATAACATTGATATGCTCTAAATATACAATGCTGTGATGTAAGATGCGTTTGTGCTAGACGCTAAATTTGCTAAATTATTTTCCATTGATTATGAGATTTATGAGTCAAACTTGTAACTATAATCATAATGTTTATCCTACATACTCGTAATTATTACGCAAGGTTCTTGAGCAGTGAAAACTAAACTTTTATTGCGGTTTCTTAAGTATTTAGATTGGTTGATTAAGAATAATTATTGATTACTTATAGCAAACATTAAGTTTTAACTAAATACATTTTTATTCTTTTGTAAAATGTTAAGCTTAAGTTATTGTTCTTTCGATGTTTGTTAATAAACATATCATATAAAATAAAAAAAATGTCATTTATCAAGTTATTTCTTATTTGCACTCCTTAACAATTAAACATACATAATTGCTGGATTAAATTTAGAAACCTACAACAAAATAATAATAGTTATCAACAAAGTAAGCAATTGAAAGTTGTCAAAAATTTATTGAAAACTCCTGTAACCGATACATGAAATAATATCCTTCCGGACCCAAGGCACAACTACGAGTACTATGCTCAACTGATTGTGCCGTGGGTACTTTTGATTTCCTTCTACACAACTAATTGATCCGTTCCGGAACAAAAAATACCTATGACCCAACTGACGAAAACTCGAATCCTTTCCTTTGTGACACAACTGATTGATTCGTTGGGAAAAAAATGTACCTTTGGTCCAACTGACGAAAATTTGACGCAAATAGCCATACCTACACTGCCAAAGTCAAAACTTAAAACTAATAAACCCACGAAAGAAAGGAAGTTATTAAAAACTCACATATTTTAGTATTACTTATTTTATCTTAATTTATCTAAGGCATGGCCGAGGCTAATTTCACCGTTGATAAGTTGCATTTGGACAGATCTAATAACTTTGTTTCGTTCGTAATTTTTTTACGTTGAGCGGAAACGCCTTTTGCTATTTGCATTTTTTTCCATATACACTTGAATAAAGAGGTTCACTTTCAGTGCATGAGAGAATTGAAGTAGTTGTACTATGGGGAATCAGAAGGGAAGAAGTGGTTTCAGAGTTCCCTACAACTCAACCAGATGGGCATAGTAGTTGTGCAGAAGGTCTGGGTTAAGTCGCAGGGAACTCAGTTGTGTAGAAGGGCATCAAAAGTGCCCACGGCATAATCAGTTTAGCATAGTAGTTGGTCCGGAAGGAATAATATTACCAAATTTTTTGGGGGCTGAGCTACCCACGTCCGTAGGAGTGCACTCTATTCTGATTCCCTGCACGTGGTCCCCGGGTAGTGCTAACCGGGTAGCAAAATCTGGTGGGAGGCTTCGGCCGTGGCTAGTTACCACCCACCGGACCAAGCCATGCCGTGAAATGACCTAGTCGTGTTTCGGGATGTAGTCCGGTGTAACCGTTCCGAAGACGGGTCTGAGCAGTAGCGCACTTGTAGCACCTCCCTCAACTGCCGTCTTTGTACTTCTTCACTCTACAAAACTTTAAGGCTAGAGTGAATAGGTACTTTATAGGTCGTCGTGCTCCATCTTAGACCACAACGTCGCTTAACATCAGGCGAGTTGGTGGTCAAACGCCGACCTATTCTATTCTATTCCTATTCTATCGCACACACGGTCGCCTGACCCCAAACTAAGCAAAGCTTGTACTATGGCTGCCAGAGACACAAATACATACATATATATTTTAAATACATACTTAAATATATATATTAACACCCAGACATAGAACAAACACAAATGTTTGCAACATGAATGTTTGCTTTAGATGGGAATCGAACCCACGCTCCCAAGCTCAGACGGCAGGTTCACTACCAACTGAGCCACCGAGGCAGTCTCGCTACATACGTAGTGCTCGTTTTGCACTACCTATACCGAGTATCTAGTAGATACCTAGTTAAAAGAGTCTAACGTAAATATACCGTTATATAGTATTTGGCGGTTCAATAATAGTCGAACGAGCGAGCGAAGCGTCTATGCTTCAGCTTCGATCAAAATGCTTTCGCATGACTGGATTCTGTCCGGTTCTCTGTCTTCTTCCACAGGTCGGCCGCGACGTCTCCAGCTCACAGAGCCACTAGTATAAATTGATTAGAAATATAAAATAAAACTCATCCAAATCAGCGGTTTAAGCGTAATTGAGTCCCAAACTTTTAGATTGTTTTAATAGGTAGGTGTGATGGACGGCGTGCCGCTGCTACAAGGCCACAGCGCGCGGCGCTACGTCGCGAGCCGCGCCGGCGCGTCCCCCGCGCCGCGCCGCCGCCGCGCGCCGGCTCGGCCGGCTCCGGCCGCGTTACTCGTGCGGCCGCGCACGCCGACTAGTCCGGTAAAATAAACTTTACTAATAATCCTACATCAGTAATACGTTACGTCACTAGTAAGTATAGTATTAGTGATTACCAACGCTAGGTTTTTGTTGTCGAAAAACACAAAAATGTCACAATAATGTTTTCACGTTGAAAAATATTTTAAACAGGCACAGGCAGTAGGTAGGTACCTAGGCACTTAGGTACCTAAAGAAAACCAATTTAATTATTCCTGATTTATGTTTATTGCTAGCTTAAGTAGGTCTCTTTAGTCAACGTTACACCTAGTAAGCCAATGTTAAACTTACGAAAAACAAAATTGAACAAAAAAAGTAGATAGATAGATAGATAAACTCTTTATTGTTCACACCACAGATAACAGAAATAACAAGAGAAAAATTATGATAAAACTTATTAAATAGTGTAACAACTGGCGGCCTTATCACTAAAGGCGATCTCTTCCAGGCAACCTTAGGATGGAGAGGATACGAGAAATGAGTATGGGACAGGGTGTGCAAAAATAACAAAAATAAACATAAGATTAATACAAAGAAACAACAAAACATCGAGTATTATACCTATACACCTACATAAACTATTTAAATAAAACTTACTTAAGTACATAAAATTACATCATACTAATATAATACATTCTAGTACTTAAAATACCTATAGTTAATAAAATATACTAAATATTACATACATATATCACTATATACATAAAACTATTACATACATACAACACTGATAAATAAAACAATCAAGGCAATTTTGATAAATACAGCTTTTTTACGGCGTCCTTAAAATTAGCAAGTGAGGGAGCATGTCTAGTATGGCAACGGGCACCTTGTTCCACAGTTGGACTGCCTGAAATGCAAACGACTTACCTACCATAGAACATTTTACAATGAGCAGTGGGAGTTTTTAGCGAAAGTGTATATTAAGATCTAAGAGAATGGGAATAAGAGGATTGCAGATAAGTAAAGAGATCTTTTAAATAGCGTGGGGTGGCAGGATTAAAAAGAGTACTATAGAGAAAAGTAGAATAGGTATTATACCTACCTGGTACACCTGGTTGACAGGGAAAACCGCATCAAAATCAGCCCATTTGTTTGAAATGTTAGGTACCTACTTACCGGCGGAGTTGATGGCCACAGACACGTTATACCTACTTATAACACCCTTCAAGTAAGTGTGCGTCGGGGGCTAATAGAAAGTGGGTTTTCAAGTTCCGGTGGACACATGTCGCGAGAAAAATTCTGATTTTCATAAAAAATCCTAAAAATTTGTAGCAATTTCAAATGTTTTTTCTATAAATATTTTACTACACAGAATAGGTAGTCCACATAATTTGAAAATCGTGCTTTGTATGAAGATTTTCCTTCTATGCTATGCCCTATGTAATAGGGAGTAATCTATGTCCCTATATTTATTGCTATCTGTTACCCGCGACTTCGTTCGCGTTTAGTCAGAAAATAGTATCCACAAACCTTCCTCGTAAAACAACTTATTATCCAATTTCACCAAGAGTCGTTCAGCCGTTAGCGGTGAAAAGCCTACAGACAGACAAGAGTTACTTTATATTTGATTGTATTAGGTACCTACTTAATATGGACTGTGGAAGTATGTATGTGCAATGTACAATATTATATACATAAAAATGTAAATTAATGGTTTATGTTATTGTTAGTAAGGACATATTCAATAGAATATGACGATCTTAATGTAAATTAATGACGATTCGTAAGATATAACTCATAGTACCTATTGTAAGTAGCTAACTGAATGCTAATGGATGTTATTATCATAAGAAAATAAAATTATAATTTTCTATTCTACCTATTCTATGGATTTTTAATTTTGTGCACTGTGATTGTCTGGGATCATGTACACTACACACACCGAAGGCGAAGGATGCCAGAATATCTAAAAACCAAGTAGGTACGAGTTGGACTCGCGCATGAAGGGTTCCGTACCATTACCTATAACAACGGCACAAAAAATCATGTTGTAGGTATGAGATGCGCACTTAAATATTTGTTTTATTTTAATTTAATCATATATTTTTAAAGGGAATGTATAACTTAATATTCTGTGAATATTTCAAGCGTTATTAATATGGTTGTCGTTATTAATATCGAGCAAAAACGAGCAAGAAATCACGTGTGTTGTATAGGAGCCCCCTTAAATATTTATTTTATTCTGTTTTTTAGTATTTGTTCTTATAGCGGCAACATAAATACACACAGAGACAAACAGACGGACGGACAGCGGAGTCTTAGTAATAGGGTACCGTTTTAGGGACTTTGGGTAAGGAACCCTAAAATTACTCTATTTTACTAAAAAATCGGAAATATTGGAAATCCTGAAATTTTCTGTAATTTCCAAAATCCTAAGAAGAGTAGAAATCCTCAGATCTCCGGACAAACTTCGAGATATGGGAAGTAAGCGCCCCTTAGGGCCTTGACTTAAATAAATGACTCCTAGGTCCTAGGCATCCCTGGGATTACTTAGTTAGGTAGCCCTAGGCGGAAGTTGAAATGAATGCGATTCCTTGTGTTTTAGTAGCTTATAGGTTTCTGTAGATAGATGAATTACAGGGGGTCTAGATTTTTTTTCGGTTTCTTATTATTTATGTAGTTCCTTGGTAAGTAAATAAATATATTATAAAAATATTTATTTGTGAATGCTCTTAATGTAACTATTACTAGATACATATAGATATACACTGTAAGAGAGTCGCATTATAAAACGAAATTAAGACATTTAACCTTCAACTAAAAAATTAACAATTTCTAGGTAAATATTAACATTTTTTTTTCTGTAGATAAAGGTGGAATAGAATAGGCTGAGCTACTGGCTTATTTTCAGAATACTCCAAGAAAAGGTTTCAAAATAATCCACGAAAAAAGTATCAAAACAATAATGTTGTTTTTATTTTCTATTTTGTTAACACCTAATTTATGACCTTCTAAATTTAATTACCGCTGTTATCAGTATCTTGTCACATTTCCATCAAAACACCATTGTTTTTAAGTTTTTACACAATCAATTATAACTACACCATAGTTGGACAACAAAAACATTCTTACAATTCTAAGCCGTAATGACTTGCAATAAGGTCTAAGGTCTAAGTTTATTCAACCGTACAAAACAATATAGCAATTTGAGATTTTGAGTCTTATGACGTTGAGATAAGTGCTAGTGATGTTGTTATGGAAAATATTGCATCATAGGAGCTTGTTTGGGAGTTTATGGTAAATATATGATGGAAATTATCACGTTATGATCATTTTATGATGTTCTGTTACATCAGCTGTTTAATATTCCGACTTGTTACCAATAATAGGGTCAGATGTTGTTCGAAAATGTACCGACTTACTCGTACTTACTTTTGTTAGTAGGTATAAGTATGTACATAATACTTAATTAAAATTTAAACACCCGTTTTTGATGAGTTTTTCATCGTTCTTTACCTTTAGCGGGTAAAGCTTGAGGGGTCAGATGAAATATCCCTCTTCAACTCAATTTTTTTTTCTATGTTGACTCCGTTTGACTAGGTACCCAAATAATCTTTTCACGCGCCTTCAGCATTTGTGACGTCACAATCACAATACCTACTCAGTCTGAGAATATTCCCAGCGGATATAGCGCGGTGTTTAGTAAACTCGCGTGGAAGTAGCAACAGTAAATAAATAGAGGAAGCAGCGAGTAAACACGACATGACCAATGGACAGAATTGTGGCTCGTTGGCAAGGAACGGAGCGAAGGTATCAGAGGTTTAGGACTACCGCTTGAGGACTTGCAGCTGATTTATAATCTAAACTAGACATGATTGAGTCGCAGACCGGAAGACGCAGCGTAGGAAGGCCTCCCATAAGGTATACCGACGATCTGGTAGGGGTCGCGGGAAACCGCTGGATGCGAGCTGCACAAGACCGGTCATTGGGGGAGGCCTTTGTCCAGCAGTGGACGTCTTCCGGGCTAAATTGATAATGATGACATGGATGAGTGTGAACACTGTGAATGATCATAGCGGTAGGGAGGGACGCGGCTGGGACAGAAGAACGTAAGGATGAACAGCGTGGAAGATGTAAAGACTAAAAAAGGAATGTAGCACCAGAATATTGAATGATAGAGAAAGAATAGGTTGAAAATATTGCAAATCCTAACAAACGACCGCGCGAGCGAAGCGTCTATGCTTTAGCTTCGACAAAAATGCTCTCGTGTGGCCAATTTCTGTCCGAATCTCTGTCCAGATCTCTGTCCAGATTTTTGTCTTCCTCTACTGATCGCAAAACTGACTCTGCAAAAAAACTATATATTAATAGAACCTGCTCACAACATTTTACGAAAACCGGTCCAGGAATGCGACCTGTAAGAGGAAGACAAACATCAGCCGCGAGGTCTACAGCTCGCAAAGCCACTAGAAAAAAAAGTAAAGTTGAAAGTAAGTACGAATGTGATACATACGGATTATTAAGGATACGGTTTCACAAGGTGTTTCAATTAAACGTTTAACGTTCCTGCAAACTTTTTTACTGATGTGCCTAAGATGCAATTGAAAATATACCTACTTATGCGAAAAGTTACTTACAAATAATTACCAAGAATATTGAGTACCAGAGCTTGATGTTTTTATTTAAATTACGACTTTAACTTACCAAAGTACGACTTAATATTCTCTAAACTTAGCAATAATGAACTCAACATGTAGTACTAAAGTATCACAGGCTTGATATCTCCATCTCTTTCATTCTCGTTGTTCAGCCGATCCTCAGTCTTAATGTTATCCTCCTCAGCCTCGATGACAGCGCTGAAGACCTTCCTCTTGACTTGCAGCTGCAGAGGCACTGGCAGTTTCTTTATGGTCTCGGACATCGATAGGAAGAACCTGCAATTTTTTTAATTATGTTGATATTTTATAAACTGCTTTTCCGATTTCGATAAAGACCACCTCCAAAGTATGATCTACCAAATAAAAAGGGAATCAATGAAATCGGTTTACATTGGCGGAGTAATCGCGTAAAATCCATATAAAGAAAATATACAGTCGAATTGAGAACCTCCTCTTTTTTGAGGTACGTATTGATTCAGGTCTTAGTTCATGTCAGGTAAGTCTTGCACTTACTTGAGAATAGCTAATTAATAATTAGGTTAAGTTGGAGTAAATATGAGTAGAATGGTGGACCTAATTAGGTAAACCTCATAAATCACAGTAGTGCAAGAACGGGTCTTTGTCGATCGATATAACAAATGGCTGAACTGGACAAAAAGGTCAATTTAGTCGATATAAAACGTCTGTTTATCGTTTATGAAACGGGAATTATTCACGTAAGCTTTGAGTCGGTTACTCCGACCATATCTCTCTCTACCTGTTTATTGGTCAACTAAGAACCGTACTTTCACTGCAGATGGGTAAAAAACGGGTACAAATCCATTCTTTGTTTAATCCACAGAATGATCACTATCACAAAGGTTTAAACTTGCACATCTCAGAAATAAGCTTGCCAATTCAAAAGTACCTGTCCAAAGCATCCAGCTCATTCCCCTGGCTCACGCTGTGCCTCTCACTAACGTCTCTTCTCTGCGTGTCATCCATAAGGAAGTCGAGCAGTTCGCTGCTGTTCCTTTTGTACCCTCGTCGTGTTGACATCGGGATTGATTCACGGATTTCTGGCTCCACCTGAACATTAAAGACATTTAGTTATACGTAATTAGGTATCTACTACGAATAGTGGAATCATTGAATGTTAGTAAGCAGTCTTCTCGACATCAAATCACTCAATGACCCACTCTAAGCACTAAACACTTTAAACAACACAGTAAATTAGCAATAAATAAGTAAATAAATAATTAATCAAATAAAGATATACTCGCATCAGAAAAACAATCATTCTTCGCTTACATACCTACCACAGTGCGCTTTTAATTGCTATTATCACGGCTATCTTTACGAACAAGTATAAAAATGCTGATGTTCTTGTATTTTCTTCTAGATTACTTTGGTATACTTACCTAGAATAAAACATGAGCCAGGTTGATTGTAAAAAATAAACCTAGTTTCTGGCTGAGCTTGAAAGAGATATTTACTTCAAATTAAAGTCATCTTGTACCACCTCATTAGTCAGCAAATAGGCTTGTCTTCCAATCCCATAACGATGTCAGTAAAATTATCTTAGGTTAAAGAGGCTTTTATGTGGCGTGAAACTATGAGCAAAATAGCTTGTGGTCACTTAGGTCACTTTGCCTATAGCCACATAGACTTAGGTAGTTATTATATCTATGTATATTAGGTCTATAGATTCGAATTAACTTACCTGAACAAACGCCACAGGGTCATGTTCTGAATGGGAGTAAAGCTCAATCTGTTCATTAGTGTCTTCATCAGGGTTTGAGGCTTCTTCCATCTTCTCTCCATTGCTTCCACTTTCCAGAATAGGTTTCAGAAACTCCAGAACGTGATGGAACTTATATGGTCGTACTGTTTTTATTTTCTTGCCAAGTCGTAGGTCTTTCTTGCGTTTGTTAAGCGCTTCCCGGAATGCGTCTTTCAGTTTTTTCCATTTGTCTTTTGCTGCGTCAACTGTCAATGAATAGATAAACTAAACTACCTACCGAAAAAATGGTTCATTCGATACACGATTAAAAACAATTAAAAAAACTCCCAACACTCTCGACCAAGTCACCTTCCAGACAATAAAAAATAAATAAAAATCTTTTTATCTACAAACTTGGAATGTATCCACGAATTTGGGAGTTACCACATACAGAGTTACACAGAAGATAAGCAAAACAGACGCCCTTTCGTTAAAATCGAGCAAATCGACCTCTCAGAGACTTTAGCAGGACTTCACTTCGCGCCCCTTCAAGAATCCTGAGACTCCACTCCATTCCCTGTTCCCTGCAGAACAGTTTTATGATGTCACCAACTAGGTACCTGCAAATTGCATAGTGTACAGGCACACACGATACGACGAACAGCTAGAAACATGATATATTAATGGAACCTATAGAATTTCGAGTAAAAAATGGTCCCGTGGGCAACGACTGAAATAAGTTATTTACAATAAGTTCGAAAGAGACTGATGACTATGACGAGTGACGTTATCACGTGTTGGCTCCCGGAATACTAGACATTGTTTTTAATTTATCATGACTGTAAAGAAGTAAGCATTTAATTCATACGTACTGTCAGTAATACAAGTTTCTTGAATAATCTCCCTCCAAGCCGCGTCTTTCGTCTCGCGACACTTGTGTGTTGGGATGTACACGTTCCATAGACAAGGGTACCTCTTCACTGCTTCAATGAACTTCTCTGTTTCTTGCATAGTCATTGATACCTAATCTATGGTAGAATCTAACCGACTATTGCATACACTGTGGCACTCGCAGGTTCCAGTGTTTCTGTACCACAGAGTAGAGCTATACTTTATGAAATCTACCAAACTTGTATTTGTATTCTGCCAGTAATAGTACAGACTAGACTGATTTACGTACACTTCGGCATAATACAATACTAACTGCAATCTAATCTGTGACACGGCAAAACTGACGCAAAGCTATCCAGCGACAACCAGCGAGCGAGGAAAGCGAGGCGGCACTGCGGGGAGGCGCAGTGTGTCGCGGTCTCGCTCAGTCTCGCCCCGTCCCGCTCTGCGAGTCGCTGTCTCGCGCCGGGCTGCGACGGCAGCGGGACAAGGGCGGAGACTCACTGGGAGCGACGACGCGCGGCGATGCTATGTTATGTATTCAACGAAATAATATAAAAGGCAAAGCTTTAAAAAGCTGACTTCACGATTTTGTAAACAATTTTTAGACTATGCTGATTTTTTAGAAACCGGTTGATTGATTTCGATAAAATTCATATGGGAGTATGGGACCGGCTCGAAGTGTGATCTATTAAACAAGAAAAGAATCAGCAAAATCGATTCATAATTGGCGAAATGTTTTACAAAAAAAAAACAGTCGAGTTGAGAACCTCCTCTTTTTTTTAAAAAAAAAAGGAAACGTTACTGTACTCTTTACTATGTTTACATGGTTATTCTTAAGCTTACTTCCCCTTAGCTTACTACGTTGAATAGATTCAGAAAAGTTTTACAGTATTTCTTTCTTTAAAATTTTGTAAATATCGATAGTATTGTGTCGCATCGCCCATCATCGCGCGCCCCAGTGCTGTTGGAGCTCCAGCTTGTTCTTGACACCGAGAGGCGCGGGCTGGCACCGCCTCGCGCCGCCGCGCCTCGCCGCTCGCCGCCCGCCGCCCGCTGCCGCCCGCCGCCCGTTGCCGCCCGCCGTCTGCCGCCCGCCGCCCGCTCTGCAGCTCAATTTGACTTTTTTAATTTTCAGGATATCATCTTTATGCACTCAGAATAGGGAAATAGGACGTCATACAGGTTGAACTTCCTTTTTTTTTCTGGAAAAATTTGGAAACGCCCTCGAAAGCGCCGCCGATACGCCGTTCCAATTGATCAAAAAGCTTTTGCAACCTATAGGAACATAAAGTACCCAAATAACGATTTTGAGAAGGTTTCAGGCTAGCATCATTTAACTTTGATAAGCAATGAACGCTTGAAATGAAATGAATTAAGTAAACATTTTTAAAATATGTATTATTTAACTGTCGTTTTACCATAATTACTTATGACATGTATAACAAAGTATAACATAGTAAAAATATTTTAATTTACCCATTTACTAGTAAAATATGCTTTTATTTAATTTACAAATAAAAACATATTTCGAATTAACCGAACAAAACCTACTTACGAGTATAATTTAGGCGTTACCTCTACGCCTAACAAATAAAAATATACAGGTATTAATTAGGTAGATAGTTAGATTAGACAGATTAGTGTATTAATATAGGTACGTGTACATCTAATTTTCTAACATTGAAATTCAATGTCCGGCGAGTACAGAAACACATTAAAACATTACTTCAACTAATCACCGTAGTTAAACCTAGTTGTTATTAGATGAGTCAGAGTAAACACATAGAGGTTAACCGAGCAAATAAACAAAGAAAAAATAGATAATGGTTTACCTACTAAGGTACTAAACTATTAAAATGATTCACCTTATTACAAAACGTTATACCTAACCCCTGACAATCATTGCCAACGCCGGCTCCTCACGCTAACCCCAGTGCTACTCGTCCAACTTGTGGATCTAGATAATAGGATTGACAAACAATAATACAGGGGGCCATGACCATTTATTGCCGTGTCCATTACGTCTTGTTTTAGACGCTGCGCGACCGCAAGTCGTATCGCTGCGCAATAAGGTCCATGGTCGCGAAGCGTCAGAAACAAAACGTAACCATCATGGCAATAAGGTGTCATGGTATGCCTCCTGGTCAATGTTTTCTCATACCTATGACCTCAGATCAACCTAGAGAATAAGATGGCACAAGGCGTGTGTATGATATAAGTGAAGCCAATAACCATTCAAAAACTACGCTACTGTCGTATAGGTACACAACACTCACACATTGACGCAAAAAAACTACGCTACTCGCTTGGGCACTCTTAACTCGACATTATAGACATGGGTTTATGGTATAATTTCGTGTACTTCAATATACATACTTAGTGCATTATAAAAGTGCGGCCAGGACTACATTTTGAAGTATTTTTTAAAAACTGTGCAGTATTTTTACAAGTCAATTTTGAAAAAGCCATAACATTAAGCTTTTACAAATATGTAGAGTTTTAGAGTATTAAATCTACTAACGTTGTATATTGTAACGGAAATGGCTAACGTAGAGTTTGGGAATTAATATTAGTTTTCGTGCAATTGTAAATGTTTTTCATGGCAACATTACCACGCACACACATTGAAAAAGAAGTGACTTCAGCGAGATATAACGCAGTGTTCCATCTTTTCTAGATTGATCTGAGCCTATCACAGACTGATAAGACGACGCATGCGACAAGACTGTGGCGCCGTAACGTACAAGACTGCGGTGCCGTAACGTACAAGACTGCGGCGCCGTAACGTACAAGACTGCGGCGCCGTAACGTACAAGACTGCGGCGCCGTAACGTACAAGACTGCGGCGCCGTAACGTACAAGACTGCGGCGCCGTAACGTACAAGACTGCGGCGCCGTAACGTACAAGATTGCGGCGCCGTAACGTACAAGACTGCGGCGCCGTAACTTACAAGACTGCTGCGCCGTAACGTACAAGACTGCGGTGCCGTAACGTACAAGACTGCGGCGCCGTAACGTACAAGACTGCGGTGCCGTAACGTACAAAAAAGATTGCGGCGCCGTAACGTACAAGACTGCGGCGCCGTAACGTACAAGACTGCGGCGCCGTAACGTACAAGACTGCGGCGCCGTAACGTACAAGACTGCGGCGCCGTAACGTACAAGACTGCGGCGCCGTAACGTACAAGACTGCGGCGCCGTAACGTACAAGACTGCGGCGCCGTAACGTACAAGACTGCGGTGCCGTAACGTACAAAAAAGATTGCGGCGCCGTAACGTACAAGACTGCGGCGCCGTAACGTACAAGACTGCGGCGCCGTAACGTACAAGACTGCGGCGCCGTAACGTACAAGACTGCGGCGCCGTAACGTACAAGACTGCGGCGCCGTAACGTACAAGACTGCGGCGCCGTAACGTACAAGACTGCGGCGCCGTAACGTACAAGACTGCGGCGCCGTAACGTACAAGACTGCGGCGCCGTAACTTACAAGACTGCTGCGCCGTAACGTACAAGACTGCGGTGCCGTAACGTACAAGACTGCGGCGCCGTAACGTACAAGACTGCGGTGCCACGTCGTGTTGCGCGCTGGGGGCTTCCCATGACATCTTATTACCATGATGGTTACGTTGTTTCCGACACCGCGCTACCATGAACCTTATTGCGCGTCGATACGACTCACGGTCGCGCGAGAACAAAACGCAACCATCATGGCAATAGGATGTCATGGTAGGCCCCCTGCTGTAGCCTCCTCGCCGTTACTTTACCTACCTACCTACCCTAGCTAGCGCTCTCGACATTTTTCCGTCCGTCCCTACTAAAGTAGGTAAATTGAAGTATTCATGAAGTTATTACTATGCATTCAGTTTAATTAACGTCAATAATAGCCCAGTATGGTAATTGATCGAACCATGTATTGTTTACCACACACCCCCAGTGACGTCACGCATGACAATGAGCGTGAGACTGCACAAGTACCTACCGCAATGTCCTCATTATGCAGTGCGGATTTAAAACAGTTAATATGGTATTAGTAATCGATAGATTTAACAATAAAATCTTATTGATGACGAATCTTGTCGATTTTTCGCGAAACGAAAGAACGAAAGACGCGGCACGAGTCTAATTTCTAGTCCAGGCTATTCGGAGATTTGAGATTTTCATCTCACCCTTTTTCGTCCTTGTTGCTCTCGTTCGAAACGTCATAGGTGTGAGAGTGACAAAGGTAAAATCTCATCTCATCTCACGCGTAGCAATAGCCCCAGCAGCGGTGGACCCAATATAACTACGGACACTAGACAGCTCCGTTGACAGTATTATGTTACGTGTATCAATAACAAAGATAGAGAGACGTACAGGAGACTATAGCGAGGACAAGACAACAATAATTATCACATTTGCATTTCTTTGTGACTACGATGAATTGTGTGCAGCACCTAATTTATGCGGTTCATTTTTAAGTTTTCGTACCGGATCTCCCTTATATTTTTGATGGAAGACTGCACGAGTTACTAACACGCCCCTTGAAATAAAATTTGAGAAGAGCCAGGCTAATGTAATGTACGTTCGTTCACCTCTTACATAGTGATGACTATCACTGCACAGGTGATTAGTGATAAAGCCTCCGCCAAAGCTAATCAATACAATGACATGCAGACCGTCCGTTCAGCCGTGAACTGATACAATCGACCAGTCACGTGCGGCTGCTTGGCAACTGTAAACCTTGTTCTACACTCGCATTACAGCTATATAACACTTGGCAAACTAAAAACGTCGACAATCGACATGTCAGAGAACAACCTTCCTTTCTTTTTTTTTATGTAGAATCAGCGTAGAGTCGGCGTTTGACCACCAGCTCGCCTGATGTTAAGCGACGTTGTGGTCTAAGATGGAGCACGACGATCTATAAGGTACTTATTCACTCTTTTGCATTCTTCTTTTGAAGAGTGAAGAAGTACAAAGACGGCAGTTGAGTGAGGCGCTACAAGTGCGCTACTGCTCAGACCCGTCTTCGGAACGTCTTCATAAAAAGATCTGGTTTTCCTTTTCTCCTTTTTTTGGGGACAGGGGAAAATCGCCCAGAAATACTGGCGGCAAAGGCTTGCGTTCGGTTTATGTGGAGTGTATTCCCACCGTAACTCCCTCGGTAGCCAGCCTCTGTGCTTGATAGATAGGTGGTACCTGGATTTTCATAGGAACGCAGCTGTACTACCTACTACGAAACACTGCAAAACGAGTAACATCCTAACCCTAACTATCCTAATCCTTCCTAACTTTATTTTTTTTGCGAAAGTCCGATTGTGATGAAATTTTGCTAACACGTTGTCAGATTCAGAAAAGGACAAGGGGTACCCCGAATCTTGTGGAAATCGCAGGGGGGCGCAGCTAGTATTTAATAATTATCATATTTCAGATCATAGAAACTAAACTCAATGTGTCATACATACCTAGCATGTTCAGTAGGTAGCATGGTACAGTGGTTGGCCGCCCTAAACCGGTCTCTTTGATCTAACCAGCAACTGGTCTTTTTCCCTTCTCTGTTATTTACTCGAGTAACTACTAAATGAATCATTAGCTTAGCAATTATGTTATTAAACTCACGCATTCGTACAACCAGCAGCCTTCCGTTGTTTTCCGATAGGGAACCGATGGTGAACGAATTGATAGACGTCAAATGAATCTAGTAATTAGTAACCATAACCACATAAACTACCATAGAATTTTGTCTGATTTTCGTAATTGTCAACTAATGACCCGCCCCGGCATTGCACTTTACCTATAAACTTTCCGTGAAAAATTATCTAACTGATGGTGAAAATTGTATCACAATCCGTTGCGGCGAGGAGTTAGCGGATCTCCTCCTAAACCATGCAACGCAACGGACTTTGAAACCGTTTTCACCATCCGTTGGATATTTTTTTATGGAAAGTTTATAGGTAAAGTGCAAAGCCGGGGCGGGTCGATTATTATTATTAACAGCGGCGGAGTAGACAGCATTTTGTTTATTCTATGCAGTCTATTCTAGTATTCTACCTCTATTGAACTATGGTCGGTGGTTAATTTCCAAGTATTAATCGGTATCTGTATCTGATGAATGGTCGCGATAGTTTAACTTTCCAATTTTGTGTTTTTTTCTAAAACTGCGGCTTCTTTTGCATTAAATAGCACTATTATATATGCAAATAGGAACCATTTGTGAAGAAAATAGAGCTTATACACGGTTACTTACTTAGAAAAACACGGAAAAACTATTTAACTGTTTCCCGCATTTTTTTGGAATAAAATGTACTTTTGTAGATAGGCTTGCGTTTAACCGTCGTCTTCCCTAATGTTAGGCAATGATGCAACCTGTCTGTTTCGCTGATTTTACTTGTATCGGTTCAGCCGGTTTGACTGTGAAATGTTTGAGTGAACTTGAAATATTAGAATTATGCCTAATAGTCGTAACTAAACTAAATACCTATGTAACAGCAATATAATTAATTATCTGCATCTGTTTGACAGGGATGTCAAGTTGTCAACAATTTTGTGGACCTGCCATTCAGAAAATTGGTAGAAATCATCATCAATTTCGAATCAATCCAAAGCGCAGTTAGTGTTCTACCGGCTGCAAACATGTAATTAAAAACCTTTTAAAATTACATTACTGCGTGTCCACAAACCGTAATGACAATCATGATTATACAATCTAGATAAATCCTGTTACCGCCGGCTAAAACCGGTTATTTTTGCTTTAAACTGCTAATTGAAGCGTCAGGTGGCAGTTTTCACATCATTCTGGTAGGATTAACATACTTTTTAGCGACGAACGTCAAATGAGAAGCGATGCTGTTTGTGAATTACTCACGTTTTTTAACAGACCAAATAAAGAGTCAAGATGGAGCTCTGCGAATAGCAAAGTGAAGCCGGTTTTTTAAACATATTATTACAAAAATAACGACACAAATTTTAATAACGCTATCACATGATATAACAACAGTGTCCTGGTTACCTATTTCGATATATAGTTTTAGGGAAAAATAGTGGCGGTAGTAGAAAAAAGAAAGGAAAATGTGAAGGCATACTTTTGTTGTACATGTGTACGGAGTTGTGCATGTAAACATCAAAGCATAGTTTGACCCAGCCTCACTTTGCTGTTTGCAGAGCTCCGTCTTTTTTTTAATTTTGGCCTGAGCGTTTTAGCGGTTTTATGATAATCACTTTTTCTCGATCGTTTATAATGGAAAGCAGTTATATTATATTATTAGTGAATTCGATTTTAGACCGTTCTAGAATAACAAAACTGGTTGTCATCTGTGAGCTTAGTCATGCTACAGAATAAATTAAAAATTATCACCTTGACTCTTTCGAATTTCGACTAGGATCATCGCACACTATCAGGCTAGTTTAGGACCAAACTGAGATATATAAAATCACTGTTATGTAGTTTTGAATAAAGAATAGACCACACTAGAAAAGCCTAACGAAGTCAGTAAACGTAGCACCTTTGGTGATGCTATTCTCCTTGGTTACGTCCGTGGTTGAACCACAGACCTAAAATCATTTATTTTTTCTTTGTAGATCAGTGAGTGGAACTGTAGGGGTAGATAGGGGGTGGCGATGGCGCTGAGTAGTGTATTGCTAATATTGCTATGCATGCAAGTAGTAATCTCATTAGCAGCAGTAAGTCGCGTCTAGCCGACCAGACCACCGACGCGGCTTCTACATGGTGCACTGAAACTGGATCTACATAATCATATACTACATATAATTTTCCAACCAATTCCAAAAAAGTAAAGATTCTCTATGTCCACCTGCATGTATTTTTTTTTTTTCAAAAGTCGTTGTTATTTGTTTTTTTTTCGTTTTGAGTGTTGTCAACATTTTTCAGACCACAAATTTTTGACCGACAACTTTGTGGTGTAGTAGGCGCTGACAACCTCGTAACCTATAACATGTTTATTGACTTTGCATCCGAAATAATAAAAACAGCGATAAATTAGCATAAAAAAAGCCATTAGAAAGTATTCGGCTCGTAACCCCTAAACCGGACAATGGAGTCACACACGGCTGCGCTGCACTCACAATGGCACCGCTGCATGGCAACAAGGTGGATGAAGAGCTGCCAGAGGGAAAACTCCTAAGGAATAAAGAGAAACGCGAACGCGGTGCTCGCGGTTCGATTCAGAATGTTCACTTACAAAACTAATCCAAAATGGACGTTTTGGATCGGTTAACATTGCTGTGTGGTCAGGCAGCCGCGACGACGTCTTCAGTCATGGACTATCACCTGTCAGTAAGGTGAAATACATTTCTGAAAATAAACTGCGCGTTCTTCTTTAAAGTACAAATGGAAGAATAGTTCGTAGGTGGCTATTTACGATCAAATCTAATTGTAGTGGTGATGACGATGATTTTAACTTGACAGATTATTACCAAGTTCCCTCGTAATAGATTTAATATCTACATTTTTAGAGTATTGTCTCCTCTGTAACTTAATTTAGCTAAGTGTACCTAATAGTGATTTGAAGTTAAATTGCCGCTAGGAATCGGAGCTCATGCGGTGGCGGCAGCAGTGCGGCGTTGTTGGCAGAAAAGAGCTAGATAAAATTGTCTATCTGCCTTTTGTAATCTGTTGCAAAAACGATTCAATTGTGTCCAACTGGCAACAAAAGGTGGAAGATTAGTGAAGAGTTACTACGACAGTTGCGCGAACACTGATACTATATGTATGCATACTTACATCTATAGTTTCCTTTAGTACTTGCAGAAGTGCTATTATTTATTCTGTGCATTCGGATACTATACCTACATTGGTTTTTTTTAGAATTAACATTCCAGATCAGGATTCGTGCCGTGACATCTAATTGTGATTTTTAGGTTTAACCGCCAATGTTACGTGACCATAAGCCCTATTGGGCGGGGATACGATTCGCGGTCGCGCAGCATCGGTGGCTGAATCGAAAAATCACCGCGATAAGATGTTACGGTACGGGCCCAGACTAGTGACCCTATTCGGAGATTTGAGATTTACATCTCACCCTTTTTTGTCCTTGTTGCTCTCGTTTGAAACGTCTTAAGTGTGAAAGTGACCAAGATAAAATCTCATCTCATCTCACGCGTAGGAATAGCCCTCCAGAGCCCTATTCTTGACGCGCGAGATGTTTTTTGGTCAATCTTATCTTATCACTTATGAAATGAGAAAGGCAATGACAAAAAAAATATCTTGATTTGTAAGAATCACTCTCCAGCAGACCTTGGATTTAGATTTTGATAGGTTAACTGAGTGCTACCATGTTGTGGACGACACAGAAATGCTGACATCGTTCCTGTTTGGTCTAGCTAGAACAACAGTGTGCTTGTTGCTATGCACCATAATACATAAAAGTCGCAGTTTACTCAACAGTAGCATTGTGACGTCACGCGTGAAAGCTCAGCAATGCTCGAACAGCCCAATTTAGAAGGGTTGCAGCGACTTTGACGAGATGTATTGATTGAAATGAGGGGTGGTCTGGTCAAGGGTGTGGGGTCCGACCCCAGCTTGGGATTCTTCTCAGTGTAATTTCGATTGATTTAGGTACGTACCTAAAACGTTTTCGAAAAATAACTCTAAAATATTATTCGGCAAAATTGTGACGAAGACAAAAATATTTGAGAAAATTGCTGACATTTTAGAATTTCCTTTTTCAGTGTAATAATATTTTCATTTTTTGCTGGGTTTGTACAGGGCGGTATTTTGTTAAATATTTCTCCGACGTGACGAGAATAATCATTTCCTCGTTTCGGTTTCTCCAATTTGATAAAATTTGGGTCGCTGCGCCGACGAAGATTTTTTCAGTCAGGTAGGTTTTTTCATTATAATTTTTGAAATTAACTTTCAACATTTTTATTTCAGTAACATTTTATTTTCTTCGACAAACTGCTGTGAATGATTAAATTTAATACGTACAGTACGTTTAATACAAATAGTCCAGTCATTTAAGCTTAAATTAGGTAAGAATCTCGGAATTCGAGATACCCAGCTGTAAGTCTGTAAATAGTTGTATATTAACACCCTAAAAGTTGTCTCAAAACCTACATATGGTAGGGTGTAAGCAACTATTAAATTTCAAGGTCAAAGGTCACAAAAATCGGTTTTTTACGCTTTTTTTGGAAATATCTCATTTCCTATGGGTTTTTTGCTATTTGTATTTGTTATCAATATTGTAGAATACAAAATTCTCTACAAATTTTGTTTCAAAAATTTTTTATACGGTGAACCGTTTTCGAGATAGAGGGCGGAGAGCGCGCGGTCACCGCATCACTTCAGGTCAACCGGTGCCTCCGGTCGAAAACGCGCCATATATAGTTGATGAACTATCAATAAATCAATGATTATAAATATTTGTCAATTTTTATAAACTATTATATTATATTTTATCATTTTTTTCCTAACTTATCCACTTTTTATTCAGTATTAATTTATTTAACAACACTTACCTGTCCATGTAATTGCAGAATTGTTAATGAAAATATAAGATTTATATTTGAATTTTAACCTAATTAATATTAATAACTTCTTACATGATGAAAAAAAAACAAATAAATTATGAATTAATCTTTTTATTAAAAAATATCATTGAATAAATTATTTTTTATTGAAAATAAAAAAATGGAATAAAGGGTACAAAAACTACAATTTATAATTTTAAACATCTTCTTCCTCTTCATCGTCGTCTTCTGGCTGCTGGTAAATTTCAAACTGGTCTTCATTATCGTCTTCAACGACATTTGTCTCAAGTTCTTCCATGATTTCGGGATCAAAGGTTCCATCTTCGTTAATGTCGCTCTGATATGGTTGAGCATTGAGACAAGCTTGCCCATTACATTGGCCACAAGCTAAAGAGCATTGCAAGCCCGCTTTCCTGCATCCGCATCGCGAACCCCAACCCCTTTTGCAGTTGCAGAAAATTGTATTTAGCAAATCTTCTGGAGCAGGTGGAGGAGGTGGAGGATCATTTAAGTTTTTCTCTTAATTATTTTTTAATTTTAGTAAACGGTTATAAGTATTATTGAATAGATATAGATTTAATGCATGAAGAAAATGATAAAATATAATATAATAGTTAATAAAAATTGACAAATATTTATAATCATTGATTTATTGATAGTTCATCAACTATATATGGCGCGTTTTCGACCGGAGGCACCGGTTGACCTGAAGTGATGCGGTGACCGCGCGCTCTCCGCCCTTTATCTCGAAAACGGTTCACCGTATAAAAAAATTTTTGAAACAAAATTTGTAGAGAATTTTGTATTTTACAATATTGATAATAAATACAAATAGCAAAAAACCCATAGGAAATGAGATATTTCCAAAAAAAGCGCAAAAAACCGATTTTTGTGACCTTTGACCTTGAAATTTAATAGTTGCTTACACCCTACCATATGTAGGTTTTGAGACAACTTTTAGGGTGTCAATATACAACTATTTACAGACTTACAGCTGGGTATCTCGAATTCCGAGGTGAACTTACTATAATGACTGGACTAAAAGTAAAAAACCGTCAAATTAGAAAGAAAATCTTTAATCCGGGTCCCACTTAACCACACAGGGTGTCCCGCACCCTTATTATACAGGCTGGTCATAAACCGCGTCCCACCTATTTTGCAATCGTAAAAACGTCTCGTAAATTCTGCGTCACAAATGCGACTCATTGTTGGTGGCAGATAGGACCCCCTCTGCACCCCTCCTGCGCCCCTGTGGGCCCCGGAGACCTCTGAGGGGGCCGATAAGTTGCGATGATGCATACTTGACGTGCGTCGATAGTTTCTGATGGTAAGGCCCTGATGTTGCAGCTCTGGCGTTTGGGATGTGAGGGTGTTATCTTAAAAATAAATTTGCAAATTTTATTTTTGTTTTTGAAGAGATGTGTGTCTGTTGAAAAAATTCAAAACTTTATACTTAACATTTAATTTAGCGAAATTGATATACGTACGGGTATTTTATCAGATTGCTATCTGTAATTTTTTATTTTGTTTTATAGGTAGACTTTGTTGACCATAAACTTGATTATTGATCACGTATTTGACATTAAAGTAAACACATTACAATACAATTACTTATTAATTTGATATATTATGAGTACCTAATTGTGTACACAAGTCACTTTTATTTACAAAAGGAAAGTATTTTTAGCCGAATACAAAGAGGAGGAGGTCCTCATTTCGGTTGTATTTTTTCCGTTATTTGTTAACCGATTTTGAAAATTCTTACTTACTTACAACTACGTCCCAATTTTTACAGAACCCAGTTCGGATGACGGAAAGCGGATTTTTTAATAATGAAAGCCTATATTGTAAAGAAAACTGAAAATGCGCCGGATGTTCAATCCATAGA
This sequence comes from Peribatodes rhomboidaria, assembly GCA_911728515.1. Taxonomy (NCBI): domain Eukaryota; kingdom Metazoa; phylum Arthropoda; class Insecta; order Lepidoptera; family Geometridae; genus Peribatodes; species Peribatodes rhomboidaria. The sequence continues at coordinate 376,914 of OU452183.1, forward strand.
TATGAAAAGAAATGTTTGTATGTGACAACCGCCACAAGCACTTCACCATCTCCTATTATCCAGTGCATTTATTGTCAGCGTCACAAGGCTTGACAATAATCTGTCATCCCCACCGCCCGCGCCATATTGTTTTTAAGTTACGGCACTTTAGGACAATGGTTCGGAAATCCGCAGAGAAGCACTCACGACTTCCACTGCCATAAATGCCATAAACTTGAATGGCTCCGTATAATTTACGCTTCGCATAAAGTTCGCATAATGCCGGCGAAAAAATTTGAGGGGTGCCGATAGATTGGTAACACCCTGTGTGTACTTTTATAAATTGAAAAAAAAATGTAATTGGCTTTGATCTTATTCTGTGCGCAATTTGTTTGAATAATCACGCGGCTAAAGATATTTTGATGGCATAGAATAAATCATAGAAGTGAAATAGGTCTTATGACGTAGAATCACGAAAAGGTGCTCTTCAAATGGCACTAACAAAATTTCAGAAAAGTAGTGTATTTTAGCCGACTTGACGTTGTACGTATGATACGTACAACGCACATAACCGGGTGGTTATGTGTGTGCTGTCATATGCCTATGTGGTAAGTTTACTACTTACTAGAGGTCACTTTAGAAACGGACTGCTATAAAAACTTACATTGAATCATACTTACTTTAAACACCCGAAATGTGTATTAACCGCCTTCTCTCACAGACTAATGAAAATAGCACTCTCTAGACACGATCCTTCCAATAAAACAATACCGCCTCACAGCAGCACCACAAACCCTAGCTTTTACAGTTTCCACCTATCTATTAAAGCCAGCACTTTATACGTTTCAACTGGCAACCCTAATTAAACACCCCATCCCTTAAGTGGCCAAAGTGTAATCCCCATCCATCTCAATAAACTCGCTAACGACAAACTATAAAATTAACAATGCCGTGTAGACAAAATAGAATTCCATTATTTTAATCAGGACCTCCCTTTTACGTGCCCCCTGAAGATGGACCGCTTACAGGGCTCATTCAGCTACACCCTGCACGAAATTACAGAAAGACGTAACTGACACCTGGTCCAAGCGAAAAGTGACTTATTTGAGCTGTGTCCCGGCTGTGGCTTGAACGAAAAGGCGTAAACGCCATCTCGTCACGGTGACTTACTTCGTTATTCCGCTGTGCTAGCTCAATAGAAGGGCGTAAATGCCTTTACATCGTAGTGAGTTAGGTCTTTTTTCTGCTGTGTAAGTTTTCAGTGAATGGTGAGAGCAACCACTTCACTTGACCCCTGCTCTCGTGTTGATCCAACAGAGACGAAGGGTCTCTTATGTCGGTCGATAAATTCTCGGCAACCAGTCTAGTTTGAGTTTTCCGTTCACGTCTTTTCCAGGGCAATGGAGGTCTAAATATCTAGTTTTGTATTTCCGTCAGTTTCTTTGTCCCCAAGGCATAGAGGTTTTACTTACCCGCTTTCTGGTAAGTATATCAGAGTCAGTAATATGGATACGTGATGCGACTATCCAAATCGTTTCGTTCCCTCGGCTTCTTTTGGTTTTATTAAACTGTTTTCGAAATAGATTTGCCCTCTGAAGGTACAGCAGGTTTGTACTTAGTATTAAGTATACCTAGGTAGTTTAAAACCTAACTAGATTTTAGTAGGCAGGGGTTAGATATTAAAGCTAGGTAGGATCTAGCTAATAGTACCTATGCCTAGTTTTCGACATTAGTATCTTGTACTTGTTAGGATTGTAGGTACTTAGGTAGGTAAGCAATTTTACAAATGATCACCGATTTTGGATGACCCCTTTGTCATAGTAAGGAACCCTGAAACTAGGATAAGATGCCTACCTAGTACCTACCAGTTCATAACCTAACCTACCAACACGGCTACATTAATGTCGAACTAACATCAAAGCCGCCATGAAACACAAACAACACAACCGAAGCGAGCATGCAACGCCGCGCGCTCGCTCGAGCTCGCAACGCCGCGCACGTTTGTCGACCGGCATCTCCATGTTTCACCGTGTTGTGTATTTTGCGCAGTCGATAGCGTGCGAACGAGCGGGCGAGCGAGCGAGCGAGCGAGAGCGATCATTCCGCCGCGCGCCGCGCGCCGCGCGCCAGTCTCCCACCGCAGCGCGCCGGCGAGCACGCGCGTCGTTCGCTCGCGTCGCTAATTTTCTCGAACATTCCATTCGGTCTATATTTACATCGCTTTACTTTTTGCTGCTACGGTCGAATTGCTGTGTAGCTTGGTAAGTATGAGAAGCGTTTTATTATCTCAGTTCATTGTAAAGTTATCTGGATTCTGATAGAACTTGATGCCACTGTTATGATTTCGGTACTTATGTTATTTATGTTCGCGCGCGCTGTGGAATCATGTTCGTTGTTGGTAGCGACTAGCGACGAACAGAGTATAGGCGCAGGCAGTCAGCGTGTGAAAAGTCTTAAGTTTTGAACACTTTGGAATCTTTGGATCGTTCTAAGGATTTCAGACACTAGCGGATTCAGGGGGCGGACGGGATCTAAGGAGTTCAACCCCCCCCGCCCCCCCCCCTCCAAAGTTTCTTCATTCACACTCTGCAATACTCTCTAATATTGTAGGCCCCGGTTGTTTGATCTACGAGTATAACTACAAACGTCTAGAAACCTGAGATCCGGGCCAGCCTTTCGGCCTATACGAACTTGCTTGCTTTACTTAATACGTTTTATGAGTCCAGAAGCTACCGAGCATGATGTCGGACGTGGAGTGGACCAACGAGTCGGTCCTGCGCCTCATCGAGGAGTACAAGTCGCACCGTGAACTGTGGGACAGAAACCACGACCTGTACCGCGCGCAGACTGCTAAGTACGACGCATGGGCGACCTTGGCCAGGTGACTATACAAAAAAACTAAATAATATCATGTATAAGAAGAACAAAAACGTAACTGCTAAATGTAGCATATACCTACTCCGGATATAAAGACGAATATAACAACTGACACTAAGATTGATCAACCCGTTTAGGCTGTAGACGTAAAGTGTACCAAAGTATCCTCTCTACATACATGCTCTAAAAACATAACTCTCCTTCTTGCGCAGCTAGGAAAAAAATACCTCCTAGCTGCGCCCAGCGGTTTCATCCGCGAATAAAAAGTATCCTATGTGCTATTCTAGACTGCAATCCATCTCTGAGCCAAAATTTCATGCAGATCTGTTCAGCCGTTCTGGCGTGAAAGAGTTACAAACATCCATCCATCCACCATTCTTACAAACTTTCGCGTTTATAATATTAGTAGGAAGTAGGATTGTACAGCACTGAACTGGATTGGCCAAGCCACCTCACCTCACTTTTTACAAGTAACTTTTTGGCCTCTTCTTAGTACCTACTACCTACCAGTCTCAAGTCTGTCTCAGTTCTTGGTACTCATGTAAAACCACCATTTTAGGATTATATTTACTTCTTGTGGCGAAGGGAAGGAAAGAGAGGCCTTTGCCCAACAATGGGACACAACGGGCCATAGCCTAATTCTGTAATTATATTTCCCAAGGTCCTTCGAATGCGACATAGCAGATCTCCGCAAGAAGATCAACTCGATCTTCGCGTCGTACCGGCGCGAGAAGTGCAAGATCCGCAGCGGAGGGCTCTCGACCTGGTTTCTCTACCACCACCTCAGCTTCCTCAACAACCACATCGAGCAGCCTGGGGTGAGGAACTACAATACTTACTCCCTTAGCAACATACGTTGTATACCCTCAGAACAAGTATAGAGTGTTTTGTCTGTTTCGATCGAGTTTAAAAAAAAATAAAAAAACAGAAATACAAGAAACTGTAGAACTATTCTGAGGCTGTACAACGTTTATTAGTAAAGGGGTTGGTGAGGATAGACGCTAAAATATGCGCCCAGTGCGTGCCGACACGCACCCGTGCAAGTTTTAGCGTACGCCCATACATTTTAATCTGATTGCAGCATCATGATATTTTTTTGTCACGGGGGGATTAGTCAAAAAAAGACGACAAGAAATGAATGAATTCGACAAAAAATTTCAAAAAACGGCTGCATTGACAGTGACATGACCTAACTAGAATCTAAGTTGGTTACTACATCCACAGACCTAAGATTTTTTTTTGGCTTCGCAACTGAGATCTGTGACTACATCGGTCGTAGAAGTAGTTGTATCCGGTTTCATTTTTGTCTTCGACGGTTTACTCTCGGTTAACTTGGCTGTCCGATTAAAACTTGAGTTTATCATAGTTGATCCTATCTTCTTGAAATTCTAAATGTGTAGTTTTCAATAGAAGTTTTGAGTTCATATAATTAAGTAAATAAAACGAGAGATATGAGAGGTTTCCGTTCGATGCGAACTACAAGCTAGTAAGTTAATTTAATTGAATAACATTGAAAAACATTGAAATGATTTGAACCGTATGTAATGTGCCGTGTAAACAAAGGTTGTTTTTCAGTTTCGGGGACTGTTGCATATTCTGTGGCTCAACGATAACGCCGCGATAACTTTACACAAACATGTCGAATTATTTCGCTTCCGCAAATAATATTATATATTTATTCCGACTACAATATTACTGTTGTACCTTCTACAGTTACAAAGTAAATCTCGACTGTTTGTTTGTTTGAAATTGCAGAATGAGTATAATAACTTTTGATGTAGGTATGGATTTAATCCAAATCGCGCTTGAGTCCTCTTAGCCGACAAATATTTTTGCCACGAAAAACAATAATTTAGTCCTATTCAGAACGTACGTAATGGTGTCCTTGTCTAATACGCTGCAATGACAGAGACAGGTATATTTTTAGCTTGTTTCGATTTGGCAATTTAGCGTTCTGAACAGGGCCTATTATTATATAGAAAAATAGATGACCTGATCGTGATGGTAAAATGTTTGCCGGAAAAATCCATCTCGAGTGTTAAAAGGTCCAAAAAGTACAGATGATGCAAAGAACAGTAATGTTTAAAACCATCTTGTATTTATACATTTTCTTATCATAGGGGCGCGAGTTACACACACACACACACAAACAAATACATAAAGAGAGTAAACTCGTAGGACCTAGTGCTTCACATATTTTCTTTGCAACGTAAATATGAATATATAAATATTTTGTAGTTCCCTGGAAGTGGATAGTTTAAATAAGAAGCTGTAAGTACTTACATAATAATTAATTAAAACTTGTGCAATAAAGACTAATCCAACGACTTATCATTTATCAAAATCGATTCAGTCGTTTAGTAGATTAGATTAGAGAGTAGAATAGAATATAGAAACAAACATACACAATATAAAAAGTCAAACACAACTTTTTTAGCTTCAACGCAGTCGCTCTTACCTTTTATGAAAACAGCCAATCAGAGCCATGATAAAGGTAAACAGGCCACGCCAAATGGTGAACTAGTATACAATAGCACACATTTTATTGATAAACGCGACCTTGCGCATATTTACTATTCAAATGCTTTATTGAGATACGGTCGGAGTCGAGATTAAATAAACGCGGCTTCGATACGCTTATTTTTATAATGTTACGGAAAAATGTGAAAAAATAGTATGAAATCATAAAAATATATTGGTTCCAGTCAGATATTTTAATGTATGCGAAATCCAATGTAACATTGAGATTGGAACCTACGGAGTGTTAGGTTATGTTAGGTTAGTAGTAAAGTCTCCATTCTTCGTTTTTTTGTTCTAAAATCAGGAATGTGTTTTTGACTTATATCTTGTTATCGCTATTGATCGTTAGAGCACATGTTTAACCAAACGGCTTCGTAATGTGTCGTGGCATAATGTTATGTCAAGTAGGGAACCCATTGCCTGATGCGGCCTACGACGGACGTTTTCCTAGGAGTAACTGATTCACTCGAGACTTGAAGACGACAATAAGATAATTAATACTTATAACATTAATAATATTATTGTCACAATAAGAGAATACCCACTCAGACAAAACATTTTGAACTCTTTCGGTTTGTAATTGCTTTTTGGTTAAGTCATCACTATCATTCTTGGTGTCAAATATTTTTGGAATCTAAGTTAGTTTCTTTAGTAAATCCTTTGCCGTGCCAACATAATTCATTATGGCATTGATTTGATTCTGTAGAACATTCTAGATCAAGCCATCGAGCGGAATAATAGGTATTCGTTGCAGTGCTTTATCACCATTAATAATTAATTGTTTGTTACAATAATGGCATGAAATCATCGCGGTTGGATGTAGGTCGACAATAAATTGTGGAACTTCCTTCAGTAATACAAACAATTATGGAACAACAATAAGCAATAGGTAAAATTACTATCAAGGTGTATTAGAAATTAGATATAACTTTGTACGAGAATTATGTTTTTTCCATATTCGAACTGTAAATTATTTTGTGAGGAAGTGTGTAAGTATAATTTTAGTTGTCCCGGCGTTGGTAAGGGAATATGGTGTTACTAATTACAAACACCAAGGCACGATATCTTTGCACATGAAGTCATGCCACTTTTGATTTGTTATTTTCCTATGACACAGTCTGTAGCGTAATAGTAGAGCGAACACCTATTATTAAATAATAATATATGTACTGTTTTAGAAAATATACGAGTACATGTACTTAACTGTTTTGATGTACTTACTAAAACTTATGTAGAGTAGAAGAAATTAATTCACGAATCGACACTAACCAAACTACTTTCAGAAAATACATACATACATATAACATTAATAAAATAATCACGCCTCTTTGGTAGGCAGAAACTACTTCTCTCCAATTGCTACGATCCTGGCATACGTCTGTCGCTTCTTCCACTTCCATATGTACTACCTACTATTGTTAGACTATTATTTTGCCTGTTCCCCAGCTATTTTGATGCAAGCTAACTTTAAGCTTTATCTCAACAGCTCAAAGCCATACGCCGCCGTATAGCAGAACAAGAAAGTCAAATGGAAGAAGACGCCCAAACATCCGACGACCAAGATCTAGAAGACGATTATGAAAACCGAAACGAAGTCATCGTCAAATCGGAGCCTGTAGTCGAATACGTGCAAGCAAAAACGCTCCCCCCACTAAAAAATTCTAAACGATTAAAGCGTACTATACGAAGAAAAGTCTTCAGAGATCCCCACCCCGCCACAGCGAGCACTAACACAAACCAAATCGACAGCAAGCTGCTTGAAATGCTCAGGTTGCTAAGAAAGTCTTCAGAAATCTCAAAGAAGAAAGACGAATGTGACAGTTTTGGGGAATACATTGCGGTTTCGTTAAGAAAGCATGATGAGAGGACGCAGTCTATGATCAAGCAAGCGATCAATAATATATTGTTTGAACAAGAAATGAAGAAGTACAGTGCTGGGCAGTATGTGGTAATTTCTGATGAGCAGAATCCTTTGGTTTTAGGGGAATCGGATGCGGTTGGTTCGTGAGAAACAGTTCGTACTGTAAACAGACTGATTAATGTAAATATAGATTATATAGGTGATCATTAAGATTTAAGTATTACATGACTAATTTATCGATGGGTCATGTTGTACACAAAGGGTGGTTAAATTTGAAGACAAGCTATGTGTGTAAATCACACAATACTGTGTGATTTACACACATAGCATTGGGAACATTTTACATATCTGTATATTTTATGAAAGCCAGATATTGCATTGTAAATATTGTAATGCCACGAAGTTATATAAAATAGAAATGAACAATAGAAACAAAATTGAATTTAAAAGTAAAGTGATTTTTCATTTTTGCTGTATTTTATATGCAAGTGTATTCTGCATTTTCTTTGGCACATTTAATGCTTTTGCTATGCAAAATTATTCAAATTTTGCAAATATTAAGTGAAGGCAAATGAGACGGCCTTCTCAGAGAAAATTGTTCTCACAAGTTTTGCATAACCACTCACTCCTGATTGATTAAAGATATTTACAATTGAAATTCCTTGTTTTGCATTTCACTCCTTGCTTCAAAAGTAATTTTAAGCTTAATTAAGTTAGCCGTCAGTTAGTCACGCCATAAATATAATTATTGGATGTTAAACCGATTTAATCGTGCTCTTTGTTAAATATCAAATATCAAATTGAATTAATGCAAATAAAAACATTAAGTACTATAAATAGACGTTAAAAAATATTTTATATTTACTACAATATTTTACTACAGCGCGTTACACACAAAATTCCAAGATTGAAAGGCATCTTTATACCAAATCTGTTCGCTACTTTAAGTCTTGAAGCTACGCTATCATTTCTAAAACATTCTTAAGATCATGTCAAGCATCGATAAATACTTTCAAACAGCCGATAATTACAGAACCTCAATAACTCACTGAAAAAACTCTTACAAAAACTTCATCAAATCATACAATTATGAACAGAATGTGTTCAGAATCGTATTTTTACCTTTTTTGCTTCAATTCAAAATGTGGAGCGTCTACGTGATGCACTACACGATCTTGAAGACTATCAACCTCTATTACAATATTTTTTCTATCGAAAACGCTTCAAATGTGGTCGTCATCCATTAATCTTCCTGCATTATCTTCTTTGTTAGCAATACTTGTCGAATCACCAATGGATTCGAAAGTATCTTTACAGTCTAAATGCTATTTGTTGCCAGTCACACCTATTTCTATTACATTATCATCTACTATCTACGTTATCTCCTCAACAACATAGATTGCGTTGTTAGTTTTCGTGTTTGCGCTAGGTAAATCGCCTTTAGCTGCAATGTATGCGGGCGAATGAAGTGTGGTACTGTTTTTTATGTAATTGTGGTAAAAGCTAAGTGGTGCACGCTAGATCACGCCACCCGACGTCACGCGGTCTACGTGACTGTTTTTGCTGCAGCTATATCTGTGCATTTAATTGTGATGTTTTTGTTGTGATTTTGCTGATCTGTTTGTTTCTATCAGCGCTAGTTGCTGTGTGCGTGAAATATAATAGCAGGAAAATAGTTTCAAGAACATTAATGCTCTGTTGGTCTCGCAAACAATTTGGAACTTTGTTATTAGGTAATTAGCGTGCGTTTTGGGCATGGGCCTCACGCTAAAGCACAATTTCCTACTTTCCCATTTTCATAGAACAAAATATTCACTCATTCTAAATGTTTATAATTTTCATGTCAAATTTTATCAAGATTGATCCACCCTTTCAATCATGAAAATGTAACAAACAGACCGATATAGAAACAGTCAATTCCACATTTCCTTAGTCGACAAATTTGTTTACCTGTAATGTGAAAAACTTAATCTTGAATTTTTTTATGATTATCCATCTATGATAATCATATAAAATCTAATCTTTAATTCGATGCCGTTTTAATGCCTAGATTTAAAACAGGCTACCTAAATACTAACTTATTTGATATTCCATACCAAATTCACTAAATACCCCAATTTCAAGTCGTCAGGCAGCTACGCCTTCCAAAAACCTGTCAACATCAACTGTCAACATCCTACATCCCATAAACGAACGTCCCCGTCCATCGCAACAGTTCTGCGCTACTTGCCAACGAGATTGCGTCAGCCGCCGACTGACTACTGACACGGACGCCTTGCATCAGATAATGACTCTTAACGACTTAGATTATAACTGGCTGTGTCTCGCAGTTTCACCTGCTATCCGAGAAGAAAATTTAAATTCAAAAATTTGATATAAAAACTTAAATATAGTTTTCAATGGAAGAAACTGAAACTTGTACCATTAAACAGCGTTAGACCGCCTACCTCGACATGTGCTGCAGCATAACTGGTATTCACTCTTACAGAACATTATGATGGAGAAAATCATATTTCATACGTCAGCTTGAAGAAGTAAGAAACGAACACACTGACTGAAACATTCGCAATGAAAATACATTTTAAATAGGATAATTGGTCTCGTGTAGGAAAAATCCGAGCAAGGAGATAAATAGACGTTTAGCAAATAATTTAGTACTTAAATCTTGAGGAAAAATCTAGGTTTAAATCAGGAAATGGTTTTTATGCGGCGGAAAATTTTGATTTCCGCTTATGTACAATAGTTTTCTAAGAACGTGTCTATTCTACTGTTGGTTTGAAAATTTTGATTTGATTGTAAAGAAAACCTTGGACGTGTTCTTTACTTGTGGGAAGGTAACGATAATGCGTTTTGTGCGGTCTCTTTAAAAAAAAAAACAATGAGAGCTGAACCGATTTTTAAAAAACTTTCGCTGATGAAAATACCTATTCCTGATTTACACAGGCTTCTGTTACGTAAGTTAAGTCTACGCGAGATAATTTATAATTACTTTGATACTTGTGTTACAATGTAATTTTGTTACAAATCCATATGTACCAACCTGTTCGGCAAGTAGAATAAAATAACTGATTTACGCGAACGAACGATTAACGGTTTAACTTAAACTTGACTTATTAACCGTATTCATTGTCTCTTCTTCTTCTTGATCGCTACGCTCTTGACAGAGCGGTCGTGGTCGGCATGCAGTATTGTTATTGGCAGGGGCTGATGTAATGCGCCTCACAATTTCTCGCCATCTCTATCTGCTCGAGGTCATTCTTGTGCGCTCATGCACGGGACCGCCCTCGGCAGATTTGACCTGATCGGTCCATCGCATAGGTGACCTGCCGCGCGGTCTAATGCCTTCAACCTTGCTCTGGACGACAAGTCGCTCTACAGATTGGCTGTCTCGCCTAGAAACGTGTTCGAAGAACGTGAGTATTCGGGATTGTACTACGGCAGATAGACGCTGTTTGATGCCGAGTTCTTGAAGTATCGAGACGTTAGTGCGGAACTCGATCCACGACACCCCGAGCATTCTCCTCCAGCACCACGTCTCTAAAGCATCTATATTCTTTTTTTCAATCTCTCGTAGCGTCCACGTTCCCCGTATTTATTGTACATGGACATATTGTAGGAAAGGTGATTGTCATCACACTCACTAGCAGAATTGCGAATTAATAATTGAACGAAATAATATTTAATAAATAATATCCAAGCAACTTAAACTGAATTTATTTATTTATTTATTTATTCATAAAACACATGACAGAAAATAATAAAATAGTACAAAATTGTAGTGAACTTAATACAGATCTATATTAATTTCCAATATTATTGTGTGTCTAGGAGCAATTTAATAACAAGTTAATTAATCACTAGCGAGCATAAAACAACAGAATTAATTTAAGTAATGAGTTGAAATTTAAACATTTTGATTTTACATTGATTGCTAAATTATTTTAGATTAATATTCAGTAAGTAATTAAATGAGATACGAGTATGAGAAACAAAACAATAAACATAGAACAGTGGTTAAAAGTTAAAGCCTAAAATACTCTTTTTTTGTCTTTGGAACTGATACAATTTTAGATAAAAATATCAATTTGTCTGTTGGAGACGAGGATTTCGTTGTATTGGCGGCTCATTCGGACAATAGCGTTAAAATAAGACGTGTTATTAGAGAAAAAAAGGAAACTAAATATGTTGAAATTGATGTTGAATTTAACGGGTGTTAAAATTCAACAAAGAAAGAAGGGTTGGGGAGTCGATAACCGAATGGATTATTTTGTAAAGCAAGGTAAGATCCATGTATTTGCGACAGCAATATTAACAACAGTACACTGTTTCAGTTTAATTTAAACTGAACGAATGGGACGACATAAGAGCCATACGTGCTACTTACTCCTCCTAACAATACACATTGTATAGACTCGGACTCGGAGGCTATCATGCGTAGTTCGAAAGCGTTTTGTCTTTTTCGATCAAGTTCAGTAAATTTAAAGAATAAAAAGACAAAACACTATAACTACGAGTATTATGAGGCTATACAACGTTTATTGCTAAGGGGGTATAATGTTCATGTTGGAATGAAACAGGATGATTTTGGTAACATTACTCCAACAAAACCTAAAAAGTAATGCTGTCACGACTTCATCAATGTGATCCGAAGCAAATATCACAAACATTAAAGATCACTTCAAATGCTTCGAACATGCCTCGCCCTACACACAATAACAACAGACAGAGCAATTTGCCTCTCAGACATATCGTCGCCTAACTAAATATAACTCCTTACGCAAGTACCACTAAGTTGCACCTATCGACACGTCCTCCTCCTCAACTATCAGTCTTATTACTTGAGCTTACAGTTCTTTATTGTTTCTCATATTTGGTCTTACAGAACGACCTCGGTCTATCGGACTGGCGATATTATTTGTTTTTGTTACTTTATCAGCAGGATGTCATATCGCTGAGGTAATCAGGTATATCTTGATACTTCGTATCGTCTGCTTTGTTTTCAGAAATTTTCTTTCATGTGCTGGTAACGTGATCGTGTCGTAACAGAGGAACGAGTCTTGATTGTGATTCAGGCGGTTGTTCAATTGGACGAATTGTTGTTGAATGGTTTTGATTTGCAAACGTTTATTAGTGTCAGGGTTGGAATCAGGTTCTCGAGTCTGGAATAAGGTTAATTGAATAAATTAAAAAAAAACAAGTCGGACAGATCGTCACGCCTTTCTCCTGAAAGTGGCTGGCAGAGGCGTACAACTCCCACACTTCGACGGACATATTCAGTCCCAAATGTGACAGGGGGCGCGCCTGTCGCCATACACCGGGCGTATGGCGACAGGCGCGCCCCCTGTCAGCATGCAGCAGATGACATACAATACGCACATATGTTCATACAATGAACGCATTAGTGCGTGCCTTCGGCTGGGTCCGAACCCGCTTCCTCTGGCTTGAGAGGCGAGTCTTCTCCGTCTAGGCCATAATCGCTTTTAAGTCGGTTTAATCAATGTTTGATTCAGGTTAATAGTAAATCGTTAACTTGAACCGAAAATACTAAATGATACTATTTTCTCTTTAAAGGCAAACAAAATCGCGGGTAAGAGCTAGTACACAATATATTTGTGGCTTATTGTGACGGGCTGTTATTGAGCCTCTACAATCCGTATATTTTTACGAATTAACTGCAATAATTGCAGTTAATTCGTAAAAATATACGGATTGTAGCACAATAGCAATATTGTGCGAATTATTCGCACAATATTGCTATTTTGTAACACAATCGTCGCTGACGTGGTTCTACGTCAGGTTATTCAATTGATCCATCGCAGGGTAACATGACTCTTGCAATATTTATGATAAACAGTAGAAACAGGGTGATCAGGAAAGGATGTACTGAGCCGAAAGGGAATCATTGTAATAATCATTATGAACAACTTTTATTAAGGAGCTAACCTTGAAACATTGAAATGTTTATTGATTGACACCAAAATGTATCTTAGAGCTGTTTTTTTTTCGCGATTTCACAGTTGGCTCCATAGTAAAAGTTGTTCATAATGATGAGTACAAAAACTACCTTTTGGCTTGCTACACCCCTTCCTGATAACCCTGTACTATTTACTGTCTACCTAAGTACCTACCGATTCAATCATCTACGTGACGAGGCGGCCTAGCAACACTCAAATAAGACCAGCATTGTTGTTTGTTGATCCAAGTTATTTATAATAATATAACCCATTACATCTAACTTTGTCGTCGATGTAAATAATATTCAGGAAAATCAGTTTTAAGAAGTGTGGAACTTATGCCTAAATTGTAAAGTATTCCTACGGAATAATTATAATTTTAAAAATGTTCAAAGCTTAAATTTTTAATAACTGTACTGAAACTTGCTATTCTAAATGTACCTACGATAAACATTATTTGTTTGTCTCTTTGCTCTAAATTATACAGACCGGACTTAAGACGCGACGCTCTGAATTTTCCATACAAACGGGCTTGTCAAAATTCTTGGAAACCATTTGTCGGATTATGATAAAATTTGGCATGTACAATTAATTAGTGCTCTACCCCTAAGATCATGGTTTTTTGAAAAACGTCCTCAAGGGAAAATAGAGCCATGAAAAATATCCGCATTTGTAAGGGGTCACTTATGACTGGTTTATTGAATAGACAGACAAAGCAAATCAAAAATCCCTTTACATAGGGAAGTTGTCTACGTCATTAGCTTTTAAATTAATGATAATAATACAAAGGAAATATTTTAGTTATTTAATAATGCAAAAGTCTTAGAAATAGTTGAAATTGCACTTTGTCACTCTGTAGATAACTTTAGAGGCTCGTCAGTATCTTTACTTGCTCTTTTCGCTCGACGTCTTCTTCTAGGCGAAATGCCAATAGAAAACCTTTAGCCAGCATCTAAAGTGTTCGCCGGACTCTTAAGGTGAGGATGCGGCGTGGACACGATTGAAGCGTGAAAACTGTGAAACGACAATTCGTCGCTTGTGTCGAAGTCGAACCACGTCGCTTTCATACATTTTATACAAGTTTTGAAGCCCACTGCGCCTGAAACTTGTTCGCGCCGCATCCTCGCCTTACGTTCGGCCTGTCTAATTAATAATGTTTGCATTAAAATCCCTGGCACAATATATATTTACCCATTTTAGTAGCATATTCATCTGCCTAGTTACCGGGACAAGGGCACCCACGAAAATGGGAGCAAGTCTAATATAGGTCAAGGTGGTTTGCTCACACAGGCTTGTGTACTGGAAATATCTGTAAATGTTATATAAAGGTTACCTACCTACCTACTTATACAAATACACATAGGTACATACATAGGTAAAGTAATTCTGGGGTTAATTGAAGCAAGCGAGTTCTTTTTGATTTGAATACGAGTCTCCATTGACTGCGGACTGTTTTAATAGCAGTCGATAGTTCAGTCGGGTTGGGCTGCTAGTGCTGGGGGCCTCCCAAGACATCTGGCTACGTTTTGTTTTCGACGCTGCGCGACTGCGAATCGTATCACCGCGCAATAAGGTCCATGGTCACGCAGTGTCATTAACAAAACGTAACCATAATGCTAATAAGATGTCTTGGTAGACCCTGGTTTGAAGGCAGTTGCGACCGATACTGGAGCCGACCAAACTATCGGCCGAAAGTCTGCAGTCTGTGAGGACTGTTAGAACCGATTTTGAATCGTTCTATTCTTGTAACAGTTAACGTCAATACGAACTTCACTTCTAATGTCGTCAGATACACTTTCATAACAACAAACAACATGAAATCCACGTTGTATAATCGACACTGGTGACTTACGTATTTATTTGCGTGAAGTCTGGCACCCGATTCTGGCGCGTACGGCATTATCTCCGTCACACTCGTTCTTATGACTTTTTTAACGAGACAGACAAGGATAGAATTGTTGTCCCGTGTGCCTGAATCAAGCCTCAGATGTTTTCTCCGACATTTTCGCAGCACCCGCGTCATGCAGATAAACTATCTGTCAGCCGCTAATAGGATTCAATGATAAATTCATTCAGTCCTTGGCCCAGTGTCCGCTTCCGATCAAGAAGGCCATTCCTATAATTCGCGATATTTTTTTGATTTGATTTGATTTAATCTTTTCGGAGTTCAACTGTTTTTAGGTCTGGATGTGGTCTAGGTGCTAGTTCTCCATATCTTTTTTCTGTGTTTCATGGCATCTTCCACACAGGGAAACCTAGTTAAGGAGCTGTGAGTTTGAAACGTAACTTATAGATACTTTTAAAAATTTTAAGATACGTGACCGAATTATTTTATGTTACGAGTATTTTCGTTGATCAAATACCAAAAAACCAAAAATACCTACAAAAACAAACGACACTCGATAACGAAATCCGCACGCGTCAAAGTGACGTAAAAATACCGAGCTGTCAAAACATTCTCTCAAAATCAGGCTGAGAGCGTACGTGCATTCCGCCATGTGCAGAATTATCTCAATTCGAGTTATTTTGGGCGATGACTGAACCAAGAGACAAAAGAAAGCAAAAACATTTGGAACAAAGCAAAAAGTTAACGTTTTTTTTATTTAGCTTCAATTAATCACACTTAACACTTATACAGAGCACAACATAAATGCAAAAATAGCTCTTTGTCTGTTTGTATCTTTTATGGACTCAACTGCTGAATCGATCTTGATTAAACATGGCAAGAAAGGAAGTAACTTATTGTTTATTATTATGACTTTAGGACAGATGCAAAAATATACCGACAAGAAAATAATGTAATTAGTTAGGCATACTCGTAAGTAGGTACACTATGCAGTTAATTCACTTAAGTTTAAAACCATTCTCCCCTTAGCAATAAACGTTGTATGGCCTCAAAATAACTACACAGTCTTTTGTCTTTTTCGATCGAAATCAAAAATGTAAAAGACAAAACACTGTAAAACTATTCCGAGGCTATACAGCGTTTATTGCTAAGGGGGTTTACGTTTAATAATTCAGCAAACTATTCCTTTAAGTTTTTAATCAAGTAAGTACATCTCTACCACAAAAAGCTACCCACTAAAACAATCAAGTTAATCGATTAATCGCCAATCCTGATATCTAGTGCATCGTCATACGTAATCGATTTAAAAGATAGCAAAAAACTCGCTCGACCGGTCACGTTTTATGCAAACACGTCCCAACCCAGCAGTAGCAAATAAAAACATAACTGACGTGTCCTTCTCAAAGCTCCTAATTATTTTCACATAATCAAAGTCTTTTATATTTCCTGTAATCTCTATATCTGGTACCGCACCTGTCCCGGTGCGTGACTGTTTCTCTTTACGCACAATTTCCATAAATAAATCTTTATTACCACGCCAAAAATAGAACTCGAAATAATGTTGCAAAAAGGAAATTATTGTAAAACGAGCAGGTAGTGATTATGCCCACGGTCCCTTGGAACCCTTATGGCTGTCCCGCTCGCTCGCTTTGAGGTCGGTCACGCCTCTCGCTCGCGCCTGTGTGGAAAGAGTCACGTAGGCAACGTTGGCACGAAATGTTTTCCTTGTAGTTTTTTAATTAGTTTTTTTTTTTATGCCTAGATATCGTGGGGATGGTGCTGATAGGTGGTTGAAGACATGTACGCCGTTTCGTTCGCATTGAAAGTAAAAACTATTTGTTTGTATTAAAACTTACTTTATTAACTTTTTGATCGGTAACACGAGAATAGAAGAACTAATTATTATTTCAATGAAAAAATTAAATCAAAACAAATGAAATTAAACACAAATTATTTACTCATGTTACTTTAGTAAGTACGAGTATGTGTGTTTATTTAGTTTCTATGAAATGGTATAATAACACTAGCTCATTTGCTCGCGGCTTCGCTTGCGTTTCATTGCCTATGTCACTCAAGGAAAATGTAGTTTTCTAACGGTGAAAGAATGTTTAAAATCGGATTAGGAGTTTTGAGTTCATTCGTTACAATCATACAAAAGTACAAATCCTTCCTCTTTCTAATGTTAGTGTAGATTTGATATTGTGAAGGCGTTTCAACTACTATATACCTAAGTATAACAAATAAGTATAACACATTCTAATAAAACTATTATACTTATCACATGTCATGTCATTTACTCGTAGAAACGCTAGTTATTTTCATAGTTTTATACTTAATCATTTAAGTACATATATCTGCATACGAACTGTGACAGTATTTACTGAGGTCAACAATCTCAATTACCATAAACTTTAACTAAAAAACTACCAACAAAATATGAACCATCAACGAACCGCAAAAACATTTCTTGCTTCAACTTAACACTTTTCTATTTTGACGACAACCGCTTCACAGATTTCACAGTCTTGCTCTTTCCCTCCTTTCTCTTCTTTCTCCTTACTAGCAATATTGTCTAGTCCTGCCTTAGTAATGAGGTTTACTATCTGTGGTTGAATCTGAAGAGCCTTTTTATGAGGCAAGGTCCTTAGCAGACCCGCTACGTACTTCCCGAAACTGTCAAAGACATCATCGTCGCGCGACGACAGCGTTTTAAGGTTTGTAGCTAGATCCATGAAAGACGTTAGAACAGCATTTTGTTGATTGTCTATGTTATCTGTTGTTGATTTATCAATGACTGAGATAACTTCGGGTACTTCAGGAGGCTGGGGTATTGAGATTTCTATAAATCTTGGTTCGTCGGAGTCACTGTCCCGTTTCTGTATTTTAGGCCAGGTAGGGTTAGGTTTGGTTGGGTGTTTGCGCTTTCGCTGCGAATCGCAGGAGTCGTTCTCGCTGGTTGGCTCTTCGACCTCTGTTGTGAGGACGTAGGGAGTTTGGGGAGTGTTGACTTGTAGCCAGTCTTCGTTCCCGTCCACGTGGAAAACCTGTAATGAGAAAGAAAATTGACAAAAAGCCGGATTCAAAATGTAGCCTTGACACTCCGACGAATCTAACGCCATCTCACAATTTAAAACTGCCTCCTTATTTTGTGAGCGTAATAGCAATGGTCATCGTTTGCCCTCACGCTCACTCGTATGTCACGGCTAATTGGTGCGAGCGTGATGATACGCGAGGACCATTATCATTACAATCAGAAAATAAGAACCTAGGTTTATGCCATACTATGTAGGCTACACTTCTACACCAATATTATAAAGAGGAATCATTTGTATTTTTGTATTTTTGTAACGACTAAACTCAAAAACTACCGGTCCGATTTCAAAAATTCTTTCACCATTAGAAAGCTACATTATCCCTGAGTGACATAGCCAATGAAACTTGAGCGAAGCCGCGGGCTAAAGAGCTAGACAGTAATAAAATAAAATCAACTTCCTAGCAGGACCTACGTCTAAATTGCTACCCAAAACTCGTTAGCGCTCACTTAGAAACTAACCGACAGTCGTAATCACCTATCCAAGGACTCGAATCAGTTATTTTATTAAGTAACAGTAAACATTGTGTGAGTCAGAACTAAGTCGGACCAAAGTCAAGGTTACAGGGCAGGTTTGTGACGTCATTATGCGGAAAGTCGACGCGACGCGACGTGTGGACAGTATGGACGGTTTTAAAGTATGCCTGGGGTACAAGATCCTTACGATAGACTATTGAGACCAAGCAATATACTAACATAGGATAATATGAGGTATGGCTTAGAAGTTAGAATAATATTCTAAGAGGTGTTGTATAATCATTATGATGCGTGTGAGATACGCTGGTTTGATTCATCTCATCTGTATGAAACTTGTCTACTGTTCGTTTAGCAACACGCTTGAAACCCAAGTCTAACCAAACTAACTACCTACCTATTTAAATAACCAAGCTACTGTTCTATGTCTGGGTGTTAATATGTATTTAAGTATGTATTTAAAAATATCTAAGTATGTACTCGTATATCAGTCTCTGGCAGCCATAGTACAAGCTTTGCTTAGTTTGGGGTCAGGCGACCGTGTGTGGAAGTGTCCCCAATTTATTTATTACCAAGTTATTCCTTACTGGTATTGCAAACCCATTCACTGAATGTTTTGAGAACTAAGTAGGTAGGTGCGACTGCATACCAGACTGGAGCGCGAGACCTTCCCAGCGCCGCCGCGAGGTTTCTGCAAGTGCGGCCTTATGAACGCGTCCATCTTCTTATACCAAAACACCGACGGCCGGTAGTTCACGCCCTGCAGCTTACTCCTCGCTATCTTCTTCAGCTCCTGGCTGTACGCGTTCCTCAAGTTTTTGAACTTCATCAGCACGTGGCGGGACCCAAAGTTCGGAATGTCGAGTAATGCTGCTACTTTCTCTGCGGCCCGTCTCCTGTGCAGCTGGTCCTTTTAATATTCGTCTTTGGTGTTCCAGAGACATTCCTCTTGCCGGTACAAGTCGAGAAGCTGCATCGTTTTTTCATCACTGATGCGGAGGATGGAGCCGGTGTGCGCAGTATCAGACATGGTGGAGTGTGGAGCAGATTAGATAAAGGTTACAACGAGTGGAGCCGCAGATCAAGTGAGAGTTTCTGTGTCACAGGCTAGGTAAATGATAAGTATTTGTGGGCGGCAGCCGGGTGTTGCGAGTACGGAAGGTTTCTCAGTGTATCCAGGTACTTATCTACAAAATGTGCGCGCACTCTCTGCAGTCACGTCTACTCACAGTCAAAGGCAGACAGATCTACAGGAACTAACTGTTACGTATTCTTTATCACACTTTATAAAGGCACAAAATAGCTATTATAACACGGCTCGGATGGAAACGAGCGTGCCGCGTGGAGCGTGAAGGGTCCGGCCAGACGGCGTGGCCACGCGCTACTGAGGCCGCGCGGCGTGCAGGCTAGGCGTGACGCAACCGACGCCATCTTGTGGGGTCGGCGTCACGCGCGTGCACTGTGCACGTCTCACGTAAAGCCGCTGGCACACCGCGGCGCGTTTTTGGCACGCAAGCCACGCGTGTTTGTTACACGAGATAACGTTACAGCTACATGCGTGGCTTGCGTGCAAAACGTGCGCCGCGGTGGGCAACCGGCTTAAGGCTAGCTTCACACGGCATTGTACCTACTAAACGAGATTTTTAAAAGTACACGTCTTATCGGGCAAGCAGTGGCGCATTTGTATACATATAAAACCGTTAACACGTTATTTTGCACTGCAAAAAACGGACACCGCTGTTTTGCTCTTACCGTGAAACGCGCATTACAATACAATGTGAATCTACCTTTACGTTACTTGGTTAATAATAAAATATCTACCTAGTTACCACTACTGATTCTGTCATGTGTGATATCGTATTGATGTTATGTAATTGCATCGTACCTACATCCGTGTCTGTAATTTGTTGGTCTCGGCTTCGATCAGGTATGGTCTCGGTAACAAAATCAACGGATTTGGTACTTATGTGGGAGATTATTTAAAGAAATAAAATTGTATATTGGAAGACTATATACATAATTACCTAACCTACGACTTACTGCGTTACTGCTACATAATTAGGTACAAGCAACAATTGATAACTGTAGAAAACATTTCCATTTTACCCTATTGTGTATTTCAATAAATTAAAAATTAAAAAAACTCCCGACATCGATTTTCATCAACACCGATTTTTACCAAATATAGCTTTTTTTATGGACAATAGTCGGCGTTTGATCACCAACTCGTTAAGCGACTGATGTTAAGCGTTGATGTTAACTGATGTTAAGCGACGTTGTGATCCAAGATGAAGCACGACTACCTATAAGGTACTTATTCACTCTAGCCTTGAAGTTTTGTAGAGTGAAGAAGTACAAAGACGGCAGTTGAGTGAGGCGCTACAAGTGCGCTACTGCTCAGACCCGTCTTCGGAACGGTTACACCGGACTACATCCCGAAACACGACTAGGTTATTTCACGGCATGGCTTGGTCCGGTGGGTGGTAAATAGCCACGGCCGAAACCTTCCACCAGAGTTAGCTAACAATACTCCCGACTAATTTACCTTCCACACAATCACACACATCCGTTCGACAGCTACGATGCCACAGACACGTCAAACTTATAATACCCCGTCGTTTTTACGTCGGAGGTTAAAAAAGCGACAGCAACATGATTTTGATTGCCAATTTCCCTAAATATTGGTATACTTATGTAACATTATTTCCCTAAATATTGGTAGGTATTATAATGTCTTTCATTCATTAAACGAATTCAACATTATTAATGTTGGACCAGTAAGCTTCCGAAACAAAATAATGAAGTAATTAGTTAATTATACCCAAATGCTTTTATAAAAATGTAGATAATAATGCTCTTTTATGAAGTTACTTTGGGCATACAATTATACTCACCTACCTACTTACCGTTTCAAAATTTCAGTCACGCTCGAGATGGCCAAGGTCGAGGGCAATTTCACGACGGCTGGTTTTCAGGGCAAGAGCTGATACGAGCGCTCTTAATTATTGTATAGTAAGTCAGTTAGTAAGTTTCTTAAATATTTAAGTTTAGTTTTAGCGGTTAACGATAGTCTATTTGGAGAAGGCCTGCCTTTAAAGCCAGAGCGGGAAGAAGGAGCGGGTTAGATCACAGCCGACGGCACGCACCAATTTGTTTATTTGTAAACATATGTATGTGCGTATTTAACGTCATCTGGTACATAACTCCGGATCGCCATGTCATATTTGAAACGTAATATCGTCCGGCGAAGTGTGGGTGTTGTGTTACACCTCTGCCAGCTCCATCAAGGGAAAGGCGTGACGATTTGTTGTGTAGTTTTTACTAGCAGCGCTCTGCCGTTTCACTGGCGGTAAATGAGCCTATGACTTAATTCGGGTATAAGCTGCCAACTTACTAAATCTCATCAAAATCCGTCCATCCGTTTGAGCGCGAAGAAGTAACAAACAAACACACATATACACAAACTTTTTTTGTCGACGATCAATGAATTGAATAATTGTGTGAAACAGCAAATTTTTTTCAGGATGAAATCGTTGGTAAGTTCTACAGTGAAAAACTGATAACTCTGTACTCTGGAATACTCTATTTTTTACCCGTCTGCGCAAGATGGAGAGTTTTGTTTTTTGAATGTATGTGTGCTTATATGTATGTATGTATGTATGTGGGTGTGTATATACCTATGAGGTTTCTTTGACACACCCTACAGCCTAAACAGCTTGATTTATTTCGACGTGAGATGTCATTTGAATCGTCTTAATAGTGGAACATAGTGGACATACACTACAACATTTTGCAGCCGGGTTATTATCCTGAAATAAATGACAATTTCTGTATGACACCGGATGAAACCAACCTCCGGACGCAGCTAAAAACTAAGTCGTTAACTATTTCATGAAACTAAAAGATTTCGCCACAGTTTTAATGTGTTACCTACTTCAGACAGGCGAACTTTTCTCTATATTTTTTGAGCGAGTCTTCAACAGATGCCATTCATATTTATGGCCTGCCAAATGGCTCTGGGACGTGTTTACGGCTCTCGTTTTAGTTTTACTCATTCTTCAGTTCCCTGACATAGTTTTGGTAATGGATGTTCGGATAAAACTTTATTCTTAGTGACTGAATTAGTTAATTTCAGCTATCAAAATTCTGGAAAAAAAATTACGTAGTTACTTAGGTACAATCGCAATGAAAGGGAGGTTTTACAAATATACCCAGGACTCAGGATGAAGTGATGATTTTCAAATGTGGTTTCAAAATGGTTCAATTGAAAATGGCATACGTAACGGCCCTCGCTTCTACCAATTGCTTTTCAATTGTTGATGAAATGCCTCAATTTGTCACTTTTATTAAGAAGAAAACAAAAGTAGGCATTCATTAACAATGTAAGGTTCTGGACCTAATCACATAGTTCCTGAGATACCAAAATTTAATGTGAAACCTATGTAATCTAGATCTTTGAGCCTTATAAGTGAAATTGATACATAGGGTTTTTGATTTTTGATAATTTAGTTAATTTTATTGATGTTATTTATATGTATGTTAGTCTGTAAAGTTTTTATTTTCTATGGGCCTCTGCAACTTGCATTGTATGCAAGTTATATTGCCTGAAATAGGTAAATGGATTATTATTATTTTATTTTATTTGTTAAACAAAATCCATTATTATAAGTGGTCAGCTGTAGTTCAGTTCAGTACCTACCTACCTACCTACCTACTAATAATCACTGTACCTATCTTTTTATGTAAAGGTAAATTTGGGTTATTTGAATTTACACATAAGTTTGATCGGTCAATCAGTAGTAGATTAAAAATGTTACAACAATACCATTAGAAAATATCATTTTATACAACCAAGCTGTAAGAAACGATCAGCCAGTATAATTACCAAAAAAGCGATTGAAGTGTTCACGTCCAACCTTTTTTTAGAAGCAGGTAACGCAGACCCAAGACCTTATTCTGTTCGATATTATATTAGACCTTTTTCCATCTCAGGACTGTTTAACAAGAGAGACAGAGACAGATAATAATGCACGCACCAGAACAGGGCTCCAGATTTCACACCAGGGCCATGATTTATTTCATTTTATCCACTAAGCCCCAACAAAACTCTACGGGCCAATAAAAATGTCAAAATCACTAATCTGCAGAATTTAAAATGTAGAATCGAAAATTTAACGGCTGAAAAATTTACACAGAGGATTATTTTTATTGGTCGTTAAGCTGGAACGTTAATATTAAAAAGAAATAAAATTTGTGCTAAGAAAAGTGTTTTATTGGCGTAAAAATACAGCAAAATGTAGGGTAAAACCGGGATAGATGCCCCACTTTTCGAAAGTGTTTCATTATTTGAATACCAAACATATTTGCTTAGATTGACCCTGTAATATAGTTAGTTTAATCATTCATAAAGCTTTAGAAACTGTATTTATTTACCTAACCATTACTGGTTTTGCAAAAATGAAATTCTTGCGAAACACATTTTTTGGGGATAGGTGCCTACCTATATGGATAGATGCCCCACTATGAAGTCACTTAGAAGGATAGATGCCTGTGATGCGGGATAGATGCCTTTTTAAATAATTAACAAGAATACGTAATCAAAATGTAATATTTATTTATTATCTACATGTGTAGGTAATATAAAATGCTTAACCATATTTATTTACGTTTATGCATGTCTACAAAATATATAAAAAAAAATGTTATATTAAAACTATCATATAGAATCATCTCAAACAAAACATTCCCGTTTTAACGTTGAAATAATTATTTAACATTAAAAAAAATCAACATTCATATGAATCTCTAACAAAAAAAAAATTAATAATTTCGTTTAACCTTAGTTATTATTTAAACATTTAAAAAAATCAACATATTTGTAAGGAATTATCCTTCATTAAGTGGAACCGGACATTTTAAGTTTTCCACATCTTGAGCAATAGTTCTTAAAAAGTGTGCATGTTTCGTGCAGCCACTTCTGACACATAATGCACTGGATCCAATCAGATTTGGACTTCGTGTTATTATAGGTATCGAAGCATTCTACGCAAACATTTTCATCTATAGAATTAGGCTCTTCAAATTTTTTTTTTTTTGTTTTTTTCACGGGTAGTCCTATGGTTTTTTTACCTTTTTCAGTATTAGGTGAGAGGTGATCTTCATTTTCACTGTTTGAGCTATAAATAGCTAGTCTTTTACGTAGTCCACGATCCTTGTTTACTTTTAAATAATAATCATTTTCTTTATGACTGCAATTAGTCACGTCACTATCTGTTTCTTCACTTGAGTCATAGTTTTTCTTTGGTTTTCTTTTCTTATTTTTATTTTTTTGTATTTGTTCTTTGGTTTTTTTATTTGCTTTTTTTATTGTTTGTCTTTTTTTGGTAGCTTCAGTCTTGTGTATCTTAGATTCTATTTGTTTCTTTTTCCTGTCAGCAATATCCCTTTTTTCTTTTATTTTTTCTCTAGAATTGAGAATATCTGCCGATTGTTTAGCTCTCCTTGCTAAAGTCAGAGGAATTTGTGGTATTGGTGATGCTTCGACTAAAAATTTAGAAGGTGTTTCTTTTTCTTCGTTATCTAGAATCCGTATTAGTGAATCATCACCTATATCAACAATCTCAATAATCGTATCTTCTAAAATCTGAGGATCGATCAAAAGGCTGGGTGAATTTCGGTTGAATGAAGTTGATGGCATATTGGGTGGTGTTATGTTCAGGTCTGCGACATTCAAATATTCGTTTTCAAATGTAGTTGGACAATCAATTGACGAAATCGGAGGTATAGTTGTTTGTATTCTGTGTTCAACTTCAACATGCTCACAAGGTTCTGCATTTTCGTTTAAAGATGTTTGAAGAAGCGCTGTTGTAGTTTGATGTAGCACACAGGGTTGATCAGGATCATTGTCACTGCGATGTGCAATATCAGATATAGTGAAAACAGAATCGGGCAAAGCATTAGGATTTAGTGGATAAATCCCACTTCTTCGAAAGCCAGCAAGAGCATTTGCAGGTGTAGTAGCGCGTATCCATGCGTTGCGTATAAGGGTTCCAGCATTATAACGGCTTATCTTTTTATTTGGATTTGCGCGCATAAACTGATTAGTTTCATGGTTAAAGTATGTTTTAAATGGCCCAAACACCGCTACGTCTAATGGTTGTAAAGCTGAGGTAGTGTGGCTGGGTAAACATAACAAAATAATATCGTTATCAGAAGCAACTTGCAGCATGTCTGGTGCGGATGAATGAGATGAGTGCCCGTCTAAAATAAGCAAAACCTTACCTTGCGGTTTCAAAGCTATGAAGTGTTCCGTAAGCCACTTATAGAAAAGATCGGTATTTATGTATGCCGACTTTTTGTTCATGTACACTTTTGAGCCCAGCGGTAGACCGTCCTCGAATTCTGGTTTCTTATTTACACCTTTAATTATTACTACTGGTGGGAGAAAATTACCAATGGCATTGCAACAGGCTACGATAGTCATTGTTTCACCTTTCTCCGCAGATGTAACTGAATTTACTACTTTTGCACCTTTCTTTGCAACAACTTTGCCAGGCTTATTGTTGAGCTGAACTCCCGATTCGTCCATATTATAAATCCTTTCAGGCTTATCCAAGAGATCATTATCGGCCAGGACTTTTGTCAGAAGTTCATGAAAATTATTTACTTCTTCTCTGCTGAGACCTTTAGCCCTAGCGACAGATAAACCTTCTGCTTGCCTAATAGACAACTCTGGATTTCGCTCAATAAAACTTTTGAACCATTCATTCCCAGCCATCTGGTTTTCATTATCAAAATTGTGTTGAATCTGTAGCTTTTCGGCAAATTGGTATGCTAACATACGTATAGCTCGTCTATCTGGGGGAAATCCCGCGTCGCTAAGCTTCAAAATGTGCGCTACCAACCTTTTTTCGTGTTCAAAACCCAGGACAGGATGTTTTCCCAAAGTCAGCTTAGTTTGGTTTTTAATAGCGTAACGCCTTCGCAATGTTCTGGATGGAATCCCAAATTGTCTGGATATTTCATTGATCCCCAATTCTTTTTTATCCAATTCATGGAAAGCTGACTGTAGCTGCTCTGTTGTCCAAGAAACTACTCGAGCTCGTACGCCCTCCTTTCTTTTGTATTTCCTTGGCATGGCTCACCTACAATAAGCAAAGTAAGTATAAATAAAACACTGTATCTACACTCATTTCATCACATTCGAATTATGAAATTAAAGTTGGATACATTTTTTTTGGTATTTTCTAATATTCTACTATTAGGAAATACGAAAATATTCACGACTATGACTTTTAAATACTTCGATAAGGCTCTTGCAGTATAGAGGGATAGATGCCCCTAAAGTCAACTATCCCTTGTAAACTCGGGGCAACTATCCTTTTCACTAGGGATAGATGCCTCTCAATATTTTATAAATAAAATAAATGCAAACATCAGTGATTGACTCTTAAATGTGTTCTCAAAGAACCAATGTATTAAAACAATTTAAATAAAATGTAATCATTTAACTGTTTATAAAGATATGAAATAGTGAATACTTACGTTTCAAATTTTGAAGCGTTCGTCGCGTCCGCTACGAATGTAATTCGACACACAAGCGAGAAACGTCCGTTTAGCACAACAACTCGCGCGTCACTGAGGTGGGGGGTGCATGTGGCGCGTATGTAAACAACGAATTTGCTGTTTTGTTCTCTGTAAGTTGAATTTTAAGAAACGAGGCATCTATCCCAGCGCGGCATCTATCCCGGTTTTACCCTAGACGGCTCAAAGAAAAATATTTATTATAAATATATAAATTATTATTATACTTATTATACTATTAATATAAATATATAAATATTAATTCTAATACTTGGAACAAAATGGCAATCTCTTCTTGTTAATTATTTACTAGACCTTCTACTTAGGTCTTACCTTACTTAGGCTTCACTCACAATTTACGAAACATTGGCGTACCTTGTCTTTGTTCAAGAATGGCTGTTTTGATTTTTCTTAGTAAAAATAAAACCTTAAATAAAAAATAAAACAATATACCTTAAATCTTGATAAAATTTACCATTGAGGTGACCGTCCATTTTTTCAGGCTGTTATGTGCCTAATGCTTTTTCTGCAATTCAGACAACGTGTATGCAAAATTTCATGACGATTGGTTGAGTCGTTGAGACGTGAAAGCATAACAAACAAACGAACAAACTCACTTTCGCATTTATAATACTAATTTAGGTATAGGAAGTTAGGATTTGCAGAGAAGACAACGAATATTTAAAAATGAGAAGAGAAAAAATTTCTAGAAATTGGACTAGAAATTATGGGTTAGTTCCGCTATGGTATGGTCCCGCTATGGCACCATTGCAAAATATCTATAAAAAAGTCCAGCTATGGCATCTATCAGTTTCTGGGACTGACGTTTTTAAGGGTCGGTCGGGCATTTTCTAGTACACAGCGCGTGGACCAAACAGCTACGACACTACACAGCTCCGTTGAGAGTATTATTTACGTGTATCAATCTAAAAGATAGAGAGACTATAGCGGAAACGAAACAACAATAATTATCACTGCTGCGACTGGTTGCCTTTGTTTCTGACTACGGTGAATTGTGTGCAGCACCTAATTTCAGCGGTCCATTTTTAGGCTTTCGTACCGGATCATCATTTGAAGCTTGCGATACATCCTCGCATAACCAAATTCGACAGATGCGCCACCCTCATACATACTCGCTAACACTCAACCTATATGCATCGAGGCAAGTACCAATAAGTAGTCCAAGTACCAATCTTTTCACGGTTGCAGATAAGAGAGTGTCTGGATCGAGCCGCTCGCCAAACCGACGTGAACCAGTTCCGATCTAGGCAACTTAGCAACCAGCCGAAATACTGGCGTATCTATCTAATCATGTCCAGGCCAGATAGCTTTATCAATAGAATTGAGGGCGAAAGTGCACAGCGGTCTCAATTTCGAAAATGATTGGTTTTTACGAGACCGTCCGAAAACTCGCTATTAACTTAGGTATTACGCATCTGTGCAAAAAGGTAAGTACGTTTTTCCGAGTCCTGTTGGGGCTTTTGTATTAATCTATAACTAGCGAACCGCCCCGGATTCGCAGACGGTAGTTAAAAACCTTCCTTGAAAGATTGTATAACTGATAATTGTGAAAGATTGTCTAACTGATAATAGTGAAAGCCACATCAAAATCCGATGCCTGGTTTAGGAGTTGTCGGATAATATACAGATACACAGACAAAGGGGCAGACAGACAGACACGGACAACTATTTTTTTTTACAATGTTAGAGATATATGTATTTAGAGAGGAGAAGAGATTTAGACAGAGGTTTACTATTTAGACATGTAAAGAGAAACGGTCGATGTAGTCGTTCATTTGATGGGTGACCGGACTGAGCGGTAGCCATGATGATTGCCTGAACATACACTATTTATAACATAAACCCATGGCTAATGTAGAGCAAACGAGTAGTTTATTTTTTGCTTAGTTATATTTTATTTATTTTTTCAAAAATGGTTTGCGCTTGGCCGCCGCTGCCGCCGCGCCGCGCCGCACTATGGGACCAAACGGTGCGATCCATCTCAAAAATGGTTTGAACAAAAGTCATGTCACTGAAAATGTTTTGATTACTTTATATTCTAGGAAGATGGAGCTATACGATAGTATAGTAAATAAAAATTAATAATCAGTTTTAGGTACATAAAATTGCACCCAAACTTTGAACTTTGATAATTTCATATTAACTAGTCTACTCATTATGGAAGTTTAACATAAGATATTTTTAAAGTTCTTCGAAGAAATATATAAGTATTAAATATTTTTGGATTGCTCAGGATTTTTGGTTTATGAATACGTTTATGCTTTTAGTCAAAATGTGTTTTTTTTATTTATTTTATATTTTTAAGTGACATAAGAAAATTTTCAGTCTTTCCGATTTTCAAGTTGAGGTTTCTTTGTTGCCGATAGCTGCCGATGTCGAGTTAATATCATTTTTAGATTCGTTAACTATTCAGTAATAATATAAAATAAAAAAAACCTGCGTCATTTCTGCGCCTTTTCAAGCTAGATGCAAATACGTCGAAAGAGACCCATTATAATTATTTAACAAGTAGGCATAAAATAGCATATTTCGATATAAAATATTCTCAAGTGAGATTTTTTTGCGTTGAACATTTTAACCACACGTATGATAAAAATTATGCAGCATATAATATACTCGTGCAGTACAACATCAGCTGAAAATTCCGACTTGAGTACTAGAAATCGCGATAGACAACCAAAGCCCTATGAAGAGTGTTCGGAAACTACAAAAAAGCGAAAAGCATGGAATTAGTCCAGGAATATGAAATGGAGCATGTTCACAACGCTTATGTACAAGGTTTACGGTCCATGGGTGGAAATGATGAAGCTTCGATTGAGAGTATGGTAAGGAGTGCAGAAAAAGAGGAGATAACAAACATTCTTCGAAATATCTTACGGAATCTAGGTGATGTACCATCCTATACCAAAGACGAAGTATTTATTTATTTTTATTTTATTTTATTCGGAAAACATACAGTATTAAGTATGTACATATTTATATTGTGGAGCTACTCCTAGCCAGATGAATGATTTAACAAAAGTAGCTGCAAGAGTTGAGAATGAAGATGCATTTAAATACGGACTCTCCACCTTACATGCGTGGATAAGATGTATGGAAATGATTCTGCATATTTCTTATAATCTAGGATTTGAAACGTGGATTGCATCAACTCCAGAGAAGAAAAAAATGAAAGTAGATAAAAAGAAGCACATTCAAACTCGCTTCCGGGAATTGCTTGGTTTACACATTGATAAACCTCGTCAAGGTGCAGGAAATAGCAATGATGGAAACACAGCAAGGAGATTTTTCCAAAACTATCAATGCTCTGCAGAAATCACGGGTATCGATGAAGAGTTAATCAAGAGATTTTACGTCATTCTGCAAACCATGTTATCGGGACTTTCTGTAGACGCAATAAAATTTGGTGAATATACACTGGGGACTGCACAGTTGTATGCTAGTAAATATAGCTGGTACTATATGCCATCGTCAGTCCACAAAATTCTTATACATGGTGCCAAAATAATCGAGCATTTCGCAGTTTTGCCAATAGGTCAATTAGCTGAAGATGCTCAAAAAACTCGAAATAAAGACTATTAGAAATATAGGCTGCATCACGCTCGGAAGTGTTCCAGGTCAGCGACAATTGAAGACGTTCTGCACATATTGTTATATACTTCTGATCCCTATATATCTAGCCTAAATAGATCAAGTATTATGATACCGAAAGAATTACTTCACGAAGCTAAAGAGCTTATAGTACAACAAGTGATCACAAGTATTTTTATAGTTTAATATGTTGTAATTATGTAGTTTGTAACTTATTAATAATTTAAATTTAACCTAACGTAAGCACATAAGCAAAACAAATATTACTTTCCTTGTGTATTTTTGATGTTAGCCTGTTTTTAAATTAATTTAAGAATGAAATATTCAATTTTATTTTTTTGCATTTTTTTTATCTAAATAAATATAGTTAGTACAGTAGAGGTGTTTTAATTTTCGAATGTCTTAGATATCCAAGAATAAATATACAAAATTTCAATTCAAAATGTCAAGAAACAAAAAAGTTATTGATTTATGAGATGGAACGCACCGTTTGGTCCCATAGTGCGCCGTCTCGCCGTGACTATACTCAAAGTGCATAGGTGTACTAATATGGATAGGCAGGTAACTAAGCAGGTTAATCTATGACACAAAGTTCTAGAACTTTCCGTAACAAATCAGTACAATTAAAACAAATAAGTATGCAACTTCAACTGATGACTTATTCACGAGCTGCCTTTGAAATAGTGAACAAAGGTGCAATTTAATACACCTACCTGTCCTACCTACCTACAAGAAATATGTGCCTACCTGCGGTGTGCATTACACTGAGCCTAGCTTGTATTTTGAGCTCTATATCCATAGTTGTAAGGTAAAGTGCAAGGTGAAGTGTTGGCAGACAGATTGGCACCTTGGCTTGGCTCGCTGACGTCGGCGTCACATCACGCCATGTGACGCGTGGAGCAATGAGTAATGAGAAGGAGTGACAGGTCTTCACTTATAGTTTGTCTTATCGTAACAGGATGCGATGTAAGAGATAGGTATTAGGAATCTGTGCAATACTGAGGAAGTGTGTTTTAGCTGAAAACGTGATTTTTTGGAGTTACTCATGTTAACCCATTTTTTTACGTAACGAGTTAGTAACGAGTAATAAGTAGGTACCTATGTAAGTTATTTTTTACCTTTTTTCATGCCATAGGTGCCAAACAAGCTAACGGACCGCTTAATGGTAAGCAATCATCGTCGCAAATAGGTACCTGTATGTAAATATGACGGGCATCATAGATACGTTCTATTTACCAAATTTTACTTAAGTACTTCTTCAAGCCCAAATGGATAGCTTGTGTCCTGGATTAACACATAGGCTACTTTTTAACTGCGAGTAACACCGCGGGGCGCAGCTAGTAAGTATAAAAATAAAATAGCAAATTATCCTTGATGGTAGAAATATGAAGTTTCTTCATTCATACTAACATAATTTTAATTCTATGAGTAACTACATACATGTCTAGAAAAAGTTTCGTACTGTTTAGTGACAGTCCAACTTTTTTTACCTACTAGTGTGCGTGACAGGTACATCTTTTACTATGGTTGCGTCATAAATTTTGATAATTTAGAACGTAACAGTTGGCTGTTATTTTTGTTGGCCATTGTCAGTCCATCATTTTTCAAAGCTTTAATCTTACATTACCGTAATTCTAGACTTCTACCCCTTATATACCAATAAACGTTGTATAGTCTCGGAATAATTACCAACACAATGTTAACTAAACATTGTGTTTAGTCTTTTTGTTCGAGTTTAAAATTTAAAAGAAAGAAAAAGACAAAACACTTTAAACTAGGATAGCCTTTACAAAATTCTTCGGTAGGTAACTGGGGAGGCGCTGCGCTCGTTGCCCTAAGATTACTTTATAAGCTCTTTAATCTCATTCTGCTCTGAAATTTAACTGAAAAAATTAACAAAGAAAGTAGCTCGAAACTGACTTCATTCTTAAGTTAATTTGATAAGAAATTGGCACGATAAAGAGAGGATTAAGTTTCTTTGTTCTTTTGAAATTAGTCATTTGTGAGTTATTTTTTGTCTTATACCTAATTAGGCTTAAGTTATAAAACTAACGAGTGAGTTTAGCGCATATTCGTTATTTACTTTACTTTTTAAAACTCTACCAAAGTACTTATCTCTAGTAAACGTGACATCTTCGAAATAGTTATGCATCAGTGTTTTGTGTTTGTGATCGAGTTTAAAATGTAAAAGAAAGAAAAAGACAAAACACTGTATAACTATGCTGAGGCTATACAACGTTTGTTAGCAAGAGGATTTGAATTTTTAATATATTTAACTTATTTTGTACATAGGCCTACGTTATACAAAAAGCAGTACTTTATAGAATACTTTTTAGGATGGTGTATTTTTTATATAACTCACATTATTACAAAATATAATAATATAACAATAATAATAGAACTTTACTAAGGTACTGTTTAAAGTCAACTTTTACTAAATTTTAATTTTCTAAAAACAACTGAAATTTATTTTACAAAAGTCATTGTTTCCATTGAGCTAACAAAGGCATAGGTGCTATTTCCTCAGAGTGACGAGCGTTGCCCAAAGACACGCAAGATTTTGAAATTAAGGGTTTATCCTATACTGGTCAAGTTAGACAGGCGTGGTACATTTAGTGACACTATCAGGTTAGTGACTTGTTTTATTATTTCATTGTGTTCATAAAAATACCACAAAAAAAACGTAGTTATCATCCCCATATCTATTCGTTCCAAAATTTGTCCAAAAATATATTGTTATTTTAATTATCTAAAGCTAGGTGAGTCCTCGGATCATGTTTGACATGTCCTAATATTTTATCGGCACATTTATCGGGCAAACAACATCGTACGAGGGCTGATAGGAATTAGTGTCGCGACTCACACTAAAATAGCTCGTATTTGTGTCACACAATAAAGTCTGATAATGTTATTGGTGTTGATTCAGAGGCCGTGAATGGACTTAATTTGATATTGACTTCTAATTTCAATATTGAGCTAGTATGTCTATGTACTATGTATGTAGTAGATAAAACACTACATTACATGTAGTAGATAAAACTTATTTCTTTCTTGGCGCGTTGACCCAAACCGTGTCTTGAATAACTTCATGCTAGCGCATAAATTATGACGTCACAATGACAAGTCACTGTGTCACATTTTATTTTATTTTGTCATTGCCAAAAAATATTCTCAGGTATTTGAGGGAACACATGACATGGCTTTCTGAACGAGCGTCTACCGAATAAAGTTGAGTAAGATAAATGGAACATTGCGGTGAAGGGGTATCATTTCCAGTCCGTAGCAGATGCTAACTCAATGATTTTAACTAAAGTATTACATACATCTACTTGTTACTTGACGACATGTGACTTGATCCGAGTTACGGTTTTGTATACTGACTGAGTTAATGATTTCTAGAAATAAAATGTAGTTCAAGCAAATTACTTTGAAGATAAGGCAGTCCTAATGG
The DNA here is from genome assembly GCA_911728515.1 of Peribatodes rhomboidaria. Taxonomy (NCBI): domain Eukaryota; kingdom Metazoa; phylum Arthropoda; class Insecta; order Lepidoptera; family Geometridae; genus Peribatodes; species Peribatodes rhomboidaria. The sequence goes on from OU452183.1 coordinate 411,162, forward strand.
CTTAACCTAACATTAGTTTTAATATCATGTACTTAAGTAGTCTATATTTACAACTCAATGAACTCAATAATCTAACGAGATTAAGTAAGTTTAATATATTTATGGTTGCTCTACTTTATATTTTAATGTATTTTCATTGATTGAATAATAAAATAAATATTCAGGACACTTGCACACACTGTCGTCTGACCCTAAACTAAGCAAAGCTTATACAAATAGTTTTAAAAACATACTTATATGGATAAGCGAAAACACTTAAGGACTTTCTGTTTTGAAAAAAAATGACATATAAACTTACTAAACTTTTAACATAAAATGTCGAAAATTATTGAAAGAATATTAAAAATTATAGTTTTCTCAGTATGAGATAATTTTACGCAATATTTTTTAAAATGATTTATTTTATTGCATAATAATTGTGTTAACCTTAATATTTCACATTTGAATTTGTAAGAAATTTCAAAGGGATTTGTTTTTAACTAATTAACTAACTAACAAACAATAAACTGAAAAAGTTACAAAGAACAAGGCGGTCGAGTCTTTTTAAAAAATCTTTGACGTTCATAGGTGTATCTTTGATACCCAAATTAAATATAAACATTTTGACTTTGACTTACAAGCCAAACTGTACCTACTTACTAAACTAAAATAAAACAAAATGTACAAAACCTGAAAATTAAATTCGAAAAAGTAAAGATTCCAAAAAGTATTTGTGTTCCAAGAAACACCCAGAAATTTCCAGAAATGACTATTACTGTTAAACCATAATGTTAATATTATCAATTTTTCATCACCATCTGGCCACGTAACTAACCGCACGCGTTATCAGTCCCTCTTATCAGAACCATTCACTATTCTACACGTAACAAGAAATTAAACTACAATTAAAGAGAATATTGTGAAATTATCGCTATTCGGTGACTCAAGTGACATTTTTGCTGATGTCAGTTGGCTAGAACACTTGCGACCGTGTTGTGAGTCAGTAATTTTTTATCGGTGAATGTTCGGTGAACGATAAGTTTTACGTAAGCGTTTTCAGTATCTGAAATGTAGCGAAATATAAATACCTAAGTATGTAAAGGCTTTAAAACTTGAGAACTCTAATGACCACTTGTACTAAATATAGGTAATAATTACCTAAGTCTTACATAGGTTAATCTACTTCTAGCTAGCTCCTACCTCTATTTTTGCACACAAATCTTAAGCCGTTCCTTAGGTTTGCCCAAAAAGCAAACATATCGCTAGCAGTAGTTTAAAACTAGTTAAGTAAGGATTTAGGAAATTCTTATATTTAGAGCAAGTGGCCATACGGCTATTTTTCTAATTAATTTTGTTTGTAACACGACAATAGAAAATTATAAGTAAGAATAATTTCAAAGTTAGTGAATTCTAAAATTAGACCAAGGAATCATTTTTAGTGCTTAATACATTTATGGTACCTAATTCCTATTCTAGGTCCCTAATTATTTTCAGTGGACGAGACTAGCACAGTATACTTAAAAAAAATAAGCAAAATAGAGACCTAAACCCAGCAGTGGGGGGAAAGTTGGGTAAAGTGGGTCGGGTATTGATGATGATGAACTCTTAATTGCACAACTTTTCGAAGCTAATCTTTATTTAATCAAAGCGATCATTTTTGTTCGCGTGTTTTTGATACGTTTTATTCGACGACTTACGTCATTATTTCATGAACTTTGTATCGATCTAGATTAGATATATTCAGAGTGCAGACATTTCAGACCTTTGTACCCTTCTATTCGTCATTCATTTTCTTACTATCTATATTTTCTATATACTCAGCCTAGTTGTAGAAGACCCGCCTCTCAAAACAGAAGGAGCGGGTTCAAACCCAGCCGACGGCACTCACCAATTTGTTCATTGTGTGAACATATGTGCGTATTGTATGTCATCTGCTACATCATAAGTAAATTTTTCTTGTAAGAACTGCAGAGGTGTGGAACTCGTTGCCTGTGTTTGTCTTTCCACCTAAATACAATCCGGGGGTGTTCAAGAGTAAAGTGAATAGGTATCTCCTAGGCAAGCGTGTTACACCTTCGATCACGTCGACGCTTCCCATCAGGCGAGTCAGTGGTCAAACGCATGCCTAGTCAGTTGTAAAAAAAAAAAACAATGATCCCAGGTGTATGGCGACAGGCTCGTTCTCTGTCACATTTGGACTTGGACTGAATATCGTCCGGCGAAGTGTGGGTGTTGTATTACACCTCTGCCAGCCCCCACGGGGGAAAAGCGTGACGTTATATAATGTCATTTATATTTGCAACATTAAGTAAGTTGTAAGGCGAATATTGTATAACTAAGTCTAAGAATACGAGTACATTTCTATTTGTTAACTTGCTCAAAATCCACCGCGCAGAATTTTAAATGGCAATTCTAGATTCTTAAACCGTCAACCCTTCACTAATCCTATCTAGTTGTCAAGCGTTTCGTCCCGAAAAAGTTAACGGTTTGTAGGGCCGCGGGTGAAATCGGGAGGCGCACGCATGGAAAATCTTGAAAATAATGTAGGTTTAATGTTTTCCTTAGTTCGTGGTTCGATAGCATTACTGGCAGCCCACAGCGATCCATCTTCTAACCAATCATCGCTCGATTCTGTTCCTGGCGGCCTACTATGACATCTTGTTACCATGATGTGCGTTTCGTTTTCGACGCTGTGCGGCCGCGACTCGTATCGCCGCGCGATAAGGTCCACGGTTACTCAGCGTCGAAAACAAAACGCAACATCATAGCAATAAGATGTTTTGGTAGATCCCCTGAAAGCCGGATCTGGAGCATTATTCCAACACGCTCAATATTATCACCGTCACTGTCTTTCTCATTAGAAAAGCCATGAGAGCGAGGTAGTTAATATCGATTGCGTCAGAATTGGGCTTCTGATGCCTCGTGACGACTGATATCGAATACATGTTCCATTTCCGCTATACGTGTGAGTAACGAAAGAAAAACTTACGTGTGTTTGTTTTATCTATGATTTTGTTAACATTAAAAGTTTCCGGTGGTTTGAAGATAAATATGAAACAATAGAGTTAGGTATCTGTGAAGAGTTGGATATGGCTACGTTGCAGCCAATTTTCGTAATCAGCCGTTCAATTGTTGTAAATATTAGACTCTAAGAAGAGGTGAAGCTAGTTGAACGGCGCCATTTAGTAAGAAGCATATGTAAGGAGATAAAAGTTTTTGAAGAAAAAAATGATCACCAATTGCTAATAAGCAGTGTATAGCCTCTAAATAGCTATGCGTATTTAATCTTTTTCTTTCATTTAAATTTTTAACTCGATTGGAACAGACAAAACACTGGTAACTATTCAGAGGCTATACAAAGTTTATTAGTAAGCGGGATTATGTATAGAGCTAATAAATTACAAAGTTTGCTAGTGACTTGACTACACTCAGACTCACACTCAGAAATGTTTACTAGGCAAGTATCAGGGAACATAGTAAATATACTCAGGCAGTCGTCCGACACTAGACTACGAGTAGACTAGAAAATTATCCACAGGTAGATATGAAAATAAGATACAGACTAATTAAAACACGAAATTTTCGATTCGACACGAGTCGAATTGGTTGCAAAATTGTAGAGATGGCAACCCTACCTTTAAGTAATCTGTTATTCAGCAGCCAATGTACACTTGTTTTTCCCTCTTAACTATTTTCTGTAATTTAGATTGAATAGTATGTAAGAAAAAGTAAATTGATCGCGCCCATTGATGACTGTCTTCTCTAAAAAATCAACATTTCTTGTACATAAAGAAAGAATGTCGTCACAATTAATGTCAATTAATGACGTAAAAGTCGTAGAGAACACGTCTGAACCTGTCAATAATACAATAATGCCGATTATTGTGCAACCCAGGCTACATGCGCACGCGCACGCTCCCGGCCCGGCGAGCACACGTGACTCGCGGCGTGACAGAAAAATGCGTGCGAAAGAAAGAATGTGTGAATCATTTTTTATATAGGCCTGTGACAACAGCTGAAGCAGCTCTTTCTTGCAATTTTCAAAATCAAGATCAAGAACTAATAAAATATGATGACGAGTGTGTTTTAACCCTTAATTTGCCCAGACCACTTTTTTGTGAATTTTGGTGAATACTATCGATTTTAGGGCTTTAAGCTTATAAAGAAACCCGTAAAAAATATTTAAAAAAATCTGTTATCAGTCAGTTTCGTGATAAAGGGCGGGAAGTATGCTGGACTTTTCTAAATATCCAGAAAAAAATAGTTTTGTTGCGCGTACATTATACTGGACATTTTCTAAAGGTGTAGAAAAATCGTTTTTGGGGATATATGGCGTAAATATATTATTAATAAAGAGTTATATAATATCTATCGATCTATCTATGAGTTAAAACATATTACGCAAATTATAAATTCTTTATTATAAAATCAAGCACACATAATTATATAGATTAGATCTATATTATGGCATAAATCAACAGTACAGAAATCTTAATTCTAATTAAAAAAAAACCCGTATTATTCAGTCTTAAAAAAGAAGGCACGACGATAAATCTTTTTTCTGTGTCAGACGTTACTCGCTGCTCGTTACGAAGTTACTCGCTTATTTGTTTATGAAACTGGGCAAAACAATTTCTTTTGCGCACAAAACATAGTCTTTGGTTGCACTTTGTGCAAAAAACTTCCGTCTTATTTATTTTGCAATGTTTGCAGCGTCCGTAAGTGGTGAAGTCTTGCCAGTGGCCTACACTGTCATATCGCACAGCCAACGTCGGGCGGGGTTTCGATCGCGCCTTAGTCTTTTTTTCAGGATCGTCTTGTGGAAAAGGCCCATTTCTAGAGCCTAAAATCAGTTCTTGGGCAAGTTCGTTTCGAAATTTCTTCAGGGCAATATTTTTTTTAGCTCTGCGAGTACAGTTCCTGCGGTACAGCAGCCAGGCGTTGTTAACGCATATATCCAGCATTTGGGCAAATATAGCGGTATACCACCGTCTACTTTTATACTTCGTCCTATACAGAGCCACCATCATGTCACAAAGGTCAACGCCGCCCATGTGAGCGTTATATTGTTTTACTAGTTGTGGGCAGCTTACGTCAACTTTCTTTCGTTCTTCTCTGCTGTATCGCTTGATCTTCTCAACAGGATAAGCATCTTGATACGAGCTTACTAGGGTCACGACTTTGTTGTCAAACCATTTTACTATGGCCAGCTTGTTTTTGTTGTCAACCATCTGACAGAAAGTACCTCTTCCCTTTTTCTTCATTTCTTTATCACTCATCAATAGCTTATCACAACCTCGGAGTCGATTTTGTCGTATAGTGCCCAGACTAAAGAGTCCATAATTTTCTCTCAAATGTCTTACGAGATCGAGAGTAGAGAAGTAGTTGTCGAAGTATACGACGGATGCAGGCGTCTGGATGGTTTTACAAAGAGCTACAACTACTTTGGCTCCCAAGGTTAACTTCTCTTCTTCTTCTGTAAAATTTACGTATCTGAACGTATCTTCCCCTGCGTATATGATGAAATCATATACAATCCCAGACATTCCAGCCCGCACAAAGTTTTTAAATCCCCATTTGTCGGGTTTCATGGGATTGTACTGTTTTCGATTTCCAGCTTTATTTCCTTTGTAGGGAACTGTCATTTCATCAACGCTATATCTCGTCTCTTCCTCAGTGGCCAAGCAATTCAATCTGACTTTTTCAACTAACGGTCGCACTTTGTAAAACCTGTCAGAGTCGCAGTTAGCATTATCAACAAAATGCAGATATCTGCGAATTTGTTGAAATCGCTTTATGCCCATTGTCTCAGAAATGTTTGGAAATCTGTAGTCCGGTGACCAATAATCTAAATAAGATGGCATCTTGACAATACCCATCATGAGGAGAATCGCGATGAAATCTTTTAGTTCGCTTTCTGTGATGTTGATGGATTTTCCTGTGTTCTGAACGGAGTATAAATTTGTGTTTAGAACTATGTCCACCAAGATATCGTCAGAGAAATATTTTTTGAAGTAGTCTGATGGAGAATCTTCATTTATTCTGAACACAAATTCATCTGCTTCTTCTATCATAGCTTTATGCTTGAAGACTTGCCTTTTCCATGTGTACTGAATAGGAACAATTTTCTTGCGCTTTTTTCTCTGTAAGGTAACTTTTGCGATTACCTTTCTTTTCGCTCTTGTGATTGGCGTTGTAGACACATTTTGTATAGCGGGTGAAGCAGGTGCAGTTGAAGGCACGCCAGGTGAAGCAGCAGCAGTGGCGAAAAGTGAATTTTGACAGGCAGGAGACGGCAGCGATGGTATGGAGGATAAGCTGGGAATATTCTCGTATACGACCTGATTCGTAGTTGGAAAAACTTTCCTTATTATTGGGGTGAGTGGAGCTTCATTATCACTGTTTTCTATAAAATCTGGGCTGTCTCTTGAATTTTCATTGAGTAAATCAAGTCTCTCTAGTGATGAATCAAGAGATGGAGCTTCTGAAGAAGACCTATACTGGACGTTTTCCTCTTCGTCTGATTCGGTGATACCGTCATCTGATAAAGCGTCTCTTATTGGAACTAGTCCAACAAGTTTTCTTCCTCTTGAAAACTTGTGGAAGTTCTGAAACCAAATAACCAGTAGATGAATAGTTAGGTATGGTGACCGGCAAATAACTTGAGCCAAAGTCGACGACGAGGGGGTAAGTTTGCGCATGTCAGATACTAGCGGGTCGTGTGCTCAACGCGAGGAACAGCGAATCGGCCAATCGCGTGGCCGATTCCCCCGCGCTCCTTTCTTTCCACCAAAGATACCTTAAAATCGTCTACTGCGCATCCAAAGTCATGGCTCAAGTCGTTTGCCGGTTACTATAATTACTTATATTTTTTTAATTAAAAACCAACATTAAAAAAAAACACCTTTTATACATCTGTTTTAAGCATTATTTTTACTATAATAAGAAAAAAAATGTTTTGTTCGTAAAAACTGTTATTTTATTTTTTATTCTTGTTGTTTACGTACCGAGAAGATGTCTAGTATACTGTACGACATTAACGACGTCACATTACTGCACATTTAGAAACGGGAAGAATACTGTACGTCGGCATTTGCACAAGTACCTAACAAAAACTAATCAGTTTATTGACCCAAAAATTATATGCATCGTTTCTAAAATTCAATGACATGAGCATATCAATTTATCAAATACTTGTCTCTAACAAAAATAATAAGAAAAAAATACTTACCGAGAGCCCGCGCGACACATCCTCCCTCCTCTTCATGTTGACGGACACTGACGATAAATGCGCGCGCGCATGATCTTGGCGATTTTTGTCAAAAATATGAAATATGTGCTAAACGCACCCAAACCAATAATATTGGTGACAAATGTCATGTACTTAGCTCAACATTTTTGAAAATTCACGTTCAGCATTCTTCCCAAATCTAAATTAAGGGTTAAGAATATGTTCAAGAAACAATTGCGTGATTTTTGTATGTTTTAAGGTCTGAGTTTTTTATGTATAAGCGATTTCTTGCAATTTCGTCCTCGTGTGGACGATGATGTCTGAATCAGTATTATTTTGTTCTTATTTGAACTGTTGAATGCTTACGTCGTACTAATTAAGATGAACTTACAGAGCGAACCTATAGATCATGAAATTTTCAAACTAAAAATGTGGATATTATCTCTGGCTCCTTGAGACATTTCAAGAAGGAAGTTGCTGAAGTGCTAGTTCCGTGGGATAAGTACTGAATTTTTAATTTCCATTACTTTCTTTTTTTATTATTATTTAAGTGTATTTGTCGTTAATTAGTTTTTAAATAAGTCAAGCAAATCATAGAAAAAGTTGTGTATGCCTATAATTGGCGCATGTATCAGATAGAAACCAGGAGAACATTTATTGTATGTTTAATATGTGTGCTGTTGGCTTACCTTAATAAATAAATAAAATAAAATAAAAAAAACCGTGTAAGTTTCAGATTTCAAGCGAGCGCGAGCAAAGTGTTTCCGTTTCGGCAAAAATGTTTTCGTATACCTGCATGTCCGGTCCCGCTGTCCTCCTTCACAGGTCGCATTTACTCAACCGATTCTCGAAACATTTTGTGAGCCGGTTCGATAATTAAGTAAATAGGTAGGCCAGTTTTTTACCCGACTGCGGAAGAAGGAGGGTTGTGTTTTTCGAGTGTATGTATGAGGTTTCCTGGTAAGGCCTACAACCTAAACAGCTTGATGGGTTTCGACATGCGAGGTGTCATTTGAATCGTCTTGATAGTGGAAGTGACATAGAGTACAATATTTTGCAGCTGAGTTTTTCTTTTTTTCTTTTTTCTTGTTTTTGGATATTTTTTTTCAAAATGGCCAAGACAAGTTTTATTTTTATTTCCGAAGGTCTTTAGCTTACAGAACAACCAGTAGTAGAGTATTGAAGACTACTGGTAGTGTAATAAGATTCAACTTTATGACAGCAAAGTGATTTCACGCTCAGAAAACGTATTAAAATACGTACAACTTTCTGTTTAATATAAGAAGCAATATATCCACACAATTTAATCACCCCCTGCCTCGTGAGTTGCCTCGAGGCGTCTTCATCATTACCAAATCGATGGCAATAGGCAATATTCGTGCAGCGGAGCCGGGATCCGAGGCTTCAGTCGTTACTGGGCTCCGTCAATATCACGGGAGGTATTGCATCATCGCTGGGGTGCCTCCACCGGGGGAGGGACGAGCGGGGGAAACGCGGCGGGAGCGCGGCGGTTTTCAGCAGGTATTGTACGTAGTGAAGGTCATGATCTAAAGAGCATTCCTGGACATACCTTGACAAGGTATAGTATTCCTGGACAGGAGTTTCTTAGGCAACCCACTACCAAAATGTTATTTAACATACTAAATTTATACCTATACTAATTTTATAAAATCGAAGTAACTCTGTTTGTTTGTAGGCTTTCACGGCTAAACGGCTCAACATATCTCGATGAAAGTTGATAATGAATTACAGTATATCACGAGGAAGGTTTCTGGATACTATTTTCTAAATAAACGCGAACGAAGTCGCGGGTAACAGCTAGTATCATACACAGAGATAACATGGACTTTACAGAGGAAATGGGGAAAAGAAACCGCCCGTCTGCCCGACACACTCGACAATCACACAAATGATTGGAGAATTTATGTGCGTAGCGCAGGTGGCGCCATCCGAGAGTTTATTGCGACAAACGCTATTCCGGCGCACCCTGTGTGAGCCTATATTTGAACACCCTGTATACGAGCGAACGTAACGTGGAGCAGCCTGTAGGTGCTTGAGCAAGAATTTTATATGTGCCACCGGGATATTGTAGCTGAATTAGTGATGTGTTGCGTAGCTGAGTAGGTGGACTTAGTGTGAGACTGCAGGTTCAGATGTGGAACACAAAACAGATTTACTTACTCGTTGCTTTTTACTTTCAAAACATTATTTTTTTAATTTACATTTTATTATACCGTCGTTGCTTTAACTTCATATGAGCCGTAGTTAAACGCCTAGACTGTCAAATCGTAAAAAATCTAATAATGTGCAAAGTTATCTGCCCATTTTTACAAGCTTTTATTTAACTTGCAATGTACGAGTATGTTTACATGTAATTATGTTTGCTCGGGTGGAATCTTGCAACTCAATTTTGAAGCAGATGTCTTCAACCGACTGATCTGAAATTTCGTAAACACGTTTAGTTTGGATGACAATGCATGGAACACCCAAAATGGCGGACGCAAAGTTATTTATCATTTTGTTTTGTTGGAAAGTAAAGAGTAGCTGTATGCAGTTCAATTTAGGCAAGTATAAATCGATAATTAAATAAACCTCCGAAGCCGATTTTCAACAAATATAGCTAAGAACACTCCCGACTTTCAAACAAAAAAAAAACAAAATCAAAATCGGTTCATCCGTTTGGGAGCTACGATGCCACACACACACACACACACACACACACACACACCGTCGTTTTTGTGTCGGGGGTTAAAACTAAGACCGATGATAGAGCCTACTTGGAAGAAGGCTCGTCTCTCAAGCCAGAGGGTGTGAACATGCTAGCCCTATGTATGTTATATTTCGGGACTGAATTTCGCCGGCGAAGTGTGGGAGTTGTAAGTCACCTCTTTCAGCTGCGGGGGTAAAGCGTGACGATATGATGTTAAAAAGTAAAGTTGCGTTAGTACTTTCTACGCCGGACTAAAGATACTAGGCATGAGGTCTAGCATCCCGGGAGCGAACACGTGATGACGTCACCCGTCATTTTCATCCGTAAAGGCGGATGAAATGACACATGAAAATGAATGACACATGCCAGTAAATCGGAAAAGTAGCTGTTATGAAAGTAACTGGCATGTACGAGTAACTGGCATACTGCGTATACATTTGCAAGTAATACTGGCATGCGTACTGTGCCCTTGCATGCTAGTATTACCATCGCGTATACACAGGACAGTTCGTGAGAGTATTTCGTAATTCTTGCGCGTCAAACATGGATCACCGAAGAGAATTAAACAAAATTGTATTGTCACTAGCAATTAACCAAAATAATAAGAGAAAATAAGAAAAAACGAAGACGGGTTTGGGTAAGAGATTGGATTAGTAGAAGGGAAGATTTTGGAGCAAGTAGTTTGGAGTCGGCTACTGGCATGCCCGTAGCTGTCGCGTCTGTTCACACGTGCCAGGTAAGCAGCCCCCCGCGACCCCTCCCTCAACGGGCATGCAAGAAAATCAAATGTTGTGCTAGCTACTTGCAACAAGCTAGCTTCCAGTTACAGGCATGCCAGTTAGCGAATACACATGTCTGTAACTGGCACTTGCAAGGAGCTGGTATGCTAGTGTGCAAGCTACGGGCATGTGTATCCCTAGCTTATTAAACATGTTTGACTTATTTCGGTCTTCCTTAGGCATCGATTGACGTCACTACGTGTTGCCGACGTGACCATTTTTGGCTCGGCATGACCTGGCGGAGTATATTATTTTACCATGCTGTTAGGTAAGTACCTACGTAGGTAAATTTACGAAACAACTACCATTTCACCACTATCCTTCTTTCTTGTACCACAGAGGTTTTCCGTTTTTTTTTCCATATGACATATAGCTGTATTACAAGAGTCAAAATCGCGTCAAATAGTTTTAAAGGTGAATATTTTGAAACATTGACTGACATTGAATCATCCTAAGTACCTACTTACCTGATTTCCATTTTATTTTCCTGTTAGATACTTTTACCTAGCCTACTTTTATTGTGCTTTATGGTCAATAGATGTAAGGATGAATTGGCTGAAGACCTTCGGGAAATTGAAGGTGATGGGACCCTGGACCAGTTGCAGCAAGCACTTTCATGCTACTCTATTTGTACAACCGCTAACGCTCGGACGTCAGCTGCTTTTTAAATGAGTTGAATTGGAGTTATGAACACGTGATTTTTATATAGCTCGTAACTCGTCCAATCAGTAGCTAGCAACTTGTCTAGAGGCCCAGCTGAGAATTTGCTGAATACAGAGAAGAGGGGCGCTTCTTAGTATCGAAGGTCAGGACACCAATATGGGCCACGTCAGCTAATAATTTAGAAAGTCTATGTGTACCATACGGTACCGTGCAGTCATCTTGTAAGTCCGAAAGACGTTCTCTGTTGGACAAAGACCAACAGAGAACGACCCAATGATCTCCACAACGACCGGTCCTGCGCTGCCCGCATCCAGCGGCTTCCCGTGACCCGAGCCAGATCGTCCGTCCACCTTATGGGAGGCCTTCCCACGCTTAACGCTGCTGCAGTTCAGTAATCAGTAGTAAATAGGTAAAACAACTATTATTTTAACGCATATTTTTAATCTGTGTAAGTATACATATCCAGGTAGGTGTAGGCCAGACACACGCTGGACATACGAAAACATTTTTACCGAAGCTGAAGTAATGACGCTTCGCTGTCTGACGCTCGCTCGGTCCTCAAACAGCCAACCACCAATGTACATATGTTTTTATCCTAGGTCCAAATCGAACCGACGCTCCCAGACTCAGAATTTTAGAAGGCAGGTTTACTACCAAGTCTACCAACTGAACCATTGAGGCAGTCTCAATAAAGAGATTTGTTTATCCATACACTTATGTGTCTAAATTATATAGGTACGCTATTGAAACTATACCTAGTTATACCACAGTCAAACAAAAACGTACAGAAACAAGCACTCACAAAAACACCTAGCGCGTTAAAAGGTCTAGAGTCTAGAGGTCTAAAGATAATAATCGCTCACACCCACTAACTGCAAATGGAAACATACAATAATTATTACATTCTAAGTATTATTGTATAACATAAAAACCCCGCTACAAAAGTTCAATCGTACGGGAAGGAGTGTTATTCATCAAGTTCTGACGCAAGAGTGAAATTCATTCGAGTCAGCCGAGGTCAGGCAAACTGCAGATTGAGCTAAGCACGTACAATTAACTTCCCGACCTTAGGTAGTAGTGATAAGATGATAACGAAACTATGTGGTACTTATTTTTGTAGCTACCTAACAGAGGGTGTGTGTGTGTGCCCTGTTACGTACGCAGATGACTTCTCCGTGTGTGGGAGGATTCAGTGATAACTAATTGTCTCATGTCGGTTTAATATTGTAAATAATATTTACTTACCTATATATAAATAAATATCACCAATAAACCAGTCATAACTGCTGTATTGGTGATTTTTTTACTATAAATTTGTTTTTAACTTTTGAGAGAACCGTTGCTTGCAAGAATGTTTTCGCATTTCATCACACAATCCACGCGGAAAGCAGACATGGTTATGTTGTTTATGCGATACAAACGGGAAAATCAGAGAAATGCAAACGAACGCGTCTAGTTCGGTCTAGTTGGTATATACTAAATTGGTTTAAAAAAGAAATTTAGAAACAATTTACGATATTTTTTGGTAGTTAAAATAATAAAAGGTACTTTATAAAGTGACGTAGGTATGTTATTGTGTATTACTAGAAAGCCGCCCCGGTTTTGCACGGTATTTAAAACCTTTTGCAAAAAAATATCTAACACCTGGTGAAAACCGCATCAAAATCGGTTGCATAGTTAAGAGGAGTAAGAGGATTTACAAACAGAGAGACAGTCAGACGCGGAAAGCGACTTCGTTTAATACTCTAAAGAAGGCATTATAGATTATTTGTGAATAAACATAATGGATGAGAATGGCACAGAACCAAGAAGAATAGCGCGCTAAGAAGCATCCTAATCTACATAAAGCAGTGAGTGCAAAATGGTTGACGATGATGACTCAATTATAATTACTGAACTTTAAATAATGTCATATTTACCTATATACAATTATTAGTGACAGTAAAAAGCCGATGTGTAATTGTATTCTCGCACGTAAGCTCCCGCAGAGCATGATTCGACTTGAGCCATGTTGCATCAGACACCACGCGAGTGTCACATCCTGTTATACTGCGGTCATTACATTATCCAATTTGCAGTATACTAACTTCGTGGCAAAAGCGATCGCACTAGATTGGATTGCTTACTGTCTTACTTTTAGCCACTAGGTACACCATTCAAATTAAGCACGCTAGCTCAAAGCGTACTGCAAATTTGATAATGTAATTAACCGTTTTAGATAAAATTATAACTTTGTTTTCGCAGCGTGGTCGCTGAAAGTATTCCCTAATAGTTCATAGCACAATGCTCTGAGACCTTGCTTCACCCGGTCAATTTTTTTTAACTTGACTGTTTCCTAAAAGGTAGTGAAACTAACTAGATATTTTTTTAACCACAATTGCAATATTAAAATAACAAGTGTACTTATGTACTTTTTACTACTTTAGTCAATTTTAAAAAGGTAATGTTTCTTGTGTTACTGGTATGTTTGTAACCTATTACAAAGGTCCTATTACATTACGCGATTTCACTGACCCGGGACTGCCAGGGACAAGGTGCCAGGATGTCAGGGACAGGGACAGGATACTGTAATAAAACACAGGGAGTCAGACTTAGTAAATCGAACGACCGAGTGATTCCGACCTCCCTGCTTTTCAGGTAGGGGCCCGATAGGCAGGGCCCAAAAATCATGGAATGTAATCGTTTGAAAAAATGCAGTCACGACAATTACCAACAGCAAGAACTGCTTCTCTGACTATAACATTTTTCAAAAATAAGAGATTTAACAACTTTTATCTATCTTAGTAATATTATTGCTCTTTTTACCTCCGATTTCCACTGTAAACACTGGTCAAGTGGTCACGTAGAAACCTAATCTAAACTTAGCTAATAAGCCGCTTTCCATTTTCTAGACCGCATACAGCTGCGCACGCGCCGGTCACGCAAATCATGCTCAAAAAACTAGTCTGACAGGACTCGCTGGACTTTCTCCTAGCCTAGGCTAGTCTGGGCTAGTCTAGCTAGGCTCAGGTCACACGGGGTGGCTGGTAATGTCATGAATATAATAGCTAGTCATTCTAGTCGAGAAGTTACACTTTACACTTCCTACTGAGATTATACAGGCGAAAGTTTGTGTGTATGGGTAACTGTGACTGGGTGTGTTACTTCTTCACGGTCAACTATGGATGGACGGATTCTGATGACTTTCGGAACTGAGGTAGTTTATGCCCTGGATTAATACACAGGCTACTTTTTAACAGCGGGTAATACCGCGGGGCGTGCTTATTTATATTTTTGTCCAGGGGGTTTACCATGACATTGGTTTAGTTTTGTTGTCGACACTGCGCGACCATGGACCTTATTACGCGACGATACGATTCGCGGTCGCGCAGCATTAGAAACAAAACGTAACCATCATGGAAATACGATGTCATGTAGGCCAAGATTCATTCTAGAACATTCTAAAACCTCGTGGATAGATCTAAAACCATTTACTCCATTCAGTGATTTTTCAATGAAAATAAACAATTTTTCCCACAAACATTTTCTGGGAACTTTACAAGTAAGTAAATAGTAATTTTCCAGACTTCTCTAACTTCCAAACTAAAAGACAATCGACCGGAGTGACATAGCAACCGATGCATTTTCACCATACATACTATTGTGTATTCCATGCAGCTATATTATCTATAGTAACTGCTACTATATTCTGTGGTATAGCAGCAAAACTTTTCGAAG
This sequence comes from Peribatodes rhomboidaria, assembly GCA_911728515.1. Lineage (NCBI taxonomy): Eukaryota > Metazoa > Arthropoda > Insecta > Lepidoptera > Geometridae > Peribatodes > Peribatodes rhomboidaria. Next base: position 426,241 of record OU452183.1, read on the forward strand.
TAGCTATCACTATATTCTGTGGTACTATCCATAGGAGCTATGCTTTATTCTGTGTTGCAGCGACAGGCACAATGCGCGCCGGTGGTTTACAAAACACGGTCTTCTCCGAACGGAATTGTTTAACAACATGGTTGAATTATACGAGAAAACGGAGGAAATCTTTCCGTTGACAGCTCCTATATGAGATTTATGAGTGATGTAATAATAATTGTTTTTGAAGTGACAACATCTAATAAATCGATGGACGCCGGCTACACGCACGAAAAATATGACTCATTGTCCCGTTACGATCGGAGCGAGAGCGCTACACAAGCGATTTATTCATAAAAATATGCAATCATTTCATCAATGTTTTGTTATGACACTATCATCAGTAAACCGACTTTACAGACAATAATTTTTTTTTCTTCGGGTTAACCTCCTAATATAGAGCGTGAGGCCCTGGCGCTTGAGAGCGTAGACCATATCCATGGCGGTGACGTTCTTCCTCTTCGCGTGCTCAGTGTAGGTGACGGCATCGCGGATCACGTCCTCGAGGAACACCTTCAGCACACCTCTGGTCTCATTGTAAATCAGACCAGAGATACGCTTCACGCCGCCCCTGCGCGCCAGACGACGGATGGCGGGCTTCGTGATGCCCTGGATGTTATCACGAAGCACTTTCCTGTGAAGATTGGCGCTACCTGCCCCTGACCTATTCCTCCCTATGCGCGACCGGTCATCTTGAGAAAAAGTTGTAAGAGTGAATAATAACAAAACCGTAGCGGCCGCGAGCAATCATAATAGTTGTTTTTTTAATGGCTCTATGCCCGGTAGCGTACCGGCATTAGGCAAGCGCAGATGGCGCAGGGCAATAAATCATTGATTGAGCGAATCCTAGGTCTTAGGCAGCGTTTCCACCAGAGAATTAATTCGTAGCGAGGAATGTGTCTGTTAAGAACCAATAGAATCGCTTCATTTACCTAGCCTCGCTCAGATGAAGAGGCTTAATTGGTTTGATTCTTAACAAACACATCTCTAGCTACGCATATTTGCACATCTCTGGTGGAAACCCAGCTTCAGAGTAAGGCTTCGTCCTGACTAAGCAAACTGTTAGCAGCTGACTGACGTCGAGTTAGTGGCAAACTGTTACAAGCAGTATGCGAACAGCCGCTCACTGGATAAGCCAGCAAGCGATAAGCTGCTGACTGTGTACGTATAGTACGCGCTGTTCGGGCAATACATTCAATTTTTAAAATGCAACACAGGGTGTAGCTAGCTGATGGCAAATACTCAGCCGCTGACAGTTTAAATTATTAGTTAGAATGAAGCTTAAAGGAACAATTGGCGCATGTACTTACGTTATTATTATAATAATATGATACGACTATCTGTTCATTAGTGGTCCGACGATAATGTACGTACACAAGGTCGTTTACAATTTTAAGTTACAAACATTGATAAAAGTGGATATGCGGGGGTCGTGAGGTCATCTGACTCTGATGTTCGGCTGAAGCATTTTTGTGCTAACATCGCAATTTCCAGTAATTAAAAAACTTTCCCTGCATTTTCGAGATATTCCTTATCAAGCCGCGCCTTGCGATTTTATCCAGGGTTGAAAGGTAGTCGAAGGAGGCTTGCTCCCAACGACCACCACCAAAACGGCCACCAGTGGTGGTCGTTAGAACAATATTTTAATTTTTCTCCCAACTGTCGGTATATAGCTGTTTTCTTGATGGTTGTTAGGAGCAAGGATACACAAGACAGATCCCTATAGAAATCTGGCAGGGTGATTTATTGGAGGTATTCCATACACAAGCCAAAAACGAAACTCATTGTCTAGATAAATTGCTTCAGGGAAGGATGTTACAAAAAAAGTAGTCTATGTCGTGTGCTAATCCAGGGTATAAGTATAAGCTATCTCCATAGCAAATTTAACTAAAATCCGTCCATCCGTTTGATCACGAAGAAGGAACCATCTATTTGGTAGATTTCAACTTCTCACACCTCACTTCATGCATCGAAGATTCGGTTAGCAACAGCTGTAGACTTCAGCACGTATGACTACCTATACCTACCTATACGTGAGTCAACTGTTATCTGTCCTATGTTGAAATACCTATCACTTCTAGCGAAGCGGCCGCTCCACAGTAACTATGGAGAGTTCGCAACGACGTCCGTTATTGAGTAACGCCGTTGGATGTGAGTCATGGTGAAAAAACTAGGTAAGACTGGTTGGATCCTGCTCCCGATAGGTACCTAGGTATGTTGATTTGATTGTATTGAATTGTATTGAATAATACTTATTTGTGGATGTATTTTTACTGACATTAAAGATTAAAACATGAATAGTTTTTTTGAGAACGTTTTTTATTTTTATTACGTTTATTTATTATGTACACAATTAACTTTATTTTTGATTGACTAGTGAATTGTATGTAAAATAAGTAAAAGTTAATTTGATGGTTTTTTTTAATTGTATATTAACTTGATATACCTAAAAATACCTATACTTACTCATTAATTAATTAAATATAACGTATATGTCGCAGAGAAATTGTATTAACTTAACTCGTCCGTTTACAAACGGCCAGCATATTTATTTGCACTACCTACTTTTAACGAAAAAGGTAAATTACTTATAACGAATTATAGTCGCAACGACTTCCGTTATTGAATAGCGTCGTTCGACGTGACTCACTCTCTCGGATCTTTCCACTCGATACCTGCATGCTGATTTCAATTTTTATTTAAATTCGATGTAGTGCTCGTGGAAAATTACGATACTTATGATTCATTACTTTTCCCTATAAAATTGAGCAAAAAGATAAGTCTCAGCTGCTAAATCATTATGAGATACTATAGAATTATGATGTAGCGATAAAATATCTCTTAATAATACCTACCTAACAATTTATATATTGCCATTTTATGGATGTACCCTACTCACATCGCATAAATAGTTATAAATGCGGAAGTTTTGGACGGAAGCTTGTCAGAATCACGCCAGAACGACATAACGGATCTGGATGAATTTTCAGAGATAGATTATAACTTATCATAAACTTAACAGTATACTTTATAACTGCGGGTAACACTGCGGGGTGCAGCTTGTATACCTCTATGTTCAACATGAACTGATATGAATTAGTTGATTGTTTTCATCGGATCGTTACCACACGGTTCAGTTGAGTACGCACAGCTAAAAGTGTGGTCAAGCTTGTGCGTGTGGTAGGCCTATAACGTTCCAACGTGAGCACTAGTATTTCTTCTGTGACGTGAGCCCTCACTGCGCTCGGTCAGCTTGCCATGATACATAATTTCGTCACATAGCAACAAAGACAATGACGCATTCCAGGAAACCGTCCACAATCATCGCTGTTCTTGCTAAGGCTTGCATAATCATTGTTATCGGCTCAACAAATCATTCTCGAAAAGATCCTTGGGAACCGCAGTGTCCGCAAATGATAAGAATTTCATTTCCTGCTGTAAAAAGAATTCGTTTTATCAATTTTCGAAATAAAGAAATTGTGTACCTACCCATTTCATTTATGATTGATTTATAGGTAGTAGCTGCTCCTAGTGGTTTCACCTGCCATTCTATACTACAAACAGTTTTACAAAAAAAAGGAGTCAGGTTTATGTGTAAATTCAAGGGATAAGCTACCTAGGCACATCCATACCAACAACGGACGTTTTAGCGTAAAGAAGTAACAAACACACACACACTCTCTCTCTCTCTCACACACACACAAACTGTCGTCCTTTCATTATTACATTTACAGGATGCTGGTTTTGGGTGTTGAAATACTTAAGGCTGTTGTTCTACCCGTCAAAGTAAACAACTTTTAGAACATCAGTTTGCAATATTCTAGAAAAAAAACTAAAGTCTTTACACAAAAATAATGTATGCACTTTTTTTTAAACAGGTCTTCTGTATAAATAATCTTTACATGATTATGTAGACTACTATTTCCTGTATTGCTAAATGATTAATTTGATATGCTTTAGTAATGAATCATGATAATGTAAATTGTAATAAAGACTTATCTAGGTCGCCGGCAGTCGGTTATCTGTAGGTATGTGACGTCACAGTGGCTTACCTACTCTGGTTGTTCTGTGTCTATTTCTTTAGTTTTCAACCGATTTCTAAAAAGGAGGTGGTTATATGTCTGTCGGCATGACGTATTTTTTGTTGTGTAAGATACTCGGCCAATCTTTGAATGGGAGACCGCGAGTGGCATTTGCAACTGAGCGCTACCGGTGTAATCATCGGATGACACGTTAAATTGTAGGCCCGACTATTTGTAACAACTGTCAAGCGTCAAGCCATGTCACAGCCCTTCAGGCCCAAATACTGACATCAAGCCTATTAAAAAAAAATGACATCATCATTTCATAATTAACCTAATTTTGAAAAATGGTTTACCTACGAAATTTTGTTGACAAGTTTCTTAATTACGTCGAACATTTTAGGAACCCAGAGGTATGGACGAAAACATTTTCAACTTCTGTCGAAAAATTTCTTCAAAATAAACATCACAACAAAGTAAAGATGTAAGAAAAACTTACAGTACTGAAATTTACTTCCATTTTAAAAGATTTATAGACCTCTCCCGAGAAGTCCGGAGAGTACCTACGGTATTTTTTATCCTTGCTTTACATGTCGCCATCTTGTGTATGGCGATCCCTGCTTTATTCTTATAACAAATTGGGCAAAAATGCTTTCGTTTTCAAATGTCTGGACGTCCTGCCTAATTCCGGCTGTTCTCCTCTAATAGGACGCATTTCTCAACCGATTCTCGTAAAATTTTGTAAGCAAGTTCAATTATTAGGTACAAGGGTTTTTTTATCGATACATTTTGTGCAAAATTTTCAAAACGGCGGAGGTTTGGGGATTCAAAACAAAACAAATCATATTACAGCCATTTCGAAATTACGCAAAGACAGACAAGACAGACAGACAGACACGCAAAGTCTTCAGGTCACAGATCCACTGGTTTTGTTAATTTCGGCTTCCAAACAGAAAAAAAAAAATACAAAATTTATTTTCATTTTTATAACCAAAATTCTTTTAAACAGTTTCATTTTACGCCTAGAAAACTTACGTATCTACTTAACATTTTTCAATTCAAAAGAAATAAATTTTAATGTAAGCAGGTACTTACTTACCCAACTTTCTTAAAAATACAAAAGTTCTCTAATCCAGCTTTACGTATCTTTGCAAGTTAGTCCATTATTTTCAAGTTCATAGTGTTGTTTTACATAATCTATGTAATTTAAAACAAAGTAAATAGATATTCTTTTGTCTTACCACGTGTTCAGACGTAGGTATATAATAGCCACGTTCCTTCTCAATAAGGTTTGCCATTGCCGCGATAGACACGTTTATATTACATGGCAATTTTACAATTAATTAGTAATGAATATGGGTAATGACGTCAGGACGAATGTCTGACGTCAGAAGAGGTAATACACGTGGAAATGATTATTAACTTACGATAGGCTTTGTTTGTAGGAAGCTGGTTTACAAGCTTTTAATTAACTTGCCGTGTGTTAATTAGACCCCTTTAGCAATAAACGTTGTATAGCCTCGGAATAGTTATAGTGTTTTGTTTTTTTCCAATCGAGTTCAAAAATGTAAAAGGAAAAAAAAGACACTGTAACTATTACGATATTATACAACGTTTATTGCTTAGGGATTAGTATGTAAGTATATGTATGCCTGGACCAAATATTTGAAGCCAAATTAAAACCACTTCCTAACATTCGATTGGCAGGTACCTACTCGAAATTTGGTATACATAATTGCGTATCTTTGCGGTGACAATACAATATTATGGTAGCATAGAGCTGGTCTAATGATGCAGTCGGAAGGTGCCAAAGGAACTTTTCTCTCACATCATAAAGTACATTTTATTATTTTTATTTACTTAAATAAATAAATAAATTCGGGACATTTACACACGGTCGCCTGACCCCAAACTAAGCAAAGCTTGTACTATGGCTGGCAGAGACTGATATACATACTTCAATATTCTAAAATACATACTTAAATAGATATTAACACCTAGACATAGAACAAACACAAATGTTCATCACATAAATGTTTGCTCTAGGTGGGAATAGAACCCACGCCCCCAAGCTCATAAAGCAGGGTCACTACCAACTGAGCCACCGAGGCAGTCACTTATAAATAAATATTTAGGCTATCTAAGCTTTTTTGATTATAATTTACCTCTGTAAAGATATTTTTGAAAAATTAACTTAATATAACTTGTAAAATACCTACCATTATTTTAGTACCAAATTACTTTCCTTGTTCTCAGTTAAAAATATACAGCTTAGATCCCATTTTCCTCCATTCACATCAATTAATATCAATTATGTAATAAAACCTTTGCAAAAAGCGACTGAACAGAAAATCGTGATAATTTAGCGATCGCATGCAAACCCGTTATCAAGTTTCATTGTTGCAAATGTAAGTAATTAACGGCTAAATGCAGCCGCTCGTTTATTCTCCATTACTTTATATTCATTATGAACGTAAACAACTTTAGATAACAAAAAAAAAATTAAGTTCAAAACATAAATATTAAAAAGGAGGTAGTAAGACTCGCTTTCGCACTCTTACTCAAATCCCACGTCATTTTACAATCCCTATACAATTTTTTCATTTACTCCAACTTATAAATTAGTAGTAGGTATTAAAATAAAACTACTTGCCCACAAAATTTAATGATAATCGAATCACCAGTTATTAGTCTAACAGACATTCATGCAAACGTTGTCCTGTCAGACTGAGGCTTTCGCTTTACTCGGAAAACAATGTCACGCCTTTCCCCCAAAGGGGTTGGCAGAGGTGTAATATTCACAGTTAGCAGGACGATATTCAGTCCCGAGTGTAACAGGGGCGAGCCTGTCGCCATACACCGGGCTCCGGTCATGTAGCAGATGACATTAAATAAGCACTTATGTTCACACAATTAAGAAATTGGAGGGTGCCTTAGGTTGGGACCTAACCCGCTCCCTCTTGCTTGAGAAACGAGCCTTCTCCAACTAAGCTATCATCGCTTTTTTGAATTAAAAATAACAATTGCGCTACGATATTTCTCCGATAAATATTATATTAAATCTCAAACAAAGTCGGACACAAAAGCCTTGCTAACAGACAAATGGCCTCGCTCATTACAATTATGGAGGACTTAATTGTCCGTCCGTCTGTATACGTGACCTGAGGCTTGTAGCCATACAAACTGGTGCTCAAACTGTGGACTGCATTTACTAACTAGTCCTGCAACTGTGGACTGCACTAACTAACTAGTAGTTAACTGTGGACAGTACCGCACTAACTCGTTTTTAAACGGAGGACTGCACCATACTAACTCGTTTTTAAACTACAGTCTTCACCATTATTAAGGGACTATTGCACCACGCGATCTATCGCATCCGCATGCGATTGATAGTCTGTCTACCTGACCCCCACGCGTTTCTATAGGGGTCCCATAGCGACTTACTGTCTTTCTTTTATTACACTGCGCCATGATCTAAAAAAACAATATTTCGCATTCCGGAAGCCAATACGTAACGACGTCACTAGTCATCGTCATCATCTCTTTCAAACTATTTGTAAATGACGTATATTTCGATCCTGCTTAAGCATCGGTTGATGTCACTAATTGTTGCCCACGTGCTCATTTTTGACTCCGAATGCTAGACCTGGCGGCTTTTACATAAATAAAATATTATACCATGCACTGCGCTACCAAGTACGATCGCATACGACAGAATGCATGGTGAAAAAATCCCTTAACTGATGCTAAAACTTGACTATTTTTACGTTACTTACTGATATAATTACACCAAATATTCCATACTAACTAGCAAATAAACTATGAAACCTATACGTTGGTTTACTATAGTAACTGAGTTCTGTAATATTCTTCTAGGGTTTTGGTAAGATATTACGATATTTTTAAATTTTATCTCGTGTGTACGTGATCGGAGGCAAGCACAAGTTTCTGATCGCAAGGATGAAAAAGATTGTGAAATTAATTACATCAGTTTTATGATTTATTTTAAATTTAATTGAACTTGACCTCCTATTATTTGGTACTTGTTTTAAATCTTGCGACAGCTTTTTCAACTACTTCTACTACCTATACAGATTGTTGTGGATCATAGCTGTTACCTACTTGGATTCGTCATTCATTCTATTTTATTTTTCAAATAGGTTAGTACCTACATAGTTTTTCTTACGGCATATTTTATTCTCATTCAAAATGTATCGACATTATTAATTCAGAAACGGCCGACCTAGGTGAACGACTCAACGTATCTCGGCCAAATCTGAGACGTAGTAAAAAAGGCCATGTCAAGAGTACCTGTAACGGACGAGGGTGTATGAAAAGAATAATGGAAGTAAAAAAAGTAGTAGATCGTAGCCAATGGAGAGAAGGGGTCTATGCCTGCCTACCTAGTGCCTTTCTTTATGGGAATGAGGTATGAATATAATTGTCTCATATCGTCACGCCTTTCCTCCGAAGAGGCTGGCAGAGATGTAATACAACACCCGCGCTTTACCGGTCAATATTCAGTCCCAAATGTGATATGGGGCGAGCCTGTCGCCACACACCGGGTTCCAGCCATGTAGCAGATGACATAGGTACAATACGTACATATGATGTTCACACAATGAACAAGTTGGTGGGTGCCGTCGGCTGGGATCGAATCCGCTCCCTCTGGCTTGAGAGATATAATATAAATATGTATGCACCTATAATCCAAAATCGGCTAAAGTAAGTATGTGACCGTCGCGTCAGTTAGCCCACCGATCAACGGTCACCGTCGACACGCGCACGCGCATGGCAACAGCGGCGCACGCGCACGCGTGGGTGAGCCGGGGCTTGAACTCCGTGGCGCAACACTCTGTAGCATATGCTAATGATGCCGTAAAAATATGCTGCAATCAGACTGAAATATGACAATCTGAAGATGTTGACAAATTAACCGATGGGTTCGGGGATATTCATAATTTCAACAATGTAATCGTCGTTATACTCGTATTTTGAACCAACTCTATACTAAAGAGGCTTTTCAAAAATTAAGCTAAAATTTAATTTGAACTTTATTTATGATTTGATAGGAAAATTTTAAAATCAATGTTTGGGTCGAGAGTTTGAGAAAAATCTTTAGCATAGCTGGATTACCTATCTATATAGGAGTGTGAGCACGGACATTTAATCTGACGTTTCAAATCGACCAACTTGATTTATTTGTATGGGAATTACCAATTTTGTCGATTTAAAACGTCAAGTGTAAGTGTCCGTGCCCGCGCCCTAGCTGCGCCATGCGGTTTCGTCCGCGGTGCCGTAGGAACCGTCCTCGACCGAGCGAGCGTTAGCGAGCGAAGCGTCTCTGCTTCAGCTTCGACAAAAATGCTTTCGTATGTCCGATTTCTGTTCAGGTCTCTATCCTGATCTCTGTCCGGATCTTTATCTCCCTTTACATTTCGCATTTTTTTAATTTAATTTCTTCGCAACGCATACTAAGACAAACGTCAGCCGCGAGGCCACCAGCTCACAGAACCACTATAGTATTAGTTAGCATAATTGGGTGATACGAGAATCTCACGGTCACATTACGCATATTTCTTGTTACTTTTAATAAGCCTTTTTATCCTTGTTTCATAGCCTACGTGAAGTGTTAATCCGCACGTGTTTGACGTGCCTCCGCGCCTCCATAGCGTTACGTCAGAATCATCATCTTTTGTGCAGCCGTCCACGTCACGCCACGTCACGACATGATGCCACAAGATGCGCGGCCGCGTCACACAAGCTTTAAGCTAAACATCCTTCTGTATGTTTTTATGAAACACTAAATCGTCAGAGTCGGACGTTACAGAGTAGGTGTGACGGATGTTACTGTGATGGTGACCAACTTATGACGATCAACTTACGTTTCGCAGTTCTACAGGTGTTTTACAGTTTTCATTGAGATTTTTGGGCTTTGCTTATCCGCAAAATGTTCTACTTCAACGCTACATTTTGTGCAGATCGGTTTAGTCGAGAATTGTTTCTGTAGACGAAGACAACGATCCGGAATTCGGACATACGTTTGCATTCACGCCTTAACCACTCAACCGATCATCATTGATTGATATTACAATGTTTATGGGTAAAAGGCCTGAAATAAAGAAAATTTGAATTTGAATTAAATTTTGCATACACGTTGTCAGGGGTACAGAAATGGACATAGAGCACTTTTAAGCCGCGGGTAACGCCGCGGGGAGCAGCTAGTAATAACATATTTTGAAATTAAACAACTTAAATGATGAGATACACAGATACATGCATGGTTTAAAAATGGTAGAGTCAAATGGCCAGTCTAATTAGGACCCTAGAGTAATAAGACACACGTTTGTAAAAAGCTCAGCTTACACGGGTTTTTTTTCGTACCATTATACTTCAGGTCGTTCGCACTGTGGTACTAACTGTTGTCTAATCTGCGGTCTCAATTATAGAGCAAATTGTTTTGGCAAATATTTTCGTAGAGTGTTTCTAGCGAGTTGAGTATTTACAGAAGACTAGGTTTCAGAAAAAACCCACTGTGTGGTAAAATTATATCTCAAGATTATTTAATTCTCATTAGCTTTATTGTATTTGCATGTCTGACTTTAAAGCGGTGTGAAAACGTAAAACCTCTGACACTAAGGCTTACCACTCGGTCTGTACAAAAAAAACTGAGGTTTTTGAAATAAAAAGAAAAAATGTAATAATAATAAATTTGGGACATTTCCAATCCCAAACTAAGCAAAGCTTGTACTATGGCTGCCAGGGACTGATATACGTACTTAGATATTTTTAAATACATACTTAAATAGATATTAACACCCAGACATAGAACAAACACTAATGTTTTTCATCATATAAATGTTTGCCCTAAGTGGAAATCGAACCCACGCCCCCAAGCTCAGAAGGCAGGTTCACTACCAACTGAGCCACCGAGACAATCAAGTCATATGATAGTCATTTTTTCTTTCACGAGCAATTTTTTTATACCAAAAAATTTTTAGCAATTTACGTGTTACAACACAAGTCTCATAGTTTCTAGTATCTTAAGGCCCAAAAAAAAAAAACTGACATTTAACATTTTAATTGTAGTATAAATTTAATGAGTACATAGAATGAAATGCTGTCATGCAAACGAATTAAAAACCTCATCTTAACACAGACCACATCACCAATCTTCCCGAACTACAGGAACTACTTCTCTAAACTACCTACATTAGTTGTTTTTCTGTCGATTTTCTCTTCGTTGTGATTTCTTTCAGAAGCCCACGCCCACGCCCACTAGTGGTAATATCGCTAAGTGTTGCCAACGGCAGAGTTGTGGGATACAGTATTTGGGTGATATTTGCGAAGCTAAGTAATTTGTTTTTCCAACTTGATCTATGGGAGCGGAAAATAACTTACTTCTAAGTTATAAGTGGCTAGCTTCCGCCCCGCGGTTTCACTCGCGGTCCCACTGAAACGGTTATTTTTTTTACGATGAAAAGTACTCCATGTCCTTTTCTGTATCCCTGACAACGTGCATGCAAAGTTTCATGATTGTCCGTTGAGTAGTAAAGGCGTAAAAGCGTAACAAACAAACGAACAAAAACACTTTCGCATTTATAATAGGAGTAAGAAGATAGGATAGGCAAGTACAAAACTATTCTTACCATTCATAAAAAAAAATTACAATGAAGACATAATTTATGAAAAAAATTAACCCCTGTTATAGCCTAGAAACATGGTTCAACAAACAGCAATCGTTTTTTTATATTGAATATAAAAGGTCACCTTTCAACCCTACACAATAGTAACAACTGCTGGTGGCGAATGGTAATCAGAAATGTCAACTGTCAGCTGCCACGGGGCGGCTGCGACCTTGCAGCGCTGCCTGGCAACAAGGGGTATGGACAGAAAGTTATTTTGAACAACAAGAGAAACCGACAATAGCTTATTTAACTTTGCGACAAAAACACTACAAAAAAAAAAGTTTTTATTTTTCTGATCTTTTGTTTTGTTAAATCTAGTGTGAGCAATATAGTGTTTATCTATCTATCTTATTATTATCCTACTTACTGCTAATCCTACTAATATTATAAACGCGAAAGTTTGTAACAATGGATAGATGGATGGATGTTTGTTACTCTTTCACGCCAGAACGTCTGAACAGATCTGCATGAAATTTTGCACAGAGATAGATTATAGTCCAATATAGCACATAGGACTTTTTAACCGCGGGGCGCAACTAGTAATTAATAGTTAACAATCGCTAACGCTCGAACGCTGCTGATCGGACGAAATAAAATATATGAGCTAATATAAATGTCATGACAATGTGATCTTATTGGCAACTCGAATCATCAGATTCAGAACCTAAATTCTCTCAAATATAATCTCTTGAAAGCGAACGCAATTAAGGCCCCTGGGGGGCTATCATGACATCAATTGCCATGATGGTTACCTTTGGCAAGGTTTGGTTAAGCGGCACCCTAGTTGGGAGAAGGTCCGCCTCTCAAGCCAGAGGGAGCGGTTTCGAACCCAGCCGACGGCACGCACCAATTTGTTCATTGTGTGATCATACATATGTGTGTATTGTATGTCATCTACTACATGACTGGAGCCCGGTGTATGGCGACAGGCTCGCCCCCCCAGTCACAATTGGGATTGAATATCGTCCGGCGAAGTGTGGGTGTAGTATTACACCTCTGCCAGCCCCCTCGGGGGAAAGGCGTGACGATATGGTTACCTTTATTGTCGGCGCTGCGCGACCGTGTATCGTATCACCGCGCATTAAGGTCCGTGGTCGCGCAGCGTCGACAACAAAACGTAACCACCATGGCAAGATGTCATGGTAGAATCCGTCGAAATCTCAGACAAACAAAATAGTGGAAACGGAATTTTGCAAACAGCGAAGTGAGGCCGGTTAAAACTATGCCTTGCACAAGTCCGTATACACGTGTACAACAAAAGTATGCCTTCATGTTTTCCTTTTATTTTTACCACTACGCTACGCCACTATTTTTAACCGACACTTTATCTCGAAATGGGTAACTGGGCACTGTTGTTAAATTATATGAAAGCATTATTTAAATTGATTACGTTACTTTTGTAATCACATGTTTCTAAAGCTAGCCTCACTACGCTGCTTGCAAAGCTCCGTCTTTACTGTTTGGTCTGGCGTCTGCATTTCTGGCAATATGAACGTAGATGCTAAATAAAGAGTAGAAATACTCAAATACATAGTCAGTAAAAATTGTTTAAATATAACGTTTCTCAACTGAATAAGGTATAAAACGCCACACGCGTCGTATTTTTATCACAATCAGCCAATTTAGAAGCTCCAATGTAAATGTAACATCTCCAAGTATTTTAATATGACACTTTATTACGATCGTAAAGTTCCGCCTTTTGGAACGCTTTACGTAGGTCGTGGGGAACTAAATTATGGATAGGCACGGTTCGCGGCTTTTCCTCAGATTTACCAGTAAATAGGTATTTTATTTTTAGGCTCCGACAGTATACAGTTACTCTATCTATAGGTATCTACCCCATCAGGGTCGTTCGTTATGTATTGAATATATACCTAAAATGTATTGAAAATTAAAATCTATTCTGTGTAAATCTCGTTATGGTTGAAATTAATGTATTAAGTATTAGCTGCGCCTGCGGTGTTACCCAGGCCTAAAATGTACCCTTTGTCCTTTTCTGTACCCCTGACCGTGTATGCAAAATTTCGCGATGATCAGTTGAGTAGGTAGTTAGAGCATTTACAAACTCAATTTCGCATTTATAATTTTGAAAAGTTAGGATTAGAAGCGTTACAAAATCTCAACTAATTTATAGCTAAAATAATAATAAATATATAATATAAATATATAAAAAAATAATACGTGTTTACCCAAAATCAGTTCATAAGTCTGTGCACTGCTATTGTTTTATTTTGGGTTGTTCCTTACTCATCCCTCATCTTGCGTCGTCCAAGATTAAATATGTGGTTCAAAAAAGTAGTACTTATAGTGATTAAAACTTTTTTAGATGATAAATCAATTATCCATTGACATGAAACGCCAAGTTTTCATTATGCTTAACCAGTTATTAATTATTATTATTCAGTATATAAATAAAACTATCAAATTAAATCGATTAAGGTTAATTAAAGTACATAATTAAAATTAGATTAGGAATGACATTTTTACCTAGATTAAGATAATTATGTAGGACTTACCTGCCTTCCTTCTAATCTTACTGTTTATTGCAGACAGCTAAAGAGGTGACTTACTACTCATCTAGGTGTACATTTTACTAATTTAGTACCTATGTGAAATTATACCCAAATATTTCCTATGAGAGCTGTTTTTAAAAACGGAAACTTTATAGCTTGTCACAGACTTATCATACTGCCTACCATATGATACGTGTCACAAAGTGTCACACAAACCTGGCACCTACCGTACGCGCCCCAAAACTGATTTTACCGAAATGTCATTACCTACCCCGGTAATTATTAATCGCTCTCCGCCCTTCCAGGAAGGGTGGTAACTCACGACGCGCTATTTTATATCTGAGTTCTGTATTTCGGATTAACCTTTTGGATCCTAGCCGGCTACAGAGGTAGTGTGTAATTCAGAGAATTTTGTGATTAAATGTAGCGGCTTAGAGATATTTTTATTTTTGAAGGAATTCATGATAGAATTGCACTAACATAAAATCCTCTATTTTGACTGCCTCGGTGGCTCAGTTGGTAGTGAACCTGCTTTCTGAGCTTGGGGGTGTGGGTTCGATTCCCACCTAGGGCAAACATTCATGTGATGAACATTTGTGTTTGTTCTATGTCTGGGTGTTAATATCTATTTAAGTATGTATTTAAAAATATCTAAGTATGTATATCAGTCTCTGGCAGCCATAGTACAAGCTTTGCTTAGTTTGGGGTCAGGCGACCGTGTGTGGAAGTGTCCCGAATTAAAAAAAAAAAAAAAATTTAAACAAATATTCATTTTATTTTAACAACGTCGTCACCATGACAACGGTTAAATTATTTAAAATTAAATTAAAATTTAAACATACATACAAACGAGAGAATTGGTTTCTTCTACATAGGATACGTCGTAGGCCGCATCATTGGTCAGCTTAGCATACTAAAACGGCAAGTTAAATAAAAGCCTGTAATAGAAATTCGAACATGAAACCTGTAAGGTGTTCAGATGGGTCAGATTTAGTAAAGTTCCATCGGATCACGCGAAATTTTCGTCGAATCGCGTGATCTGCTGAGACTTGCCCTAAGCGAGATGGGCGGTCAAACACATCGAATAAAAAACTATATGTACTTCATTTCAGACTGTGTACCAGTGGGTTCGCACCTTAATGATAGCTCGCTACGGGTGCCATAACAACATAAATCACTGGAATAGCCTCAAATATTAGTAATTTTGGTTCGGGTCCGCGCCGTTGCCAGCGCCCTATAGGCCTACCCTAAGCCATGGCGTAGTATAGACGTTTGTTCCTATACTTTGGCCATACGAAACTGGGTTACCTTTGAAATGTGTTCGCGGTACTTGCCTAAAGTCAAGGCGAGCTGTGGAACAAATAGTGAAACCGCTAGATGTGTGTAGCGCGAAGCTTGCCAATTAAAATAAATCAGTGGGATGAGTTAAGAAAAAAAATTGGGATGAGTTGAGAATATTTTTAGAGGAGATGAGTTTATGAGGGATGAGAAAGGAACAACTGCATTGTGGAGGTCCTTGGACGCCTTTGGATAGCAGTTCACGTCTTCCGGCTGCTATGATGATGTAACGAAATATGCAACCAGTATTGTTGGGTACTAGTACTACCTACCAAAAATACTGGTATGTTTTTGAGCAAGTGAACCTCACCTCGTTGTAAGTAATTTTGACAGCTTCTAGAATTAAAGTACTTTTAGCTTTATTTTTCACATTTAAAAAAACATTGAGTGGGAAACAAAAAGTAATCAACAATAATTACAATTTGTATCCCAATCAAATGAACATACATGTTTGCTTTGAGTTCTTATTTTAAAGAAAAAAATCTGTTTAACTTTTGTTTTTACGCAATCAATGGTTTCTATCTTATAAAAAACCAAAAGGAAGCTTATGAAGATTTTCTCGTCACATAAAAATAATATGGAAGGGATAGATATTATTTTTATGTGACGTAAAATCTTCAAAAATCAATAAAATCAATTATCGTATCTCTGCTAAATACAATAGGTGTAAAACTACCTTCTTATAGGTGTTTGAGTCAAGGATAGTTACTTCCGGTCTAGCTCGGTCAAGGATACGGGTTCCTACTTGACTTCCTGTCTCGCGTAATGCTAATGACGGTGACCTTCGCTAAGTCTTAAAAACTTAGTAGATAGATGCTTAGTGATAAAACTAACTTTATTTCGACCGAGCGAGCGAAGCTTCTATGCTTCAGCTTCGACAAAAATACTTTCATATATTATGTCCAAATTCCAGATCTTTGTCTTCGTCTAAAGCTCGCTTTTCTTAACCGGTTCTCTTGAAACTTTGTGAGTAGGTTTGATATTTATATGGATTTTTTTGGCCGACTCAGTTTCTGGAAGTTTTTCAAAATGGCATAGTTATGATTTTTTTTAATTTGACTTGTAGATGAGACAGACGTCGGCCGCGAGGTCTCTAGCGTGAGCCACTAGTTGAATGTAGCTTCTAAAGTAATAAATAACAGTACTTACTTATTAACGGCTTAATTAACGGCTGGTTTGTGGCAAAAAGCCAAAATACGTACACTGTTTTTACCTGTCAACTTAGTTTCTTTTTATTTTAATTTTTTTGTTTAATCTGTATTCTGTGTGTATATTTTTATTCTGTGTGTTTTTTGTAACAAATAAATGTCTGTCTATGTCTGTCTGTCTATGTCTACTTTATTACCTTGGTATAGCTAGAACTCTATAGAGTTAAAACCACTCGGACCTCCATAATCGTCATTATCATCAGTCCGTAATCGCCTACAGCATAGCATACGCTTCCCTTCTCCTATGCCACTCATCCAGGATACTTCTGATATAACGTTTTAATATAACCTTATTATTATAAATGCCATCTTACCTACAGCGACATTATTTCCAAGGTCTTATTTCCACCGCTTGCCGCTCGCCACCCTCTCCAACCCTACCGCTAGGATCTCCTCAGAAGTATCGCGGAGGTGAGGTTTGTCGTACTATTTCAAGTAATATTATAAAAATCGGCATTAAACAACAGTTTAATGAGCTATGGATATGAAATGATTTTGTAAACCGAGTATGTATGTTGTACATACATCACCCATCGATGTATAATATGTATACGAACAGAGTATGTATCTACATTAAGCTCGTTGATATCACCCAAACAAAGTCACCACTTCTATCCACGGACAGAGCTTCGATGTATCGGGCTATATCTTCGAGCTATCCGATGCTTAATGTCGCTTGTCTGAGCAGCCATCAAGCAGTGTCCGTGCTGGTATAAGGCCAACTGAATTCTTAACTTTCTTGTTAAGTAACTAAGGGTTAAAATGTTTTGATGTCACTATAAGGGCCAGTTGCAGAAGCTCGGATTTTCTTTTTAACTCGCATAACCTACTTATCAGAGATAATTTGATAAAAAGTATTGCGTCACCAAGAGTTAAAAGCTAACCTTGAGTTAACACAATATTAGAGTGACATTTTAACTCTTGAGTTAACTACCTCTGTGCTTAAATATTTAACTCCATATTTTCTGCAAATGAGCCTAATACTCAACGTTAGCTTCTAACCCATGGTCGCACAATACTATTTATCAGTTTAACCTCTGATAAGCAGTTAACCCGAGCTCCTGTAAGTAGTCTATTTCAAGCGCTCAGCAAAACTCCTCAAAGCACTCAACATCGTCCTTCCAGTCTCCGACTAGGACACACAAAGGCCTCGAGGACTGTGCGACACTAAAATAGGTTTATCGCACGTTTTACTTAATACTAGTTTATAATAGACCGATAGCTCTGTTCCACCCTACCGCCCTCCGCCACAGTGTACACAACAGTCTGTACCGCCGCCCTTGTAACCTCCCCTCGCCGGTTGTTGCTAGGCGCGTATCGAGCGAGCAGCTGTGCCACTTACCACCCTGGGGGCGGGCGGGATCCAGGGTTTTATGAGCTACGGACTTACTGAGGGAGATTGAATGAAATTGAGTTGAGCTTTTTTCAGTTTTCTGAGTTATTGTTAGGTGTGAACTGAACTCGGCACGCGTGGCCTAAAAGCGCTACCTGTTATCTCAAATAATTAAATATTTAATTATAGTAAAACTCGTAACTTCGGAATGAATAAATGCTTTTTGAATGCTTTACGAGTATAGTTTATGCACTGCGGAATTAGGTATCTATCTTCATGTGTTTAAAAGCTTTTAAAATGGCTCCTGCCTATCTACTTGGGATCTAAAGATGTAAAAATTGACTGAATTGATTGTTTGAATGACTGCGTACTCAACGAAGCCAAAAACCTTATAAATTTGGATGATATTTGAATAAACTATAATTATAGTATAGCTAATCCGTCGTGAGTAAATCATGTAACATTTCAGCAGTTGATTCTTATATCTAACTTTAACTATTTCATTGTAATTAACAAGTTATTGAAATATTTAGGACTTATTTTGTGCCAAACCGTTGTACATCATACCAAAAATTAAAAACAGTAAAATATAAATGCTGAATTTACAGACAATTTCTATATTTCACTAGTAGTTCACTTAGAACGGACACCTCGTATTTCTCCATAACTTCTCACTTATTTCGCTCATATTCCCATACTCTTTCATAAGTATCCTCTCCATCCTAAGGTTGCCTGGAAGAGATCGCTCTTAGTGATAAGGCCGCCAGTTGTTCCATTACAGTTTAAGATTTTTCTGTTCTTTTGTTTTTATTATTTCTGGTGTGAACAATAAAGTGTTTATCTATCTATCTATTCAAATTTGAAAATACAACTAATAATTAATGAATTTTTCGCCTGCAAAATTTCATGTCAATCGGATCAATGAAACTCAAGTTTTCATCGAACAAAGAAATGCCGAGACGTCCCAGTAGACTCTGTGACCTTGCTTGGCTCGGTCAGGTACAGTACTTACTTTAAATCGTTGATAAGACAAAGTAAATGTCCCACTTGCCTTAGGCCCGCATTTCAAAACCACGCTCAGCTCATGAGTCTCGATATAAAACTAGTTTTACCGTAAAACTGGTTTTAGCATGGATAACACCAGTTTTAAATCGATATTCATGACTGAGTGTCGTTTTAAAATGCGGCCCTTAGTCTCTACTTGTCCTATCATATCATAGGTGCATTAGCAACTGTAATAAAATAACGGAGGTGTTATAACTTATTGGTAATCAGTTAATTAATTTTATCTAAATTACTGGATACTCTGGCACAGTAACCTAGGATAAGTTTACGCTAAGTTCAACTGATAACCTAGGTTTTATATAACTACTCACTACCTATCTACTCTAATTTTTTGCTGAGTTTTTATCGTACCATATTTGTTTTTCTGCCAGTAAATTATACT
This sequence comes from Peribatodes rhomboidaria, assembly GCA_911728515.1. NCBI lineage: Eukaryota > Metazoa > Arthropoda > Insecta > Lepidoptera > Geometridae > Peribatodes > Peribatodes rhomboidaria. The sequence continues at coordinate 445,820 of OU452183.1, forward strand.
TACTTATTATTAAGCATACAAACTGGATTTGATCCCACTCGTCGTTGCATTTACGAGCAGCTTTAGACCACCGTTTCGCTCGCGTTACATAACCCATGTCACTCAGGGATGATGTAGCTTTCTAATGATGAAAGAATTATTGAAAACGGACCAGTCGTTTCTGAGTTTATTCATACAAATCTTTCCTCTTTATAAAATTACTAGCTGTTACCCGCGACTTCGTTTGCATTTATTCATAAAATAGTATCCAAAACCTTCCTCGTGATATATATTGTAACATTTGAAACTAATTATCAAATTTCATCAAGATTCATTCAGCCGTTTAGCCGTGAAAAGCCTACACACAGACAGACTGAGTTACTTTCGATTTCATAAAATGTAAGGATTATAGTGCAGAAGATGGTGTCCGTAACTTCAGCTTCCTCATAGGTGATAGAATAATTTTACCTATGCCAATATTTAAAGCATAATAGCTGCAATCAAATATCCCAGTCTTAGTTTAGCTGCCACAAGAACTTCGTTAATATGAGCCATTTACTATGTGTCAGCTGGAGTGACACAACCTCAGCTCGCACATCCAGTACAGGCAAACCAGTGAGGTTAGGGTTTTGGACAATAGCTAGAAAATTAAAGCATAATAGCTGCACAAGGTAGGAAAAATCTGAACGATGCTACTCAAAACATGTAGAAGCTATGATCAAAAAACTGTGTGTAAGCTGGTGTTGTGTCACTTCAGCTACTCATCTCATATCTTCCAAACGAAAGAAGGTATGACTATGCATTTTAGCTCAAATTTTAAAGCATAATTGCTGCCATTGGCAGCAAAATTTTCAAGTCTCTGGGTTATATACTTTCCGAGTTATAAGCTAATACCTATGTGTAAGCTGAAGTTGCGTCACTTCAGCTGACACATGTTGAATCGACGAAACTATCAAACGTAGAGTTTTCATTTAAAGGGCAAAAATTAAAGCATAATTGCTGCCATAGGCAGCAAAATTTTCAGATTCCTAGACCTCGTAGTTTCCACGTAATAATCAAAAAACAGTTTTCGCGCCAAAAAATTCAAATTTTTGCTTAAAAGCGGCGTTGCCGTTCCGTGCGGTACATAATTGCAATTCAATTTGATCTTAGCGCGCATAGTGTTAAAAGTCATTTTAACTTGTGTTCAAAATTCTTTTAGTTTTGTTTAGACTGAGAGCCCCTGAACCATATGGAACTAAGAATGCACCTGTAAAATTTGAAGGCAGATTCTTATGAACTTAAACAACGACGAAGGTTATTGGTTTTGGCGTGGCTTGTTCTCTGTAATTTGGCTAACAAAAGACGTCGCGCGACAGATAATGGTTGCTTGACGTCACAGGCGCGAGGTAGACAGTGGCATGGCGAACCAGTTTTTTTGCTCCACCACCCCGCTACACCCTTCGCGTGCCATCTAGTACATTTACTAATTTAAAAATTAAAAAATTAAATTAAAGAAGAAAGACAAACCACTGTATAGTAAAGAAGATAAATTTGTTACTTGGACAATATCTAGTGTAAGTAAGTAGTGTAGGTGTTTAACAAGTTTGAAGATGTACTTCCGCAAAGTAACGCCTGATTCAATCAAGAAGATAAATGTTTAATGTGTGGGTAAGAGAGAGTAAAATGTATTTTAATAGTCTGTAAGTACTTTGATTTTATGATACGGGAATTACTCGTATTCCGACTATTGTTTCAACCGCATAAGTAAGTGATTCCCGTTACATAAAATCATAATGTGTGAAAACCACGTCAGTTTCCATAGCCTGTAAGTAGGTAAGTATCTGTATTCGATAACTACTTCAGTGTTATTTCAGTTGTTCCATGAAGAATCAGAAGACCAGGGAGCTCCTAGTCTAGTTATCTCGTCTTCTAAGTTCATAAGAATCTATCTTTAAAATAACATACATACCTAGTTTCATATAGTTCAGCGGCTCTCAGTCGTTTTTTGTTAGCCAAATTACAGAGAACAAGCCACGCCAAAACCAATAACCTTCGTCGTTGTTTAAGTTCATAAGAATCTGCTTTCAAATTTTACAGGTGCATTCTTAGTTCCATATGGTTCAGGGGCTCTCAGTCTAAACAAAACTAAAAGAATTTTGAACACAAGTTAAAATGACTTTTAACACTATGCGCGCTAAGATCAAATTGAATTGCAATAATGTACCGCACGGAACGGCAACGCCGCTTTTAAGCAAAAATTTGAATTTTTTGGCGCGAAAACTGTTTTTTGATTATTACGTGGAAACTACGAGGTCTAGGAATCTGAAAATTTTGCTGCCTATGGCAGCAATTATGCTTTAATTTTTGCCCTTTAAATGAAAACTCTACGTTTGATAGTTTCGTCGATTCAACATGTGTCAGCTGAAGTGACGCAACTTCAGCTTACACATAGGTATTAGCTTATAACTCGGAAAGTATATAACCCAGAGACTTGAAAATTTTGCTGCCAATGGCAGCAATTATGCTTTAAAATTTGAGCTAAAATGCATAGTCATACCTTCTTTCGTTTGGAAGATATGAGATGAGTAGCTGAAGTGACACAACACCAGCTTACACACAGTTTTTTGATCATAGCTTCTACATGTTTTGAGTAGCATCGTTCAGATTTTTCCTACCTTGTGCAGCTATTATGCTTTAATTTTCTAGCTATTGTCCAAAACCCTAACCTCACTGGTTTGCCTGTACTGGATGTGCGAGCTGAGGTTGTGTCACTCCAGCTGACACATAGTAAATGGCTCATATTAACGAAGTTCTTGTGGCAGCTAAACTAAGACTGGGATATTTGATTGCAGCTATTATGCTTTAAATATTGGCATAGGTAAAATTATTCTATCACCTATGAGGAAGCTGAAGTTACGTACACCAGAAGATGTAGAAGTGTAGATAGATTTACCCATCAAATCAAATTCATTTTTATTCATTTCCTAGTCGAAGCCATAAGTTACTTATTTATTTTGGTAATACTTGTATTGCCTGAAAATATTTCTGTAAGGGCTCTCCTAGACGGGCCATATTTTACAGCAATACTGGCCCGGCAATATTTTGGGTGTGACTAAGCTATTTATTCTTAAAATTCTAGCATGGCTTATGATGGCCGGGCTACAGTCGGTAATGTTGGCAGTAGTCCTGGCCAGCCTGTTTTGCAGTGAAAATATGGCCCGTCTGAGAGCACCCTAAGAAGTATTAATTTCTTGTTCGATTCTAAATAGATCAATACTTAATATATTCGTATTCACTAGGTGGGTAAGGTTTTTGAAGCTTAGTAGATAAATAAAAAACATGGGTATTAGAAAACATTTTAATTTAATTTTTTAACAATTTTACATCTTGTTTAAGAAAAATTACTCATAAATGTTAGCTTTACTCAAGGAAGTTAGACTTAAAGTTTAAATAATTTATTTATACAGTATATACAATATTTAAACAGTATGAGGTATGGGTTCTTAGATTAGATTAAAAAAATGTTAGACAAAGAAAATATTATTTAAAAAAATCTCATCATGACAAACACAATCTAGTGTTTTAAATGTATTTAGGCATTAGACCATTCTTTCGTGATATTGCCTGTTCGCGATAAACAATTCAAACATGGTTTATGCAAATTTATCAAAAAACATACAGCATTTGAGATAAGCCTCGAGGCCACACTAAGCACCCATGTACGGTGAATTGTAAATTGAAATGCATATTATTAACTTTAGAACTTTTTCAAAATAACTTGTTAAATTCTGTCAGTTCAGTTCGTTTTCTAATTTTATTTTTTTTCGCCTTCATCCTTTTACATCATAACTCTATTAATTAGAGATAAAAGAATGTTTACTTTTACTAACATTAAGTGCATGTCTGCCATGTGACGCATAAAAAACAGTTGCTGTAAGTTTCTTGATTTTTGAGCATTTTTCACCTACTCCTCTTAACGATGTATTTTATACTAAAAAACCTTTTCGTATTTTATTAATACATGACTTCAATCTGTGTAGGTTACAGTAAGTTTATGGTCAATTAAGTACAAATGTTGTGTTGAAAATCATGAACCTACAACAAAAATAAACTAGGAAGCGCTGAAAATAGAAATAAGTACATACTTAGTAACAGTACAGCAAACCACTTATGACATAAGTATCAACATTACATTAAAAACTGGTTGCGTTGGCCAAATTAATCTCTAGCATTTAGAGCCCAAAGAAGGAAGTGTCACGTTAAACCGACAAGGTACTAGCAAACGCTGTCTGAATACACAAGTAAGTACATAATACAAAATAACAATGGCACACGTGTACACTGACATAAACAAAGCTTTAAAATGCTAATTAGGTGTTGCCTAAACTTGGCACAACGATGCACGCGCCTCGCATAACAAGCAGGCTAACAGGCCAGCATTGGCCATACATACACCAACACTAAACTTAGAGACTAGTCGGTTTGGTGCTAAAGTTTGGCCAACTAAGCAAAATAAAACACTTTCAACGATACAGACATGACATTAACAGACAGTGACATTAATTTTATGAGAAAAAAATTACTTATACATTTTCACAAATATATATATGTACCTATGTTAAATGCCTGAGTTATTAAGTTGCGGTAAAATAAAAAAAAACACTAATTTATGTGGAGCCATGAATTTGACGTAAAAGACATGCGAACTTTTAAAAATAATAATCGTGACTTCAGCTTTTTGCCGTATTTAATTAACTGTTAAAATGATACACGAATAATCTTATTATTATAGCAACCCAATTTTATACAAATTAAATAAATAATAAGCTAAAATCTTAATGACTCTGACGTGTGAGTGATTAATTAACCTAGCTTAATAATGACTCTTTATCTTACTGCTAACGATCTGAGGCATCTAAATAACGTTTGATCCAACGTTGGCCGACATATGAAATAAGCAAACAGTTGGTGATATGAGGCAACCGAGTCTATAAAGCAGACATGTTGGTACCTAACTAGGTATAATTATTCTATTTTCATTACAGACTCGATAACGACTTTTGTTTTTCAACATTTTGCTATTCGATGCAAATTTTGCTTAACTTTAGAATAATGTTATTGTTCGTTTTGTAATTCTTTATTGTTTTAGTTTGTTTTTCAAAGACATGAAACTCGGGGCATCCAAATCGATTACTTAGGTACAGTGCAACGCTTCACACTTTTAGATGTACGGAGGTTTCAACTTCTTTCTTAAAAACTTCGTACAATATATTACCTAAATAAAAATCATTGATTTGATTGACATTTTACAACAGAGATATACTACTGATATCGCGTAAAATAAAAATCTCATAACAAAAACTACCTGCACGACATAGAGCAAGAGAGAAACGTCTAGAGAGAAATGTTGCACAAAAAATCATCTAAATAAAGAAACAGGTCGATCCCAAAGCGAACAAGTTGGGACAAGTCGGGGCAGCGTAGTCCCACACGCGACCTCCTTCCTAGTCGCCAGGCGAGATGCCATTGTGCCAAGATATTGAAAGAAGGGATCAGGACCCTTTGTTAAAAGCTTTCGGGACAGGTTGATACTTACTAGCGGGATTTTCGTCAAATCCGCTCCCGACAATAGGCCTTATTCATAATTTCTTCAATCGAATTTTTCATGTATGAAATTCGATAATACGTTTTCTGGATCAAAGGTCTGTAAAATTCTTCACGAGAATATTAAAATGAATATGAAAAGGAATATGACAGCGCGTCACGATAGGCATTTTTGCAATGCTATAAAGACAAGCGACAATGGATCGTTAAATGTGACATAATGTTTATTATAAGAAGACGAATGTTTAAATAATTATATCATAAAGTAAACAAGCGGACAACATTATCAGGAGGACTTAAATACGAAATTATCTTTTTATTTACTTTGCTTGCACTCGATTTAATTAGGTGCGGAAACGTTAAGATAAAATTTGATTGCGTGCGTATTGAACTCTACTTAATTTTAGCATCAAATCCTTCCCTGTTTCGTGAGTATCGACTTAAAAACGTACAACGATTTCTTCCTATTTTGGAGATCAACGATTTTGATTGGGAAGTTGGATTATAGTTTAGATTGGAAGGAAAACAGGTTTAGATAACATTTTAGTTCAACCCGTGAACTTTAGATTTGGTTAACAAGTTCGCGTCGTTGGCAGCGCGGCCTGTGTGGATACCGTCCGTCACGAAGCGTCGTGTTGTTCGATTCGCCTCGCATGACTCACGGCGCTCCAAGGCCGATCCGCCGGCCGGCTCGCCGTAGCAACCGGCTTCCCTCATTTCTCTTTTTGTATAATTGTTTTTGTTGCTTTAAAGCCATTACTGCTTAGAAATTGGTTACTGTTTCGCAGATTGCCTTTGCTTCGGTTGCTACTCAGGCAGCCTTAATCATTCGCACGTTTACTGAGGTTTACTTCACTTTCTACATTCACGAATGATTGCATTCGTATAATCAGACGCTCGTTTCGGTTAGGAACCGATGCTTGGGAATATTGTTTGTAGCTGTAATGTCATGCAATGATAAAATTTGAAATGCTGATAAGCGATTGTTATTCAGTCATGAAATAATACTGTTTTGTAAATAGTGACAAAGAGTTTTACAGAGAACTCAGAGTTTAAGCCGTGAAAAATATAGAGCTACATTAAATCTTTCCCAGAGAACATTTAAGCCGAACAGTAGCAATTTAAACGAAATTAAATCGTAACCTCGAAGAGAATGTCATCACTTCAAGCAATACAAAGACAAAGACCCTAAATACGACGAAACAATTACTTTGATGGACAAAGGGTATAAAAAGGGATCCAGAGCGATTACCTTTTTGTTCAGAAATAACAAAGAAAGTTTTGGAAGGGGAAACTTCTAGTTGGGTGATGTAATATCGACCCCAAATTATAGGGACCGGGATTGGAACGGTTTCCGAGCTTGCTTTACCTATTGAACCTCCTACAGATATAAATATTATATAACTTTCCAAAGCACATTTAAGAAGATTTTTATAGGGTTTTGCCATACATTTTGCTGGTTTTTGAATAAAACTTTCTAAATTAGCTGTTTTAAAAAGTGCAGCTCTTAACAAAAGAAACCAAATTAAGTAAGTAATTCTTTAGCTTTGTAAATCAGTAGTGTCATGAAAACAAAACCGTGTAAAAAATAGAATTGAAAAAAAAAGAATTAAATTTTAAGTTCAATTTGATGCAGCCTTTGATCTGATATTAGCTTTTAATGTTCTTTTTATCTTTAACAGCGGAGTGCCACAAGGTTTGTCCTTCTGTCCTTCCCTTTTAATTATTACCGTTTCAGTTGTTTGGCAATCTTTTGACGTAATTTCAGTTTAATTACAAAAGTTTTTTGCCAAAAATGTAGTAACTGATATTATTAAAGTTTGTTGATCATTTGTTTCTGTTCCTTTAATATTGTTTTGACAGTTTGAAGATAAAATTTATAGTCTCAGTCGCAAACGATGATTGATGTACGAGGAACTTATTTGTAACGTTGCCAACTGTTTTTTTGCTGAATTTGAAGAGTTGATGGTGTGCAAAGTTACTTTTTGCTTTCGTGTATTTATCAAGAGATTTCCAATTTTTAGTAACATTTTTCTTTGTGATGCCTTTATATTTTAGTTCTTAATCTACGAACTCTAGAATTATCAAATAAAGTTGTACCTATGTACCATTTTTATGCGGCTTTTTAACTTTTCAAGGTGGAATTTGTAATATAGTACCTATTTATTTTGCTCGTCGAATATAAAAAAAATATTTATCTTTTTTTTAGTTTTTTTTTAATAAGTACATGTACTTTTATTACAATATTTATTTTACTAAACATTATTTATTATGACTCATCTCATTAATTACTGTGTTTATGTTAAACCGAAATCAACAGTTTTTTTAAAGCAAAATACTATGACAAGCAAAATTCACTTTTGACTTAAAATCATTCTCACCTTTGTTACTTACCTAATAACACAAAATAATAAATAACACGCATCAATTTTACAAATAAATTTACATTAGGTACAAATTATAACAAGACAAAAAAACATGAAATAGGTCTCTTTTAAAACCTTATCTTAACTTTACAGACGAAAAATGGCCTGACTAGCCGACACGACGCCCGATAACGAGTGTAATCAGCTCGCGCGATAGGTGTAGTTTCAACATCGGCCAAGACGTTCTAGCAAGTTCTAATAAAAACAACATCAAAGCCGCGGTCGGAACGGATTACAAATAACACACGAAAAACATTTTCAAAATCGAACACTTCCAATTAGAAAAAACGATAGTTAAAATTATCGGAGCACGAACAAAGAAAGCCGGCCGGCGAGCTCTCTGTGCCGGCGCGGAGCGGCGTAGAGACGACCTCCTCGCACCGCGACCCGGCGAAACTGGCGCGCGGGGCCCCCGCGGCCACCCGCTGCCTCACCCTGCACCCCCCCGCCGCGCTGCTCTATAAAACCGGCCGGCGCTTCCCGGTACCGTCAGTCCGTGACAGAGAGCGACAGGGTCGGGTGGGTCCACAAGCCGAGGGCGAGAAACGAAGCCCTGTGGTTACGAGATCAGATCTGATGCGGTCGTGAGCTTCGGACGTTTTCTATTTCCCATCGATCTCTTCACGATAGCTAGTCGCCGGTCGGAAGCCGGCTCGTCGAGTGCGTCAGCAGTACAAAAGAGACTTGTGATATTTTCAAATAGTTAAGTTCCGTGACGGAACGCTTTAATTTTTTCGGTATTAAAAGTGTACAATATAAGTAAAAATTTGGAAAATATGGAAATCCTGTCGGTCACCAATCAGTTTAACGTGGGATTCAGCAGGGAAAAAGGTGAGTCTACTTTCTATCGTGCAGAGTGAGGGAAGCGGCTTTCTAACCGGCCGTGGTGGTTAGTTGCTGTGCGGCGCGCGCACCGCGGCCCGGTCAGCTGTTCGCGGGCTCGGCCGGCGCAGCTGACGTGTCAGCTGTTCCGCTCAGATGCGCTCCCTTGCCCTTGGGCTCTACTCGCCGGTCGATATCTTACTTTGCATTCTCTTTGTCTTCATTAAATTAGATGCTCCAAATGTATCACTGGCTGCTATTATATCATTTTCTTATCAGACATTTTTATTTATCAGCATGTTTAAAAAAAAATAGTATCAAACAACAGGTATTAACATTTTGATATAGCAGTATCAATAATGATAAAGAAAAATTAGCTTAGCAACAGTCTCGCTTTCATAATCGATAATATTTCAGACACAAAAAATGAAAATGTAGATGCCTGCGTTTTAGGCTTCGATAGGCAGACTCACTAATCCAATTTTGAAAACCAAGTTCGCCTCTGATATTTATCTGAAGCTCTAAGTTCATAATCTAACGATGCGTTTCCTCTGTCGCAGCCTGGAATGGTCCAACGTGGCGGGAGGCGGCGGTGCCGGTGCCGTCGGAGGCGGCTCTGGCGGCGCGGCTGGAGCGCGAGCTGCGCGCGGCCAAGGGAGCCAGCGAGCTAGCGGCGGCCGAGGTGCTGGTGCCGGCCGAGCTGCTGGCGCGCGCCGCGCGGCAGACGCTGGCGCTGGCCGAGGGCGAGCCGTGCGGCGCGCGCGGGGCCGCGCTCATCGTGGACGTGGCCGGCCGCCGGCTCGCGGCCTTCAAGATCGACCCCTCCACGCTCACCACGCACGAGATACATCTCCACCTGGAACACGATCACACCAACTGGACCAGCATGTTGCCGCAATTCTTAAAGTGAGCATCGCCTTCTCGGCTCTATTTCCTTCCGAGTCCGACTGTGTGGACGGTTCCGTCGAGCCATCGCCAGTGGTGGTGTCCATCAGTGCGTGGTATTAATGTTTGCGTTCTTTTCCAGAAATTTAACGCGAAGCGGCACCATCATCATCAGCCCCCAGTTCACGATAGAGAAACAGAAACTGTTCAGGAGCTCGGCGGAGTGAGCCTGTGATAGCGCGTGGTGCGAGCGAGCCGACTGACTGCCCTCCTCGATATCTACGTATCGTTAATTTTAACAAATATCAATATTATTATTATATATTTTTAATAAGAGAAAAAAGCACAGCGTGATATGAATACATAGTTGTAGAGCGAGCGCGCCGCTAGGGACGGGACGCGCGTCTTGTCCGGCCGGCGCAGCCCCGGCCTCTCGCGGCCGCGCTCTCGTCGTCGTGTGGTCATTGTTCGTGTCGATGGATGCCTGTGTGTTGCCGCGTGAGTGGCGCGGCGGCGCGCATGCGATGATCTCAGTCGCCGCCGCGCGTGTGATAATGATACCCTGATCGATTTAGTCTTAGGTATTATTTTTTGTTTCGAGTTCGATTCTATTCTGAAGTTGTGTAGAGTTTGTATTTTCATGTATGTAATTGTATTTATTAGAGCGACCGACGAGGTCGGATATGTGTACGTTTTTCGTATTTGTACTAGTTCGTACATTTGTTTGTGATACTACTTTTGTAATGTATAAAACTTAAAAGAAAAAATATACTTTTATGAATGAGAGTAAAACGAATGCAGATTTATAAAGTTATAGAGAGGTGTATCATATAATAGTGCCGAGAGCGAACGGAGGCAATAAGGAGAGGTGCGGCGCCCGTCGCCGGCGGAGCGCCGCACCTAGATATACTGCAAAGATCTCAGGTTATATTATTATAGTTATTAAAAGTATTAAGTTATTTAAGTTAATTATAAAGATTGTAATGTTTTTGTAAGATTGTTTTGTATCGCGACGCGATGCCGTTGCTATAGTCCAGTGGAGGCGACAAATGTTTGTATTGACGTTGTAAAGACGACCTGTTTTAGTACAGTCGAATGCATTTTCTTCATCCAGTATAAATTACTACATTAAATGTAAATCAATAGACTAACAGTTTTTAACGAAATCTAAATGTTTGTAGGGTCCAGTGTTTAAAACGCACAATATCATAGTACTAGAGCTCACTTTCATCAATAAACATATTAAAATGCTACAAAAATATTTTACTTCTTGGAATGTCAACATATACAAAACTAACAATAATGATAATGTATCAATTGTTTATAATTGATATTTATTTGATAGACCGTAAAAGAAAATGTAGAAATTATTGAAGAAAAAAATACATAGTTTCAAATAATGGAAGCAATTGTTTCAATCCTTACACTCCTACACCTCCAGAAGCACCGAGCAGCAAAATAGGTAGATCCAACTTCCAGTATCATAAAATGAGTAATAAGTAGTAGGTATATAAAAACCACAAAGAGCTTATTTTAAGAGAGTTACGAAATATAATAATACAAAGTCGATTATAAATTCGAAACAGATGACACTACAAGAAAAAACAAAGAGAACACAGAGTATAATTTCCATACATTAACATAAAGTTAACCTAGCTAAAAACAAGCTGAGAGACGAAGCAATAAATTGTCCGGCGACCGGTCCGAAGCGGCTCGAACTGGCCCGAACCGGTTACCGGTACCACTTCGCAACCGCTTCGCTAGAGATTGGTGCAACCCCATCCTCGTGTGTTTTTTGTACAATTAGTAAGTACTCAAACCAGTCAGTGTGGTTTTCTACGCGCACACCGTCCGTATAAACGATATTACCTCATTATAAATCGATTTTATATGGACACTCGATAATAACATTTAGTTACTAGTTAGAAACTTGGAGCGAAGCCAACTTTTTTCTTTTACTATAAACTTAAAACTATTTTGGAAGCAAAACAGGTTCAAGCTCCAAAATAAAACTGAAGAAAAAGATTTTAGTATCTCGAAAGTGGGATACCGCCATCAATAAAAAGCGGAGTGGCTCTGAACAAACAGAAACCAATTTAAACATTCGAAAATGGAGTCAGCTAACAACAGCAGCCATTTTTACCATCTGCTAAAATCACGCATGCCAAAATAGGCGCTATTTTATTGATCTGCCTTCGCATAGAGTAAATAATGGCTCGAAACGAAAACATTGTTTATGGATTCTCTATTTTAAGATTTGACATCTAGAATTCCAAATTAAAATTAGAATATAAATTTCTAATAAAGAAAACTGGCCTCTATCGCGAATTCATTATGCCTTTCAAGTCGAGATTTTATCTGATTTCAACTTTATGCAATGGTTTAATTTTATGAAAACAAGGGTTAGGTACGTTCGCTTTCTAACCGCAGCCAACGACAAGATTGTAGCAACGATCGTGACTCTAATGCTGATTAGCCATCGACACAGAATAAATAGCAGTGTTCCATCGACAACCGCCGTCGCCGGAATAATAAGTCGATATCGATATTCAGTGGACGGACGTGGCACATCACTATGTTTTTCAATCTGCCAGATTATAAAAAAAGTACACAGCGGCTGCTATGTATTTTTTTTTTCTCGAAATAGAAATATAATCAATTTATTTTTCTTATTTTACTGTTGATCTACAATTCATGAACGAAACAAGTTCCATTTTCATTAAAACCATAAAAAATATCAAGTTGGTTATACTACCTTCAACTAAGTAGGCAATTTAGATATCCCTATCTACTCCGTAAATGCACTCAATGACCATAAAGACAATTTAGTTCTATTACAAGGAAATTACGAAAGATACTTTACTAATATCAATTTCAAAACCATTGATTGCGTTGTTGCTAAGCCCAATGTTACGAAAAAGTTTGTGGATTTCGTACAGCTAGCGCCATCTCTTATCGGCCGGCGGAACTAGAACTATCCAGTTTAGAGAACAAAGAAAACTCTGAAGGCACAGCTTGTAGCTGCACACTTTTTATGAATTACAATTGTGTAACACAGTCGCTATGTGAAGAAATATTTTACACCAAAACTGAAAAACAAGTTCTACACTATGTTTCTGCCATTTTCGACTTTACTCGCGGAAAAATAAGGCTATAATTGGCCTGATTGATAGTACCACCAACAATATTAGGTATTTGCTCGGCTACATCAATATTGATCCAATTGCTCTGAGGCCGTTCTATTTTAGGCGATTATCATCACAGTATTTTGAATATGAGAAAATCACTTATATCTTGATAGTTAAAATGCTGTATGAGTTTTGATGGTGTTATTTATTGCATTCAGATAGAGTATCCTGTTTTTATTGCGGTTTGAAATAGATTTGCGAGATATAATGGCCTTAGCCAAGTGATCATATAGAGTTATTACAACTTACAATTATATCTATGAAAAGTGAGTAAAAGTATCTATTAACTTACGGACAGTAAAATCCATAGAGCTCCAGAACAGAAATCAATAGAAGAAAAAAATATTAAAATTTGTTAGGTTTTTTAAACAACTGCGGACAGAGGGTAATGTTTTCAGATTTATGTAATTAAATAATGTGCATTTTATGTTTCTTCGTGACCTCCTATCGTGGAAGCTCCTTGACCGACATTTGATTTGCGAGGTGTCCTTAGATTCGTCGTTGTATCGTAGTACTATTATTTATTCTGTGGTTGTCACATCCAGAGTGTCACAGTCACAGGCAATTTACGTTATGCAGTAGGGGTTAGTTAGGTCGTGCAACCAGTGTCATATTGACACTTATGCAATTGACTACAGTTAACTAGTCAAACCCATTTTTTTAAATGGATCTATTTTGCTTAACTCCGTCAACTTTTAGCACTTATGCTCCAAGAGCAAAGTGATAGTTATACAATAAGTTACATGTCAACAATGGAACGTTGAATAAATAATCGATATGTAATATTTTGGTGAAATTAGGGCTAAGCAAGTGTCATATTTAAGCTAATTTCGACATCAATTAGGACATAAGGCCCCAGTACCACCTAAACAACCTGCGTGCCGGAAGTAATTGACAATGATTTTTAGACCGAGCGACCGAAACGTCTATGCTTCATCTTCGTTAAAAATGGTTTCGTATGTCCGACTTTTGTCCGGAACTCCGTCCAGGGGCCCTATTCGGAGATTTAAGATTTTCATCTCACTTTTTTTCGTCTTTGTTGCTCTCGTTTGAAACGTCATAGGTGTGAGAGTGACCAAGATAAAATCTCATCTCATCTCACGCGCAGGAATAGCCGTATCTCTGTCCGTATCTTTGTCTTCCTCTCTACAGGGCGATCATCGTGAAAGTAAGCAGAACCGATAATTATACAGATTTGTTTGCCGAGACAGTTCTTGCATTTTTTTCAATTTTTTTTTTTTTTTTTTTTTTATCTAGAATAGGTCGACGTTTGACCACCAACTCGCCTGATGTTAAGCGACATTGTGGTCTAAGATGGAGCACGACGACCTAGAATACAGACGATGGCAAGGTGTTCCACACCCTAGCGGTTCGTATTAGAAAGGTGGAGGCAAACCGTTTAGTACGAGTTGGTGGAATGTCGACTAAGTAGGATATATAATATGATTTTTTTTGAGAATGTGATCTGTAGAGGAAGACAAACACCAGCCGCGGGGTCTATACTAGTCTACAGCTCCCAGAGTCACTGGTTTAATAAGAATAAAAACCACAGACCTAATAATGTGGATTAAACCACCGACTTAAAATTGATTTTTTGATCCCAGATCTGTGGATTAAACAATTTGACAGATCGTCGAGTGCTGCATATTGGAAGACTTGTGAGGATCATCTTTATATCTCGTACTTATTTTATATTAAAACACGTACTTACCTAAACATTTTTATGTAGGTACAACTCTTGTTTTTCCGCAAAGTAAGTTTTCCTATATAACTGTAGAGTACCAAATATTAATTAGGAACGCGAGCGGAGGCGGGTCGCTAGTTCAAAATAAAACTTTGCTCCAATATCAGGTTATCAGACGCAAAACAAAGTTTCGACGAGAGGCGCGCCTTATCGCTCACACCCTCCTTATCAGCTGTGATAACGAGCGGTCGTGTGTGGCACCACCCATGGTTTAATAATTTACTCCACCAGGTATAGCAATCAGCAACACGTAGTGACGTCAATCGATGCTTGAGCAAGACCGAAATAAGTTATTTACTGCAAGTTCGAAAGAGACGGGTGACGATGACGTCATTACGTGATTGCTGAATGCTAGACCTAGTTTTTTTGGATCATGGTACCACCTGCCTCCTACCTCCTAGAGCCTGCCTCGATACTACGGTAGGTAAGTTACAAAAACAACGCCCTTATCGCAGGCTCGAACACGTCATTGTAGAGCGATTACGTGCTTCGGAAGGCAAGGGATCGGGCGGTGTGGGTGTTCAAGTCGAAACATGTTGGGACTCGTTGGTGGAGCGCTGCCGTTATTTGGAAGGACAGGCTGATAAGCCGATGGATTACTGTGTAAATATACTAGATAGTAGGTAAGTAATTATGTAAAATTTCGCTTTTGAAAGTTTTAAAAGCACAATTATTTGCTTCTCACGGTTTTCGCGATATTTTAGTTAGGCACTAAAATTTCACTTTTTGTCGAGACAGGAGGATATTAGAAGGTAAAGAATTATTTAGAAGATAAAGATGTCTGGAGCCTTCCACTTCCGTCAAGTAGCCACTAGTATTTATAGATATTACCTAGTTGTAAGCCAAAATTTGTGAGACTGTAATTTATTTATTATTTGAAAAAATAATGCCCCTCAGTTTCTTGCCTGTTCGTCTGAGTAGAGGCTCTTTATCCGAACAAGGCGGTCGAGTCTATTTAAATAACTTTGACGTTCATAAGTATATCTTTGATACCTAAATTGAATAGAAACATTTTGACTTTGACTTTGCCGTTTTATCTTTATATGAGTCGCAAGGTTTTAATTCCCGTGACCAAGTAATTTCATTCTGTTCACTGATTTTCAGCGCGCGTCTAGGGGCCGTATTCACAAGCGACGCTGTCTTGAATCTCGATTCAAAACTAGTTTTATTGTTTAAATGTGATGAAAGTCTAGTTGGAGAAGGCCCGCTTCTCAAGCCAGAGGGAGCGGGTTCAAACCCAGCCGACGGCACAAACCAATTTGTTCATTGTGTGAACATATGTGCGTATTGTATGTCATCTGCTCCATGACTGGAGCCCGGTGTATAGCAACAAGCTCGCTCCCTGTCTCATTAGGTACAGAATATCGTCTGGCGAAGTGTGGGTGCCAGCCCCTTCAGGGGAAAGGCGTGACGATATGTTATGTTATGTAAAACCATAGCTTTAAATCGAGATTCATGTCTGAGCGCCGTTTTTTAACTGAGGCCCTAAGTAACCTTCTACCTTCATACTTCCTCTATGTAGAACCCCGCTCGTACTAGGCACGACTTTATAAGAAAATAATTAAAAACGAAAATAGTTCATTTTATTTCATCTCACCAAAAAGCTACGTAGCTCTATACGCAGCTACGTAGCTTTTTGGTGAGATGAAATAAAATGAACTATTTTCGTTTTTAATTATTTTCTTATAAAGTCGTGCCTAGTACGAGCGGGGGGGTTAAACACCAATCGAGGCTAATGGACAGCGAAACAACCCATCAAATCAACATTATAAATGCAGGAGTTTGTGAGTTTGTTTGTCAGTTTGTTACTTTGTTACGCTCAAACAGATAGACGGATTTCTATTAAATATAGTTTGGAGGTTAACATAACATATTCTATTACTAGCTGCAACCCGTGGTTGCACCCGCGTTCCCACAGAACTCGTTTTTTTTTTAAAAAGTAAAAATGTTTTAATTCAATTGGGTAGGTATCAAAGATACACTTATGGGTTCCCGTACGTAGTTTTGAATGACGTTGTAGCGATAGGTGAAGGTCAAAATTTTATAATAGACTCGACCGACCGCCTTGTTCGGAATAAGAGCCACTCAGAAGTAACTGAGAGGCATTTTCCGAATTCCGAATTCCGAAAATGAAATAAAATCTGGGTGAAATGTACCCTATGTCTTTTTCTGTACCCCCGACAACGTGTATGCAAAGTTTCATGATGGTCGCTTAAGTGGTTTGAATGTGAAAGGGTAACAAGCCACTACAGGTAATCGAGGCAGACATTCCATCCATATGTCGTTAGCTTTAATGAAGCCCGCACGAAGCGCTTTCAGAAGTCCTTCCTAGTAAATACTGGAAAGGAGTGGAGCGCTCTTCCTGCCTCGGTGTTCCCCAGCAATAGATACACCCTGGGTCTCTTCGAGACAAGAGTGAGACGGCACCTCATGGGCAAGCGTGCTCCATCTTAGACCGCATCCTCACTTTCCATCAGGTGTGTTGTAGTCAAACCCTTTCAAACATAAAAAAAACGAACAAACTCACTTTCGCACTTATAATATTAGTTAGGATAGTTATGGTGTACTTACTTACTTTTTATTCGTAAAAATAACAGTTCCCCTAAGAGAGCTAGTGCAGCCGCGTTGCGCAGCTAGCTTCCAATAATTAGGACAGTAAACGATGATGTTAGAAACACAATCAATCTTGGACCGCGCGGCGGAATGCAAAACATCTGTTGTGTTCCTCTTGTGTTCGCACATGCCTGCTCTGTGCCACCTCTGTTAGAGCTGTTCTAACCTATCTAAAGCTTAATTTATAATGCCGGCGAGATCAGGAGGATATAACGACACTGTACATAGTTAAAAGCTATACTTACGTCAACTGTGCAACAAAGGTTGATTTTTGTAATTTGATATAAGCTGACCAGTCGCCCCACGGGTTAATTTAATACTTCTTGCAACCGAACGAGCGTTAGCGAGCGCAGCGTCTCTGCATCTTCAGCTTTCGTATGTCCGAGTTCTGTCTGGACCTCTGCGTTAATTTTATTTTCTTTATTAAAAAATTATATATTTTTTAAATTATCATTAATGTTATTAGATAAGTTTATTCAATTTATATTTTCATAAAAATATTGTTGAGCTCGTTACGTCGCTCTACATGTCGCTTTGTTTAACCGATTCTCTTCAAATTTTGTAAATAGGTTCAGTAATTAAATATGTAGTTATTTTTATGTCAAAACAGTTTTTGGAAAAAAAAAACAAAATGGCGAATTCATGATTTTTTTTTTGCTTTGACTCGGCAAAATAACTGTATAGTTAGTTATCGAGCCTGCTCACACAAATTTCACGAGAATCTGTTAAGAAATGCGACCTAGAATAGGACAGACGCCGGTCGCGAGGTCTCCAGCTCACTAGAGCCACTAATTAGTACTAATAAATGACCCAAATAATTGAGTTATTTTAAACAAGATTAAAACATATTGTTATGAAAAAGATTCTATAGCTATTAGCCATCATTTATTAGGGCTGTAACTGGCTATAGCACCTTCGATCAGCTGACTGACCCACCTTGAAATCAGCTGACTCGTAAACACCTTTGGTGGCAGCTGTTTCTTTAACCGCCGCATTCCCAAATACCGTATGAATGGGAGAGGACGGTAAGGTGCATATGGCATCAGGAGTTTTTGTAACCTACATAACAAAGGGAATATTATGCTTTCGTATTTCTTTTCTTAGCAAATTGAACAAAATGTTAGGAACTAGCTGCGTGACGCGGTTTTACTCGCTATGCAACAGGAACTGTAATTTGAACAGGCTTTTAAAAAAGAGGAGGTTTTTTGTTCCTCTGTATATTTTTTTTCGGTTCGGTTTGGACCTCAAAGTAACTGATAGTTCGGAATGAAAAGCCTGTGTTGATCCAGGTTATAACATCCTGTATTTATAAATTATAGCCCCGCTTTTCTCCTCAAAGAGGCTGGCAGTGGTGTTTAATGACACCCACACTTATGACACATCGCTGGACGATATTCAGTCCCAAATGTGACAGGGGGCGAGCCTATTGCCATACACTGGGCTCCAGTTATATAGCAGATGATGACGACATAAAATACGCACATAAATGGTCACAAATGAACAAATTGATACGTGCCTCCGGCTGGGATCGAACCTGCACCCTCTGGCTTGCGAGGCCAGAATAAGCTATCTGTAAATCTCATCAAATCATTTCCCTCGTTATTGCGTGACCGAATAACAAACATACAAACTTGCACACTTATTAGAACACTAGCTGTTGCCCGCTATTTCGTTCTCGTTTATTTAGAAAAGAGTATTCAAAAACCATAATCGTCGAATTTTTTCAAGATCCGTTTAGCTGTGAAAAGCCTACATACAGACAGACAGTTACTTTCGATCTTTAATATTAGTATGGGTGATTATTAGATACCATTACTATTACTGCGTAATGTATGTGTACCTTTTCACTGTGTCATGAATAGGATTAAAGGAAATTACCAGTGATAGATCGTTTCCCAAATGACATCACGCTAATGTTACCAACGCGAAAGGAACTGTGTTTCTGTTGGTTGATTTCCACATCTGAACAGCTGAGCCTATTCTGATGAAATAACACTTCTATAGAACTTAATGTTTGTGGCATATATTTTACTAAAAAAAAGGGAAAAATAAAATGTAGGTTAGCAGAAAAACTGTGAGTAATTGTGGAACACAGGTAATCGAATAAAATAGATTTTTATAGATGGACTAGTTTTGCCTCGGGGTTTCACCCGCGGCCCTCAGGGCCCGCTAAATTTTTCGGTAAAGGTAACCTATGTTCTTTCCTGTACCCTTGCAACTTGCAAATGATGATCACGCAATTTCAAGATGATCGGTTGAGGGCATGAAAGTATGACAAACAAACAAACTCACTTTCGCATATTAGTTAGGATTAGGATAAAGAATCCTATTTACTACGAAAAAGTGTTTAAAAATTGAAAAGCAAAGCATAAAACCCCGTACTACCGTATTTCTACGTTTTACGTTAGTCTACGTTTATTTTTATTTGAATAACAAGCTTATAATAAAAAACAAGACCCCTAAAGTTTTAGCCCGCACTACTGGTCAAAACTCCAGGGCCGGCTACTCAGCTCCACGAAGTAAGAGCGACTTCAGTGATTAAGTCCCTGAAAACTTCTGAATGTTTCAGGAAAGTACCTGTTATTCTACGTTTGTTTCCGTTCCGTCCGTGCCGTTAACGTAAATTACGTTAATTACTAAACTTTCTGAGATTATATTCGTAATAATTGGGGCCTGTGGACGAAGCAAGGACGTGCGGGGGGCAGTTGAACGCTCTGGACGAAAAGTGCAAAATCATGACCATGTTGAAAAACTACAGCATGTAGGGGTCGGTGCGTTTTGAATTGTTTAACAATTAGGTCTAGATGGTAAAGAACAGAAATGCTTTTAAAAAGTCAAGTAGAGTAGGTACCTATAGGAAGTCGTAATTAGACAGCCAGACAATAATATCTGCCAATTTAACTGAATTTACGAATTTGTAGGCTAGTAATATTAGTAGTTTTTTTTGGTTAACCTCGCACTAAATTTCCGTTCCAATTTTTTTATGAGGTTTAGGGTCACTTACTAATAAAAAAACGACAAAATGCTGACAGATCCAGATGGAGCTTTAAGCGCCATCTTAAAAAATGTTTTTGGCCGATATCTCGGAAACTATACACTTTAGGGCAAAAGTTATTGAGACCATAGTATAAAATAAAATTTCGCATCATTTACTTCCTGTAAACTTTTTTTTAAAACTTACCGTTTACGAGTTATTGCTCATTTAATGAAGCAGTTTTTCTATCTCGGTCGATAACTTTTAATCGAGAAAAAAAACCTAAATGGAAATAACTCTTCTATGAAGATGCCAAGTACTTAACAGTATTATTTTGGCCCCTAAAACTTGTCCTAAGTAAGTCTCTGGTCAGGGTACAAGTTTGAAATATAAATTTAATCTCTGAACTCGGCTCAGGTACTGCGCAGTTGGAATTAAGTTGTTCAATTGGGATCTCTACTATATTTATATGTATACTTAGATGTTTCAAACAGATTAATTTAATTTCCGACTCCTCAAAATTCAGAATTTATGGACGGGTATTGAACGATTCTCCGTCGATGGAAAGATTGACAATTGGCAAGATTTATTTTAAACAGAAACACCGAAGTCTCACCAATAAGGGTTCATCATTTTCATTTTGGTACGGAACTCTAAAATCAGAGACATTTTTGAGGTAAGTAATGTAAGTAAAGAACTCATGAAATTGTTTTTACCCCACTGCGCAAGAAGGCGGGTATGCTTTTCGAGTGTACGTATGTATGTATGTGTGTATGTATGTATGTACTCGTATGTGGGTATGTATGTACGAGGTTTATGTGGCATGCCCTACAGCCTAAACAACTTCATGTATTTCGACATGTGAGGTGTCATTTGAATCGTCTCGATAGTGAATGTGACATAGGGTAACATTAATAACAACAAAATTTTGCATGTAACATTTTGCAGCTGGGTTCTTTGTTATACTTATAATAATGTCACTTGTTGTCTGTTATTTTTTCTCGCTTCATCAATATATATTTAGCCGTCATAAATAAATAGATTTTGATAAAGTTTAGGAAGGTAAACATAATATGTAGTTTGTTATACATTTTATCTCGGAAAAATTGGAAAATTTTGTAAAGCCAGTAGAAAACCTTTTTCTTCTTCTGGTTGTTACCAGTATAACGACGTGTAGGCTACCTATATTTTAAGTTAGCTTTTTGTTGATTTTTTTATCCACTTGTTCTTTTCTTTACCTTGACTCCGTCATACCTGGCCAAAAATAGGGCACGACTATCGAAGCCAGTACCAGTTGTTGACAACTGGAGCCATTACCACTACAATACCCCTTTTACCGACAGCGCAGAGCGAGCGGCTGTTAATTCAATTTGGCTGTCAAACAAGCTCCTACACTACACGCACTGTGGAAGAATAGACAGTAGTGCAGGTTTTTAAAGGAAAAAAAACAAGCGAACACTTTGTTGATTGAATCTGTTACTTTGCGTAAGTTCATTTTCAAAACTGTTTTTATTTAACAAATATCTAGTGTATTTCCGCACTAACGTCGCATTAAGTAGGTACGTCAAGGAATATGGGTTCCAATCACTATTACTATTTGGCTAACCTGAGTAAAAAATAATTCGGAAAATTCGGAACTACCATAATGTTTAAAACAAAACTTTTACAATTTGATGCTAAAAGCTAATTTAACGATATCTAAGAAAATATAAAATAAAACAATATAACAAATACTAGACAATTAAAAATTAAATACAATAAAGAACACCATAAAAAATAAAAATAAAAAACGCCCTTATTCTTCGAGCACTTCGTCGGCACGTGTTTCGCCTCTCCACGAGGCATCCTCAGCGCGTGGCCTAGTACACCGCGTGGCCGAGAAACTTTCTCGGCCACGCGCTCGGAGAGTCAACACGAGTTTGTATAAAGTTTTGTTATAAACTTCACTGAATTGGTTCTTCGGAAATAATAATTTAGACATTTCGATGTCTAAATTATTTTTTTACTCAGGTTAGCTTTATAGTAATTGAAACCCATATTCCTTAGTGTGCTTAATGCGATGTTAGAGCGGAAATACACTAGAGATTTGTTAGAGTAACAGCTTAGAACACTTTATTCATTAAATGATGACCGATAGCCTAGATGGAAAAGGGTCGCTTCTCGAGCCAGAGGAAGCGGGTTCGATTCCAGCCGAAGGCACGCACCAATTTGTTCTTTGTGCGAACATAATAATATGCGTTGTCAATGCCATCTGCTACATAACCGGAGCCCGGTGTATGGTGACAGGCTCGCCCTCTGTCACATTTGGGACTGAAAATCGTCTGAATAAGTGTGGGAGTTGTATTACACCTCTGCCAGCCTAGGGGGGAAAGGTGTGACGATATGTTTAAAAAAAAAGATTAAATTTTTATTTTGTTCATCATTACCACATACCTAGTTTTTAAGATTCTGAGGGCTGTAATAAATATTCTATTCTGTTAGATATCTCGAAGTCGACTCACTGGTCGCGGCTAGTACTAAACCAATGAAAGTGAATTTTAATAGGTGTGCATTGACCGACGCGTGCGCATCTAGTGCGGAATCTATAAACAATCAGGTAATTTATGATCTGTCCATGAAGAGAGATCTTTATGTCTAGTTTTTATGGTCGACAGGCTAGACGCTTGACCACAACCCACCTGGTTTTAGAATGTGACATTTTGCGTACGTGAGATCTTGCGAACATTTTGAGAACGAGACATTTTGAGAATGTGACATTTTTATACATTATGGCATTTTGAGAACGTGACATTGTTGTTGACGCCTAGTCCTCTAGGCATCAACAACAATGTCAATGTCAAACGACGTCAAGTAGCAGTTTGGACGAAGATACTCTCAAGCCCAGCCTGGGACTCTAGATTCTACATTCTAGAGTCCAGTCTAGACTCTAGAGTCCTAGCCTCTAGTCTCCAAATCTTAGGACTTGTATATCTGTATTATAGTTAGTTACCCACACTAGTACAAGCCAGAAGGCACGTACATACATCTATACATACTAGCGTAGGTACTTTACTATAAATAGCTAACTACAAGGGCCACTTATGGACCTTACCACTCTTATCAATACACCCAAAACATTACCTTTCAACTCTATTTCCGAACTATAGAGTCTAATTTCATCTTCATGATGTACATATTTAATTTAGCACGCATGTACTTGACAACGTTGTTACTGCGGTTCAAAAAGTTGTCAATAAGCTTTGAGGGCATGTTAATAAGGTTTGAATTGGAGGCTTAAGTTGGTAGTGGCTATGTTGGTGATTATGAACAATTTTATTAGAGGCTGGTTAATTTATTTGTTTGTTAGTCCGAGTTGCCACTTGCCCCGCGAGGCCTAAATATAAAACTGGTTGGATAAATGGATTTTATGATCTGCACTTTATACTTGTGCCACAGAATATGTTCTAGATGGCTTAGGGCTAGGCTGAAGCACTAAGTGGAAAAAACTAGTTAAAACCGCGAAGTAAAATTTTTTTAGCAGATTTTTTTTAAACTAAGTAGGTATATTTTTATCTAAAGCATTTTTTTTTTACTTAATCAAAACTCTGATACATTTTCTGTAATGAGAAGTGTCAAATAGGAAATTATTTAAGTCGCGAGGAAGCCAAATTAGTAGGAAGGAGGAACTTAAATAAGTAACCAGAATCACAATAACATATGTAAAATGCGAAAGTTTGGATGGATGAAATGATTGATGTTTGTAACTCAAACACATCAGAACGTCTGAACGGAACTGGATGAAATTTGGTAGAGAGATAGATTATAGTCTGGAATAGCACATATAATATGCTTTAACTGCGAGTAGCACCGCAGGACTCAGCTAGTACCAATTAAAAGTGCGTCTCTACCTCCATGGTCTATCCCAACGATTCCCAAAGTGGTCTATTTCGAACCCCAGGGGTCAACGACGACTTACAAGGGGTCCATGAATTTTCAAAACTGCAATATTAGCTAAGCTAGGTAAGGGTTTGTCTGTTTCTTTATTTGTATGTTATGTATATTCACGCCTCAGCTACTAAGACGACCAACATGAAAATTTTGTAATATCGCTTCACATCAGGCAAGTTAGTGGTCAAACGTTGACATATTCTATGTATAAAAAAAACTAAATATCCTTATTTCAGGCAACTAGGCCCATATTAGTAAATGCTAACATAAACCGAAAAACATAGCAAGTGGTAGGTACGAGTACATGAGACAAAAGAGTTTGGCGATCACTGGTCGTTCCGATAGGATGGATAATTGAAGAAGAGATAGAAATACACTCTATTAAACTCACTACTCATTCAAAAGTCACTAACTCCACCTCTCTCTTACACGTTGATTTTGCGATTCAATTACCTACTACCAGTAGTACTCTCAAGGGTACAGAGTAACGGTTCAACTCTACTTTTTAATTAACAATCTACAGCTTCATTTCTTTTCTCTATTGTCTACTAAAATTGCGAGTAAGCAAATGAAAAATGCTTTGTTCAGTCTAAAAGTATCTGACTAGCGCTTGGTAACAAAAATCCTTAATTAGTGAAAAAAACGTTTGCTCGAATCTACGGCTTCACGTGTACTCGAATCACGTGAACTAAAATCACGTTTTCTGATACAGATGTAGGACAAAATCGTTTTTTAACGCTGATTTAGATATTGTAAAGTATTCAGAAATATTGATCGAGAGGAAAAGGAATCTGGAATTTTGATGACAGAGTTTATGAGCGGTCAGCGACATATAAAAATAATGATTACGTATTTGGAGTATTAGTAGTATTACGTATTTGTTGCTAGGCCTACTTGCAGAGGATACAGAATTAAATTTTTAAACGCAGGGTTAATTATCTTGGAGTTAAAGTGTCATAAATGTCACTATTGGGTTAACTTCTAACTCTTCGTGGTGCAAGACGATTTATCATTTTAAGCTTTGAAGGGATTTAAAAAGATAACTCCGTATCTTGAAGTGGGCCTTAAATGGTTAAAGAAAATATATACTAACTAAGCGTTTCAAGTCAACTTTTCTTGTAAGAACTGCAGAGGTGTGGAACTCGTTGCCTGCGTCTGTCTTTCCACCTAAATACAATCCGGGGTGTTCAAGAGTAAAGTGAACATAGACATAGACATAGACATAGACATATATTTATTTGTAGCAAAAACATACACAAACAAAATAAAAATTACACAATTATAAAAAAAAAGAACAAAGTTTTTGCCACAAACCGGTCCCAACTCAGCATAATGCCGGCTGCTGTAGACAACCGGCGCTGGTCTTCCGTTGGAACCAGCAGGTGACGTCACGCACGGACGACGCGTAATATAATAATAAAAATACAAAGCAAAAATAATAAAAAACAGATCAATTACATTAATTACATTAAAATAGGATATATTGAATTAAAACAGGTATCTCCTAGGCAAGCATGTTACACCTTCGATCACGTCCACGCTTCCCATCAGGCGAATCAGTGGTCACTAGTCTGTTGTAAAAAAAAATACCTACATATATGTCTCTAGATGTGATGATACGAGTATTCTAGTACATAATACCGTCTATTATTCCCGATTTACCATTTAGCAAAAACATTTACCATACTACTTTTCCCCGACGCAAAGACGGGGTGTTACAAGTTTGATAAGTTTGACGTGTGTGTGTGTATGTCTGTCTCTGGCATCGTTGCTCCCAAACGCTCCCAAA
Organism: Peribatodes rhomboidaria; assembly: GCA_911728515.1. Lineage (NCBI taxonomy): Eukaryota > Metazoa > Arthropoda > Insecta > Lepidoptera > Geometridae > Peribatodes > Peribatodes rhomboidaria. The sequence goes on from OU452183.1 coordinate 471,753, forward strand.
TGCTGCCACTGAAGTGGAGCGGAGATTTGGAGCAGTTTGATTGGCCAGTGTATGCATTGTGAGCTCCAGTCCGCTCGTCTCCGCCAAATGGAAACACATTCAAAGTCAAAGCCAAAATGTTTTTTTTTTATTTGATGGCGAGACTTATATTCACATTGACATGTCAGTTCTACAACTATAATTTCGGAACACATAGATATTCGAAAAACAGAAAACAAGCGGTAGGTGGATAATGGCTAAACAAATTAGAGCGCATCGAGGGCAGTCGTTCAGAGCTCGTAAACAACACATTAGGTGATAAGTGGTAGCTGGTAGGAACTGACTCACAAATAGAGCGGCTTTAGATACCTGATCGATTGTAAAGCTCATCGAGCTGTTCAGGTGCCTCATCGTGACGTTATGTTGTCGACGTTGTGCGACCGCGAATCGTATCGCAGCGCAACAACGTCCAGGATCGTGCAGCGTCGAAAACGAAACGTCACAATCATGGTATAGGATGCCATGGTAGGCCCCACATCATAGCTGCTAGATCAGAGGAATACAGATGGTTCTTCGGATGGGTCGCCGCAAGTGGCATCTACAACTGAACTACAACTGCCATGGGCACGCCATGGGAATTGTTATAATACTTTGTTCTATAACAAAAGCCTTCAGGCCTTCATCAGAGGCCTTAAGGCGGCCTAACTATTCTGAAACCTTTCGGTTTCGACTTGATTATTTCTTTCGTGTTTCAAGCTTAGTCATGAGCATTATCATTCATACGCAGTTTGTAATGCTTCTACTATGCAGGCCTCTCTACTACTTTTTAATCATCTTATCCAGGTTCGCTCCGCAATTTTACAATACTATTATCAACGCTCCAACGAGCTAAATTAATATAATAGCCAAGTGCCATTCTTTAATTGAAGTCTGTCACTTAACGTTAACACCTAACAGCGTGCTGTGGCAGACATATTTGAGAGCGAGCTTTCAATCTAGGTAACGCAATCCTTTCAGAATTAAATATTTTACCCCGTACTAATAAACGTTGTATAGCCTCGGATTAGTTACACAGTGTTTTGTCTTTTTATTTATTTTTAGTTTTTAACTCGTTTAAAAAAATACAAAACAGTGTGTGACTATTCCGAGTATTGCCGAGGCTATAACCACCTTTTATTGTTCAAACAAAAACGATACTAATCACTTCACACTAATAAATATAAAGGCGAAAGTTTGTGAGTATGTAAGTGTGTTTATTACTATGTTTGTTTATATTGTATTAGTATTTGTATTAGTATGTTTGTTACTTCTTAATGTTCAAACGGTTAAACGGTGGAGGTAGCTTATACCCTAGATGTTATAATAGCTTATGTGCTAAAAGTAAAAAATAGCCTATGTGTTAACATAGGCTATTTTTTTTACTGCAGGTAAAAACACGGGGTGCAGCTAGTCGAAAACAAATAGTATGTAGTTCGTCCCCAACGTAGACTTCGTATATCTTCACAATTCGTCCGGTTCAGCTCCAATACGAAATTTAAAAAAAATTAAGGTAAGCACTACATGTGTGCAAATTTCATGAAAATCGGATGAACGATACTCAAGTTATCGTCGCGCGTCGGACAAACGAATGCCAAAATATCCCAGACCCCAGGTTCTGAGACCTCGCTTTGCTGTAAATCTAAAATGTTCATAAGTAAATGTAGCACTGGCTATCAACCTGTGAGCCGAGTGCTGCTAAACGCTCGCGTCCTTTACGCGTAAATAGGGCAAGCCGGGCGCAACACTTGTCATCAATCACTAGCACTTGATGCTCTAAAAATATTCTCCGCAATTAGCCAATCTGCTGCAATTGAGACACAAACGCTGGAACCTGTGACCATGCGTTCAGTTTTAAAAATATAAAAGAAAAATATGCGGGATATTTTTGCACGCACGGTCGTCTCAATAAACTGAGAAAAACTATGCTATGGCTGCTAGAGACTGATATACATTCGTATTTGTTTTAAGCACACTTAAATAAATATTAAAAACACCCAGACATAGAACAAACACAAATGTTCATCAAATGAATGTGTGCCCTAGGTGGGAATCAAAAGGCGTGACTATAGGCCTCTATTTTAGAAATGTTCCTGTCCATTCAGGTTGCCTGGAAGAGATCGCTTTGAGCGATAAGGCCGCCCATCAAAAACTTAGTTAAGCCTTATTTAAGTACTATTGTAATTATTTTATGTTTTAAATAAAGAGTTGTTGTTGTTGTTATGTACCTACGTATTAAAATTTAAAAATAGAACCTTCATTACAAAGTAGCTATCTTGTTTTTCAAACCTCAATTCAAAAGTTACAAAAAAACAGTGAAATGTGAGGCTGTCAGACACAAAAGAGAATTAACCCTTTAAACATAGGGAGGATGTTTCAATTAAGTACCCATCATTGGATAGGATAATCAAAGGATGGAGAATTGTTTTTGTATGCTGAGGAAGGAATAAAAAGTTTTTGTACCCCTGGAAATTTTTAACAATTTCTATATCTTGAATTTAAATTTTTAACAATTTCTATATATTCAACCACAACGTTGCTTAACATCAGGCGAGTTGGTGGTCAAACGCCGATTTATTATCCATAAAAAATATATATAAATTTTTTTTTTTGAGGATATTATTATAAAACAAAAAAGCTTTATTTTATTTATTAACTTTAAAAGATGTTTCATTCTCGAACTGTTCTCAATTGTTTTAATGTTGTCTGTAGTAAAATTGTCCTAAAATATAAATTTAGCTTCCTTACTATTTAGCTTTGTATAAATTAGCCTTGGAATAGTAATTCAGTGTGTTGTTCGATTAAGTTAAAAATCTAAAAAAGAAAGTAAATGACAAAACACTATAATTATTCCGAGACTACCGAATAGTTAGTCAGTTAACGATTTTAGACCTACGAGTAAGTAGATATAGGAGTAGTTTTTCCTCTCCAACATTTAACAGTTGTTGTAAATTCAAATCCTAGTAGTACAAAAAGTAACCGACTTTTATAAGTAGATAATTAGGATTAAACATTTAGATTTATTAGTTTTTGTTTTATTTTTTCATTTTATTCCTAGTTTTTCAAAACTACTGGTGTCGCCAGCGATGGCAATTGGAAGCGCTTGTCCAATTGTTGTGTTACATAAACCGAGGAGGGTTTCTAGGTCTCTCAGATTAGGCCTGTTGCTACGCCCTAGGTGACCTAGACTAGGCCTCCTTGAGAACAAGGTTTCTCCGCAAAGGCCAAGTGAGTACGTTGTATAGAAGACCTTGTTTTTTTCACTTCTAGCTACTTAGTACTTACACAAAACTACAGCTAAATTAAATAGTTCTTTTTTTATAAATAACCGTTAATTGGCCACTGAGGTCTCTACAGTGTACCGAACGTTGGGAAAGCGGAGGTGGAGTTATTTAAGATTGAGTTTTAGATCCAAATTAAATAGATAGGTAATTAGCTACTTACGTACAAAATTAATACCTTTTTTTTAAGTGTATTTAAGTACATAATTATTACACTTGTACTTATTTTCGACTACGCGTTAACTTTAAACAAATCTTAAAAACCTAATTACTTCCATGAAAAAACTTATTTACTTAAAACCTTGTTAATTTCTTGTACAATACCATATCAATCAAGAAGTCCATTTTACAGACAAAAAACTTCTCAATCTTTGGTGAGCCTTTCGTCACAGATAATATTAACAGTTGCCAGATTGCTGTGGAAAGTGTTATGTATTCTGTACTTACATTTAAGGTGACGTTTAGACGAGCTAGAAGTTGGAAGTTTACTTCCGCGAGTGTGTAACACATTTCCTGGCGGTTGCGAACGTTTACCTAAGCTTACCTACACTATAAGCCTTTATACTTGACGTTGTCACGTCACTTTTAGAATGTTTTTAGTTTCATTTATTAATTTAATCGACAGATAATTAATTATGGACTTAAAAATAACAATTGCAAATTACAGTTATCACAGATTGATTTATGCTTTACAGTGGGAGAGAACGAAAAAAAGTTTAGATAAAGTCGAATAAGAATCCAATAACAGTTCTTTGATTACGTGTTCTGTGTGCACTGATGGAAATAATAATTATTTATCATTAGTGCTTGACCCGATAAAAGGTTTTAATTATGACAAATACAACAAAATTAATTTATTTTTATTCTTATGGTTTTTTTGTTTAAAAAATGTATAGTTGGAATAATCGTCCATCATGTTTATAATGTAGGTACATAATATGAAGGATGATTATCGAAACCTTTGACTCGCATCAAAACTTTGTAAACTTGCCGTAATTTACACTCGCACATTACGACAACTTCTTGCCAGCCTAAACAGCTCTGTAAAACTCAACAAACACGAAACTCACGCAAGCGTGTAACAAGACATCGTAAAATCAAAGGCAATTCGAAAGATTGGAGCAAAAAACTGAAGATCCGAAGCAAAAACTCACAAGATCCGACGTAAAAAGCTTAGCGCTCATCAGGTCATTGTTGAACTAAACAATAGCCAACATAATGCGATACCATTTGCATATTCCAACAAAAACTAACAATGCCTCGTTTCAGAGACTGCGCTGTATAATTTTAATTTTTAATTTGTTGCTCTTTTTCAACTGTTGCTAAGCAAAATTAATTACCACTAAGTGGGTGCCTGACTGCCTGTGATTGGACTTAACAATTGTAGGTGTAATTTAAAGTAAGTAAGTAAAGTTCGGCTCTCTGTTTGGCTTTGAGCTTTAGGCTACGTGTACTAGAGATGACATTGCAGTACGATGCCATGTCTAATGCGCCAAAAGCCTTTTTATAGCTGAAATCATTGACTTGACCTTTTTACAGCCGATGATGTGTCTCTATTTTCTAATAAGTGCTGTTTCATTAAATTTTAAATTATTATTTTCTGTTGATTATTGTGGGGATTTATTTTTAAAGAAACAATATAAGCCTAAAATAAACCAAAAATACATTAGTTATACCTGAGACTCGAAATTAATGAATTTAATTTGATTGCATCTTAATAGTTGCTGGAACAAGTAACATTATTAAAAAAAAAAAAAACCCGGCTGCAAAATGTTGTACCCTATGTCACTTCCACCATCAAGACGATTCAAATGACACCTCACATGTCGAAATACATCAAGCTTTTTAAGCTGTAGGGCGGGCTAAAGAAACCTCATACATACTTACATACCCACATACATACACTCTAAAAACATACCCTCCTTCTTGCGTAGTCGGGTAAAAATAAAACTTCGCACACATTATATTATGCACAGTCTAGTAGCACTTACCTCGACAATTTTTTTAAATTTATTAAAAAAATATTACTCTAGAATTTTCTTTTCAATTGCACGATTTAAAATACTGCATTTATATTTCTATTGCATAAAAAAAACCAGCAGATCGCGACCCCTGCAACAAAGAAGCATCATTATGATGAGAGTTCTGTAATCGATGGCCGTGCAGTAAGTATTATGCAATCCATGTCCATGTCTCACAAATAGATCTTGGCAGAGTGCAGTCCACGTGTGTTGAGCTCAGTCTTGAACGAAGATCTGAAGATTAAAAGTTGATTTATTGTCTCACTAGCTATGCCTCGCGGTTTTACCCGCTATTCAAAAAGTAGCCTAAATACAGGGTGTTATAAAAACCCTGTTAGATCTGCGAGGTTCGCAACCTGAATCGACTGGAGAATGCAATAATGCTGGTTTAAATAAAAGATTGACTATAAAAATTGCACACACATCGCGCTCCGCCCTCCTAAAGGCGCGAACGCAGACACTAATCGCGTCGGTTTTATTTGTTAACTATTCGCTTCGTGCCGCTACTTTCTTTGAATAAAAGCCACCAACGTACATATGTACTCGTACATACATACTTAAATGTATATGACACAGATTTGTTAACATTTTTGTTAAATTTTCTTTTTTTTCTTACATTTTTAATCCGATCATAATTCTTGCTGTTTTAAACGAGTACTTTTTTTGGTATTTTTGCATGAATAGGTACTTGTAAGTGTGTGTGCATGCCCTTCAATTATACGACAGGGTTTTTGTTACATGCTGTATATTTAAGTGCTATTTCCGAGGATAATCTCTCTCGGTGCCAATAGAACTGGAATAAGCTATCTTCGTTCCGAATTTCATCAAAATTCATTCAGCCGTTTAATAGTGGAAAAATCACAGACCTAAGATTTTTTTTGCTTCTCCTAGATCTGTGGGAAAAATGACAAATTATCAGTTTTACTTCCCACTGCTGCAGGTACATCAAATAAAGTCATAATAATATTAGTCAAATTTGTCCGAAATTCAAGATACATTTTGCTCGTTACATAAACGGTAAAACTCAGAAAATGAGAGAAAGGTTCGTAAATTAATTTTAAAATTCGGTAATTATGGAAAACTATCAAATCACGGATCACAAGAAATAATTAGCAATGTAAGATGGAGGACTCTATGAAAAAACTAAGATTATGTGTTAAGTCAATTATACATTATATTATGTGTCCCTATGAAGAGTTATTATTAATCAAAGCTGGTCCCTTGGAACACGTAAATTATTTAATTGTCCTAGTTCGTAAATGGCTCAATTATCTTAATTTCTAGTTTAATTGATTTGTGCAACAAACATATTGAATGTTTGTTGTCCATATTTTGATTGTTGCCATCATTTACTGTCACATTTAAATAAACATAAATACTTTCAGATAAATAAATAATGCAAGCGTTAACACTACTTGTTGTGTAATACTTTAAGAATGAATACAAAAGAATCTATGTCAAATAATAATAAATCTTAAAAGGTTTTGCTAACGCTAATATTTATTTAAGAGTAGACACAATATTACAACATAGGCAGGTATAATATACTAAAGGTAATGATCTGAGTTCGTTCACACGAACCTTGGCACGAATCAGCTCAATGTTTTGTGAGCGTCGATTTAACGCAGTCGGGAGTACCTACGTTTGACATAATACCTTTATGACGTAATAGTGCACTGAGAAAAAAATGATACGTATACGTAGCTCTCCGTAAGCCCATTACCACGTAGCTTGCAATTTTACACGTACTACGTGAACTGCATAGGTTATTTAGTTGTTGCATACTTACTAAAGAAGATACATACTGATGCGCAAGTAAGAGTCATACATCTCGAGAACGGTCACTCAGTGAAGCTCGTACAAGGATGCCGCATCATTCTTAATGGTGTTCCTACAGGAATTTACGTATCCGGCTTGATAACCTCGTACACAAGTACGCGGCTACATTTTAAACATAATAAGCGTTAATCGCTTATTATGTTTGAAATGTAAATTCACTATGTGCTTACAAGATAGCGTCTCCTGTTACTCATGACTGGATTATACATATTGGTCGGACGTAACTAGATAAAATAATCCGTAATAAATAACGTTTGGATTTTGCATAGAATACCTACGCCTTGTTCATAATTATATAAAAGCGATGATAGCCTAGCCGGAGAAGGCCCGCCTCTCAAGCCAGAGGGAGCGGGTTCGGACCCAGCCAAAGGCACGCACCAATTTGTTCATTGTGTGAACATATGTGCGTACTATATGCGTATATGTCACCTGCTACACGACTGGAGCCCGGTGTATGGCAACAGGCTCGCCCCCAGTCACATTTGGGACTGAATATCGTCCGGCGAAGTGTGGGTGTTGTACACCTCTGCCAGCCTCCTCGAGAGAAAGGCGTGAAGATATGTCATAATTCTATACACCACACACACACACACACACACACATACACACACACACACACACACATACACACACACACACACACATTTTAACACCTATATCATTATATTTTGTATGGGACAACATACTGTACGTAAGCTGCTACATTAAACGTATTTGGCGTACTGCCCTTGTGTGGGACTACTTATAGGGCGTAAACAGCTACACCGTAAGTACCCGGTGTATCGTTTTTGCATAAGATTACAAAATGTACGGACGCGGCCGCATTTATACATAACCACGATACTGTTCCTGTACTGCAATACATAGTACATAAGCGGCGACATTATAAGTATTCGGTATACTGCCCTTGTGTGGTATTACTTATTGTAAGTATGCGGTAGCATACATACTACGCAGTCCCGATATTGTTAAAGTCGATGTTCGATTTACAATGGCAACGACACATTTAACATTAAAAAAAGTATTTTAGGGGATTCTAATGGGTTCTGGGTTCCATTAAAGAATTGATATTTTTGAGTCGTCGATGAAGCTGATGGCAACCAAATGTCTTGTTCTGGTCCACTCCATTGGATAGAATTTGGGTTTGTACCTACACAGCTATCATTACAATATTTTATCTTTAGTTGCAGTAAAGTATCTTTTCGAAAAAGGTACAGTCATTATTATAAGCATTGACAGTTTAAAGGTTCCCTAAGATGATTTCAACCAGCTTGTAATGGCCATGGGGAATAAGAATTGTAAGACCTGCGGGAAATCTTTCATAACTCCTAAAAACTGCCTCAACAGAAACACTATATACTCGTAATTATCGAACGTACTCCCACTATGTCAAGAGAATCGCTTAAAAAATGTGACCGGTACTACTGGAAGACAAAGATCCGGACAAAAATCGGACATACCTACAAAAGCATTTTTGTCGAAGCTGAAGCAGAGACGCTTTGCTCGCTTACGCTCGCTCGGCACATTAACAAAAGAAATAGGTAGGTCATATGAAAATATTGTTAAGTACCTATGCCTCAACTTTTTCTGTTGGGATGGTTGTGTTTGTGGTGCTATAACAGTAGGTAGGTATAGGTATCTATGTCGGAGTCTAAACTTATATTTTTGTGTTCTCCCATCTACATCATTACAGATGATCTTCTGTCCGAGGCTTTGTCCTCGTGGCCTACACGAAACAAATGACATATTTACCTACCTATTTTTCTTTAGAAAGAAACATTGTAAGTGCTCTCACTACCTCTCAATTGAATATGCAAACTGACAATAGGTAGGTAGGTACCTATTCCAAGCAAAGCAATAAGTAAGTACTCGGTAAAACTCGAGTTCTCGGTAAAACTAAAATAGCCTCTGTTAATAATTGCAAATATTAGTTCATAATTATTATCAGATAAGAACATAAATCACAGATGCACCACAACCTCAGACAAATCCCTAATACCTAGGTAAACAGTCCCGTGCCTCATTCCCGCGCTCCACCGCACGCTCTGCCGTGTAGGATTTTCGGAGCCCAAATTATACTCTGTTTGGTGTATTTATTTACACGTTAACGGGGACTTTCAATAAAATCTGCATACTCTGATTGATAAATACTCAGGTCTAAGCATCTAAAAGTGCGGCAACATCGCAACTCGTGACCATGTCAGCAGAAACGGGACCTTTTTGCGACGTGGTAGGTATTGATTTTGTTTGTGAGTCTACGTATAGTAACCACCAACGTATAAATGTATTCGGAGTACTCACGTTGTTTGTGATTAACTATTGTACGTAGCCCGCGACAGTATCCGTAATCGGGGTAGGTACTATCCTTGTTTGCGACTACGTACATAAATATGCGCTTGCATTTTGTACGTAGGAGGAGTAAGTCTTGTTTGGCGGGAGCCTGTTTTATCACGTTTGCGGTGTTGCCAATTTGGCTTTTCTTTGGCAGTTTTTGGCATTTTTTTAGATTATTTAGCTATCAGCTAGATATCTCAATGATTCTGAATGCATAAAATTTGTTTGCCATTACTGAAAAATTAAAAAATTAAGGGAAATTTAAAAAAATGGTGACACGGTAATGTATTGCACGACATGAAATTCTCAAGCTCATCGTTGGGAGTCGAAGTTTGACCCACGTCATACTAATCATAAACCAGCTGAACGCTCCATCCATTGAGATATCATCGCTGCGTGGGAAAATAATTAAAATAATTTTTATTGGCAAATGAACAAGGCGTGCAACGACAAAATCTTTTCAGAGGAAAAACACATTTTACATACTTATTAAGTACTAGTAAGACAGCCGGTAGTAACATGGCCTATAAACGGTCTCAGTAGATTCTGAGATCTCGCTTTGCTTGGTCAATAATTCGTCTTTAGTAATGCAATATCATGAAAAAATTGCGACATTAGCTAAATTTGCATATTTTTGGCGACTTCTTTTTGTCTGAGCGGCAAAACTGATCTGTTCCGTCTTGACTCCAGTCGAAATTTTACCTTATTCTTATAATTTTTTTTTTATAAAATTTGAAAAAAAAAAACTAAGTTTCAAATAAACTATGTTTAACCCTATGATTTGTAATTATATTTTTAACCCTTTCTAGCACCCCTTTATATTGTAAAATTTGCTAAATCTAGCTCTTTCTAGCTTGTCCGACTGCCTCTTTTCGAAAACCATGGTGGCAACACTAGTCTTGTGTAGTGAACGAGTCGTGAACGGTCAAGCAAATTACTACGAGTGAGAGTTTATAGTGTTTTCCTGTGGTAAATTATTGACATGATTGTATGTTCAGATAATGTTGTGAGTGTTGTCAATTTGTGTCGGATTAAATTAATTTATGAATTAACTTTGAAACGAATTAGAAAAGCAGCTACCTACTCGTATCGTTCCTGCATTGTGTCTTTACAACTTCAAGTTTTAAAAAACTGCCAGACGCAGGCGCAGACACGGACAGTCACAGTATAGCAGGAGTTTTAAAACGCGTGGGATGCGACGATCTTGTAACAGTATTTAAAGGTAAGTTTATTTATTAAATCAAGCGTGTACGTACCTACGTAAAAATCTTTGTAGTACTATGAAAACGACGTTAGTGTGCGATCTATGGTCACAGCCTACAGCCTAGCTAGCCTAGCTAACCTAACTATCACATATGTGTAGAATTGATAACCACTTTTTTAGAGTATATTAAATTGTCAGTTTTAGAATACAAAAAAGTACCACATACTTTACTGAACTTTGTAGTACAGTACCATATGAACTCGTAATATGTTATAGTGGTGTTTGATAAAGAGTGTAGCTTAAAAACATTAGTAGTTTACAATTTTACTGTGCACGTTACACACTAGTTTTATTATATTTCAGGCAAACTAAGATGGTCTTCTGGAGAGCAATTTTACGTGAAGACTGACGAGGACACAAATGCTACTGACGGAAGAAACTTAGTCGGCTAATAACCTAACAACCGTATGGAAAAATCCGGGAAATCCGAGGAATTCTATCACCTGGCTTCACACATCTGTGAGCTTCTTGTAGCTTTGCCCACTGAGTAAGCAATGTCATATTTATGTTACTCAGGAATAGTGTAGCTTTGTATTGGTGAAAGAATATTTTAAGTTTTGAATCGGACCAGTAGTTCTGGATATTAACCCACAACAAACAAAGTCAAAATCTTTACCTCTTTGTGATATGACTGAAGATGTATTTAGTTGTTACTTCTTTTTAACCGACTTCCAAAAAGGCTGTATGATTTTGTGTGTATGTTACGTGATTACTCTGCCAATTATGAATCGATTTAAATGGTTCTTTTTTTTTTGTAAATTATACTACAGTAATTGTAATTGTTTACAAAATGCTATTGGGATGACGGGAAGTCGGTTTTTTAATGATATTATAATTAATATAAAATAAACCACCATAACAGACCAACATGTTCTTTATTTACAGCTGTTGCAAGAGTTTCGTCGTATGCACCCGAGCAATGACGACAGCCTATTCTCGACTATAACCCTGAAAAAACAAGATGTCTTGACTACCAGAGATTCGCAGTCGCAGATGGTACGTTAATACATGATTTATAATTAAACATACGTACTGTTATTGGCAGTCAGACCAAATAAAGCTTTAATTATATTATTACTATTTAAAAATGTATAATGGTATAACTGACAGTAAAAAGTGATGATAGCCTAGTTGGAGAACGCTCGCCTCTCAATCTAGCGGGAGCGTATTCGACTTAATGTCATCTGCTATATAAATTGAGCCCGATGGATGTTACTGGCTTGTCCCTTGTCAAATTTGGAACTGAATATTGTCCAGCAAAGTGTAGATGTTGTAATACACCTCTGCGAGTCCCTTTGGGCAAAGGCGAGACGATAATTTATAAATATTTAATTAGGTAATATTGATCGATTATGGAAATACGTGGGCTAAATTGATGTTATTTAAATTTTGCAGATTGATGCTGTTGCCATTTGTCATCAATATATCACCAGCACGCAAGCTCAAGGACCAGCCAGCTTGGAAACCCTCGAGAGCTGAGATCTGTGATGGCTTTCTATGAATAAATCCTTTAATAATATAATTTAATTTTTATTTCTATTATAGCCAGACATTTACGAATAATAATAACTAATACGATACTGAGTGCTTAATAATTCCAGTTAGTGTGATGTTAATTGGTTTTGCTGTGTAAGAGTACTACTTGTTCGTATCTAACTGTTTATAAACGAGTTTATTTTAATGTTACAGACTAAATCACGATGCTATTTAAATGAAATCTTATTTTGTGTTTCAGATACTTATCATTATGTCACGGATACATGACAGCTTGGATCCTCACACGTTTGATACTAGTGTTTCGTACGCACACCTTGGTGTTTGAAACGTAACGTAATGCTTTATTACAGTTTGACACTCCATGCGAATATACTGGTTTCTCATACGCAACCAATAGGAATGCAACATTACAACTAGGCGCGGCGCACGTATACCATGTGTTCATGTTGATGACATACATATTCTGGGATATTATCGTACTCATCATTTACAACATTTACTATAGGGCCCACCCTGAAATCTCGAAAAAAATCTGCTGTTCCTTAGAAAAATTCATTGACTTTGGACAAAATGTTTGAAACAGTAAATTTTTGCTTTGGAATTTTAGGGTTGGTCCTTTAGTAAAACTTTTTCATATGATAAGTACTATGATATCCTAGAATATGTCTGTCGTCTAGATGAACAACCGGTATATGTATGGCGTGCCAAGTTGTAATGTAGCAATCGTATTAGGTTGCGTAAGAGACACCAGTACATTCGTATGGAGTATCAAACTGTAATAAAGCAGTACCATTACGTTATGTATCAAACACCAAGGTGTACGTACGAAACACTAATATCAAACGCATGAAGTTCCAAGCTGTCATGTACCCGCGTCATTTCAATAAGTATCTGACATCAACCAGCATATACGAGACACCAGTAAAGTACGTATGAGGTTCTTAGCTCTAATGTAACCGAGTATTTATGATAAGTATCAAACACCAATCCAAACGTACACGACACCAGTAGAATACTTATGTAGTTCCAAAATGTATAGTACCCGCGTCATTACGTTACGTATCAAACACCGATTCATACGTACAAGACGCCAGTATAATACGTATGTGGTTCCAAGCTCTGATGTAGCCGCTCCATGACGATAAATATCAAAAACAAGTTCATACGTACGAGGAACCATTATAACACCTATGCGGTTCCAAGCTCTAATGTAACCGCGTCATTACAATAAGTATGAAACATAATGCCGTGTGTATTAGACCCCCGTATCATACGTATGCGGTTCCAAGCTGTATTGTACCCACATCGTTACAATAACTACCAAACATAAATCTATATGTACTAGACACCCGTATCATACGTATGCGGTTCCAAGCTGTAATGTACCCCCGTCAATACGATAAGTATGGAACATCAATCCATACGTACTAGACACCCGTATCATACGTATGCGGTTCCAAGCTGTAATGTACCCCCGTCAATACGATAAGTATGGAACATCAATCCATACGTATGCGGTTCCAAGCTGTAATGTACCCGCGTCAATACGATAAGTATAGAACACCAATTCGCATCATGACAGTTGTCATGAAGCGGGCTACGTAATGCTTGTTACGTACGCAACATGAAGGCGCTTACAAGCTTACGAGTGGTATGTTTTTGTCCAGACGTACGCAGCGCGTCTCATGATTTACGTAGCATTTTTTTCTCAGTGTGCTATAGTCGGTTTATTTGACATGTTTTGGCAGTGGGCGTTAAGGATTTACAGTTTACATGTTTTGGGAGGTGTTCGGTGACGTTGAGACGATTCTAGTCGGAGCTAAAACACACCAAATGCAGTTGCAGGATGTTGCAGCCCGTTCCGTGCGCGTGCTGTCAGTTGCTCGTTGTCAACGAGCAGCTCGTGCGTCACGCAGCTACTGCAACGGACTGGAAACGGACTGCTTTCGGTGTGATGTCTTTCATAGAACTTCATACTTTACAGATCTTCGCGGACTGCACCTGCATTTGGTGTGGTGTGCTCCAGTCTTTAGTTTGCGTGCTTTATCTCGCCACATCACTTCATCGTCGCTTACCAACAGGCGAGTTGAAGGTCAAACGCGGACTTTTTCGCGATATGCAAAATCTCATTGAGATCTAAAAAATCCTTATGATACTGGACGTATTAGGAAACTGGACATTGTTAGACTCGACCTTACAAGATTTTTTAGCATACTAGACGTTCTAGGGCTCAAGACGTTGACAGCCTGAACGTCTTGTGGCGCGGAGCCGAGGGAAAGTCAGCGTAGAGCATTACTGACCGAGAGAAGAGAGATCTCAGAGTCTACTGACATCTCGGTATTTGTTTGTTCGACGATACCTTTAGTATTGTTGATCCGATCTTCATGAAATTTTGCAGACAAGTAGTTTATCTCATTAGAATCTTTAAGTTTGTATATGAGCTAAATCGGACGAGGGGTTGCGGAGATATGCGAAGTCTCTGTTCGAGGCGAACTACCAGTACGTGTTTTAATATAAGGCAGTGAAAGAATGTCCGCCAAATATACGTAGGAAACAGATAAATTAACATTTTAGTCACAGCCCATCCTTTCGAATTGGAGCTAAAAATAAATCTCTACTTTAGTTCGATGTGAGTGTAACTAAAATTCAAGCACATTTATACAACTTCACTTATGTAACGCCAAGGTATCATAAAAACTTGTTATTAGGTATACAACAGTTATAATTTAAAGATAACATTTATTTCAGCTCGGTTTATCTCGTGCAGTGATCATTGTAGCTTGTAGGCAGTTAATTTGAGATTCTAGAAAGATCTCTGTAAAGCCGGCCATTGACGAGCTACGAGCCGTACGCAGCTCCGTACGAATCGGTTGACAAATCCGTCTTCGCCCGCACACTACAAGAGCGTTCAGCCGCGCTAGGCGGCGAGGGCTCGACGCGGCGCTCGCGGCTTCGACGGCGAGCCGCGAGCCTAAAGCATTCACACGCACATTTGTTCACGGATTGGTACGCGAGTGAATGGTGGGCGTAAAAGAGACATTTGTATACAAACGTGGGCCATTCCCGCCATCGTCACTTTCATCGCTGATGGCAGATAATGAACGTGACTGAAGGCAGGACAAGATAATGAAGATAAATCATTATATTATGTGGATAATTTCTTGTTAAAAGCAAGTCTTGTGTTGGTAGGAAGGGCTACAAAACTAATAACTACAAACTGCTGTATGAATTGGATGATACAAGAATTTTAATTTTCTTTGAATTTTTTTTGAGCAGAATATGTGTGTGATACTCTTTAAAGTGAACTATTTTTACAACAAAAGTTTGCAAAATTCGAGAAAAAATCAAGTCTTCAGTAAGACACATTAACTAGTCACGTGATCCATTTTATATTAAAACGTTTTTTCTCGAATTTTGAAAACTTGTTTTCTAAAGGTTGTTCACTTTGACATGTAGAACAAGACCCTTACTGCACCAAAAACTAGCACGTTGCATGTTTACATTGTGAATTTTCATCAAAATAGTTTTAGCCATGTATCAGTGACACGTAAAGCCAACCTAATAAATGTTATTCAAGTACAATGAGCCTTAATCATGTTAATTTAAAAAAAATATTGCCGCCGAAGTTGTTCAAGATAAAAAGATTACGTGTTTTTTATCAATCAAAAAAATTTAGGCTAAAATAAGAATATCGTTGTATTTTTAACGAAGTTCTCAAGGAAGTAATCGTAGTAACGTTTAGTTGAGTTCAACAAACACGGGCTATCAGCGATGAGGTACAAACGGGCGGGGCAGCGGGAACGCACATTTTTTCCAGAGGCCCTGTACAGAACTTTCAAGAGTGTGGAACTTTATAGTTTAACTGATAGGGTCATGGGCCCATGGCAAAAAAGCTGCAGTGCTAGCACCGATCTTTGTCGATCGATAAACTGAACCCTAAATTCGATAAAATCATGGCTGATGTCTATGATGTGAATGTTCCGAACAAATTTGTCGATTTTAAACGTCGGTTTACTGATCGACTGGGAACGTTGCTAGCTCGGGATTGGGTTTAGAGGATAGGCAACTTTACTGTTCAAAACATCAATGTTGTACGAAAGTTGCACTCTGGGTGCGTTCCGACCTATCCTCTGAACGCACCCCTGATGGTCTGGTTCCACTGGTAACTGCCTATTACATAACGCGATTTCTTGTGCCCTTCCCGCAGGGACAGGGTAGTGTTATAAGGCACGAGGAGTCGGGTCCCTAAATCGGACGACCGAGTGGTTTCCGACTTCCTGCTTCGAGCAAAGTTTATTTCCAGTAGTCACATAAATCGTTTTCCTGTCCATCCCACAGAACCCAAACTCTAAAACAGACAAACACTCGCACCCATCCATAGATAATGCCTTATCTCAAGGATGAATTAAAAAATAGAATTACGTAAGCTTATACAGTAAACATGTTTTTCACGGAACCACTTCAATACATTTTACACCCTATAACTATGCAGAAAAGGCATACATTTGCATGTTGTAAATTTTTAATATCTATGTAATGTATGATAATGAAGTGAGTAGGTTTAAAATCTAGGTGTTTACTAAATTTCTCTAGTGCTGGCGAATTGGTCTAAAGGTCAACGGTCTGGAGAAAAACAAGTTGCTTCTGACGTAGAGCAGTTGGAGAAAACAAGATGTTGCTAGGCACTTTCTTGTTGATACTGCAGCCCTGGGGGCCTACCATTCCATCTCATTGGCCAAATGTAACCATCATGGTTACGTTTTGTTTTCGACCTTATGGCGCGGCTATAAGGTCGCGCAGCGTCGTCGGTAACATAACGTAACCATCATTGAAATAAGATGTCATGGTAGGCCCCCTGCTCTGGCGCGTGCGATGTTATCGGTCACTGTCATTCTCATGACATTTAACACGAGAGAAACAGTGACGAAGAGACATCACGCGAGAATTGGTCTCTTTGTGGTGACGAATTTGGTGATAAGTTGACAACGTTTCGCTCCAAACTTTTTCAGATGACTGGATGATTCTAGAATGTTCTGGAACTTGGCTGTGGCTGAATTAGCGCTACAGTAGGTGGCTGGCTTTAGAATTTTAAAAATAACACTTCATCATCACGGTTTCTCACTAGGATTCCCTGTATCGAGAATGCCATGAGAAACAAAGACATAGACAACCAACAAACCCAGAACAGATATAAATTATAGATTTAAATGTAGAGGCGAAACACGTGTCGACGAAGTGCTCGAAGGGTTTTTTTTGTATAATTTTTTAATTATATAATTTTTTTTATAAAATTTTATTGTGAATTTCATGACATTATTTCTGTTAAATTCCTTATTAAGTTAGCTTCATATTTTACGAGTATATTAAATTGTACAAAGTTTTTTTTGTAGATTTCACTAAATTAAGTCTGTTAAATTTGTTAGTTGAAATATCAAATTGTATTACGTTTAAATTAGATTCAAATATCAATTTGTTTCAAGTTTCCTAGTAAATTCATTAAATTAATTTAAAATATTCAAAATCAAAAATAGAATAAAGAATTCATATTCCTTGATGTACTGAATACGACGTTAAAGCGGAAATACACTAGATATTAGTTCAAGTAACAATCCTACTTCCTACTTATATTATAAATGCGAAAGTTTGTATGTATGGATGGATGTTTGTTACTCTTTCACGCCAGAACGGCTGAATAGATCTGGATGAAATTTGGCACAGAGACAGATTATAGTCTAGAATAGCACATAGTATAGGACTTTTTAACCGCGGGTGAAACCGCGGGGTGCAACTAGTTTAGATATAAATTCATCATCCAAACATTTGCCTTGCCGGGAATCGAAGTCGGGGCCCGGCTTAGGTATATCGGACGTGCTACCAACTGAGCTAGAAAGGTCGTCAGGTCATGATTAGGGCTTCTTCAGACTGTTGAGGCAACAAATAGCTGCGGACAGAGAATAATAGTGTTTCTTTTTAGGGTTCTCTACCCTAAGGGTAAAACGGGAACCCATTACTAAGACTCCGCTGTCCGTCCGTCTGTCTGTCACCAGGCTGTATAGTTAGACAGTTGAGATTTACGCAGATGATATATTTCTGTTGTCACTATAACAAAAAATACTGAAAAACAGAATAAAACCAATATTTAAGAGGGCTCCCATACAACAAACGTGTTTTTTTGCCGTTGTTATAGATAATTGTACGGAATCCTTCGAGCGCGAGCCCGACTCGTACTTGGCCAGTTTTTAAGATATTACAGTAGCGGCGTGTCTAAATTCGCGTATTTTCTTTTCTAGAATGTTCTAGAATAAAAGTTTATTACGACCGTCTTCTTGATTAACACTACATCATTGATAAAAGTGTCGTCAAGAGATCGAAGAAGGTATCAGAATCTTTTCCAGATAAATCCGGCTCAGGCCAGGCAGTTAAACGGAAATATTATACAAATATTACGTATACACATAATTATTACAGAAAAACACCTTGTTTACTGACCGTGGTTAAATAGTAGGTATAAATAAATATATGTAGTTAATTCTTGTTATCGGCAGGCGACATGAAGTCTACAAGTAACCGATAGGCGTCCATAACTACGCATGTTGAGTCACGTACCATATAAGTAAAGCAAGTAAACATTATAATTATAATTATTAGATATTTTTAACAGGCCCGGAAGCTTAACATAACCTATAGAAGGTAGGTTTCCAAACAATACCTTCTCAAAACGCAAGCCACAAATTCGCTTATGTGCTGTCTTCACTTGACTTGTCACGCACAGTGGTTAGTTTAAAGTCACTCTAAAAGTTGGAAAACTGGTTTGTTGAAAAAATCTGTTCCATATATTGATTGAAAAGTAAGGATATGCACATAACGCAAACGTAGCGTCGTACGGTGCCGTATCTGGCACCATTTTAACGGCTTACATTTTGCTAGTGTAGCTGGTTTCTATAATAGGTAGTTATTCTAAGCCAGGAAGTATCTTTTTTGTTTGTTTGTTACAAATAGGACAATCTTATCTGCGGTTTTAAGTTGCTATGGCACAAAGAGAAAAATAAATGTCTTAAATACCTATATTACCTAGTTTATTTTTAGTTGGATTTAACCATAGAACTTTCAAGGTTTAAGTTAATCCACGTTCTCACATAAGTACATAATATTCCACATGTATTGACAATGCGTTTTTTAATGAATGATTTAGTGAATTTTGGGTCTATAGTGTCCCTTACACCTTACACCGACACCTAGGCTACCTACTGTTTAATGTATGATATAAGGTTCTACAGTGTGGACCCTTACACCTACATCTAGGCTACCTACTGCCTAGATAGTAAAGTTGCCGACATTTTGTTATATGTACTCGTATGAAGCCTTGTCCTAGATGTCTGCGACTAGATCTCTTTTGAAATAATTATATTTTATATTATATATACGTACCTACTATACACACACCACCCTCAATTTACATTTATGAGGCATCTCTTTTGGTAAGATCGGATTTAAGCAAGTATTATACATTAAAAAGTTCAAGATATAAAAATAAATTAGGCTGTGTACGCTGTAGAACGAAGCAATACAGAAATGGTATATTCGGTATGGGTGTTCAAGTGTATAATAAGATTCCACAGAAAATAAAGAATACTAACTCATTCTTTGTATTTAAAATAAAATTGAAACAGCTTCTGCTTGAGAAGACATACTATACGATTAGGGAATTTATTAACGATAAGACTTTAGTGTAATATTAGTATCTATCCTCCATGTGACATAATATTGTATTTAATTTAATTAATTGTTTTCAAAGATTGACATTGTAACATGACATGTATTTTATGACCATTCAAATGTAACTATCCACCTACTATTTCCTAATTTTTGCACGCTCCTTAGGGGTTGAATATAGTGAGACTCTTATTTATCACCAACTATCCTGTATGTACCTATATTTCTGCAAATAAATGATTTTGAATTTGAATTTGAATTATATTTATTACTACTATATTTTAAATAGATTTTTACCATAAGTGTGTGGCATAAATAAGGCATCTATTTTAAATTATAAGTATTCAAATGTGACGAGTAACTTAATGTGTTAATTGTGTTATCGGTATATTCTGATTTCTGGTTTGAAATAAAGCCACCGACAACAAGGCAAATAACAAAATGTCGGCGACTTCGGCGATTTTGGTGTGTAGACTCTTTTATTTATATTTTGTGTAAATAAAGATAGGTATTTTATTTGAGTGTTTTTTTTTTTAGGAAAAATGAGGTTCTAGAGGCCTATCATGACATCTTGTTGTCATGATGGTTACAATTTTTTTCTGCTTGCTAACGCTCACTCGGTCTATTAAGTAAAGCAGGATTCATGAATCATAACATAAAATATCGTTACGCTTTTCCCCCGAGGGGGCTGACAGAGGTGTAATACAACACCCGCACTTCGCCGGACGATATTCAGTCCCAAATGTGGCATGGGGCGAGCCTGTCGCCATACATGGGGCTCTAGTCATGTAGCAGATGACATACATACAATACGCACATATGATCACACAATGAACAACTTGGTGCGTACCGTCGGCTGGGTTTGAACCCGCTCTCTCTGGTTTGAGAAGCGGGCCCTCTCCAACTAGGCTATCATCGCTATATTAAATTCATGAAACAGACTATTATAAATTATTCGATTTGTCATACGGAAAGCGTTACTCAGTAAATAATGTAATTTATGTACACACTCACACCCCCGTTCGCTACCCGGCCTTCGGACTGCTCTATTTCGAGCCGGGTCAGGGAGGCGAACCCCGACCCTATTGTATGCAAACCGCCCGCTGACTCACTGAACGTGCCGTGGTAGCCAATCTAACACGTTTACTGATCTAGCTGCACCTTCAGTTTCGCCTGTGATTTTCTAGTTAACCGACTTCAAAAAGGAAGTTCTCAATTCGGCTGTATTATTTTCTTCTTACTTTCCTGGGATAAATTAACACCCCAAGCGAGGTGGCGGTCAGACGTAATTCTATTGTTGAATAAAAAAAACTCTGCGGACTAATTCAAAGTACAGAATCTGTACTCTATTTATATCCTTAATTGCATCTTATTCCGTTCAGCCGCTTTTCAAAGTCAAAGTCAAAGTCAAAATGTTTTTATTCAATTTAGGTAACAAAGATACACTTATGAACGTCAAAGTTATTTAAATAGACTCGACCGCCTTGTTCGGATAAAGAGCCTCTACTCAGAAGAACAGGCAAGAAACTGAGGGGCATTATTTTTTCAAATAATAAATAAATTACAGTCTCACAAATTGTGGCTTACAACTAGGTAATATCTATAAATACTAGTGGCTACTTGACGGAAGTGGAATGCTCCAGACATCTTTATCTTGTAAATAATTCTTAACCTTATATGTAATACCCTCTTTTCATTAATTTAGTTTCTACATGTGATTTGAATTTTCCCTCAGTGATCCCTGTTATATTTTTCGGGATTTTAATGTAAAAACGAACGCAGTTGCCTAAAATGACTTATTTAACTTAGTTGACTAAGGGCCGATTTTTCAATCCTTACTTTATTCGCCTAATAACTACCGAGCCAATAACTTTATTAATCTGTTTATTCGACTCATAAACGGTGTTCGGTTTTTCAATACAATTTTGAATTGGGAATAACTATCTGACCATCTATTCAGTGTGTACTAAAGCTAACTTCAGACAGTTGAAACAAAACTATTAAATATCCACGCGTTAGAAAAGGACTTCGAATTTTCACTTTTCGCTTACGTCACTGTCTTGTCAGTTTTAGTCTAAACGTCACTGTACTACTAATCTGTGCAAAAGTCGTCGGCTGGTTTGGCTATGGTAAATAGCTCATGTAGTTTGTTCATGGTAGTTTTTTTTAAATTAAAATTAATTTAGTTTCTGCGTGTCGGAAATATCAATCTTTTTTTACAGTGACAACCCATAAGATCATCATTTAGACAGTCTCAACAATTTATTCCATAAAATAAACTGCTATCTGGCCGTTCCACCGACAAATAAAGTTATACCTCAGATAGATGAGTTATTCGTCTAGTAAATGATACCTGACCATTGTAAAACAGAATAATTAGCTATCAGTTCAATAAACACTATTTGTTTGTTTATCTGACCATTGAAAAATCGGCCCTAAGTCAAATAAGTCATTTTTAGTAAGTTTGGACCGAGTCACAAACATGCGTCTAAAAGAAAATCTGCTTGAAATACAGGTTTCTGTTATGATTGCTTCATTTAGTCCTACAAATCTTATCTATACATATCTTTAATATATTAAAACAAATAACTCTGTGAGCTAAAGATCTCGCGGCTGGCGTCTGTACTCCTCTAAAGCTCGCATTTCACAACCGACTCTCTTAAAATTTTGTGATCAGGTTCGATAATTATACTTTGTTTTTGTCCAGTAAGCATTTTTGTCGAAGCTGAAGCATAAACGCTCGCTCGGTCGATTAAGTACTAATAACTAGTTACTCTACGATGCTAAAGGCTTTCTACGCTTAATTTTTGGACTTAGAATGTCACATCGGCGATTTGTGAGCGATTTCAAAGCGAGGCGAGCGACGCGAGTTCGCAACGAGCGCGCGGCAATCACGCCGCAGTGACGCACTCGCCTCGCTTTGAAATTGCATGCAAATCAGACTGGCAACTTGCGAGCGATTTCAAAGCGAGGCGAGTGCGCAACGAGCTCGCCGCAATGACGTGATCGCTTTGAAATCGTTTACACATCGCTAAAATACTTACTTAGTCTACTTGCATTCAATCCACTAAAATCTTCAAAATCGGCATCATTTCGTGCTAATCCAGCTCATCATACGACTGGCTGTATTCAAAAGGATGACACTTTATTTTGTCTCACAAAATTTTTCCAGCAAGTCACCGTCCCATCGCTATCTGCCGCGAGTCACGTCTGGTGATAATGCTTGTCTGTATATCTATGGGCAAATAGAAACTTGTCTGTTTGTCTGTCACATAACAGCACTCAACGGGTTATGTAACATGTACTCGTGAGTTGGAACTGTTGTGTTCACTGTGATTATGTGATGAGTAGGTGACATTACTCACTCACATTATTGCTAAGATCTCAAAGGAGTTGTCGTTGTGTTCAATAAATAATACAAGTGCAAAGTCAAGATAATTAAAGCAGAGCATAAAAACCGACTTCCTGTCTACAATTTCCACAAAATCCATGTAAACATTTTATGAATTTTTGTTGGTATTAAAAGAAACAGCTTCACCGATTTCAATAAAACTAAATGGGACCACCTCTAAAGTATAATCTACCAAACAAAAAACAATTAGTTGTTTGTAGAATCGGTTTCGAATCGATAGGCTCACCCCCTGTCACATTTGAGACTGAATATCTTCCAGCGATGTGTGAGTGTCGCAAATACATCTCTGTCAATCCTTTAGGGGAAAAAGCGTAACGCTATGCTACGCTAATAAATAGTAATTAATTGTAGATAATGGATACTGAAAATGACGTTAATTACTAACTAACTATTCTTTATAATTTATTTCTCATCCAAAGTCACATTTGACGTCAAACACTGTTATGTAGAAAATTAAAATATATGCAAAACCATTCAGGTAGGTAAGGAAATCAAGCTTGATTTAGTAAAATTGTCTGTTGAGTCATAAAACTCATTAATAAGAAGTAAATATTTTTGCCAAAAGCCAACTAAACAGGTGCTGGCAAGGAAGTACGTAAATTTCATCATATTGTCATTTTCTCAGACTCTATCCCAAGGGGGTGGGGGGAGGGGAGAACAGCTTATTCAACGTTGTGTAGCCTCGGAATAGTTTTACATTGTTTTGTCGTTTTTGATTGAGGCAAAAATTTAAATGAAAGAAAAAGGTAAAACACTGTATAACAATTTTGAAGCTATACAACGTGTATTAATAGGGGGAAATTTAACCACACCTTCTCTTGGTTTATTCATAAACCAAGTTATATTGTTAGTGGCGGATTCAGGAGGAGGAGGGAGGGGATTTAACTCAGATGACGGTAAGGTAAGCGTTATCAAGGTAGGTTAACACAAAAGCACTTAAAAATTACATTTTCGAGACTAAACATTGTGGAACATCCATCCCCAATCCGCTGGTGGTGGTTGTTATGTAAAAAACCGGCCAAGTTCTAGTCGGACTCGCGCGTCGAGGGTTCCGGACAAACCTGTAGGTAATCATGAGGAAAGGGGTAGTAAGTTTAAAATTACTAGAAATATTTTTATTATTATGATGTTACTAAAAATGTATGATTTCGCAATTTTTCCTTTATCTGTGCTTTATGACGTTGTGTCGTACCAAATTACAAGATTCTGAGTTTACGGACAGTACCCTGTAGGTTTTTATTCCCTTGCGAGTACCGAAAATTAGAAGCATAAATAGCTGTGTCTTTTGATTGCGTTAGCTTCAAAGTTTTTTTGTCACAGCTTCAAGAGACAATAGATTTAAGTTGATTTTGAATTCCAGCTTAATAACTTCACGCTTTCCTGAGAAAACAGGTCTTCACATACAGACAGATGGAGAACGAAGTGATCCTATAAGGATTTCGTTTTTTTTTCGTTTTGAGGTACGGAACCCTAAAAACAGCTGTTTTAGTGTCAGAATAAAGTCTTAGTAACAACCTGTTAGTAATTGGTATGTATTTAGTATCTATTTAGGCAGATGTACATAATGTTTTCGGCTTCTCTTAACAAGCATGCATTTATCTGGCAGACATTATCTTACCTCTCATAGACTAAGATACTAACCAGTACAATATTAAATTAAACAAAATATTAAACAATAAACAGACGCGATACGAGAGCGACCTCCATTGCGTTTTATCACTAAATATTATATTATTTGAATACCTAAATGAATCTTACAGCACTAACCACCAAAAATTGCTCACTGAAAAACCTACCTTAAAAATTCAGATTTAAAGCTTCAATGAGATTAACAAAAGTGTATAGTACAAGCGATTTGCAAAAAGGAAGATAGTGAAGTGGGTTGCTATATCTGGCTTGAACCGGTTAGTTCAGGTCTGTATTACATGTGTGGTACAGATTGTCGCCAAATGGTAATAATTTCATTTAACCTACTTGGTTTGTTGGCATATCTACTCTCATTCACAGACAAAGCACATGTAGAAATACATATACGCTTTACATAGCATAGATATGTATTTACAAACAAATGAAGCGGTCACTAATAATAGCCATGAGCCATGAATACCAAACAAAAAAAATCTTTCAGAAAAATTAAAACCCACTATACAAGGTGCTGGTTTTGGGTGTAGTAATTCTTACTTATAAGAGTGTTGTTCAACCAGTTAAAGTAAATAACTTTTAGAACATAAATTTGTAAAATTCTTAAGTTATATTCTCGAGTCTCCATACAAAATCACTAGTCACGTGCTGAACTTTGTATGAAGACTTGACATTTTGGCAAATTTGTGGTTCAATTGACGGGTAGACACCCTGAAGAATCACTACACCCAAAACCAACACCTTGTATACTTACTTCCCCCATTTCTGTTTCTGACCCAATTTTCGATGTACACCCTGTAGATTAAAACACAACCTAGAAAATATAGAAATCCGTAACAGTTAAACCTACAACTTCCTCTAATCATCATTTCAATTAAATTCAATTAATGATCCAATATTTTTATTAATCATCACATTTTTTATCACAACTTCCAACACAATTTGAACTCTATCACTTTCAGAATACGTGTATTTATTTCCAATTAAAACGTAAATTATTAACACAAAGCATTGTTTGAAAGCCTATTGAAGAGGAACAAGTGCAGTAATTAATTGTTTTCCATTCGATTCCCTTATTTAATTGGTAACAAGTGAGTCACTGGGCAGACAAAAGAAACGTAGAGACACCATATTATACCTCTAGCTTAAGATATTGGGACCTTTTAAACCGACTTCAAAAGAGGAGTTTCTCAGTTTTACTGTATGTTTTTTTTTTATTGTTTTGAATGAATGTTTTACTCCGTCAATTGTTAATCCATTTAATGATTTTTTTGTTTGGTAGATCATATTATAGAGGTGGTCCCATATCAAGTTTATCGAAATTGGTTTTTAAAAAATCAACAAAAATCTAAAAATTGTTTACATGGATGACGGACTGACGGGAAGTCTGTTTTGAAGCTTTGCTTTTTATCACGCTAGACCCCGCGACCGACGTTTGTCTCCCTCTACAGGTCGCATTCCTCAACCGATTCTCGTGAAATTTTATGAGCAGATTAGATAATTTTACAGATTCTTTTCTGCTGAGTCTGTTTTTGGTAAATTTTCTAAATTTGAAGATTTGATTAAAAAAATATATTTATTTCTCCAAAATTTCAAGAGAATAGTTTAAGAAATTCGATCTGTAGAGGAAAACAAAGTTCCGAAAAGAAATCGGATAGACGAAAGCATTTTGTCGAAGCTCAAGCCGAGACGCTTTACTCGCTGACGCTCGCTCGGTGGATAATAACTGATTTACTATTTGCGCACCTTTTTGTTTTATTTTCCGGACAAAATACAATAAATAATAATTAAACATTGACAGAAAATCATATTTTCATGGTCACTCTAGTAAAATGTTTACCGGCAGACAAAGGCGTGCGAATAAGTTTCCAGACTATAATGTTGGCTCGTTTTTCAGCACGATTGTGTTCATACATTTATTTATGTAAGAACCTTACTATAAATAATGGCTGTTTTAAGAAAATGAACTCAGGCAAGATGCAAAAAAGATTACAATTGCAATGTGGACATAAGAAACTCAAACTCTTATGTACACATACTTTACTTACTGTTTTTTTTTTTAATTGGGTGGTTTGCGCTTGCCCACCATCTCACTGCGTTATATCTCGCTGAAGCCACTTCGCTTTTAAACTTGTGTGCGTGGTAATGTTGTCATGAAAAACATTTACAATTTTTTACACGAAAACTAATATTAATTCCCAAACTCTACGTTAGCCATTTCCGTTACAATATACAACCTTATTAGATTTTAATACTCTAAAACTCTACATATTTGTAAGAGTTTAATGTTATGGCTTTTTCCAAATTGACTTGTAAAGAAACTGCACAGTTTTTAAAAAGCACCTCAAATTTAGTCCTGGCCACACTTTTATAACGCACTATGTATATTTAAGTACACGAAATTATACCATAAACCAATGCACATAATGTCGAGGTAAGAATGACCAAGCGAGTAGCGTAGTTTTTTGCGTCAATATGTGCGTGTTGTGTAAATATACGACAGTAGTGTAGTTTTTGGATGGTTTTTGGCTTCACCTAAATCATACGCCGTGCGCCATCTTATTCTCTAGGTTGATATGAGATCTGTTTATACGAAGAGATCTTTCATTCATTGACCTAGCGAGCGAAGTGCCTATGCTTCAGCTTTGGCAAAAATGCTTTCATATGTCCAGCTGTCTTCGTCTCCAGCTCTACTTGACACATGAAATGCGACCTCCAGTAAAGGACAGACGTCGGCTGCGAGGTCCTCAGCTCACAGAGCCACTAATTTAAGCGCTCTTAGTGATAAGGCCGCCAGTTGTCAGACTACAGTTTAAGTTTTTCTGTACTATTGTTTTGTAATATCTGGTGTAATAAAGTGTTCATCTATCTATCTATCTATCATTAGATAGATAGATAGATAGAAATTATTCTAAGTACGTCAAACTGTCATAGCAATAGCTATCACGCGCAATGTCTATCGCTATCACGACACGTAACTGCTCCTCGGTACAATAAATGGGTCGAACTGATTACCGTGGTCTATACGCACAAGAAATAGATTCCGATTGTCTGTCTTGCGTTATCTGGCCCCTATGATCCCAGGTCAGATGATCTGTGGCAGATGGCAGAGGCACCTTGGTTTCGACAGGTGAAGAGCTGATCCTTGGGTAGTGGCAGCCCGCATGGGGCCCGTGTTTCAGCTACTCTTATGATTATTTATGTCGATGGTGTACTTTCTTAAACCCTAGTACAGCGGCGTTAAGAGAGTTTTTTCAATTCCCCCGGTTGATGATATTTTGGTACAGATTAGTAGGTAATTCTGATGTACAATATTGTGTTGTGTAAAAACCTGCACTGAGCCAACGTGGTTAACCGCTCAACCGCCCTGGATGTAGGGATAGGTCGGTCTCTACCGACCTACCCTACCTAGTGCAGGGAGCTGCAGTGGGACGTATAAGGCTGGAATGATGATGATTTTTTAAGAGTGCTTGGTGTACCCAATTTTTCCTCTGTCGATTTTTCCTTTCATCTCAGCGAAATCTTTGGAGAGGATGGAGGAGGCAAATCATGTCAAATCAAATGTTTTTTCCATTGGGTATCGAAGATACACTTAAACGTCAAAGTTATAAAAATTAATTAAACACCTTGTTTGAAAAGAAGAAGGTAAAAAAAATGTTTTCTCAAGTTTTTATCCTACTGCGCAAGAAGAAGGTTTCGAGTGTATATGTGTGTGTGTATGTGGGAATATACTATGTATGCATGTATGAGGTTTCTTTTGCAAGCCCTAAAGCCTAAACAGCTTGATGTATTTCGACATGTGAGGTGTCATTTCAATCGCCTTGATAGTGGAAATGACATTGGTACAATATTTTGCTGCCGGGGTTTTCGTTGTTCTTTTTTTAATAATGTTACTTCTTAAAAAGAATTTGTCATTCAGGGATAACAGAGTTGTTCAATTAATAAGTATTGCATTCAATGCTATGGTAATGTTTTTCACTTATTTCATACCATCTCCTAAGGGGGATACTTTGCGGGGATAAATACAGACAGTTGAAAATAGCCATTTTCAAAAACAACTTTTAAAAGAACCTTCTTGAAAATGTCAAAAAACTTCCAACAAAGCTTTAGTTTCCTATCGCTTCACATCACCTACCGAGTAACAACTAAGTATAATCTCTTCCTAATCAATAGTGTTCCGCGGCGACACAATATAACGTGGCTTCATCTGAACGAGCTCATTACAGAACGTAAATCTGTACTATAATAGAGTGATGATATCAACTCATTATTTTTTGCCCCCAAAATAGATAATTGGTGCCGTCCTACGGGGGCGTACTCAGGACTGGGGGAAAGGGCCAGGTTTAGCTTGGTAGTAACTATGTATATACATGGTGCAATTAACTTCACGTCTGTACTTTACAATAGTTAGATTTATATCTGTCGAATAACCAAATAATAATCATAGCAAAAATTATGCAATTTAAACAAAATTAAGTTTTTTTGCGAACTCTTTGAGCGCGCTCGCTACGAACCTCAAGTCAAGCGATAGGCTCGAGTGCTCGCGGCGAGCAGCTCTTGATACGGCGAACTGTTACGGCCAAAACGATACGCGTTATCGTATACGTTACGAGCTCAGGCTTCAGTTAGTCTTCGCCTTGATAAGTGATTTGTTATTTATTTTTCCTTTACCCCTTCCCCAGCCCTTAGGATGGCCCCGCCGTCCCACGCTTTGCTTTGCATACGCCGGAATTAGAATAATTCACCGATGTTTATCTAAATTGTTAATCTCATTTGGCGGCCTCGCCGTTTGGCCTGCTTTTTTAATTCGACATTGTGTTATGACGCAGACTAGGAAGGGAGGCAGATTCACAAGTACAATGAAATTGAAATGACTGAAGGTAAGTAAGTGCTTGGTGTAATTTTCAAATAAGAATATTCTGTGGAGCAGTCATGCGTGATGTGAACTGGTGTAAATGGTTTCCTACATTTTCGTGTTTTTTTCTTACCTTCCAGGCAGCGCCAGCCCTAGCCCTTTGTCAACGTCAGCGAGATCAATTTTTGGAACCCTAGACACACTAGTTTTCGCCACACGGCGAATTTTATTCATTTACTTCTGATGTTCCTAGTCTCTCCCCGCGTAACTGCGCCACGCTGCACTAGCGCTTCTAAAAAGACACCAGGAAAATTTTATTTACCTTTCGATTTTTTTCGCATTTGGCCATTCTGGTGCGTAGGCCTATTCAGCTGTTAAAGCGGTCGCTCCCCTCGCTCTACCCTAGGGCAAGCGCTGCGTTCCAGTTAGATTATACAAAAACTTTGATTTTGAATAAAATGCTCGTAACTATCACGTAACAAAGATTTAAAAGACATCATACTAATATTATAAAATCGAAAGTTTGTGAGTGTGTAAGTGTGGATGTTTGTTACTTCTCAAAAGGATACACGGATTTTGATAAAATTTGGTATGGAGGTAGATTGCACCCTAGATTAGTAACTAGGCTATATTTTAACTGCGGGTAAAACTGCGGGGCACAGCTAGTCCTCTTATGAATGTATCTTTTAGCACGCCTATTAAAGTTTGTATATTGGTCAATATGACCAACTTAAACCTCTGCATGTTTAATATTTTGTACTAAAACGTATTCCACATCGTTAGATAAATTTGTTTTTCAAACGAACGTGCGTATTGTGTTCTAGGCAATTAAAGAGTAGGTGAAAAAAAATGTTATTTTGTTAGCTGGAGTAACGAAGCGTGGCTCGGAATGGCTTCTCGCGTCGTTTCATAAAAGCTACCAGATTAACTCTCCTACCAACTCCTCTAAAATACATTAAGAATTTACATAATACCTAAATGAAAACGAACAAAATGAAAAAAATTTAATACTGCCATCAATGTCGATAAATGACAAACAATTTCAATTAATGACTTTTGCATTGATTTTTTGACACAGGTGAAACATACTTACTTACTTATTACGTACACTTACGAGTACTTACTTAGGCTTTCTGTACAGCGTTATCTAATTATTTTTTTTCGTGTAATCAACAGGGTTAAGTACACAGCGGCCTCGGTGTTCCCCAGCAATAGATACACCCTGGGGCTCTTCAAGACAAGAGTGAATAGGCACCTCATGGGCAAGCGTGCTCCATCTTAGACCGCGCATCCTCACTTTCCATCAGGTGTGTAAGTTGTGGTCAAATAATCAGCTGTTCCACACAAAAACTTTAATGATCGTCGACAAAATGTATGGAACAGCTGGTTTTTCTCAGTTCAACCCTTTTACAAATCTACACTATCCATACTTACTAATATTATAAAACCGAAAGTACTCGTAGCACTGCCTGTCTATCTGTTTGTCTGTTTGTAGGCTTTTCACGGCCAAACGGCTGAACAGATCTATATGAAACTTAATAAAAAGTTACAGAATATCACGAGGATGGTTTTTAGATACTATTTTTTGAGTAAGCGCGAGCGAAGTCGCGGGTTACAGCTAGTGGTATTATAAAGAGGAAAGATTTATATTTTTGTATGTTTGTAACAAATATACCTACTCAAAAACTACTGGTCCGATTTCAAAAAATCTTTCACCAATTGAAAGTTACATTATTCCTGTGTTTTGGGGGCTGAGCTACCCACGTCCGTAGGAGTGTACCTACTCTATTCAGATTCCCTACACGTGGTCCCCGGGTAGTGCTAACTGGGTAGCAAACTCTGGTGGGAGGCTTCGGCCGTGGCTAGTTACCACCCACCGGACCAAGCCATGCCGTGAAATGACCTAGTCGTGTTTCGGGATGTAGTCCGGTGTAACCGTTCCGAAGACGGGTCTGAGCAGTAGCGCACTTGTAGCGCCTCACTCAACTGCCGTCTTTGTACTTCTTCGCTCTACAAAACTTCAAGGCTAGAGTGAATAAGTACCTTATAGGTCGTCGTGCTCCATCTTAGACCACAACGTCGCTTAACATCAGGCGAGTTGGTGGTCAAACGCCGAACTATTCTACATTAAAAAAAAAAAGACAGGATATGAAACGCGAGCGAAGCCGCGGGCAAAACAGCTATAGTTGCTTATAACTCGCCTACCTATTTAGTTCGCAGAGCATATACCATCAAGCGGATGACTAGCTCGTTTAATTCTATTGTATACGACACAAATTTTTTATTGACAAACGACACAAGGGTGAAAAGGCAGGTGTGTTGAACGAGCTAATTATCGTACAGAAGGTCGCTCACCGATGGAAAACTACAACAAAGCATTATGAAAATGAATACAGCCTTTGTTCAGAACATTCACTTACTTTTATGTGAATGAGTCAACTTAGTTATACCCTTATCTATACTATCCCCTGCCAGGGCTGCGAGTTGTTTGAAAGGGATATCGGGGCCCTGGCACACAGGCAATGGAAGGAACACGGGTGGGATTTAGTCAGTAAAAGTCTGACAGCCCCTCCCGCTCAGTCCAGAGCGGGAGAAGTCATCTGATGATTTCCCACCCAAAAAAAAAACCATACTATCCATATTTATATTATTTAAAAAAAACGAAAGTGACGCTGTCTGTTTGAAGGCTTTTCACGGCTAAACGCCTGAACAGATCTGGATGAAATTTAATAATTTGCTACAGTATATCACGAGGAAGGTTTTGAATACTATTTTCTGAATAAACGTGAACGAAGTCGCGGGTTACAGCTAACTTATTAAATGTTGGTACTTTGCATCCTGGCCGTGCAGTTGTGCACCAATGAAGTTTGCATCCTGGCCGTGCAGTTGTGCACCAATGAAGTTTGCATCCTGGCCGTGCAGTTGTGCACCAATGAAGTTTGCATCCTGGCCGTGCAGTTGTGCACCAATGAATTTTTCTCACGTATACAAATTAAAAGTTTACGCGCATTTTTTGACACGTGCTTTTACGGTGAAGGAAAACATCGTGAGGAAACCGGTCCATGTCCTAGAATTAATAGTTCGATGGACATGTGACTGAGCCAGCGTGGTGGATAACGGCTCAATCGCCCTCGATGTAGGGTAGGTCGGGGGCCCTGTAGTGGGACGTGGAAGACTGTTATGACTGACGACTTTCACTGAAATGGAAAAAAAAAATACTAACTGAATGTTTGTTAGGTATCTTTTCATGCCAAAACAACCGAAATGATTTTATCCCAAAAATAGTATAGAACCTTAAGATGCCCCTAGACGGGCCATATTTTACGGCAATGCGTTGCTGCAATATTGCTGACTGTAGCCCGGCACCATCAGCCATGCTAGAAATGTTTCACTAAGAAGGTATGTGGCCGTGTCACACTCAAAATATTGGAACAATATTGCCAGCAACTGTATTGCAGCTATATAATATAACACATCGTTACGCCTTTTCCCCGAAGGGGCTGGCAGAGGTGTGGTACACCCACACTTCGCCGGACGCTGTTCAGTCCCCAAATGAAACAGGGGCCAAGCCTGCCGGCATACACCGGGCTCCAGTTGTTATTGCTGGTTTACATTGCAGTAAAAATAATAGCGTCCTTCTAGGAGCCTCTTTGGAATATGTAGTTATTCTAAGTAGGTATAGAACCTTCAAAGTAGCGAGCGTAACCACAGAGCATTGCTAGGCAGTCACAATTTTAAGCTTTAAAGCCGGTACCAGACTTTAGCAGTGAAAAAGTGCTCTCATTGGTTGTTTAAAGCTTATCGACCAATAGAAACGGCGTATCGACACTTTCGCGGACGATCGCAGCAATAGTCTGGCTCCAGCTTTACAGATAAGAGAGTAAAATATCTAGCAATAGAGTAATGAATATTCATCTGCAATGATTGCTGCGTGCAGTTGGATCCGCACCGAACCGCTATTATCCGGCAATGACCGGTCATTGTGGCGATAAGGGCCGTATCCTGCGCGAACCAAATTAGCTGCAATATCTATTCGATACATTATTGTTTGCACAGCGTGCTTATTAGTTATTAGTTGGAGAGCTGCAGGTGAAGAAAGTCGTGTCGAATTGGCTGAGTGGCTAGCCGTTGTGTAGCCTGCTTGTCATGCCACTCAAAAGGTTGATCGAAATCGTACGAAAGTGGAAGCTCGTCTTTCTGACTTCAAACAAGTAACATTAGGTACTAAAAGAAAAACAAAAAACCTGGCTGCAAAATGTTGTACCCTATGTCTTTTCCACTATCAATACGATTCAAATGACACCTCACATGTCGAAATCCATCAAGCTGTTCAGGCTGTAGGCCGTGCCAAAGAAACCTCATACATACTTACACACCCACATACATATATATTTACGTACATACACTCATAAAACAACGTTCCTTCTTTTAATAATACCATCATTAATAATTTGGGTAAAAACAATAAATTGTTTCATTGTAATTGTTTCAGCGTCCTGACAACATGAGGACCGGCTACTGCAGGGCAAGCACGGGCCGGAGACCAATTGCTTTTTCACCGTTTTTATTCAAGCTTTTAGATAACAATGCTAAAATACGGATATGTTTGTCTCTATTTTACAGGATAAAGTGGTGGAAAGACAATTTCTCTAGCCCTGTTTTTTGTATAGCCCTTATATATTTGTGTAGGCCTGCTAGCACTGCTGCACCTGTTCTATGTTCTTGCTCTGGCAGCTACTGACAAAGTAGTCCTGTCAGCTCCCAGACTATGCGTAGTGAAGTGTGCGAAGTGCGCGGGCGCAGAGTGCATAAATCATGCGTTATCTGTGCGCATGCGCCGCGCAGAATACCGACCAGTTGCTGTGAACTGCAGGTCGAGAACCTACGATCAACGTGCGTACATAGTAACTGAAAGGAATAAACTACGAGTATGTTCTGCGTTGTAAGAAGTAAAAATCTGTAAAGAAACTGCTCTGAGATTGAATCTCGAGTTAAAGCAGTTTTTTTTTTGTAAAACCAGTTTTAAATCGAGATTCATGACTGAGCGTCGTTTTAACATGCGGGCCTTAAAGGTGTAAAGACACCAAAGATTAGCGGTACGAAAATGTGTATCTAGCAAAAAATCCACTAAAAGACTTCACACAGGGCACCTATTGCACGATATATTTTAATACAAGCTTTCCATAGACAAGATTAAATTTAAAATTTAAGAAACCCCCGACACCGATTTTCATAAAAAAGGTTCAAACGGGACTCTATTACTAAAACTCCGCTGTCCTTCCTTCTGTCTGTCTACCCGTCTGTCACCAGGGACCCTATTCGGAGATTTGAGATTGTCATCTCATCTTTTTCCGTCCTTGTTACTCTCGCTTGAAACGGCATAGGTGTGAGAGTGACCAAGATAAAATCTCATCTCATCTCACGCGCAGGAATAGCCCCCCAGGCTGTATATCATGAACCGTGATAGTTAGTCAGTTGAAACACACTTCCACACACACTTCCACTTCCACAAACACACTTCCACAGCATAATGTCATATGGCATTTTGCTGTGGGGATCAGCTGCTGAAGTAGAGGCCATTTTTATTTTGCAAAAGCGAGCGGTCCGCGCTATCTACGGAATGGGTCCCCGTGAATCATTGAGAGATTTATGTAAAGAAATAAATATATTAACTTTACCTTCTTTGTATATCTTTGAAAATATTATGCACATTCGCAAAAATCTACATAAATTTAAATTGAACAGTGACTATCACAATTATAACACTAGAAATAAGGATAGGATAGCTGTACAGAGATTTAATTTATTTATTCTTTGAAAAAATAATGCCCCTCAGTTTCTTGCCTGTTCTTCTGAGTAGAGGCTTTTTGTCCGAACAAGGCGGTCGAGTCAATTTAATTAACTTTGACGTTCATAAGTGTATCTTTGATACCTAAATTGAATAAAAACATTTTGACTTTGACTTTGACTTTGACTTTGAAATTTTCACAGATGATGTATTTCTGCTGCCGCTATAACAACAAATACTAAAATACAGAATAAAAAAATATTTAAGAGGCTCCCATACAACAAACTTGATTTTTTTGCCGTTTTTCATAGATAATGGTAAGGAACCCTTCGTGCGTAAGTCCAACTCGCACTTGGCCGGTTTTTCTCATTGTTTTTCACTGCCCATGGCGCCTCCAGCATTTTACGCGTCGGTTCTCTGGTCGTTCTATAATCGTTCTTACTTAACCTATAAATTGTAAATAATAGGTACATATGAAGGCAGGATTGTGATAATGGTCTGTTTATTCGTTATTAATAGCGTTTCCGATAGCCATAATAATAATGAATTAGTAACTACAAATAAAGCGTTTGTAGTATCTAACCTACTTAGTTACAACGTAGTGAATGTAAACAGTACTACTGGATGTACAGCTACTGAAGTAAGTAGGTCCTAAGTCGTAGGCGCTAAGTGATAGGTAAACTACCTATAGATACTATCTCAGTGCCTATTCTATTAATATTTGTGAAAAAGGAATAAACTGAACTTAATATTATCAAAGTCAAAGTCAAAATATTTATTCACTAAGAGCCGATTTCACCAGTGAATATAAACGCGATTAGCTCATTTTAAACTTGGTTTACGTAAAAAAACTTAGGTTAAACTGTCATTTTGCATTTCACTAAACATAGGTTAATAAATCTCGATTAGTAGCATAAATGGTGAATTCGGCCCTTAAATAGGGTAAGTACATACAGTTCTGCCTATTTGTCAGATAACCTGACATGTGAATATGCTAAAATTAATATAACTATAATCGAAATACCTATTAGTATATTAAAATTATTTAAATTATGTCAGTCAATACTAAAATCAAATATAAAAATTACATACGAGTAACATTGCTGAATTTAATTAGTTTATCTATAGTATTCTAAATTAAATCATAAAATAGGTAACAATATTATTGTAAAAGTCTTTAATACAATAGAAGCGTTGTTGTAACAACCATGTTTTTAATTTCCTCCGGAAGATTCCGCAGGGTAGATCTTTAAGGGTCGAAGGAAGCTTGGATGCACATCGCGTAACAATTCTTTCGACATACTGCCAATCGAGGCGGTATTTGTGAACCAATCCCAACCAAGTCCCAAAACCAAGTCCCTAATTTTGTATCAATAAAGAATTTATAATAATTATTAAAAATTATTACTAGGTACTAAGTCTCAGGGACAAGACTTAACGAGGTATCTACTAAGTCACAGGTAATAATTAGTCCCAGGAAGATAGTTCTTCGGACACGTTTCTAGACGAGACAGCCAGTCTGTAGAGCGACTTGTCGTCCAGGGCAAGGTTGAAGGCATTAGACCGCGCGGCAGGTCACCTATGCGATGGACCGATCAGGTCAAATCTGCCGAGGGCGGTCCCGTGCATGAGTGCACAAGAATGACCTCGAGCAGAGAGAGATGGCGAGAAATTGTGAGGCGCATTACATCAGCCCCTGCCAATAACAATACTGCATGCCGACCACGACCGCTCTGTCAAGAGCGTAGCGACCAAGAAGAAGATAGAAAGAAAGATACATTTATTTCGACACACAAAACACTACAAAGACGGTAACAATACATAATATCAAAACACAGATTCTATATAGATACAGAGCCATCACTGTAGTGTTCAGTGCGTCAAAAAAGGTCACTGCTCAGCTATAATGCTGAAAATGTCTTCTCAGCGCTGATTTTCAGCACTGACCTTGAGAGACGCACAGGACTACATTATACAATTTAAAGAATACAAAAAAAGCATAGGAAAAACACGAATTAAAATTAAATGCAAAAATTAGACATGAGAGAAATATTGGTGATAAGGATATAAATGTATAACAATACAAAAAAAGGTACTTACTAAGTTTCAGTTCGGGTGTTTAGTATCAGTTTCAGGGTGAGATTCACAGACCGCACTTCGACTTCCTTTGATGGAAAGTTCAACTTTCCGGGCGAGATCCTTGAACTTTGCATCAAAGTAAAGTCGAAGTGCGGTCTGTGAATCTCGTCCTCAGCCAATTAGTTTGGAGTACTTAGTCTTTGGTACCGACACTACCTACTAAGTCTAACTAAGTAAGTTCTAAATCTTACGCGTAATTCTTAGATACCAACCTAGTCTTAGGTCACCAAAGTCAGGTTCAGAACTTTGCATGAGTATGGCCACGAATAGAGCTTACCTACCTACCTATTTAAATGTACCTGCTTTTAACATCATGTCAACAGTCTATACATGTGTAACAAAACTACAATA
This sequence comes from Peribatodes rhomboidaria, assembly GCA_911728515.1. NCBI lineage: Eukaryota > Metazoa > Arthropoda > Insecta > Lepidoptera > Geometridae > Peribatodes > Peribatodes rhomboidaria. The sequence continues at coordinate 509,903 of OU452183.1, forward strand.
AAGGCCTATAACAGTCTTCAAATGGTATCAAAAATAAAAGCTACAAAAATAAAATTATAAAACAACTGAGTAGGTACTTCAGTTCAACACCTATTCATTGTTATTTTGAGTGTCATTAGATAAAAATAAAGAAAATACCTTTGTACTTAGTATAATTAAAAATATTTTGTAAGTATTTATTTGAACTGTGCTAATAAAAAGTCAACGCTCCACAGATATCAACTTATTATTATATTAGCTAATAACTTCAATAATAACACCCCCTCCTCCCTCCGCCCCTGCCCTCTTATATAGCAACTAATCATCAGAACAACACTCCTTTTAGTAACTACTACTGAATCTGTGACACTAATCATAGTAACTATCATTTAATCAACACACGTCACATAGAAACTCTTGCATAATCTGTTACGCGTTTAGTAGTAACTAGTATTGAAGCTGTGGCTCGAGTTGGCTACAGAGCGACCAATTTATTTCTTAATCGGTCAAAAAGAGGAACTAAGCATTTTCAGCGAGTAGTTATCGGTTTTGTTTAGAAAATTCGCTGGTGGCGCCCTTATTCAACTTGATGTATAAATTGTTAGGTCTGTAGTTTATCTACGGGTGGCCCTCACCTACTTTGAGGTCGTCGAGTTTAAGCAGATACGGAGTAGTAACTGCTAAGTAATCTGCGACGACCATTAGGTTAGGTATTATGTGCTTAGGTAGGTTTCGAAATTATTAAAAGAAGCGAATAAATTCAACGTGGAGTTGCATTATAATACGTTTTAGAACAATAGCTCATAAACGAAGGTTTTCAAAACATAAGCTATATGGCTATACAAATACATAAAATTATGGATGTATTTGGGTTGTTTCTTTCTCATCCCTCATAAGCTCATCCTCTTAATGTATCTTATATCTTTAAATGAGCAATTCTTGTATATAAATATATATATATAATTGGAATCTCGGAATCGGCTCCAACGATTTTCATAAAATTTAGTATATAGGGGGTTTCGGGGGCGATAAATCGATCTAGCTAGGAATCATTTTTAGAAAATGTCATTTTATTCGTGTTTTATCGATAATCAACTTAAACATAAACTTTGAAGAAAAATAACAAAAAGGAGGCGTTGACTCTTCCTGACATCTATTGGCGAATAATAATACTATTTTTTGTGAGCAACTAATTGCTTTAACGACACAACAGCAGATGGCGTCGTTAAGTAACACGAAGTCAATGAGTGTTTGCTTTGAGGTTAGATTAAAATCAAAGGTACTACATATAATATGAAAAAGTGAGTCTTTGTTCATTTTCTTTGTTTCTTTGTAACGCTTTCACGTCTGAACTACTCAACCGATCGTCTTAAAATTTAGCATACATGTTGTCTGGGGTACAGAAAAGGACATAGGGTACTTTTTATCCCGGAAAAAATAAACGGTTCCTGTGGGACCGTGGGTGAACCCACGGGTCGCAGCTAGTGATTATTATGTACCTACCCATAAATAAGTAGACCATAGTTACTTGTGTTTGTACAACATTTCTTTTTTAAAACCCAGTCAATGTGAAATACAAAACAATTGCCATAATATAGCTAGGTACAAATTTAATATCGATGGGTACAATTTAAGATTTTTTTAGTTTGTCCTAAGGTAGATTTGATTTTAATATTCAAAGAATCCCCTTGGAGGTATGGAACAAAAGTGCATGAAATAATTTACAGCCCTATTAACGCCCATTGTCTATTTTTCGGGTTCTAATTTAATTTAATTTATATTTTGGCCAGAATTTTTTACCAAGCATGAAACTTGAAGCTACCTACTACAATGTATTTTCCTTTCCACCTTTCAGTTGGTCTCAAGCCAAAATCGAAATAGCCAATAATTGTGACATTTAATTGCATTAACTTCGTACAATGAGAAAACAACTTAATTTATTATTAAAAGTGACCTTTTTGTGTCATTTGACCTTTTTATTTACTTCCTTTGAGTAAGAAATTATTTTTTCTTCTTTCGCTCTCAACACTGCCGCGGGATTAGAAAAAGTACCTATTCACAATTTTCAAAGTTTCGAAATTCTAAAAGTATAATTAATATAGAAAAAACTGCATTTATAGTCTGCTCATAAAATGGGATGTTTCGCTTTAAAATAACCTCTAGAAATTCAGTTTTCTGGCTTTATCCACAACGAAGTTACAGCGACAAGTAACAAAACATAACAAGTTGACATTATTAAAAGAAAAACAAAAAGCCTGGGTTCAAAATATTAGTATCCTATGACATTTTCACTATTAAGACGATTCAATTGACACCTCACATGTCGAAATCCATCAAGCTGTTTAGGCTGTAGGGTGCGCCAAAGAAACCTACCCAAACAAAATACATACATACCCACATACATACCTATATAGTTACATACATATACTCGAAAAATAAAACCTTCCTTCTTGCGCAATCGGGTAAAAATGCCCTTAATGCCTTAGAGAAAAAGATGGTACGGCTATGCGTTTGTAAGCTCGACTTAGCGGGGGCACTGCCGTAATACAAATAATAAATACTGATAAATTACAAAATTAAATGTATTTTCTAGAAATAACTTAATTTGGCTCTTTTTGGTACGTACTTAGGTGTGGTGTGGTCTTTTAAGGTGGTAGAGTCATTTTTATAACTTGATGTTCAAAGTGTATCTTCGATACCCAATCAAACAAAGAAAGACATTGATGTGATTTATACGGAGGTCACGTAAAGACAGAAGCCTGAAAAAAAATACCATTTTATGAGCAGTAGAGAATAAATAAACAAATAAATTCGGGACATTACTTACAGACGGTCGCCTGACCCGAAACTAAGCAAAGCTTGGTATGGCTGCCAGAGACTAACATACAAACCTAAAACACATAATACATTTTTTAATACATACTCAAATAGGTAATTACACACAGACATCGAAGAAACACAAATAGGATAAGTTCATTAAGGACTAGCTATGCCCCGCGATTTCACCCGCGGTTAATAAGTTAAAAAGTTATCCTATGTGCTATTCTAGACTATAATCTATCTCTATGCCAAATTTCATAGAGATCTGTTTAGCCGTTCTGGCGTGAAAGAGTAACAAACATCCATACATCCATCCATTCTTACAAACTTTCGCGTTTATAATATTAGTAGGAGTAGGATTAGTAGGATGAGTATGGAACAACCCAAATGTTCGTCACATAAATATTTGCCCTAGGTGGGAATCGAACCTACGCCCCCAAGCTCATAAGGCAGGTTCACCACCAGCTGAGCCACCGAGGCAGTTAAAATGCGAAACTGACATAAACCTGCATGGTTCTGATTAGGTATGTGATTGGTTGCCGAGCGATCGCAATCTCGCTCAACCAACCAATGACCATCGAACCCATGTCCAATCTGTCACAGAAGCAGCACCAGAAATTACGACTATTGTTTCACTTGCTAATAGTTTTAATTTGATTTTCTTTAGACACGCCATAGTAGAGCCGATAGCCATGGGAAACAGTGCCATCTGAGAATCAACCGTTTGTGCGTGAGGTAGAGTTAAGTTTAGAATGTAATGCGTAATCTAGGTATCCTTGAGAGGAGCGTTGACCTGTGATTGCAGTTGCATATGCTACAGTACAGAGTAATGAGTAATAAGAATGATTGACGGTTTTTAAGTTAAAAATAAAGTACCGTAGGTTTAACTAAAATGTTAGGCAAATTTTTTTATTTAAATGTTTTTAGATGACTTTTCTATTCGTTTGGCTTTAGGTTTCGTTTCTTTACGATTATGGTTTGATCTGGATTTTAGTAGACCTATGCATATTAAGATGTTATGAGATGATAATGTTCTTAGTTATTAGTTTCGTATTTAATGTGTTTATAATAACTTACTGATTAGACTTCCTAAGAGAAATATTATGTTACTTAGTTCTAAGCCAAAGACTGTGAAACAAGTCTTGCCAGCGTTCTTCTGTGTAGGTAAGTAGTGGCTTTTTTTCAAAGAAAGTGATAGAGTCATTTTTATAACTTTGTCATTTATAAGTGTTAGTAGAAGTGCCTATCTTCGACTCTCAAGTGAATAAATACATTTCATTTGATTTTGATTTGAAAAAGTCAAATTCAAATTATCTGCTAGGACATGTTCCAACTGTATCCTGGAACATGTTGGTACATGTTCTAGGATACAAATCCTAGAACATGTACCAACTGTATCCTAGAATATAAGCCAACTATACCCTAGAACATGTACCAACTGTATCCTAGAACATAAGCCAACTCTACCCTAGAACATGTTCCAACAGTATCTTGGAACACGTTCCAACTGTAATCCTAGAACATGTACCTACCAACTGTATCCTAGAACATGTTCCAACTGTTATCCTAGAACATGTACCTACCATCTGTATCCTGGAACATGTTCCCACTGTATCCTGGAAGATGTTTCTTCTCCATCGAGCTGAACAAGTCAGTACAAGTGCAGTCTACGTAACATCCTGCGTGCTCTTTGACTTTACAACGACTCCTGGCCATCCGCCAAGAACGCATTATTTTCACTTGCGCTGCTGCTCTAACCACTAGTGCTAAGTTTTTCTATTCAAAGTTATCGATATCGAGACAACTTATTTCAAAATTAAATTTTAACTGGCAACCTGCCCTGGCTTCACACGTTCCCTATAAAACAAATTTCTAGCTTATGGTGAAAGAAAACCTCATCAAAATCCGTTGCGTGGTTTGAAGGAGTTAGCGGATGTACAGACAGACAGAGGGACAGACGCGGGAAACGACTTTGTTTTATACTATGTAGGGAAGAGGTAGAGATAAAATAAACTGAATTTCAATTTTGACTTTGGCTTTGATTTGATGGGCACTTTCACACCGGGAGCGATTAAGGGTAGGTTATTTAGTTAAGTTTTTGACATGGGATTATTGATTGTTATTTTAATTTGAAGTGTAAATTGGCTTTATGAAATAAATTACTTTAACTTAATACTATGGGCTCATAAATAAAACACAAATTTCACTATCATTAACCAGTTTTGAAACAAAAGAATGGGGCACTTTGAAAATAATCCCAGCACCCCGCATGCATGCGTGCATGCATGCACGCAAAATGATGAATCGGCCCCCAAGTCTAAAAATCATTTTTTTTGTATCTCTTGTTAAGACTAAAATATTAAAGTTATCTAGATTAAACATGACAAGAAAGTCTAGAAAGGTAAGTACCATGAGAATGGTTGTAGCCTATTTTCCACCGTTAAACTATTGAAAATTGGAATATCGCTGAAGTTATTTACAGACAAGATCGTTATAACAGAATCTTTCAAAAAACAAAATTATATTATCGAAACTTTACAATTAGGATCGATATTTTCCCATCTCTAGTTCTGCGTTATGTCATTGAACTCCGGATCAATTACCTAATCATCGCATCACTAATGTCCTAATACAAGTACCTACATAAATAAATTAGGTAATAAAGTATAATCTGGTCGTATGTCATAATTTTAAAGTATTTGGTGACCATTATGAAGGTCGACGAGGACTAGCGGGGAACTATCTGCCAAGTCCGTTTTAGTACTATAAGCTAGGTTTGAGTTTATTTTTGTATTTAATTTTATTACTTACACTCGCAGGTGCGCCTGCTATCCTGGATATACAGAGCAGGCAATGTACTCGTACCTATTAAATTTAACCTAAGGTTTAATTTTAACAAATATCTTGTACCTCTACCTACTTATAAGCTATCCTCATTTCAACTATCATTCAACTCCATTGAGCAGTTTTAGTAACGAATCTTTCGTATATTTTCATTTTGATTAAAATACCAATTCACCTAACATCACACTAACAAAATACCACGAAAGTTTGAACGGGTGGATGGATGGATGTTTGGTACTCGATCACGCCAGAACGGCTGAACGGATCTGGATAAAATCTCCCAAGGAGGTTGATTATAGTCTGGAATAGTACATAGGCTGCTGTTTGACTGCGTGTAACACCACGAGCCGCTGCTAGTTCAATGATAAACTACTTTTCTATATATTTGACGTCAAAATCTGTACAGAAGATTTTCCTTGAAAAGTATCAAGCAGATAGAAAAGTTGTTAGGATAAAATTAGTGTTCAAAAAAGTCCCAAATTGTAAGTATATTTCTAAATGCAGTCGGAAGTAGGTAGGTATGTATATTTGGTCGCCGAGCCGGTGCTACGTGCTACGCTGCGCGCGCGCAGTTCGGTGCGGTAGGTCAACACACTGCAATCAGCGCCAGCGCGCGACTGGTGGTGAAGTGATGTGACATACCCACCTACAACACAATAATACTACATTGTACACGTTACTGCCATTACTTATACTAATACTATAAAATTTAAAGTAACCCTGTCTGTTTGTCTGTCTGTGTGTAGCCGTCTCGCGGCTAAACGAATCTTGAAGAAATTTGAAAATTCATTACAGGAAATCACGAGAAAGGTTTTTAGACACTATTTTTTGAATAAGCGCGAAAGAAATTTCGTGTAACAGCTAGTATTTTAGTATTCATATTATACTAGCTGCTATATTTTGTTCGCGTTTATTCAGAAAATTGTATCCAAAAACCTGTCTCGTGAAATACTGTAACTTATCAAATTTCATCAAGAGACGTTCAGCCGTTTAGCCATGACAAGCCTACAAACAGACAGACAGAGTTACTTTCGATTTAATAATATTATTATGGAAGTATTTTGTGTAGGTACCTAAAAGTATTTTGTTTAAAGTCTTGTCATGTTATTTTTGTTAACATTCAAGGCCTCTGTGTTATTTATTTATATACTAGCTGCGCCCCGCGGTTTCACCCGGTTTTTTAACGCGGTTAAAAAGCTATTCTAGACTATAGTCTATCTCTGTGCCAAATTTCATCCAGATCTGTTTAGCCGTTCTGGCGTGAAAGAGTAACAAACATCCATCCATCCATCCATCCATCAATCCATCCACCCATCCATCCATTCTTACAAACATTCGCGTTTACAATATTAGTAGGAAGTCGGATTATTATCATTATTATCGGATTATTATTTATCTATATCTCTATCACGATCTGCGGAAAAAGAAATACATGTGTAGTTTAACTAAAAATAACAATGTATCAACAATAGGTATTGTTTACTAACAGCGAGAGCCTGACCCAGTTCGCTTACAGGAAACCATGGACTCGTGAACATAAAGTAATTTATTTAATTATACCTAACATATCGCATAATTAGGACCCGTTCGCATAAACAGCGCGTTAAGAAAAATCGCTAAATTCTTTATCAAAATAAATGTTCCTATCCCTCCCCAGGAAATTGGAATGAAGGAGCCATTTCTTATTGAGATAAAGTACTAAAGAGGTAGTGTATGCTTGAGTACCTTTTCAAACTGAAGCGTACTGAAAACCTCTATGAAAAGTGAAGAAATTAGGGCTCTTTGTTATAAAGACAAGGTTCTAAAGTGGGTAGAGATGTTTTAATAGTAGTTTGCCACGTGTAAAATTATCAACTATTTCAAACAGTGTTTTTGTTTTAAAATTGGGTCACGAAGGAGAAATATATTTCAACGAGATTAATGTTATTGCCATTCTAGACAGGTCTAATTTAAATCTGTTTAGAATGGCACTAATCAATCTCACTTTACGGAGTTATCAGGAAAGGGTGTACTCAGCTGAAAGGGTCAGTGTACTCGTCACTTTAAACAACTTTTACTATGGATATGTCGCAGGCAACTAGCTTAATAAGTCGTTCAATTAACAGGCTAGCCATTTTACTAAACATAGCGCTTCCTGAATGATATTCAGCCGGAGCGTCTCATACAACATTTAATAAACTGGCTGGCTAATGCTCAGGCCAGTCATACAATAGGGTGATTATTGAAATTCTAATTCAATTAAATTTTAATTCAAAAATACTATTTCTGACCAAAGAAATGTGTTTTGAATTAATTATATGAAAAATAAAATCCGAAAATCGGTGCAACGAAACGCAATTCTGAAAGACATGGTATTCTAATAACTCGAAACCTCTTCTGCCCGACTTTTTTATTAGGGCTAATCCGATTTGAATATTAAAAAAAAAACTCATATTGTCTACGACATATAAAAAAAAAATCCAAAAAAAGCCTTAAAAAACTATATAATTGTCGCACCTACTCACAAAGTTTCAAGAGGCTTAAGAAATGCAACCTGTTTACGAAGACAATGATTTGGGACATACGAAAGCATTGTTGTCGAATCAGGAGGGCTATTCCTGCGCGTGAGATGAGATGAGATTTTATCTTGGTCACTTTCACACCTATGACGTTTCAAGGGAGAGCAACAAGGACGAGAAAAAGTGAGATGAAAATCTCAAATCTCCGAATAGGGTCCCTGAAGCTGAGACATGTACGAAACGCTCTGGTTCCTCATTTCTCATACGGACCGCTAGAGTGTGGAATACTCTGCCAGAGTGTGTGTTCCCTGACACGTATAATCTGGGTGTCTTCAAGTCTCGAGTGAATCGGTTTCTTCTAGGCAAGCGTGCTCCATCGTAGGCCGCATCACTGCTTATCATCAGGCATGTTGGCGGCCAAACGCAAGCCTATCCTACTTCCTACTAATATTATAAACGCGAAAGTTTGTAAGAATGGATGAATGGATGGATGTTTGTTACTCTTTCACGCCAGAACGGCTGAACAAATCTGGATGACATTTGGCACAGAGATAGATTATAGTATAGAATAGCACATAGGATACTTTTTAACCGCGGGTGAAACCGCGGGGCGCAGCTAGTTAAGTAATAAAAAAGTAGAGACGCTTCGCTCAGTAATGCTCACTTAGTTGATCCCAAACACTTGGTTACCATATGTCCTTTTCTGTACCCCTGACTTCTAAAAACGTGTACCTACCTATGACAATTTTCATGATGATTGGTTGATTAGTTAAAGCGTGAAAGCGTAACAAGCAGACACACAAACTCACTTTCGCATTTTCATGTTAGGATTACATGATATGTATCTAAACTTTGGACTTTCTCAGTCATTTCCATAGGTTTTGCAAAGTATTTCGTGAAATTTCGAAACTAAAATTTAAATTTACACCCGATTTTGAAATACAAGAAACGATGTAAACATCACACGTGTTTACTTCTGGGAAAGAGCAGGAAAATGAAATAAATGTTTTTATTAGTCGGAATAGTTACAAAGGCGAAACATTCAAATGCAATTGATTTCTGGCAAGTTATTTGAATATAGGTATTTGTTATTTCATTGTTTTCAGTGAATCATCAATATTTAAAGTGCAAACTTATTTGCGCACTTAAGTGGGGGAGCCACTGTCGTATTTACTGAACAAGGTGGGAAGCGTCGCGTGTTACATTTTATTTTCATCGTTTGGCCACCTCGGTAGATAAATTATCATTGGACGTGACCTCTAGTTGTTTGTTTAATGCCTTTGCCAGTTGCCAAGGTAGCTTACCTTGGCAACTGGCAAAACATTTTACTCGACTGTCTAAAAGAGAGTGATGTTTTTCAGGTGTATCTTTGTCTATGTCGCGTCGTTGAGCGATTTTGGGTTGAGAGATTTCGTTAGATTACATCGAAACCGGTGTATGAAAAGTTACTCTTATATCAGTATGTTTACGCATCTCTCATAATAGCCGCTAAACAAAAGTCGCTAGGCTTTTGTGAGCTGTAGCCCTCGCAGCCGACGTCTGTACTCTCCTACAGATCGCATTCCTCAACAGATTCCCTCGAAATTTTGTGACCAGGTTCGATTATTATTTATTTATTTATGTATTTATTTATTTATTGATAGGAAAACCAACAGCTGTTAACAATAAACTGTAAATGTTTACTTTACACAACGAAATAAAACAAATAAGCCTAGATAGTTTTCACTAATAAGTGAGATAAATAAATTGAAAGAAAGTGTTACATAAATATCGAAATAACAAGAATGGAAATAAATTAGATAAAAACATAAATAGTAGAAAAACCTACATAAAACCCTAAGTAAAGGACTGTAACATAAAGCTATACCATATCAATTTATAAAAAAAAAATAGAAACAATTATAAAAAGTATAGAACAAATATTTATTGCACAAAGTATTTGGAAAATATGTAATTTTTAAAGTAATTTTGTCTCGTATTAAATAAGTCAGTGTTCTCGGAATAGTTAACATTAAAGTTGTAACATATACGTATAAAATATGAATTATGTCTATAGTTGGTCACGCACTGATCCGCACGGAGCATAGGGTACCTTCTCCTGGTAAGCTTGCACGAGTCGGGACTTGAAAATTAATTTTCGACAGAAGGTCGCTGCAGTCTAACCTGTTGCCAACGAGATTATGGAAGAAAGTAACATCAGCCACCTCCCTTCGCAGCGACATGGGAAGCAGATGGTGGTGCTTGCCGCTTGAACTATAGTCTCCAACATTTAGTTTATGCCTGTAATTGACATAACGGAGAAATTTCCTTTGAATTATACAGATTTGAATTATACAGATTTTTTGCAGTTGTTACACTATACAGTTTAAGTTTTTCTTTCCTATGTTTTGTTATTTCTGGTGTAGACAATAAAGTGTTTATCTATCCATCTATTTATCTATCTACGTCGTACTAGATTTCAACATCTGAACACAAACTTTCGTCCACTCCAGTGCACTGAAATCTTTGCACCGTGCATTAGTGTGGTCCCGTGCAGCGTGCAGCGTGGTAGTGTATGGATCGACTTATTTACTGGAAAAATTGAACGTAGACGGACGTAAATTAGCAATTCAGTAGTCAACGCTGCAGCAAACCTGCGGTCAGCCCACGGTGGGCAGCCCCCCACTTCATTATGTTGCGTAACGTTTTTTGTTTACGTCAGCTTCTCTAGTATGTAGTACTTTGATCTCGTTGTTTAGAAGCAAGTAAAATTAAATTTTGGCCATCACTAAAAGCCAAGTAAGTATCACTGGCGAAGTGTCGACTGTTCTAGAGAACCTTTTACATCATCATTAAGTCCGCCCTTACTTCTCACAATTCAAATAACATTACCGAATATAATTGCATAACTGCGTAATGCTTTTAGTCTTACCAGCGGTCTCTTTCTATCTACCTACAGATCGTTATTTTTATCTCTCTCTAGAGTCCCTCCATTAATGCAAATGCTAGCAGGTCGTAATTCATACAGTAGCCTGGAGTAGGGGTAGGAATATCGATAAACTTAGTGTCGATATCGATAAGTTTACAAATGGTTTCTTTTTTTCCTATTTCATAAAATATTTATAGTTTTGTCATATAGATATAGCTGTGATGGAGTAACTATTGGAGCTATCAACAAATTTTGATTTCTGTAACCATGTTTAATATTTACGTTTTAAAGATAAACATACGTTAATTAATACTTACCTTTAAATGGACAAATTTCGCTCGCTCGTTCGATCCGTCTCGCCGAAGGGAAGCGTGAAGCAAGGCGAAAAAATTAAACGGAATGGCTTATTCAAGAACTTCATAGCTCAAGTTGAGATCAATAGATTTGTTTTAGGTCCACGACAAAAATTTCGTCAAAAACATCGACAAGTTTCGATGTTTATGTGAAACTCTTGTTCGAGGGCCTAAACTCCTAAAAGCAATAAAAGCTGTAACTTCGCAATACATTAACTCCTGGACAAGGAAGCTTTACGTAAAATTAATGAGAAACGCGCCAATGGATGCCATCTGAAATGGAAGAATTATAAATTGTTTTTAGACCATAATTTATCAAGTAAATTATATAATGGTCTAAAACTCGTTAGTACATTTACTCAAACATTTTAGTCTCCCATATAACTTTCGTAGTTCGTTTACATAGTAGTTACGTGAATATTTTAATCGTTGGTAGGCTAGACGTTAAACTAGCTCACCTGATTTTAAGTTACATTGTAAGCTAATATATTTTGGTAACTGATTCCCAAATTAGACTTCCAGAACACAGCTGCGCCAATAAATAAACAAATCGAAACGAAACTACGCTAATCGTGTCCTCTCTCTCGTATCAGTGACATTGTGTGGTTGTGCCAGCGAGATGACATGAAAAGCTTTGCTTCTTTAAATTCGTTTCTTTAACTGATTATTTTGTAAATAACCGAAATAGTTTTTCTACAATAGTATATTTTCAATAATAGTTTTTCTAGGAAATCTTAATAGATGTATGAAGCATTACTCTAGCCAGGGGGGCTACTAATAGCAAGCGCGCGCGACAAAATTCTTCTCGTCACTTTTTGTCGTGCGAGAACGTGACAAGGCTATGTGTAAACATCCGTCTGTCTCGACAACAAGAGTCGACATAATTATCTTTTTCGCGTTTTATGCTAGGCCTGCAGAAAACCAGTTTTTTCTCCCACGGCAGTAAATTAAGTACTTCTCAAAATAGCACCTAAGCAAACATCATCTTTTTAATTACCGTTTCCTTTATAAAGCTTAATTTTATAGCGCAAGTCTGTTCGCACGTGCAGGGACTTACTTATGTATATCATGAAAGGTTGTAACGAGGGAAGATTTAACCGTTATTGTAACGGAAACGGTACACGAGTATTTATTCTCTTAATTATGTCCCTAGGGGTGAAACGGAACGCTTTGTCGATTTCACGTATTATTAGTTAAGTAACTGTTATAATTACGAGAATTATGTATTTACACGTTATACGTGCTTTTCAAATCTACCTACTTACATGTAATTTTAGGAGTTTCCTGTTATTTTCAAGAGAAAAGGTATGTTTTGATTTGTTCATCATCATCAATGCAGCCGATAGACGTCTACTTTTGTGTATGCCATAGGTGGCAAACAAGCTAACAGGCCGCCTGATGGTAAGCGATCACTCTCGCCTATGGATAGGTACCTGTCATACCAAATAAGACACTCAACAAAGAACTTTCCCCAAAGATCTCCACGTTGCCCTGTCTTGCCACACCCAGCAGGTTCCCGCAACCCTCACCAAATCGTCGGTCTGCCTTGTAGGGTCTTCGTCTTCTGCATCATGGTCACAAGTTGACAACTCTTCTGCCCCAGCGGCCATCAGTTTCACGAGCCAGGGGCAAATTGCTCGTGAAACTGCAACTGTACAGTATACACTGCAACTGTAGGTAATATTTACCTACATTGCGAAAATTAAACTTCTGTCCAATGAGTTGGATTAGTAGAGAAGCTATCGCTAGAAACGGTAAAGTTCCATTTTGTTAAGAGTTTAAACTAAAGTTTGCTGCAGTGCTGAAACATTATCAAGTCATCCAACCATACGCAGTATAAATACACAGCGCTAGAAAGCTAAAAAGTTATGACAAATGACGCAATATGGCGACCGCTAAATATTTTGTTGGAAGTAAATTTAAAATTTTTTTTTTTTTGCACTTCGGCGTATTACTAGAATTATTAGTGCAATATCGCAGCACACACGAAGGCATATTTTCGTTTTTTGTTTACCACGTTTGCCTTCTGTCACTGACTCAATATCGTCCGACGAAGTTTGTGTGCTATAATACATTTCTGCCAGGCCCTTTGGGGGAAAAGTCCCCCAAAGCCCTTTGGGGAAAAGCCCTTTGGGGGTGACTGCCTCGGTGGCTCAGTTGGTAGTGAACCTGCTTTCTGAGCTTGGGGGCGTGGGTTCGATTCCCACCTAGGGCAAACATTTATGTGATGAACATTTGTGTTTGTTCTATGTCTGGGTGTTAATAATCTATTTAAGTATGTATTTAAAAATATCTAAGTATGTATATCAGTCTCTGGCAGCCATAGTACAAGCTTTGCTTAGTTTGGGGTCAGGCGACCGTGTGTGGAAGTGTCTTGAATTTATTATTATTATTATTTTAGATATTTATTTTTCTTCTTAACTTCTAAGTTTTTTACAATACATGAATATAAAAACAAATACTATAAAAAACTTAAAAACTAGGGTGCCGCCGGTAGCGGGGCGAGGCCCAAGCTACCGGTGGTTAGGGCTGCAGAGTGAGGAACCTCCTGACAATACGGCACGTGTCTAGGATCACTGCCTTTTGTATCTGGCCCTTGATCCAACCGTCTAACGAGAGCCTCTTGAGATGTTGGTCGAGGCTCTTCGCTATGAGACCGTTTACCGTGACGACTATCGGGACAATGATTGTCGAGTCAACATCCCACATGGCGGTTACCTCGAGAGCCAAGTCAAGGTACTTGCTGAGTTTGTCCTTCTCGGCCTTCACGAGGTTCTCGTCATGTGGGATGGTGATGTCGACGAGCACTGCCCGGCGCTGGGACCGGTCGACCAGCACGATATCAGGCTTATTGGCAACAATAGTCCTGTCCGTGATGATAGAGCGGTCCCAGTAGAGCAAAGCACGGCCATTCTCGAGAACTATTATTATTATTATTATTAAAAGTGCGAGGATATCTTATGTACGTTTTTATACAGAAGCTCGAGAGCTAGTAAAGCGATTGAGTAAAGTGCAGTCGGATGGCCACACTTGAACGGAACGGAGTAGTGATGTGAGGTGTCTTCTCTATACGTAGTTATATAAACTCTTTGTCTACACCATCGAATTTAGTAAAATGGATGCTCAATCGATAGAAGACGCGATCCGTCCACTTCAGGCTGGCTACACCCGACCGCTCCTTACATAATTCACACACGGCGTTTTCCACTGGATTCTTGGGGTTCTTCCCGTCAACGTTTACTTTGCACAACACTCGCACAGCCAACCGACGACGCTGCCTTCATTATTCCGCTCTTGTAGGATTTCCGAGCAATTAGGTCGGGTAGGGTGACCGTTCTACAGAATATTGGAGATTTCTTGAGACAAAATAAATAAAAACTGTGAGTTGGTAACTTAGAGAATTTAACATACGAGTACAAGCTTGCACTCCTTGGTTCTACAGGAACCGTTATTTTGTTCTTGATGAAAGGAATCCTATGTCCTTTTTAAACTCCTGAAAAGGTACACGCAAAATTTCGGTTGAGTATTTAGGGCGTGACAGCCTAACAAACATCCAAACAAATAAACACGGAACAAACTCACTTTCACATTTTAGTAAGGATTAGGTTAGGAAAATCAACAGCTGAAATATCTTACTAATAACTTATAGCATCAGAGAGCTAATTATAGATTTTCACGATTAGTGAAAATTATTAATTATTAATTATTTATATGCTAACTTAAACATGTAATTTACATGTTTAAGTTAGCATATAAATAATGAAAATTAATTAGAGAAAATATGAAAAAAGGCGATAGCGGGACTAAAAACTGTTGACAAACCCTGAAAAGCGAAAGGTGCATGGGACAGAGAGTGACCAAGCGCAGAGTACAGGCTCAATTGGCTTAGCGCGTTCAAACGCTAGGTATGAGAAGTCGTTTTTAGTGTACACATATATTTATATGGTTAGTATAGGTAGGCCAGCAATGAAGATGCCGACTAAGAAGAAGAAGATAGGTAGTATAGAGCGACGATAGCCTAGCCGGAGAAGGCCCGCCTCTCAAGCCAGACGGAGCGGGTTCCAGCCGACGGCACGCACCAATTTGTTCATTGTGTGTACATAATATGTGCGTACTATATGTCGTCTGCTACATGACTGGAGCCCGGTGTATGGTGACAGGCTTGCCCCCTGTCACATTTGGGACTGAATATCGTCCGGCGAAGTGTGGGTGTTGTACACATCTGCCAAAGGCGTGACGATATGTTATGTATGTTAGTATAGACACACTTTGACGAGTAGAATAACACCCTTAAGTATTACACACCTAAAACCAGCACCCTGTATAAGTTAACTGTGTGTTGCAAATTGCTTTAAGAACCAAGTTGGGTAGCTTTTGATGAATTGATTAGAATCACATCATAGTCAAGAAGTGTGTTACACAAAATGTATATGAATTTATAGCAAATTACTAATGAGGTTTTAAGCACATATATAACTCGTACAACAAAAGACGTCGTCATAGAAACAAAGCAATTATGAATATCGGAATGGGACCAATTAATTTGAAAATGTATTTTCTTCAATAGTGTTTGGTAATTTAATCAATCAAAGAGAACTAATAACTATTATTCAAAGGATGTCGCATAGCGGCTGATGGCGAAACATCAAATCCAATTGATTTGCAAAGTTAATTACTTTGCAAATCAATTGGATTGATTTGCAATGTGCACTAATAAGAACGAGAACTAGAATAGAATAGAATATTTTATTGCTTAAACTGTGTAGGTACACAAAGTGTTCTTAATTTGTGGTTTAGAGTTTCAACAGTTTGCCCATCGGGCGGGCGTTCTTAAAAACGAATATTTGTTTAAATTATAAATATAACTTATCCGTTAAATGCATGCAGATTTTCCATTTTAACCATTCCTGTTTTAATAATTATAATCACATATTTCCTTAACATACTCCACACTCTCACTTTTACACATCCACACACACTCTATCTCTCTCTCTCACACACACACACACACACGACTGCACATATTATTTAATTCATTAATATAATATACATTCTATATTGGCTGTAAGTTTAGTTTGTTATTATTGTATTTTGTTTTTTAAGGGCTGTGAATGTTGTTTAACAAATAAAAAATAAAAATAAATGGATTTTTTTAAATTGCTCTCAAATTAGTATTTTTCAACTTTTCCCATTCTATCCGTAAGAAAGTGTTAAACTTTTGGTGTCTCTACCGCGTTCCAATAACCAAGCAATTGTAGAGATATTTTTTTTGGTTTCCAATTTATAAACAGTAGCTTTTGCGCGGAAAATGAATGGAAATAACGCAGGCGACTGTTATAATATTTCCCTTTGTTATAATATACTAGCTATAGCTTGTGGTTTGGCTTGTGGTTTTTTTCAGTATTCTTCAGAGATTTTCTTGCATTTTCTGTGACATAGAATATGAGTGTGCGAATAGTTTATTAATACTAATACTAATTATAACAAGTGTTTCTGTGAGCTATAAACCTCGAGGCCGACGTTTGTGACTCCTATACAGGTCGCATTACTCATGCGATTCTTGGAAAATGTTGTGTGTGTGTGTTTCGATAATTAAATAGTTTTTTTTTGTCGAGGCAGATTTTGGATTTTGATGGCGGTTTTATGATTTTTTTTCTCTGCCGTTTTGAAAGATTTCCAAAAACTAACTCGTCAAAAAAAAAATCTATATAATTATCGAAGCTACTCACAAAATAAGAGAATCGGTTAAGACATGCTACCTGTAGAAGGAGACAAAGATCCGGACAGAAATCGGATATACCTACGAAAGTATTTTTGACAAAGCTGAAGCAGAGACGCTTCGCTCGCTGACGCTCGCTTGGTAGTTTAGCAGTATGTTTGTTGTGATTGATGAGAATGATGAGCATACAGGGTTATTTTAAAGTCATCTTAAAATTAAATCTCTTAGTTTGAAGTTGTAAAGAATGAAAGTGTTGAATATCTGTCTGTATGTAAGCTTTTTTTTTATAACTAACTAGGCATGCGTTGGCCACTGACTCGCCTGACGGGAAGCGTTGCCGTGATCGAAGGTGTAACACGCTTGCCTAGGAGATACCTATTCACTATACTCTTAAACACCCCCGGATTATATATAGGTAGAAAGACAGACACCGGCAACGAGTTCCACACCTCTGCAGTTCTTACAAGAAAAGTTGACTTGAAACGTTTGGTGCGTTTTGGCGGAATTTCCACCATAAGAGGGTGTCTCTTAATGGTGCGCCTGATACAATTATAAAAGAACGGCGATGGCTGGATCTGGTCGTGCAGTTCTTGTGCACACTCGCCGTAGTGTATTCTGTAGAATACCGACAGACTGGCCACTTCACGCCGGTGTGACAAGCTCTGAAGCTTAGATTCAATTAGAGTCATTGTTAATGAGCCGTTTAGCGCGCTTTTCGATCTTTTTTTTTTTGTTTACGCGTCTGTAAACTGTTAGTAGTAGGTACTTAACTATTTAGTTAAGTTATATAAGTGGAAACTTTTCATTAACCATAATACTTTTCATTAACTGCTAGTTTCCACATAATAAAAATAAAATAAAACAAAAAAGTTGTCTAAAAGGTGTTTAGTGAATTAAAAACAATCCTGTATTTGATTTCGTAGCTTGTAATGAAATTCTCTTTTATCTCTAATAATATTTGTCAGTCTCATTGCCAGGTCAAAACTCAAATAAGTACAATAGTCGGTAAATTAAACATTTTATGGTCATTTGTCATTGAATACCGTCTTTTGGTCATCGACGAAGGTCCGCAAATTATACCTATCACCATTTGAGTGGAACCCAAGGCGAAAGTTGAACTTACGATAATTTTACAAATATTTATGTAAATACAAATTGGGCAAGTTTTAAAAGTATTTTGGGAGCCTGATTTGGTATAATACGTGTATTTTGATTATTTCATTTTATTCATCAAATTTTGATATCAGAGTTACGTAAGTTGTGTTAAGGCTCTTGCGAACGCTTAAAACTTCACTTTGGTTAAAATTTTAATTAGCGATGATAGTCTAGTTGGAGAAGGCCCGCCTCTCAAGCCACGGGGAGCGGGTTCGAACCCAGCCGACGGCACGCACCAATTTGATCATTGTGTGAACATATATGAAGTGTGGGTGTTGTATTACACCTCTGCCAGCCCCCTCGGGGAAAAGGCGTGACGATATGTTATGTTATGTTAAAAAAATCCTTTTTTTTAGTGTTCGCAGGAGTCTTAACCACCGAACAAGATACTGTAAGTAAGAATGTATTTAAGAGTTCTGCTTGACCAACTTCTAGAATCTTGTCTAGAATCTAGTCTAGCAATACAATGGATTGCAACTTTTTCAAATTACTTGCCTTTGCCACCTACAAAGGGTCCGTGAGAATTTTAGAGGAACAATCGTTGGAAGACGGACTAAAAAGAGTACGTAGTAGGTACCTACCGACATACCTAAGATTAGCTACATATGTTTGGTAACAGGCATGTTTTTCCTGAAAACATGTCTGTTGCAAAACATGCATGAACTGGGAAGTTATTGGCAAAACTGAAAGACATCTTGAAGACATAGCTCTACAAACTTTACGACATGCAAATTAAGTTCTTAAGGAAATGAATTTATGAATACACAGCAACCTCTGCCCTCTACCACAGAATAACTAACAGTACGGACCTCTGCCA
This sequence comes from Peribatodes rhomboidaria, assembly GCA_911728515.1. Lineage (NCBI taxonomy): Eukaryota > Metazoa > Arthropoda > Insecta > Lepidoptera > Geometridae > Peribatodes > Peribatodes rhomboidaria. Next base: position 528,996 of record OU452183.1, read on the forward strand.
GAGGTCAACTGACTCGTATATTTACCTAATTTATTACACGCTTGCATGTTAAAATCACAGATAATTTAATTTTAAGGACTTCTCAATTTATGCACTTTTTGTTTATTAAATGTGACATTTTCATTGTGTTGATATTTAATATTAATTATATTTACTTGGTCATGTGTCGTGAAGCTTAATTTTATGTTGAGGTCTTTTTTTGTCAAACAGACATTATATAGAATGCATCATATAGCAGATGATATTAATTACGCACAAAATATTTCATGTTTACAATATGAACAAATTTGTGCGGAAAAACTATACAAATTATAACTAGACCTGAAGTTATGTGCGAATAAAAAGTAGCCTGAGTGTCACTTCTGGGTATAAACTACCTCCATGCCAAATTACATTAAAATCCGTTCATCTGTTTGAGCGTGAAAAAGTAAAAAAAACAACTTACACAAACTTTCCCCTTTATAATACCTACTAGTGGGCTACCCCAAGGGTGATATCTGGACATTTAGATTCTTATGTTCAAAGGGCAATTCTAGGCATTTTACTAAAAATATTTTATCAAATTATTTACAGGCAGAAGTAGAGTAAGTCAGAAAAAATTTGAACGCTGATGATCCGTAACTTTATCGTAAAAACGGACCCACACCGTCAAACACCAATTAAGTACACTTCAAAAGCAAACTTACCAGCGAAAGCTAGTCAATAACCGTAACCATTTTTAATTAACCAGCTCCGTAGCAGTCAACTAACCATTAATTAAGCAACTTTAACCGCTAACCGTCGGTTAAGAGGCAGTTAGGCAGTTCTACACGGAAGTTCAGGAGCCAGTCAAATCGGCTTACTGCCTGTTAATGGATGACGGGAAAAGGTTAATTGACTGAAATAGTTGGGTAAAAGTACCTGGTTATAACTACCCCTATTAGGACCTTTGCTATTCCCCGTGCAGATTGACCCATTTACTTGTTTGCATTGAATGTTACTCGAATATACCTTTCAAAATCGACTAACATTATAATGTTTGTTGTTTTTGAAATACTCTAGTTTTCCAATTATTTTTTTAATGCAAAAATAAGTACTGCATAATAAAAAAAGAAAAACTTTGCATCCAGAAAGATTTAACATATGGTCATTTCGTCACGCCTTTTTCCCTCTGAAGGGGCTAGCAGAGGTGTAATACAACACCCACACTTCGCCAGACGATATTCAGTCCCAAATACTACAGGGGGCGAGCCTGTCGTCATACACCGGGCTCAAGTCATGCAGCAGATGAAGTACAAAAGCAACATGTAGTATAGGGAAATGTAAATAAGAGAAACGTTTACCAAACACTAATATTAACAGAATTACAGAGCCACAGTCGACGAAAGGCCCAGATAAACAAAAAAAAAAGCTTACAAGATTCATTGCAATTTTTTTTCCTTACACGTTAATTCAACTGTTGTAGATAGCCTATGTAGAGAGTCTACACGCCAAAGTAGACAAGGTAAAGAAGTGACAGCTGAAACGATGATGGCGGTACAGTTTATTAATGTCGGCGAAAAAAACAAAACGTACTGTGATAATTATGTTGGCGGGTCGCTGACTTTGGTGTGGTGACTCCTTACTTTTAACACGGCTGTTTACTTTTGTCGACTTACTGGCCAGCTGTCAAAATAAACCCTCCTAAAACTCATACCTTCTGCCACAGCCTCTATAGATTACCTCATGGACTATTACACACCGTTACCTACCTATACAAGTTAACAGCGAAAACGGGCCAGAACTTACCGTGCACGCATAATGGGCCCTACACACCCATACCTACCCAATAGGCATCTACAGCGGCCAATAGGCGCCTACCCAATACCCATCTCCGCCTAAGTTGGCCAATGTAGTGGAAACCGCCTTGTGACAGATTTATAGCGAGGGTAACATCGGTACAGGAGAATGGCAGTGGGAAACGTTCTGTGTGGTTAGAAGCGAGACGAGGGTGCAGAGCATCCTTAGGAACTGAGCTGTGTGACGACCTGCTTAGGTTAGGTTACATAAATTCTACTACCTGTGTTCGACCGTGGACGACAGGAGTGTGGGACAAGGAACAGAAAATGAGACGTGTGGTTGAATGTGTAAGGACCTTCAGTGATAAGGTAAAAAACTGGGCTTTTGGGTAAGATACCATCCCTATTTATTATGAGTGTTTTAACTGCCAATGTCCTTAATGTTTAGTTCGGTTGGTCAGGAGCGTTTCTAAGGATGCCCAGTGTAAAATTGTGCTATATTTGAATGAGTAATTGATTGTGAATACTTGACTGCAGTGTATAATTTGCTAAGTATATGATGAATAGACTGAAGACAATTATAAAGCAACAAATATACTTTAAAAGTTTACAGTGAAGTCCCAACTGTACTGGGGTCCTGAGGTAGGAACCCTAGTACCCTCATTGGGGTAGAGTCCTGGCAACTCGAGACTAGCAGCTGATCGCTCATGACTATTTAGAAAACTTAAATAAGCAAATCATACCTTTTCCCAACAGTATGCATTTCAACCTGACTACATACCTCTAAATATAATAGTTACTCAAAGTCTACTAAATTAACTGAAACATAACAGAAACTTGTTAGAAATTCAATCAAAAACATTAACAACCCAAAATAACAGCAATCACGTCAGTTACCTTTCTGCAGCCAAGATACTTTGTGCCGCAGTTTGCGAAACGCAAAGTTCAGGGAGACCTTACCAAATGGCGCGCCCTACATTAACCCAAAGGTTCTGTTTTGTTTCCAGCGCAGTTACGAGTTATAATAACAGTTCACTGTCACCTTCAAAGCACATGTACCTGTAAGCACGATTACTTGGTCGTTTTAAAACTATTATAACAATTAGATGGTGCACAATACTTATATCTGTAGCCTCGGTACAAAACTGACCTCTCATGACTACCTCGGTAGCTTAGTTGGTGAACCTGCCTTCTGAGCTAGGGGGCGTGGGTCTGATTCCCACCTAAGGCAAACATTCATGTGATGAACATTTGTGTTTTTTCTGTGTCTGGGAGTTAATATCTATTTAAGTATGTATTTAACAATATGTATGTATGTATCAGTCTCTGGCAGCCATAGTTTTGCTTAGTTTGGGGTCAGGCGACCGCGTGTGACTATGTCCCGCATTTATTTATTGAAAATACAAAATTGGGTTTAGCTCACATTTAGAAGTATAACATGGATGGGGTTCTTTAGAAAGGCTAAAATAAGCCTAAGATGCTTTTAATAGAGTCCTCACTAAAAGTTTTCAATGTCATATGTGATGCCTTTAGTTGGTGTTACAGATATTCAAAAGCGAATGTGATCACTTACCATCAAGTCAAGTACGACTTACTAATCCTAGCCTTTTCTCTTTCTTACTAGCAAGTTTTTTTGACTTATGCCATCTCCTTCATAGGGCAAAGGTTTTGTTCCTCTCCCAAGAACGAGCTGAGCTCACCACGCCAGCGTTTCTTTGGCCAGGATCCCTATTTTTACCAGTCAAGATAGTTTTTAGTCATTGTCGTTTGAAAAGTCGTAGAGTCAGAGTGACCAACAAACATCTCAATAATTAAGAATAGAGGGCCAGGCTCGGCTTCTTCGTCCCTCTTTAGCTTACATATTAGCCTAAAAAGCTGGTAAGTTGAAGAGCTAGTAAACTACGAACGAGTAAACTTGCTAAATTATAGTTAGAAATTAGTAAAAACTAAAAACACGTTACAGTACAGCTGCAGCAGCGCAAAACAAAAGCATATTTTATTTTAATAAAGTAGCGGTTGCAGACCAAAAACAATCCTTTGAAAACAAACTTATTATTTCAACAAAACCTACGTTTGTCGACCACATTCAGTCCCAGCCAGCAAATACAGTGCAGGGCGCAAAAACAGCCCAAACAAAGAACTATGAAAAGTTATTAACTGCCCCGGAAGTTGGCCAAAACAACGGTCGCGTGCTTCCGGGACGTAAGCTGCGGTACACTGCGGCCCGGGAAAATGCACTCCTGAATTACTTCGTAAAAATATGTTTGATGAACGTTGATAAATATAAATTTTACCATTGAAAGATCAGTTTTTAAGAATAGATTTCTGAAACTTTGTCAAACTAAAATAGGTTTGTAATCTTAATCTTAACTTTAGTATTATATAAGTAAAAATGAAGTTGTTCCTGTTTGTTATGCTTTCACGCCTTAATTACTCACCTGATCATTCTGAAATTTTGCATACACGTTGTCAAGAAGATAGAAAAGGTTCACTAAGAGTGAACTTTTTACTCAAAAAATTTAACGGGACCCTATTACTAAATTTCCGCTGTCCGTCAGACTGTCTGTCCGTCTGGCACCAGGCTGTATCTCATGGACCGTCATAGTTAGATTGTTAAATTATGTATAGTATTTCTGTTACCAATATAAACACAAATACTAAAAAAAATAAAAAAATAAGGGATCTCTCATACAACAGACATGATTTTTTCCCGTTTGTATAGATTACTAGCTGCGCCTCGCGGTTTTACCCAAGGTCTCACGGGAACCCGTATTTTTTTCGAGATGAAAAGTACTCTATAATTATGTCCTTTTCTGTACCTCAGACAACATGTATGCAAAATTTCATGATGATTGGTTGAGTAGTTGCGACGTGAAAGCTTTACAAATAAACAAACAAACGAACAAATCCACTTTCGCATTTATAATATTAGTAAGGATGGTACGAAATTACGGAATCCTTCGCGTGAGTCCGACTTGCACTTGACCAATTTTTTTTTGTTTTAAATATTCCGAAAAAATCTAAACTCCATTAGTTAAAACAAGCACTGTATTACATTGTATTACATATAGCAAAAAACAGCGATATCTTACGTCCGGCAGGAAGTAGTTATATGTACAATGTATATAAATGAACATTATTTACTTACCTCCAACATGGTGGCAACAGTAAATGGCATTGCTAAGGTCATTTATTATTAAATAAAACTTGTTTATACTCGTAATGTGGGTGATCGAGAAGACTCATTATGGTCATTATCCTTTTAGTTACGCTCAGGTTAAGATAATTATGTTGAAATTAAACTTTTTGTTAGAGATAAAAATAATTATGTTGATTTATATATCTATAAGCGGCCTGTGTACATGCTACGCCTCCGGTTTTACTCGCCATGTTACCAAAAGCGGCATAAGTATGCCCCCAAAAAAACTATAAGAAAATTCTAATAGTGTTTATTTTTTGTGTAATGCACACATTAATAAGGTAAACTGATTATTAATTAACGATAAGTAAGTATAAGTTTATCCTATTTACCGACCGAGCGAGCGTTAACGAGTGAACCGTCTCTCCTTCATCTTCGATAAAAATGCTTTCGTATGTCCAAATTCAGGCCGGTCATTCTATGTGTACAGGACGCGTTTTTCAACCGATTCTTTTGAAAGTTTGTGAATACGCTTAAATGGATGGACGGATTTTTAAGGAATTTGGTATGGAGGTAGCATACACCCTGGATTAATACATAGGCAACTTTTTATGCGCGAGGCGCAGGTAAAAAATTTAGTTGTCTCTCGCTAAAACTAACATACAGACAAACTTTCGTTTCTATTATAAGTTCTAATTAAATATTATTACAGTGTTATTTAACACCGCTTTATTGATGTAGATGTGATGTGATGTTTTTTTAAATAAAGTGTTTTTAATTATAATACCTATTTTTGGTTTAAGATCAATCTTTTTTCGTAATAACTGTCTTTTTCATTTTATGCTTAAAATAAAGATTGACGAATATGTAGGTATTTGGGATAATATACTTTTGAAGGCTTTTTTTGCGCCATAAGGATTGTCCTGCACTGTAACCCAGTACATGACAGTAAACAGTGTTGCCAGCAGACAAACCAACAACCATACTGGCAACACTCGTATTTAATTCCCCACTAATGTAACCATGTTACCAACTTATATTTGTACAGTTGGACAAATGAAGGAACTTTGTTATTTTCCTTTGGTTTTGTACGGAAAATAAAACAGTGGCTCCACTAAAAGTCAACAGATAAGTATGTCGTGCTTTACTAATGTAATGACTACGGACACATTCTTTCCTTTGTTATTAGCGTTTACATAATTATAGTGAATTTTGCATTTTATGGGAGGGATTATAATTAAATTTTCCCCAAATTGTAATTAAATAATTACAGTTTGGGGAAAATTTAATCAACTGCCGCTTGCAATATGTTGAAAATGGGGAAAAGTGAAAAGGACCAATTTCTCGTTGTTTTTCTTTTATAGAAGCTATCTCTAGCTAAATAGCTATCTCTATGTCAAATTTCATTCAGATCCCTTCAGCCGTTCAAAGTCAAAGTCAAAGTCTGGTGGTACATGGTCTTAAGTACCTATTACGTACATTCATTAACAGCCGTCAGGCGTGCAGATTAATTAGCTCTTGCGCTATTGAGTAACAAACATCCATACTTTCGCATTTATGATATTAGTGTGTTTGATGATATTATTTTCATGGTATTAGTTAGTAGGCATTATTCTAAACGCTTAATTTCTAACCTAGCTAAAATGTACTTGTCTTTGTTTTTCCTGCATATTAGAGGTAGAGGAAGATACGTTTTTTTTCAAACCATGTCTCCGCCATTTTGAAAAATTGATTGCATGCTACAAAATATTTTGAGCACGTCACCGAAAAACGCATTGCATTTTAATCGGTGCCTCGGTGGCTCAGTTGGTAGTGAACCTGCCTTCTGAGCTTGGGGGCGTGGGTTCGATTCCCACCTAGAGCAAACATTTATGTGATGAACATTTGTGTTTGTTCTATGTCTTGGTGTTAATATGTATTTAAAAATATCTTAGTATGTAAATCAGTCCTTGGCCGCCATAGTACAAGCTTTGCTTAGTTTGGGGTCAGGCGAAGACGTGTGGAAGTGTATAAAAAAAAAAAAAAAAAAAATAGCAAAAGGTGAAATTTGTGAATTTCTAAGTTTGTTAGTGGTTTCTCTGAAACTCCTGAACCAATTCTGAAAAAAAACTACGAGTACGTTACTCCTGAAAGACATAGGCTATGAAACGCAAGCGAAGCCGCGGGCAGAAGAGCTAGTTATATACATTTAAAACAAGTGGATCTTTGAGCTATAGACCTCTCGGCCAACATATCTCCGCCACATTAAAAAAAATCCAAAAACAGATTTGAGAAAAAAAAATCTATATAACTACTAGCTGTCACCCCGCGACTTCGTTCGCGTTTATTATTTATATATTATTTATATATCCATCTGTTAAGTTAGATCGAACTGCACACGGTGTGCAAATCTGATTGAAATCGGTTAAGTAGTTTAGGAGTCTATAGCGGACAAACAACGTGACACGTAATTTATATATATTAAGATTAAACGTATTCGCTGAATTTCACGAGAATCAGTTAAGAAATGCGATCTGTAGAGGAAGACAGATATTTGGACTGAGATCTGGACTGAAATCCAGACAGAGTTCGGACATACGAAAGTGTTTATGTCGAAGCATAGATTGTGCTGGCTCGCGCTCGTTCGTTCGTCTACAACAAAATCTAAGGATGCAAATAACACATTATTTAGTAACACTCGTAATTAGCGCCAATTACAAATTACAGTCTGTAATCATCAACAATAACAACAAAAAAACTAAACAATAGCATAAGTAGTCCTTACTAACCGCTACGACTGATAGCGTGCTAAAATTAAACAATTAAATACTAGTTTTTATGGTTAGGAAGCTAAATTACCCAATTACCCATCGGCGTAAACAACAACGTTAATTTAAATAAGTTAACTGCAAACGCGATTGCTTCAATGCATTTGCAAGTAAAATGGTGAAGCGTCCATGGGTTTGGGAAAATCTAGGACAGTCCTGTGTTCTGTGAGTCTAGTGGACTTGCAAGCAAAGTGGCTATGTCGCAGCGATTGTAGCGACGATGCGCTGATGGTAAGACTACATTAGCGCCCGATAATTCATGTCTTCACAAGCTGCGCCCCGCAGTTTCACCCGCAGTTAAAAAGTATCCTATGTGCTATTCTAGACTATAATCAATCTATGTGCTCAATTTCATCCAGATCTGTTCAGCCGTTCTGGCGTGAAAAAGTAACAAACATCCATCCATCGATCCATTCTTACAAACTTTCGCGTTTATAATATTAGTAGGATGTCGTGTTGTCGCGCTAAAATCAACGTTATCGGTTATCGGCGATGTTCTTGTCTACATTAGCGGTCAAAGTCAACTCGTTGCTTTTTTGCAGAGTTGACGTGAGCGTTAATTCGCCCGGTACATCGCCGAGTTACGAACTAACCGGCGACACTTGTCGCGATATCCCGAATTATCGTTGAAGGCCGCTTATGTAGCTCTAACGTATGAAATTGAAATCGAAACAACGACAACTTAAGCTTCTGTACGTTCATTTATTAATTCTAAACTAGCTGCGTTTCCTAGCCTATGGTTCAAAACTAACAAACAAACAACCTCATAAAAATACGCATTTTTAAATTGTATTTTTCGACCGAGCGAGCGTCAGTGAGCGAAGAGCCTATGTTTCAGCTTCGATAAAAATGCTTTCGTATGTTCGAGCTCTTTCCGGATCTCTGTCTACCTCTACAGGTCGCATTTCCTAACCGATTCTCTTGAAATTTTGGGACTAGGTACAATAATTATACAGCAAAAAAAAAATCTGTATAAATATCGAACTTGCTAACCAAATTTCACGAGAATCGGTTGAGGAATGCGACCTGTAGAATAGGACAGACATCGGCCGTGAGATCTATAGCTCACAGAACCACTGGTATTAATTGTTTAAATTCATAACTTAGAATAGGTACTAGGCACTAGGTATTCAAAGTCCTTTGAATGAGGTTGAACTATGTTAATTTTAGCTCTTGTATTGTTCCAATAAAAACGCCGTCAATCTTCAATTATTTGGCCCACAGATACCAAAGTGGGTCAACAAAACAACATTGTCCTGAAAAGCTCGGACGCGCGGTCTCCCTCGCGCAAAATTGTTGATCAGTTTGATTGTTTACAAACAAGTAGTAAACATGTAATAAATCGCAATTAGCAAGCGATAAAATATGTCCAGGATTACTTGTTACTAGTACGGTGCTAGTGACGCGACAAAAGAGAGTTTACATGCCCATTGGACTATTTTATTTTTGGAAAATTTCCAAAACTGACTCAGTATAAAAAAATCTGTTATGGAACCCGCTTACAAAATTGCAGGAGAACCGGTTGAGGAATGCGACCTGTAGGGAGAACAGACACCGGTCGCGAGGTCTCCAGCTCACATAATCACTACTCATATTAATTATGTAGAAATGTAGATCAAATAGGCTAGCCTTCCGCCGCCATCCTACTCTTACTGATATTATAAACGCGAAAGTTTGTAAGAATGGATGGACGTTTGTTACTCTTTCACGCCAGAACGGCTAAACAGATCTGGACGAAATTTGGCACAGAGATAGATTATAGTCTAGAATAGCACGTAGGATACATTTTAACCGCGAGTAAAACCGCGGGGCGCAGCAAGTCTTACATAATGACAAGCAAAGAAGCGACGACGAAGCACGCTTGCCTAGAAGAAACCGATTCACTCACGACTTAAAGAAGTTTGCTGAAGTCGTGTTTTAAAAGAAGTAGAAGCTGTAAACAAGCCAAGGTGTTTATTGTGGGCCGCGAGTCGCTTGACACATCGCTGGCGGACACGCGAGCCTTGACAGATTGCGCCGTACTGTTATGGTTTGAGAGACGTCCGCATTTGTTACACTTTACTTTTAACATTAGGCTGTATTGCCATTCCTTTTATGGTCAGGGTAAAGCAAGGGTTAAAGGTCTGGGACAAATCGGTGTTTGTAGTTTCCGATATACCTACTTTTTCATATAATAAAAGCTTGCGCTTGGCCGGAATCGCGTCTGAATGTGAACCCCCGAAGTAAAAACGGCTCTCTGCGTGTGTTTGTATGTCTGTGGCATCGTACCTTCCGAACGGATGAACCAATTTTGATTTTGATCTATTTGTTTGAAAGGTGTACTAGTCGGGAGTGTAGCGTGCATTAGCTATTTTTGATGAAAATCGGTGTCGAGGGTTTTTGAAATTTTTAATTTATAAATAAAAATGCTACCTACAATGTGGTGCGTGCTTGCCTAGAAGCAGACATGAAATCGCGAATAACGCTACCCCTAAAGAACGCTTGAACTCTAGCCCTATACTATGTGAACTCTCCTCATTGCATTTCTAAAACTGCTATTCTTAATTACTGTAACTCGAAACTCTGTTGATATCGAATTACTTACTTTTCAATTAATTTTTGAAGCCCGGGGTCGTATGAATGTTTGTCTAACGATAGTGTGAATAATGTTAATTCGGTTTTCGTGAATTTTTGTAGCTATATTTCTCAATGTGTAAAAAGAGGGTGGCAGAAGTTTTAAAGCACTCGAATTTGGTTAAGTTTAGAAAGTGGGATACAATCTTGGTAGAATAGACGTCATTACCGGATTACTGGGAGTGATAAACTTCGCTACCGTAGGTCGGATGTCGCAGTAAATTATTTGTCCTATTAAGTACAGCAACAATCGTCAAGCCGAGTCAAAGGTCTTCGGAGGCGGCCTAAGGTCCCAATAAGGCTGGTTACTCAAACTATTAGCAAAGTTACAAGTACATAAATATAATGTACCTAAGTACCTGTGTTTATTGTTTACTACTATTTTTAAGAGTTCCGTTCCTCAAAAGGAAAAAACAGAACCCTTATAGGATCACTTTGTTGTCCGTCTTTCTGTCTGTCAAAACACTTCTTTTCAGGAACACGTGGAGGTGTCAAGCTGAAATTCATATCAAATACTCAAGTCTACTGTCTCTTAGAGTCGTTTATACTGCAAGTTTTCGACACTCGCAAGGGAATCGAAACCTACAGGGTACTTCTCGTGAACTCAGAATCTTGAAATTTGGTACGAAGCAACGTCTTTTACCACAGATAAATTAAATATTGCGAAAAGCATACATTTCCAGTTACATAATACCAGAACTTTTACATACATACCTATAGTTTTGTACGAAACCCTCGGTGCGCGAGTCCGACTCGTACTTGGCCGGTTTTTTCATCTACCTAAATCTTTTACGATTTAGGTAGATGAAAAGCGTTCGAACATTTTTCTATGGAAACTGTGGTGCGAGCATGGACATATAGACTGACGTTTCAATACGACGACATCAGTAATTTTAGAATCCTTATTTAATTTAATTAATCCCGGTATACTTAGAAATAACTTAAGAAAAGTGTTCTTCTTCTTAACATCATTAAGAAGAAGAACACAAAGAACTTTAGCTATCTAACAAACTTCAAAAATCTCATCGAGAACCGCAGAGCCCAGCCAGTCAATTATTAAAACGGCCATAGATCAAAACCTTTGCCCCGAACGAGCCACTAATATCAGACTATCTTATTACGAGCCCACTGAGCTGAGACAAAGAACGACGCAACCCGTAAATCGTGCCTGTCTTTGTTTTCAAAACAATGACAGGATACCTCACAGACAGTGCCGAGGCTTCGTCGTTTCGAAAGAACCCTGCTGCTGTACTAAATGACAGGTCACTCTTCGTCCTGGCGCGGTGTGTCAATGTCAACGGCTAATCCAAATTCAAATAGATATGTAGTGACTTTTGCAGGAACCGAAAAGATGGTGTCGTAATTTTGTATTATTTTCTAAAACTTGTGATTTTTCTAGTGTCAAAGTGTAATAATGATGGATTATTAACTTTTACTGGTTGGTCAACGTGCACGAGTGTGGGCAAATGATACAAACATTGTGAAACGCGACTTTTTGTGTTCTCTGCAAAACTTCACTTAAAGCTTCAGTAAAGTATCCATAACTTTACTGGAATGAGGAAAGGGGAGGGATTCATCATCTTCATCATCACCTCATCATCATCATCCCATCATATGTGAAAACGAATGATTAGAGCTTGACACTGGTAAATACATATGACGTGCGACGCTAAATTCCCTTGAATGGGAGAGAAAAAAACATAGATAATGTAAATTGGTGGCCAGTTGGCCATAGTAATATCACCGATATAGTATTCGTCCCAGAATTCCTGCAAGAGCATGAATATGGTATTGGATCTCAGAAGGTAGTTGAGCTTACAAATTCTTAGCTTTTGCTTGTTCGATAAAGATATATCTGCATTTATAAGGTTTTGTGCCGAATTGGTAAAAATAAATCTTTTTTTTTTTTTTTATTTACAAAATTACACTCCACGGACTCCGGGGACCGTGACTTTTTTTAACAAAAATCTTAAATTATTATTTAAAGGAAATACAGGTAGAGGGGGGTTAGTTATTAAGTCTTAATCTAAGGTTAGGTTAAAGGTTTTCAGATTTACTTAATGCATTGTGAGTACACCACGAGCAGACCAGCGACCCGCAAGCAGCACCCGATCACGAGTATGACGCATGTGCCAGCCATCGCTCTCCTCAACCATATTTGAGGGAAGAGAACGACCCGACACACGACGCCGCCGCAAGAAGGTGCCTTCGATAGTGAGCATGAATGCTCGAGATGGACCCACAATTTATATAAAACGATAACAAAATAAAAACTATAACGAGAACAGAAAGTATTACAATTTTTATAACAATTAATATTTTTATAACATCATGGCCTCCTCCCGACTCAGAGCCTCCATCACTACCGCGTTCCGATCTCTGATGGCCATCTGCAGGTTATATTCCTTGATGGTCTTCGGTGATGCAGCCGATGCTCGCCGTAAAAACCGGCTGATGGCATCGTCTTCGATGTCATCGGCGTAGTAGGTGAAAGTCCCGGTGTGCCGTGATATTGCGACGACTGCGTGGGACACGCTCTCATGCAGCTTCATTTTGGGCTTGGTCTTTATGGCGATAACCGACTCGTACGTTAGCCCCTGAGCTTCGTGGATGGTTAGGATGCGTGACCCTGCGCCTCCCCCATACCCTTGACTTTTGAGGGTCTCCTTTTCTTCCTGCGTATGTACTAAGAAAAGGGTGTTGGGGAGGGTGGTGGGAATTTGTGCTCCCTTGTACCTTCTTTGCTCAACGGACTTAATACGAGGAGCCGAGGAATAAATACCCGAGTAAATTTCCCTCAGCGCATACGCGACGTCCATTGGGTTCCTGTGTGTGCAAAGCAACTCCTGGCTGATGTTTGTGACCAGGTTTGGGCGTTGGTACCTCATTTCGAAGAGATTTTCTCTGTCAATAAAAGGTAACTGATTTACATCTCCGATGAGGACAAGCTCACCAGCACCAGACAGCCGTGCAACCATTATTATGGCTCCAAAATGGTTCATGAGCGCTTCGTCTACCAGGAGGCGGTTGAAACTCTCTCTACCAAAACCATTTACGAGAGAAGAAGCCATTGTTCGTACCCTGGATTTCACCAGGTCTCCGATGCGGTGCGATAGTTTCTCTCTCAGATCTTTTGCTGCCTCTGTTGTTGTGGTGATGATGGCGTCCCTGTCCACATCGAAGTGACGGATCACCCATGTTGTCTTGCCACACCCTGGCACCCCATTGACCCATTGTATCTTTGGTACCGACCAGCTTTCCCAACTTGCGTCGACGTCTGGGTTCCCTTCGATGGTTTTGGCCATCTCTAGGATTCGGTCGTCCAGCATAAATCCAAAATAAATCTTCAAGGTGAGACTTCGATGCCCTTCTGCCTGTTTGCCACAGATGGTTTTACACATGATCCAAAAAAACAAGGTCTATAATTCCAGGAGCAAACACGTATGACGTTACTCGTGATCGCCTCCGTCTCTTTCGCACTATTTGTAAATGACTTATTGCGGTCTTGCTTATGCATCGATTTACGTCACTACGTGTTGTCCACGTGGCCAGATTGCTATACCTATGTTATGCGGAGTATGTTGCTATACCATGGTTTTACAAGAAAAACTTTGTATCAAAAATTCACAACCCTAAGCTCTGTTTCACACTGCCACAAACCTTTCTCCCTCCCTCCCACTCTAACCCACAAACCCATCTCTCTCGGTCAAAGTTGAAACAGTTATTCACAAACTTCCGGCCCTTAGATTGGATGTTGTCGGCGTAAAAGTATTAAATTAATACCGATAGGGATCTCTTTTTGTTCCATATTAACATGTTGATATAACCGCGAGGGGGCAGGTGGTAATTTTGTGGTCACAGCCTATGACCATTGTGTAAGGTACCTTATTTCGGAACAGATAGGATCTTTTACACCATTTCATTGTGGTCATTGAATTGGGTCACATGGTGTGTTTGGTTAAACCGATCTGATATGGCTTTCAAAATGTAAAAAAGGAAAAGATTACCGTAATTAATACAAGTAGCTTGTCGGTAATTTGAAGGGCTATAAAATTATTGTTACGCCCTCCGGTTTCACTCGGTTTCCTCAATAACAGTTATATTTTTTTAACTGCCGATTTTAGACATTCAGATATACTGCATCCGAGTCTCACCATGCTCTATTTTACCATCTCCGTATGCAACCCCTAAAGGCGTGAACTGCGTCCCGCGGTATTACCCGCGGTTAAAAAGCATCCTATCTGCTATTCCTGACCATAATCTATCTCTGTGGTAAACTTCATCTAGATTAGTTCAGCCATTTTGGCGTGATTGAGTAGGTAAAACATCCATCCAACGATCTAACCTTTCGCATTTACAATAGGAGTGTGATGAGTATGGGAAAACATTTTTTTTTAATGATCGCAACACACCTGATTGAAAGTGACGATGTGATCAAAGATAGAGCACGCTTGCCCATGAGATGCTTATTCACTATTGTCTTGAAGAGACCCAGGTTAGAACTATTGCTGGGGAACACCGAGGCAGGGTACACAGGAAAGTATTAAGTACCAGCTGTTACCCGCGACATCGCTCGCATTTATCCAGAAAATAGTATCCAAAAACCTTCCTCCTCATATACTGTAGCTAATTATCAAATTTCATCCAGATCCGTTCAGCCGTTTAGCCGTTAAAAGCCTACAAACAGAGAGACAGATAGACAGAGTTACTTTCCATTTTATAATAAGCAAGACAAGAATGTATCTGAAACGTTACTTTACCTTACCTTTCCTTTCCCCCTAACAGGCTGGTAGAGGTGTAATACAACACCCACACTTTGCCGGGCGATATTCAGTCCCAAATGAGACAGGGTTCGAACCTGTCGCCATACACCGGTCTCCAGTGATGTAGCAGATAACATACAATACGCACAATGCACATATGTTTCACACGATGAACAAATTGGTGCGTGCTGTCTGCAGCTGAGATTAACTCACTCCCTCTGACTTGAGAGGCGAGCCTTCTCCCAACTAAGCTATCCTCGATTTTAACCATTAAGCATGTACCTAAGAAACTTTCCCCACTGTACAAAGGCCTGCCAGCACCTGCCACTGGCTGCTTAACGGCGTGTTATCAGTAGCGACCTAGTGCCGGCGATCGCGCCGTTATCAGACGAGGTGGTATCGTGATCTATCTGGCGCTCGTTTGTTACGGTGATAGCCATCGGTGGTGAGCGGTCGCGTTGTCTTAGGGACGTTTTAGTGACTGTCGTGAACGGGTTTTTAGAGGACTGCCCGAAAGGGAAGTAAAGTTTTTCGCATGTACCTATGTTAGTATGAATTATGTTTGCTTATCTCAATTCGACTGTATATCTTCAATAAAAGAGTTGTGTTAGTTTTGTATAAGCTGTATTTTTCGGGCACTATGTAGTTGGGAGGAAAAATTCTAACCCTTTGCTCAAAAGAGAAAGGAAGACACACCACCGTCAATGCATAACAATTCAAACATAATTTTTGCATCCAAGGGTTGTCTGGAAGAGATAGTTTGGAAGCAATAAAACCACCCTTTGTAAATATAGTTTATTTTGATATCTGGTGTCAATAAAGAGTTTTGTATTGTATTAAGAACTAAATTAGTATGCTCTAATAGCGTTAAAATCTTTCGATAACATAAAAGTACTTATTCTAATGCAAAAATTCGTTGCAGTCTCTCAATATATTCGATGATGTGATAAAGTTCGTGCCGCGTCAGGCAAGGAACCCGCACCCTCGGAGACACACTCCGCTGGCCACTTTCCACCTTCCTCGACCCTTTGTGCACGCCAACTGGAACGGCAAATTCAATTTAACATATCTATACCTACGGACGCATTTCACTCATTAATGTTCAGGAAATTACCTTTTTTGTTACCAACTCGACCATCAGGTTCGTGTTGTTTATTCTGGGGGCCAGTAGCTGTGATCGATTCTGTGTAGTAGGCAACTAAATATTTTCACTGGAACTGACATCTTGAGTTAGATTTTTAGAATGCGAATTTAAGCACTTATTACACTTGGCTGAATTTAGAATCCAAATGATTCAGTCAGTCACAAGCCATCCTCGCTTCTGAATTTAGGATGCTAGCTTCCTGAGTGCGAAAATACTGGACTAAATTTAGTAACAATTGAATTAAAATTAGCCAAGTAATAAACGCTTTAGAAATATGGTTGAGTTGAAACCCAGTAATACGAAGCGCACTTTGGCTTCGTCCTAATGAAGCAAACTGAGCGACCGACTGTTTACCTCCAGTTAGCTACCCTATCAATTTAAAATAAGGGGCAAAACAGCGTGTACTGAGTACGTGCGTACTCAGTTTGCTGCGTATCTCTTGCTGCCGAGCGTCTGATTCGTATTTTGCTTGCTACAGTTAGCCGCTTGCTTAACACTGAGTTTGTTTAAATATGCGACTTAAAGCAGACAGTCCGCTCACAGTCAGAAATACAGATCATAATACAGCACATAATCAGAACAAAGCTTTACTCTACAAAACAATACTACACCACACCTTAAACGCACACAGTACTATATGACATATTATGTGTGTGTTCATTACGCGTTGTTTCGGGTATGTGTGACAGCAAACAAAAATTTAGGTCTGTGAGTTTGGCTAGTTTCGGTAAGCCTAAGCTATAGTAAATGTATACTAATAAAATCTATATAATCTATACTCCGTACCTGAAACACTTGACCGTAAAATTCGAGTTGGAGATGTCACTTCTAGTAGAAGCATAAATTTCATTGGTAAATAGATTGGAAGTACAGGGGGCTACCATGGCATCTAATTGCCATGATGTTTTTAACGCTGCGCGACCATGAACCTTATTGCGGAGCGCTACGATTCGCAGTCGCTCACGTCGAAAACATAACGAAACCATCGTGGCAAAAAGTGTCATGGTAGGCCCCTAGGATATGAAGTTACAAGGTGATTTCGATTGATGAACAAGAAAATTAGATTGTTTTGTCGGTTAATACTGAGGTTAAACTTATTTAGCTAATTTGTACTTGGTGATGAAAGGTTTCATAATATAATTAGTGGCTCACGAGCTGAAGACCAAAAAAAAAATCATATCTTAGCCATTTAGAGAATGGGTTGAGAGAGGCGACCTACAGATGAGAACAGCGTTACATCCGGCTTTGCGAAAGCATTTTTGACCCAGCTGAAACGGAGATCCTTAATAATTTGTTGGTCATTAACAAACATCTTTTGTTTGTTATCTGTTAAGGAATGCCTCGGTGGCTCAGTCGGTAGTCGACCTGCCTTCTAAGCTAGGGGGCGTGGGTTCGATTCCCACCTAGGGAAAACGTTCATGTGATGAACATTTGTGTTTGTTCTACGTCTGGGTGTTAATAATAATTATCTATTTAAGTATGTATTTAAAATTATACCTATCTATATGTGTGTATTTCAGTCTCTGGCCGCCAAAGTACAAGCTTAGCTTAGTTTGGGGTCAGACGACCATGTGTGCAAGTGTCCCGAATATTATTATAATTAATACTTACCTATAAACTTTATAATTTAATGTAGCTGCGCCCCGCGGTGTTCCCTGCAGTCAAAAAGTAGCCTGTGTTTATCCAGGGTATATACTACCTTTATAACAATTAAAATCCGTCAATCGATTTGAAAGAAAAAACAAAGACACATAAACTTTCGTAAAGAAAGTAGCACGACTGAACTGTTATCGTAATATATAATTTTCGATACTTTTGTCCCGGAAAATTGGGTTACACGTCTTGATGTTTGAGTTCCTGAAATGAATTAAGTATGTAAACGAGAATGTGATTGCTCGGGGAGCCTCCGTCATTTCCCTATATTACCTCTTTTGTTTGCTCTTCATGATCAAATCTACCATTTCCATTTTCCGTCATCTTGTTCCAGTTCATTTTTAAAATTATTTCCTTAAAAAAAGAGATCTCTACTTAAAAAAACAAAGTCATTTTCCGCGTCTGTCTGTATGTATAGGTATCTGATAATTCCTCCTAAGCCCAACGGATTTAGATGCGGTTTTCACCATCAGTTAGATAATTTTTCACGGAAAGTTTAAAATAAAAATTCATTTTTTTTCTTCTTAATTACACATGCGAAGTCGGGCGGGTCGCAAGTTGTTATAACTGTTAGAAGGCTAAGCTAGGCCGTTTGATTGAATGGCTGAATATCATTTAGGAAGCTAGTTGAACAGCGCCGTTTAGTAAAAAGGCTAGGTTGTTAATTGAACGACGAATTCAGCAAGTTGGCTGCGATATATCGACGCATTCCGAGGTCAGTTTCCATCAAAGAAACAATTTAATATTTTACCCACGCATGCTGCCAATGTTGCTTATAAGTTTTCGGAGTAGTGAAATCTGATCAACTCCAACTTACCCCAAAAATAATGATCATTTATTCAATCTTTATGTTTTTCCAACATGCTCTCGGATTACCTCCGCCATTATTACACCGACATGTTTAAAAGGTTTTCATTTACTACCCGTAGCTTCTGCTCATTTCCCCCGGAAAGGGCATCCCTTAATAGCCATTTAGCCGCCCTTAGAGAAACATAAAATAAATAAAACCGACCAAAACATAAATTAATAGGGACCCTTTAAAATGAACATAAAACTAAAACAAAGCAAATTAAAAGTTAGGAAAAATGAACCCTGTCTCGGAACAGTAGAGTTGTTTTTGAGGACCGGGGCGAGATTAAACGATGGTTTGTCACGGCACGGTATGTCCATTTCAGGAAAAATGTTTTCAGCTTATGATTAATTAAACTATGATTTAGGGGTGGTCGGAATTTGATTATGTTTGTGGTGACTTGGGCCGACTTGGTGACGTGCTCAATTATGCGAATTATGCAAAAGCTCGTTGAGCTCGTACTGTACCTGTTGAGGAGTGGTAGCAGTACACTGAGCTGGACTTTGACCTGGGGCCTACCAAGATATCTTATCGCCATGTTAGTTCCACTTTGTTTTCGAGTTTTTCGACGTGGCGCGACCGCGAATCGTATCGCCGCGCAATAAGGTCCATGGTCGCGCGTTGAAAACAAAACGTAACTATTATGGCAATGATATGTCATGGTAGGCCCCCTGTGCAATGCAATAACAAGTTTTGCTTAGGTACGGTTGAACGTGGACAAATCGGTTTTAGTAGCATTGGATTGTTACACCACACCTTGCACCAGCATAACTAGCTCCTACACTTGTGACTTGAGTTTTGGCAAAATCATGGAAATTGAAGTAGGTAAGGTCATAACTACATAGTGTCAAAAAGTTTTACTAAAATTGAAACTGAATGAAATGTATGCAAAATGTAAAATGTATGACTGTTTCCTTCAATACTTGGGAATGTTGGTAAGTATACATAATTATGGCGCTACATGAAGGATGAATATTTTAGGATTTCATATAATTATCAGCCTAGCGCTACGGCTGAGAATTATATGAAATCCTAAAATATCAATAAAGAAATACCTAATATAGCATGGAGTATTGGAGTGTTTTCAAAAGGGTGTTTACAAATTTCTTTCCTGGTTGGAAGTGCATTAACAGCACCGCTTGTGTTGCAGGCGTCTGTAGGCGACGGTTACCGTTTACCATCAGGCGGGGCGTCTGCTTGTTTGCCACTCTTTTTATGAAAAAAAAAAACAATATAAGTAAAACAAAATACTTCACTCAATGGATATCTGACGTGAACAAGTAAAATTATTAAATGAAAAACAAAAAATCCGGCTGCAAAATATTGTACTCTATGTCACCTCCACTATCAAGACGATTCAAACTCCTCACATGTCGAAATCCGTCAAGCTGTTTAGGCTGTAGGGCGTGTCAAAGAAACCTCAAATATACATACAAAAGTATTTACATTTTAACACACACTCGCAGAACATAACCGTCCTTCTTGCGCAGTCGGGTAAAGATATCAATCTCAGTGCGGAGTTGTTCCTTACTCATCCCACGTCTTAAATAGTGTAGTATTGTGTACTTGGAAGTACATGGGGTGATCAAATTACTTACAGATCACGATAAAACACAATAACTATTTACGTCAGTCCATTGTGGAAGGTACCTCACCTCGGTAATTACGTCAACAATAACAGTCTAATTTCACCTCTCGTCCATCAATGATTGACGAGCCGAAATGATGGCATAATTGCCTGAATGGGTCAGGAAAATAACGAGCTGCGCACACTTGATACTTTCTGGCTACGCTTTTGTCGTAACGCAAAGATGATCTCTAATTCAAGCAGACGTAAACCTCTCTTATTTGCTCTTCCAAGTACTTAGTTTAAATTTTTTTCAAACGTCTGTTCAATATGTTTTGCCAGATTTAGGACCTAGGTACATTTTTGGCTTGAACTAATAGGACACGTCAAAATAATTAAACAGCCTTTCCTTTCTGGTTATTATAGTACTTTTATTTGGTTCATTTTAAAGACTATTATTAAAGTAGCAAATAAGAAAATGAAAGTTGATTGCAAAGGGATAACTACTGCGAATGGAAAAATCTCATCATAAAACTAATAATCATAATTTATCATCAGCACTTTTTTAGAGGCACATGCGTAGATGGCGATTTTCTTCAGGTACCCAAGTCGCCCTCAAAAAGTAGCGAGTGCGCGTTGAGCCTTAGCCGTGATAGAAGCGACAGGTTGCATCAGACACAAGGCTGCAGTTACTATCGTAACAACTAAACCTCTACTTAACTAGGCATTGTGGAGAAAATTAAATTAGTTTATTCTATGCAGCCATTGTACGCTGGTTCAAGGCGAACAGTTGCGGCCGGGGTGGGCGACTTACATTTCGAAATACAATTTCGGTTCTTATCAATTAGATGCTTTAGTTTGCAATTTAATTATGAAAGTTGACAATTGTTTAATTATTTTAAAAGTTGCTAGCTGTAGATCGTTCGAATAACAAGAACGATACAGTTGGTACTTAAGTATTTTAACATCTTATAAAAGGATACATCTTACGTACTACGTATGGATGATTTTCCGCAATAGGTCCTAAGAATCTGAACTTTAAAGCGTCTGTTTGACTTTGGACAGTTTGGATATAATTATAGCGTTGCAAATTGCTTCTTTTGCCTTTTCTATCTCTAAAAATATCAAGAAAGTTAGTAAGAAAATTACGTAATTTCGTGCCAGAAAGGGTCCTAGTGGAGGTGACATCATTATGTAGGCAGTTGTGTCTGTAAGTACAACAGTGGGAACAAGTGCGTAGTTCCTCGCAGCGTGCCCGGTCGTCCCGCCCGGGCCGTTCCCTGCACGGGAGGCGAAGGAGGCTCGTTCGTTACACGCCGACTCAAGGCTGCTGACGCCGTACTGAGCACTCCACTTGGCGTCTGTTTCTAATAATAAACACAGCTAAGGATTTATATAAATGTGGCTGGCTCTACATAGAGAAAAGGACCCAATTCTGTTGACAGATAAGAATAGCAGTCTTCGTTTTTGCGGCATTATTAGACAAGGACATAAATATGGAGCCAATTTGGGAAATTTGTAAGTGGATGGGCAGTCTCCGGAACTGCTGTGCTTATCCGATTTCAAAAAAGCCACTAACACAAAATCACTGCGTGTCAGGAAATGTGAGTGTAGCCAGTGGAAGATAACTTAGTATATAATGGGGATGTTATGTGTTCTTCGTCTACACAGTCTACGGTTTAGCCCATTTGACAATACCTGTTCAAGTTTGTTCTAGCTTTAGACAACTCAGTAAACAGCTTTAGAAAACCACACCAAGTTTCACTCATTGGGCAGGCGTCTGTTTGTCATTCGTTCGTTCGTCGACGTCATGATGAAGTCAAGATGGACGATGTATCAAACAAGTTTCTACTTCTTAGATCCTTATTTTTGGACTAAAAAGCGCCTTCTTTGTAGCTTCTGTAAGACTTTAAGTCAACAAACGTATTGTGAATTACAATAGCCACTGTTTACGTTCGGAACCGGGAATAGCTCCCGTTGTTTGGCAAAGTGTTATGATCATGGTACAGTTGTATTTTGCTTATTATTTTGACCCAGTTTCGGAGCATGTGGCTATTGTTGGGGCCGAAGATATACATCAGAGATAAAAGGAAAAGTTTCATTAAGAAGACTTTTGAAAAACAAAATTAGGCGACCTTATTGCACAGCCTCAATACGTGATTTGGCTGAGCGAAGCGAGATCTCTGTCTTCCGGGACAACTCGGCTTTTGTATTTATGTTTATTTCATTATGGCTTTTTTTAGTTTTGTTTAAGCACACCCTGCAGCGAAAACAGCTTCATGTATTTCGACATGCGAGGTATCATTTGAATCGTCTTGATAGTGAATGTGACATAGGGTACACGTTTTTTCAGCCAGGCTTTTTGTTTTTGTTTTAATAATGTTACTTGTTCAAGAACAGAATCGAGTACTTTGGAAATAACCCGTTTAAATGCTGTTCGACAAATCTACATGAAATTTTACTCAGGTAAGTAGTTCATTCAAACCATCGACTTAAAAAAAGGTTTAAGTTGAAACATATGTTTTTCAGATCAAATATGATCAAAATTGGCCTAGGAAGAAAGCCCTTGCCTCTGCAAGGGCTTTCTTCTTGTTCTCTATCTAGGGTCGCGAGGTCTCAGTTCGAAAAAAAAAAACGAATATACCTATACCTATAGCCTATATACCTATATAATTATTACTACTACATAATATAACATATTACTACTATCATAACTTAGTAGTAGTAACTATAAATTTTATACTTTCACTATAAGGGTACTTTAATAGTTCTATAACTTAACCAACACAAATAAATCGTGTCACATATAAGGTAGCTTATTACTATCATTTTCCCAAACTTTAACGAGATAGAAGTAAAGAGACAGCGCAGTGATTTATCGCAGAGAAAAGAAAAAAACACCTTTGTTTTTGTAAGTTCCCCGCGAGTTCGGTTCACCTATAAAATATTACGAAAATAACCTTATAAATTACGGCTCGGAACGAAATAAAACAAACTTAGGCAATAAACTATCAGGGTTACGTCAGCTTTATAGTTTTATTGCTGTAATTTTTAATAATTTCCCGATTTGGGACGAGTTTGTATTGTTTTTGTGGAGTTTTTTAATAGAATGGAGAACACGTGTAAACGTTGGCTTGCATTAGTAGTGAAGCGATTGATTTTTTGAGTTACTTTCTTCAACTATCTTGCTGTGCTTTGTTACTTTTATTCGGCGTATTTCTTTGGTTATAATAGTTCATTCATAGGGTTATTTTAACATAGAGGGCAAGAGATCACGCGGTAGATCCCCGATGAGGTGGTCAGACCAGCTCAAACAAAATAGCTCGTCCAGGTTTGAGGAAGTGGTGCGAATGGCTACAGACCGGAATAAGTGGAGGATACTGACAAATCGCTGGGTGAAGCAAAATGGTGGTCGCGATCTTCAGCCATGAAGGATCGACCAGAGAGAGAGAGAGGTTTATTTTACTGACGCAGTGTGCGGAGGTCTCCAAAAGGAGGTGAGGGTCGCGGGAAGCCGCTGGATGCGGGCAGCGTAGGACCGGTCGTTGTGGAGATCATTGGTGGTGACAGCCGTCCAGCAGTGGACGTCTCTCGGACTGATATGATGATGATGAGGGTTATTTTAAAACCATTTTTTATTTTTTTTATGATTAAGTAAATGGGCCCACATTTAGGTCATAATATCTTGCGTTTTAACTTGTATTCGGCTCAGTTCTTTGGTATATTCAAGGGTTATATTGTAGCGATAGATTTTTAATTAATTTTCTTTTAAACACTTGCCTATCCTTTTTTTTCATTTGGTTTATTGAATACTACTTGGCCACTTTCACGAATGATTGTAAATTGTAACCAAAGGGGATTCTGATTTATGTTCACATGCGTATTTTTAAGTGTCGTTTATGAAATATGACTTTCAATATCGGATTTATATTGAATTTCGGATTTCGGAATTATTGGATTTTACGATGATAAATATTCGAACATTACACAAGGTGTTATCGAAATTGTTGGCAACCTTTAACCTAGGTACGTAGTACCTACTCCTAAAACTGATCACGAACGAAACCCGTTGACAATCCAATTCTGGACTGTGAGGAGTAGGTCGTCAAATTAGTCTTTGTATCCGGATTTTAGCTTAATTTTGGGTGTTTTTTTTTTATGAAGAATGGTATAACCTTGTTTGTATGATCTGTGGTATAACCTAACTCACCCTTTTTGCATTGTTACCTCATCCGACTTCAATATTTTGATTTAAAACTAACCCCCTCTACCTGTATTCTCTTTCTCAATGAAATTTGATAATTAGTTAGGTACAGTATAACACAAACAAAGTTATTGGATATTATTTTCTGAATGAACGCGAAACGTGAAACGTGAAAGGAAGTCGCAGGTAACAGCTAGTTATATATAAAAAGCTGGAGACATAGGCACGTGTCCAAAATTACCTTGTTATCGGCAAAGTTCGTTTACTCAATATTATTTACTGAAAATGAGATAAACATCTTGTTTGCCGGCACGTGGCGCTGCGAGCCCTCAGTAACCATCGCGGGAAATACAATAATGTTTCTACATTAATGTGAATAAACAAAACAATTAACTTGTGCTGGGAGTGTTTTTCACATATCAAGTTGTTTTTTTGCTTTGCTCTATTAATGCGTAGTGGACGGGTATTTTGATGTGAGCCCGAGCAATGTCGGGTTTTGAATATTGACGCACGTTGATAGTTTGAAAGGATTGAAATGAAATTTTGCAGGTTGCACTACTAACCTGTTCAATGTTTTTTTTTTTTTATTTTAGAAAAGGGGAAAATTCGTCAAGGATTAGTGAACATAATAGACAATAGACAATTTTTATTTTGTGAGCAAAAAACAAGTAAACAAAAAAACAAATATCAACAAAAAATAACAATAAAAATTAAAAACTATAAAAACAATGTTTTTTGCCACAAACCGATTCCAACTCAGCGTAATTATTAGATTATACTTAGAGAGCGAATTACTAGAATTTAGATTAGTGAAGTAATTCCAATAAACGATCTATAGTATAGTTACTTATATTTTTAAATCATAAGTAACTCTTTCTGTCTGTCTGTTTGTAGGCTTTTTACGACTAAACGGCTCTACGGATCGTGATAAAATTTGATAATTATGTAGTTCTGTTCACGAGGAAGGTTTTGGGATACTATTTTGTGAATAAACGCGAACGAAGTCGTGGGTAACAGCTAGTACCCAGTTAAGTCGATTACGCCACAGTCCACAGGAACGGGCACACGTCTGTCCGTCTGTTTGTCAGTGGCCGTCGAGTGGACGCGCGCCAACAGAGATGCTTGCAATTAATCTCGGACGGCGCACGTCACGGACATCTAACAAAAAACTTGATACATATTTTCCGGAGTTTTCTCAATAAATAATCGCAGGGTCTATATTTAACTCAACTTTTTGACGGAGTAATTCGTCAAACTTCTTTTTTGCTGGCATGGAACGCACCTCGCTTCTTACGCGCTTATCACACTGGGCTGAATTTAGTCATCTCAATTGAGTTGTTACTGAATTCAGTCCAGTATAATCGCTTTCAGGATTCTAGCATCCTAAATGCAGAAGTAAGAATGACTTGTGACTGACTGAATCATTTTAGAAGCTTCTGCATTTATATGACTACATTCATTGGCTTACCCTTTTAGCAATAATCGTTGTATAACCTCGAAATTGTGGTACAGTGTTACGACTTTTTCTTTCTTTGTAATTTTTTAACTAGATCGAAAAAGACAAAACACAATAACTATTCCGAAACCATACAATGTTTATTGCTAAGCGGGTTGATGTTTGGAGGGTCTTTTTTACTTTTTTACCCTGGCTCTGCGTTATTGCCTCTGGCTTCACAACAAAAACTATTGCGTGCTGTTATACAGGGTCATAGGTAACTCAACAAAAACCTCTTAATCATTGTAATCATCAATATGAACAACTTTTACTATGGGGCTGTTTACTATTTAAATTTAGCTAGAATACCTAGACCATCCCATCCAGACTAGGTATTCTAACTATGTTTAAACTTGAATATAAATTCAAATAAATCTAATTCTAAGTCAGCTGTATAGGGGCTTCGTCAAATAGGTAATAATAATTGTAATAGTATAGGTATAGTCTGTGTAACCTTCAAATAAGTAGAAGGTAGCCTTATTTATCAATAAGGTGTGTTTTTGCTATATTTTTTACGTAAACTCATTATTAGATACAAAAACTGAACAAATACAGATACGATATCAAGATCACCCTTTCGATACGCTGTCTGCCAAAATGTCTTGCAAAAACATTACACGTGTGTACCACAGATTATGTTCAATGTTCTATTACAAAGTATCTATTACATATTCTATGTACTATTTCGTAGTAACTACAACGTATTCTATGTACTGTTATGTAGAAACTGTTACATAACCTGTGGTAGTACGTGTTCGCTCTATAAGCGCGTGTAAACTTGGCTTGCTCTTAAAAACATGTTTTTGATTAGATATGTCTAATTTATGTCATCAGGTGCGGCTTGTTTGTCACTGGCCTAGGTCGGGAGCGTAGGGCGTACAAAAATAGGCTGCGCCGCTTTTGATGTTGTTCTGAGTTATCTACGACGGTCGTTAAAACGAGAGTTGTTGGAGTTTTCAGTCATAACTTTTTGGAAATGTAAGTACTGCGTATTTTTGGAAGGTACAAGTGGTTCGGTTGTCATTAATACGCTTTTAGTACATAGCGTACTTATTTATGCATTTAGTTAGTAGGTACATACTACATACATAATTATATCGTCACGCCTTTCCCCCGAGGGGGCTGGCCGAGGTGCAATACAACACTCACACTTCGCCGGACGATAATCAGCCCCAAATGTGACAGGGGGCGAGCCTGTCGCCATGCACCGGTCTCCAGTCATGTAGCAGATGACATGCAATACGCACAGTTCACTCAATGAACAAATTGGTGCGTGCCGTCGTCGGCTGGGATCGAACCAGCTCCCTCTGGCTTGAGAGGCGGACCTTCTCCAACTAGGCTATCACCGCTCACATACATACAGCTATTAAAATTAGTAGATCTCTCTGTACTACCATCAAATACTTCAGAAAAAAAATGAAGTATATCCAGGTAAACCTTTTCGAGGCACTTCTCGATCCAAGATGTTGTCAGGCAGAAAAACTCGAAAAAAGTTCCAACATCGAAATTTTCTAAAAATATTCAATGAACGCATAAATTTCCGTTTCCTCTTCCCGAAATTGGCGTCGGCAGAGAGCCGTAAGTGTCGGACCGTGTCTTATCGCCTCCGAACAAAAAGTACGCAGAAAATACATTCTGGACCCTTTTTTAGAGAAGTGCTGCGTACCTTGAGTTTGGGATTCGACGGTTGAGGGAAAATACTACGTGAAAAGTAGCCACATTGACAGAGAATTAAGAATTTTAAAGAAGTTTTCTGGACTCCCAACATTGACTGATTACGAATAAAGGCGGTATTGATTCCCTACTGGAGCCTGGTGCATGGCGATAGGCTCGCCCCCCGTCACATTTGGGACTGAGTATCGTCCGGCGAGATGTGTGTGTTGTAATACACCTCTGCCAGCTTCTTCGGGGGAAAGGCGTGACGATGGGTGTTAGGGTGCTCCTAGATGGGCCATGTTTTTACTGCAATACGCACGAGCAAACGCGAGTGCGAGCGAAGCGTCTCTGTTTCAACTTGGGCAAAATGCTTTGGTATATATGACTATCGCGGGTTTCCGGTTATTCTTCTGTACAGGTCGCAATTCTCGACCGATTCTCTTGAAATTTCGTAAGCAGGTATGAAATATATATTTAAAAGTTTTTGGAAATTTTAAAAATGAAGAAGACTTGAGGTCTTCAGCTCCCAAAGGCACTAATTTAAACACTATACAAAAAAGTGACTGAATTTCATGCTGGGTGATCTACTTTGAAAGCATTGGATACGAAAGGAAACGATACTAAATTGAAACCGCAGTCAATCTTGATTTATGTTGCCAATTCACTTATATCTTTACATTGTAGCTGATCTTAGCTATTGCAATGATATATCGTAATAAGTACCGGCCCCTACCTACATCACAGAGCACGTTGACACAGATTGAATTATTAATGCCACTGAAAGACATGTCTCCCCGTGTCCTACGAGGGGTTGAGGAAGCTAAGCGATAAGAACATTTGTGAAACGCAAGAAGATTCTGCAGCCATTTTCTTCTTGCCACTGTCTTTGTAGTGTCTTATGTAGCGAAATAAATGCATCTTTTCTTCGAGTGTATGTATGTAAGTGGGTATGCATGTATGTATTAGGTTTCTTTGGCACGCCCTACAGCCTCCGGGTTTTTTGTTTTTCTTGTAATAACGTTACTTGTTGCTTCAATTTCTAAGTGCACTTGTCGGTAGAGTCGGTGGAGCATAATTATTATTTTAAGTTTTCAGATTATTGTTTGACTACCTCTGTAGCTCAGTTGGTAGTGTCCACCTAGGGCAAACATTCATGGGATGAACATTAAAATTTGTGTTTATTCTATGGGTTTAATGTAAAAATAAAAAAAGTAATTAAAGTAAAAATAATTAAAGTAAAAATAAAAAAGTATTTAAAAATATTTATTAGTCAGTAGTACAAACTATGGCTGCAAGAGACTTGTATACATTGCGTTTTACTTAGTTTGGAGTCAGACGACCGTGTGTTTTTAAAAAATGTCCCGAATTTATTTATCTCGTTAGAATAAACTTAGAGCAACATGAAATGTATCGATTTTCAGTTTATCAGTTTACGTGAGCAAAGCACTTTTCCGTTATTTTTTCTATTTTCTTTTCATGTTACCTAGTATAATATTAAGTAGCATCAGATACGAGTAAACAAAAATTATCCCACTAGTATTATGAATTAGGAAGTTTCGAAGGGAGGATGAATAGATCTTTGTTACTCAATCACGCTAGAACGGCTGAGCTGAACTGATCTAGATGAAATTTGGCACAGGGATGGATTATAATCTGAAATAACTAATAGAATACTTTGTAACAGCGGACGAAAGCGCGGGACGTTAGCAGCCGAAAATAGTTCTCAAATGTAGCTGAAACCAGCAATGATCAGGCATTCTATTGAAAAGCGTTCGCTTCGAGCTACGTCTTCCACGTAGGACAAGTGGTTCCTCAGAATTTCGCGCCTCGATCAGCGCTCGAGCGAGTCTGGCGAGGCGCCAACCTCTGTTTCCCGTCACTCGGCGCGACCAGCTTTCGGGTAAATTTACCGAAATATACCGAAAACTGACGGAGAGTTACGATCCGCTAATAGTTAATTAATACGCGGTTAACACGTGTTTTTTTAAATTAACTTGTTGTTTTAACTTTTTAGTCGAAATCGTGTAATGCGTTACGTGTAACCATTTGTTGTTAAAAGCTTACTTTTGAAGTGTTTCTCAAAATCAAAAGTAACAGGAAAGTGTAATTTTTAAACACAAACAAAACTCAATTAGCAAGAACCGGATTGGGGTAAGAGAATAAGGATACACCCTGTATAAGCATATACTCGTATTATGTTTATGTAGTACGCCATAGCGGAAGGGGATGTAAAATTTTCAAATTAAATGATAGATGGTACCTACCATTTGGATTTGGATGGACGCGTTTTGATGAAATTTGGGACAGAGGTAGCTCCTGATTAACACATAAGCTACTTTTTAACTACGGGTGACTGCGTAGCTAGCGAACTAATAAAGATATAAAATGGCAACAGCAGAGCGTCATTGCACAATGAACAGTAGATGGTAGTTAGGTCATCATCTCAGCAAGAAGACGTCCACTGCTGGACAGAGGCCTTCCCCAAGAATCTCCACAATGACCGCTCTTGCGCTGCTCGCAACCAGCGGCTTACCGCCAGGAGGCCTAGCATGCGCGCGCGACAAAATTCTTCTCGTTACTTTTTGGCGTGTGAGAACGTGACAAGGCTATGTGTAAACATATGGCTGTCTCGATAAAAAGAGCCTGCAGATCCACCTTGCAGGGAACCTACTCACGCTGAGTCGTACGGTTCGTGGTCGCAACTCGAGAACCTTCATGCCCCAACGTAGGTAAGAAAGCAGGTACTAAATATTAATGATTCTCCCAATCATTAATATTTAGTACCTGTCATGATTTCGACTCCGCAACCACTTCAAATATAATTATAATATTATCTTGAACGGAGAAAAGCTTGACTTAATGCAGCTTTCTATAATTACCGTCTTCTAAATAGAAACTGAAATTAATTGACACGTGCACGTAATCCATTAGTTTTTACACGCGCGCACGCGCCGCCATTTTGTTGGCAGCCATATTGTTTTTGACAGTTGTAAGATGCGAGTAGAAAATTGTCAGAAAAAGTCAACGATTAGATGTAAGTAGCACAACAGTAAGTAGAAGTACCTACGTAATCATGATTATGATTTGAGTATATATATGACTAATTTAACACAAATGAAACCGTAACATGTATATGTACGAGTATATTGTCATCGTAGTTTAGTAGAGGGTCCATGGGGTGGTCAAGGGGGGTTCCATCGAAGATACACATATTGTTTAATTGGTTAATTTCTAAAACGGCAACATGACAATTACATTATAGTTACTTTAAAATAAGTGAATATCACAACAAGTCAATGATGATAAGTCTCAAAAAAAATTAAATTACTTATGAACGTCAAAGTTATGTAATCGAAAAGTTCCCCAACTTGTCGCGTTTCGTCGTCTCGTCGCGGATCAGCAGTGTGCTTCATAGAGCTGTTTCTCTGTTCCCTACTCTGCACAATGATTAGTCCGGGACTGTCAGGAATTTACTACGGCAACACGCTTGACAGATGACGTCATATTCGGCTCGTGCGCCCTTCTGGTGAAAATAATAAATTTATTTTCGACGTTTTACTCGTGTGGCTACTTATGTTATTAATAAAAATATGTGTCTTGTTTCGGATGCATGAAATTAGTGACATGCGAAAGTAGAAATAGCACAAACATCGATTACGTTGGTCTATTGCGATCGCGTCTCGCTATTACATACTACATACACATACAATCCATACTATTTAAAAGTAGGTAACTCTTTATTGTCTGTATGTCTGTATGTTTGTAGGCTTTACACGCCTAAACGACTGGACGAATGTTGATGAAATTTGATAATTAGTTACAGGACTTATCATGAGGAAGGTTTTTGGACACTATTTTCTGAATAAACGTTAACGTAAGTCGCGGGTAACAGCTAAATGGACCCGTCAACAACTTTTAGAGCAAGTATACTGAATTCGAAAAAAAAATGTCTCTAATAGTCTCCATAGTCCATACAAAAAAACTAAATTTACGTGTTTTTTTTTTATAGGGGCTTGAACTTTGTTTTCAAATTTAGCAAACTTTTGTTCCAAAAGTTGTTTATTTTGTCGGGTAGAGCAGAATAGAAGAGTTTATTGAGAAGAAGTCACGCTCGTAATACACTACAATGTATTAGGAATGCTCCTGTCACGTACTCGTCATTGTACATACATTGGTCATGTGCATGTACAAAATTTTACATAATCGACCGAGTGAGCCTTAGAGAGTGTAGCGTCTATGCTACAACTTCGACAAAAATGCTTTCGTATGTCAGATTTCTATCTGGATCTCTGTATGGATTTTTATTTTTCTTGACAGGTTGAACCTGCTTACAAAATTTCACGAGAATCGGTTGAGTAATGCGTCCTGTAGAGGGAGACAAACGTCGGCCGCGAGGTCTACAGCTAGCAAAGAACGCACCAACGGAGATAACATGCCTAACGTCACGCCTTTACCCCGAAGGGGCTGGTAGAGCTGTACAACACCCACATTTCACCGGTTGATATTCACACCACGGATCTACGGAGACCACAAACGTAACAAAAGTCGTGTCATCATGAACAACACCTGTGAACAATCACAACAACTCAAAACAATAGGAATTCAAAGGAGCTGTCAGCGAAACGAAATTAGAATTTCAAATACAAATGCAGGTTTTTGACGACCTTGGAGGCTAGGAGAATAAAAACACGTGTAAGGCAACAGGGTATCCATACTTCTATAGCTACCAAGTACCTATGGTAGGTATGCTGAGTTGAAATGGTAAACAAGTTTTATATCTGTGTTCTATGGCTGAAGAGGCGATAAAAATGTATTTTTAGTTACGGAACTTACCGATATAGCTGCTGGATTTACATTTTTTAATTTATTTTAAAGTTTGAAGTTAAATAATTGGAATAATCTGGATACTCGATATTGTCGTTGTTGTTTTTAGAGGGAGACACAACATATCAAAATAATGGATATTTTGTGCTAATTGATTTATGACGAGTCCAACTATAGAAACATTCTTGATGCATTTTTTAAGTTGATATTGTGAAACTTTGTGACATTATAGATTATTGTATTCTATTCTGTACTGTTATGTTCTCTTTAGTTCTGTTTTTTTCTATTTGTTTCTGCTCTATTCTGTTCTATTCTATGTCAATGCAGACATATTTCAATTATTCTAAATTTTTCCTGTAAAGAAAGTTGGTTTGGTCATACTCGTTTGCATAATACTTTCTCTCCAAGTTACTAGAATATCTGGACTATGAAATAGTCTAGTCTTGTTCTGTAATGTAAAACGAACGTTGTAATTTGACGAACTTATTTTCGCACAATGACATGTAGGATTTTAAGCTTGAAAGAAATGTTACTAAAACATTGAGTCAGTAGGTACCTAGTACCTACTTTTAATTTTAACACCTCTGACTATCCTTATGGCTTATCCTGTAATAGCGGAAAAAAATAGTTTTCTCTAGTATTTTTTATCTTAAATATATTTATTTACATTAAAAACATAACATCGTCACGGCCTTTCCCCGAAGGGGCTGGCAGAGGTGTATAACACCCACACTTCGCCGGATGATGTTCAGTCCCAAATGTGACAGTGGGCGAGCCTGTCGCCATACACAGGGCTCCAGTCATGTAGCAGACGACATACAATACGTAAAAAAGGTATTTCAAAAGCCTACATTTAAAAAAAATGATTTTACGATAAATCAACGTTTTTAGTTTTGTCTCTATTTACCCAGCTGTTCCTATTCACCATGTCATGGTACGGAGCAGCGCTAATTTACTGGAATCAAAGTGTGAACATGGACGGACGTAAATTAGCAATTTAGTAGTCAACGGTGCAGCAAACCTGCGGTCAGCCTACGGTGGGCGAATTCGAAAATCCGAAATCGGAATGAACATTAAAAACAGTATAAATATCTTTAAATTTCCATAAACTGCCTCGACAAAAAAAAACTATATAACTATCGCATAATTTCCCTC
The DNA here is from genome assembly GCA_911728515.1 of Peribatodes rhomboidaria. Classification (NCBI taxonomy): domain Eukaryota; kingdom Metazoa; phylum Arthropoda; class Insecta; order Lepidoptera; family Geometridae; genus Peribatodes; species Peribatodes rhomboidaria. The sequence goes on from OU452183.1 coordinate 562,623, forward strand.
CTTCTCCTCACAAATTTAAAGAGAATCAGTTGACGAATGCGACATGTAGAGGAAGACACACATCGGCCGCGAGGTGACCAGCTCACAGAGCCACGAGTATTAGTATGGATGAGAAGTGTGACGAAGATCCGTAAACTATTTAAAACAAAATCAGACTGTTTTTCCTTGGACCCAATTCAACTTAGAAAAATAATGCAGAATTATAAACACGGTAAATACCCGAGCATTTCCAAAGCAACAACAATATCGTCCAGCAAAACAACATCACGAATAAGCTAAATCGATTTGTAATCGGAATGAATAATGCACGGGCTCCAATTTATTCGATATTAAAGAAAACATCGTAAACAGCACGACACGGATCATTATGAATGTGGGATAGGACGAAGCATACATCAATTTTATTGTCAAAATAATATTAGATGTATGACAAATATGTCATCTTTATGGCTATCCCGCGAATCAAGCTATAGATACGAACTATATAAACGTTAGTATATGGTTATATATATTTAACTATGTATATACTAACGATGTATTGTGTGTTGTAGTATCTCTACCATATAACGTCTTTAGAAAAATGCGTACTTAATACGTTACATATTCGATACCAAAATGTTTGAAAAGCGCAGTTTCCGTTTACGTCCGATTTTACGGGATGATAGCGCTATGGCGCTACTCCATTTTTATACATTTTTCTCACTTTTGATAATTGTCGATGGAAGTTATGCCAAGTGTTTTAGGGTAGATAACTAGATACTGAATGAATCAGAGCTGCTACATACCTAGTTTGTCTAATTTCATAACTAACCCTCTTTCTTGCGCAGTCGAGTAACGCGAACGCTGACTAATCGTCGCCCTAGCGATACAGTTTCAGCCATCCTTTTTATCGATGCGTGAACGTGACAAAGCTACCTCTACCTTGCTGTGGCGGCCACTACTTTGAAAGACAAAAAGTTCTTTTACTAAGTAACTTAGGTACATCTGATCGAAATCAGATGTACCTAAGTTACTAAGTGATACTTTTTAGTTCAATTTTCGTCCACATCCATTGTGATCATTGTCGCAGTATAAGTACCCCACATATCTAATCCGTCGTATGCGATGCGACCATTTGCAAACATAATCCGAGGCAAGGAACTGGACACGTGAGCCGCACTAGCTCCAGTACATGGAATCGTTAATGGAACGTGACTAGCGACTGCTTGATCACAGCCCAAGGGTGTAAGAAGGTCGCTGGACCAAGCTGAGGCTGTTGCATTATTGATTTTTTTATCACACAATTGCGTAAAGCAAAGTTTCCATTGTGAATTGTTCTTCTGAACAGTAAAAGGTAAAAAGATTGTATTGCCACCATAAAATGTAATGCATGCTTTGTCGCTTTCGCCTTCGATGTTAGTCTGTAGATTGTTAAACTTAAAAAATTGCAATAAAATTTTACAAAAAACTAACAAGAATAGTCGGTTTTATTTTATGTAACAACACCTATAAATAAAATCACTCAGGAACATCTCTGTTCAGATTCCAAAATAATTAAACTCTTCGTATCTCAATCCACATTCATAATTTTATATAATAAGCGATTCATTTTTCCGATCTCATTTTATACTCGATTTCTCATACCAAATTTTACTGAGGTCCAACAATTTGAGTTTAATTTGTTTGGAATCCGATCTTAAACATTTCCGAATGGTTGTAATAGGGATGCTGGAAACGTAAGTACCTCTTCTTTCTATAAGTTTCTCGTGTAATAAACAGGAAAAAAATCAATTGCGGAGATCACTAAATAAACCATTTGGATTACACGGGGCTTTGAGGGGGTGAAGACATGCGCGTAAGGACTCCGCTTCGCGCGGGGCGGGGCGCTCAGTCGCGCTCTAACCACAGAAGGGACACCACGCGTTTCCACGCAAAAAATCCACAAAAATGCCTCTTTCAAAGGTTGCAATAATGTGCCTTGAAAGTAGCCCCCTGCTGAAAACTGACATACTATTTTTGAAAGGAAAATCAAGGTTTATGCGAAGGGAAAGAATGCGGGAGAGTATCACTGAGAGACCAAGCCAGTTCCCTTCCCAATACGAGTATTTGAGACGGAACCCGAACGAGTTCTTCTTACATGTGAACTTGAGCATTGAAATATTCGACTACATTCTAGAACATGTGAAAGCAGGTTTGGAGCTTTCGGTCAATTCGAAGTTTAAGACGCCGGAGGAAAAGCTGTTTCTGTGTCTGAAGTAAGTGCTTATTATTCAAGCTTTTGATTAACTTTACATTTGTATGTAATAAAGGCCTACCATACGCTCCAGTTTTCCTACACGTTTAACGGTCCAGGCCAGGCATGAACATGGAACACCGCGCGTGTGGTTGGTAAAACTGTACAAAAAAAGCCGATCGTTTCGTTACTGCACTGGTCAGTTAAGTACGCACAGCTAAAAGTGTGGGGAAATTGGAGCATATGACAGCAGTACCGATTTAACGAGCGCGGGGCCCGTAGCAAATGTAAAGGGGCCCTTAAGTAGTTGGTTTCCCACCAAAACACCTAATTTCACCTGAAAGTATTGTGACGTTACCAAGTATGGTCAACGCTTTTCTCGCCTATTTTGAGAAATTTGGCGCCGCATGTCTATTTTGAGAAAAGTTATTGGGTGTAGAGCTTTTATAGTTTTAGTTTTTCGCGCGGAACCGGTAGCATTTGCTGTGTCTTGCTATGTGGCTAATCCGGCACTGATACCAAATCTTGATAAGTTACACTGGAAAGATTACGCTTAGGCAGAGATGAGTGAGCTTAAATATGCGGGGTCCGTTTTTCTACTCTTGCTGCGTGGTTAATCCGTCACTGTATGGTAGGCCTTTAAGTATAATATGTACTTATGTGTGTTTAGAATACAAGAAAACCTTCAAAACAAGATTTGAACCACATCTCAGTGTCCGATTGAGCTGAAATTTAGTATGCTTAGGTAACCTTATTTACGAGTAATTATGTTATTTAAATATTCAGTAATTACCTACCTCCTACCTATTTGTAGTCTTCTAAAATAGTATTTTTAAGTGTACTTATTCAAGTCTGCTGTGTCTTTGACTGAGTTTTCGCTTCGTGCTATAACCGTAGTGAAACATTGGCTTGGCCTGGATGATGAAATATGTAGAAGGTGCAAGGTGCATGCAATGGTTTATCACAGCGGTCGCCAGACGAGACGTTGATAGACGATGCAATAATACAGACCGAGGTGTTGCCAAGGTGTAGCCATTTTCACGGCTATCCTACAAATATTATAAATGTAAGGATTTGGATGTTTGAATGTTGCTTACTGAATCACAGGAAATCGACTGATCGAATTAGGATAAAATTTGGTATGGACGTAGCTTAAACCCCAAATTAAGGGCTACTTTTTATCCCGAAAATATTAACTGTTTCTGTAGCCTAGAGAGTGAAAGCAGCAGGAGTAAAGAGAGCAGGCTGCAGCTAGTAGCCCATGTTTTACGTCTCTATCAACATCTGATTGATTCACAGGTCGCTGCACAGCAGTTAATCTATGTGTCATTTTTACCTGTAGTTTTTCAATTATATTCGCATTTCCAGGAGCGAAATGATGACTTATTACATCGATCCTTGTAAATGTAATGAACGTCACTTAATTTCATCAATATTAGTACAGCTGGGGCCCTAGTTGTATTCGCTTTCATTTCAAACGATTCAGCCGCTGGTTGAATAAAATACGAGCATATAAATGTCACGTGATCTTTTTGTCAACTCGTCCAATCAGCAGCTCACATTTGACCGTATGGAATCGCTTGGAAGCTATTTCAACTTGTCTAGAGCTCCTGTTTAATTGTAGATAGATAACAAACAGACAGACAAAGGGTTGAATGAAATACAGACTCAAAAACCTCTTGGTACTTACATACTTCTTTTTGTGAGACTAAAACGTTAATAAAACAAAACAAAACACCATGTCTACTAATATTTTATTGACTTTGAAAGATAGATAATAAAATTGCAAGAAAATCGAGATATTTTACGTCTTATTTCCTAAATCACATGTCTTATGAATTAAATTATAGAATTTACCTATGACACATATAACACTTAAAATCAGACTTAATCATACATGTTAATTGCTTCTTCTTTTACCACATCTACTTTAGGCACAGGAGATTCTGTTTCGAAATGAATTTGCTCCTGCATGGGAACTTCGCCGTAATTTTGAGGATTATCATAAGCTCCCATTGAAAACTCGTCCAAGACTGCCTGACTTATCTTAGCTCGCAGTCTCATCTTCTGTAGAGGCCCTAGCTTTTCCATATCTGGGAGTAAACTCATCAAGAAGTGATAGTTGTCAGATTTCATATGCTCGTTGCTTTTAGACACTTCTTCTTCCAGTATCTTCAACTTTTTTCTCTCGATTTTCAGTAGCTCAGCTCGGATGTCCAGCAATTCTTTTCGTTTTGAAGTGGTAGGCGCTTCTGGAGCTTCGTCTTCTGATTTGGAAGACGCTGGTGAAGGCGGTGATTGACTGGATGCTTCTAGATATTTGTCCGGTTCTGCTGGACTGGTCTCGTCTAAATCTCGACGGTTGAAACTGAACTGCTGTCTTAGAAAGTGAAGTGCATCGTAATACCTCCAGCCGGATGTGAAGTTGTCGTCGGGAACTCCTGGCCGGTGCTGTGGCAGCCTTTTTATCTCTTTCCTATAGGTGTCTTTAAGATTCTTCCATCTCTTTTTCAGGTCATCAACTGTAAATAAAGAAAGATTTTGTGTTACTTTACGGTACAGCTAAAATACTTTCAATCTTGTGCTAGGTGTAATTTGCTTCAAGGCTAAAAACAGGTTTTAACATCATTGAAATGTGCTTAAGTTCTCAATAATAATTTGATATTTTTGTTTGCAGATATCTCACAGGCGCAATGCCGATTAAGCAACTAGCTAGAAATTACTGCATCGAATCAAATTCGCTTTTAAAAATAATCTACAAGACATTGATTGAAATTTGGAACAAGCTCTCTCCTATCCACCTCCATGCTCCCAGTCCCGCGCAGGTCAACGAATTAGCAAAAGAGTTCAACGAAAAATGGAAATTTCCAAACTGCGTGGGAGCGATCGGAGGCAAATACATCCGCATCGTAGACCCATCCACGGACACGACCAAGAAAATGATCTTGAATGCCGTCGTGGATGCGAATTTCCGTTTTTTGACTGCTTATTTTGAGAGGAAAAGAAGTGCTGACGAGTCTTTTGTGAAGAACATGTTTAATATTGGTGGGATGCAGTGCCTGCCTGGCACAGAGATAATGCTCCCGCTGTTTGTGATAGGAAATGAGGCGTATCCTCTTAAGCCGAACTTGATGAAGCCATATCCTTTAAAAACGTCCTTCCTGTGCTTGGATAAAGACAGGTTCAACGACAGACTGAAACAGGCCAGAGTGCCGGTGGACTGCGCGTTTGAAATCTTGACGGAAAAGTGGAAGATCTTTACAACACCGTTTACGATTGGACTGGAGGAAACAAAGATAGTCTCCAAGGTAAATTTGACCGTTGTTACTACATAACTTTTTTTCTTTGTTATCTATTGTTGAAAAAGTAACATTATGTTAACAACGTTTTTCTGGCTTGTAATAATGGCCTTACAAACATATTATATAGTGTTTACGTATTTTTGCCCTAAGCTAAGTTTATATAGACTAATAACTAAGTAACCAACTTCTAGCATACTAACAAATCGTCACGCTTTTCCCCCAACGAGGCTAGCAGAGGTGTATTACAACACTCACTTCGCCGGACGACACTCAATCTCAAATGTGACAGGGGGTGGTTATCATCTGTCGTCCGTCATGCATGAGGCTCCAGTTACACAAATGATGACATTAAATTTCAAACGTTTTCAAAATTGGGTTCCTAAATTATGCTTTTGTTTGTCAAGGTGGCATGCTTGCTCCACAATATCATCAAGGACAGGGAAGGCGACAGAGACCCGCATTTCAGCCGTTTTGGGCACGTCGACAACGGCTGTATCTACCTAAACCTGGTCACCCACAAGACGAGGAATAATAATCGCACCTCGTCCGTTGCCGTTTCTATTCGAGACCAGCTGAAGGACTACATCCGGGACAACCCTTGAGTTGTGCGTGAATTGAAATACTCGCTAAAAGTTGGTCATGAATGTAACTTTGTAATGAATAAAGATTTTAAATGAATTCTTGCAATATAAGTTTTTTAAAACAAGGAAAAAACATTAAATCGATAAGTTTAATCTTCGAGCTAGTTTCCAAAAGAAATATTCAGAAAACCTGAGCCCAAAGTGACTTTTTCAATAAATAAACATTTAAATTGGTACTTGCATTAATTTAATGATATCGTGATGACACCGCGTACGGTTTTTACGTCATTTGTGACATTTACACATCTTTGTATCAAGTTTACATCCGTATTATTTTCTGTGTGCAAATATGACCCCAGCAGAAAATCAGAAAATTAGAAATAGGTGGCCACTTGCACTAAGTATGAGAATTGCGTAAGTCCTTGCTAAACTAGTTTTTAACTACTCCTAGCGAAATATTCGCTCACCGGGCACATAAAGTTAAGATTCGACTAAGGAATGGTTTAAGGTTCGTGTAAAAATTATTTAGGTGCTCCTACCTACACTTTTTTACAAGAACCTTAATGCTTAGCTAACAAGTTAAACAAGGACTCAGGCAGCTCTTATATTTAGTGCAAGTGGCCAAGGATGTTCCATTTTTATTTTATATGCGAAAGTTTGTGCGTGTTTGTGTTTGTTTGTGAATTCTTCACGCTCTACCTGGTGGGCTGATTTAATGAAACTTAGTGGAAGTAGCTTATACCCAGGATAACACATAGGCTACTTTTTAACTGCGGGTATCACCGCAGGGCGCAGCTAGTTAGTAATAAGAATAATTTGCCTATTGCAGTTTGACGAAAATACTTCTTGCAATCAAATAAACCAGATAGAGAGATAAAACCAGGACCACAAATATGCCACAGATTAACGTTACAGTTACTGCATAATCTTTTGGTAATAGTAACTATTATGTTATCTACGTCGAGCCTAGAAGGCGAAGCGTTCACTGAGACAAGGCAACGTAGGTACCTAGTCGAGGACAGAGCTATCGATTTTACTCTACAGTGTTACAATAAACCTTACTGCCGTGTACGTGTATTATTTTCCTTAGTCCTTTTATCTATGAAAAACTTACAATTTATACTTATTTCGTCCTATATGTTTAGTCGCGATTTTTCTGCACATTTCGTAGCAAAATCTCTAAATTTGAGAAGAAAAAAACCGTTTTGGTTTTTCGTCTTTCTAGATGGGCAAATTTCATTCAGACCGGTTCAGCCGTTTTGTCGAGACAGCTACTACCTATGCCCGCGGTTTTACCCATGTGTGAGGTAGTAGACCCAGACCAAATGAACAGTAAAGCGGAGCTCTAGGAACAGCGAAATGAGGCCGGTTTTAAACATGTAATTACAAAAAAAAAAAGTTATCTACCAATTTAAGTAAACTTATATGAATATAACATCAATGCCCTAGTTACCTATTTCAATGTTAAGTTTAGTTTTGTTGTATGTGTGTACGGAGTTTTGCATGTTAACGGCAAGGCATAGTTTTAACCGACCGCATTTCGCTATTTGCAGAACTCAATCTACTTTTTTAACTGCCTCGGTGGCCGAGTTGGTACCGAACCTACCTTCTGAGCTTGGGGCCTGGGTTCGATTCCCACCTAGAGCAAACATTAATGTGATGAACATTTGTGTTTGTTCTATGTCTGGGTGTTAATATGTATTTATGTATGTTATTTAAAACTAACTAAGTATGTATATCAGTCTCTGGCAGCCATAGTACAAGCTTTGCTTAGTTTGGGGTCAGGCGACCGTGTGTGGAAGTGTCCCGAATTTATTTATTTATATTTATTTTATTTTATCTGAGCTGCATAGTTAATAGATAAGTAGGTATTTTATTTACTAAAGCATTATAAAAATCACCTTTAAACTCTGGAAATTTCTTCTGAATCTCATCCCAAAGTCTCTTAGTTTTCAACTTATTCTTGTGATCCGGATTGCTGATCTGCCATATCCCGGGGCGGGCCTCGATTTCAGCGATGAAGCGGTCGCAGTCCATCGCCGCGTAATGTGTGCCGTTACTGTAGTACTCGTAGGGACGCTTCTTTGACATCGTGCGATCGGAGGTTTAGTGGCCACACCGGCAGCCGGTGGGCGATATCACGAAGTATCAAAGTATCGCTTCTTTACGCTCAAGTATTCTTTGAATAAAGCTGTTGTCTAAATTGAAGTGACAGTGACAAACGATGTTGCTGTCAGTGACGTCAGCGGCGCGTCAACGGATGAAGAGCGGCTATCGTGTTTCCTTGGCAACTGGCTCGCAAGCCCGCGGGGATTGAGGATTGAGGAACTAACTTGAGCGTCACTGTTATGTTCCGTAAACACTTGAGGCGACAGTAGTAACTGTGATGTAAGCTGTGTGGGCGCGGCGCGGCGACGCGTGGTCGCGGCGAACGGTCGCGAGCGTCTGACGCCCCGCCCGCCGCCCCGCCCGCCGCGCCGCCCGCCGCGTCGCCCGCCGCGCCGCTCGATTACCTCCCCTCCCGCTCGCGCTACCCCGCCCGGTATCGATCTATCTCGCTCGCCCTCGTCACTGTTTTGCTTGCCGCCGCTCTCGAGCGACCCTCACTTCACGGTCGTGCTAGTAATGACGAAGGAGGTTATACGTTGATACAGTTTGGTAATAGGTAGTTGAGTCTAGGTAACATGGAAACCATTCAGTTGGTTTCTGGCGGAATTTTTAATCAGTGCGGAAATTAAAATGTAATGGAATTAGTTTATTGCGATTTTAGGTTTGGCATGATAAATGGATGGTCTGATACGAGCAAAGTAAATAGTTTGAATTTTAATTTGAAATGGAGTTATTTGTTACTAGCTGTTATCTGCGACCGCGTTCGCGTTTTTCCAGAAAATAGTATCTAATAATTTTCCTTGTGAAATATTGATAATCAAATTTCATCCAGATCCGTTCGTTCGTTTTTAGTGTGAATTGTTGACGAGGGGACTAAAAATCTCCTAACTATATTTTTTTCCTGTTTAGGATTTAATTAAGCTGTTTTTTAACAAGTTTAATTTTTTTTTTAAAACCCGACGACACCGATACTCATCAAACATAGAACACTCGCGACTCGCGACCTTTCAAACAAAAAAAAAGAAATAAAATCAAAATCAGTTAATCCTAGAGCTACCATGCCACACACACAAACCTACACATACAAACAGACACGTCAAACTTATCAAACTTATCCCCATCGTTTTTGCGTCTAGGTTTCAAAAATGATAAATTTTGGTTTTACACAGGTCTAACCATCGAAATATACGTCTAACACTAGATACGATAACTATGTAACTATAAAATTATGCACATAATCCCTCCCGCACTAGCGCAGGTGCGCGGCCCGGCTCGCCGCGAGCGTGCATTACACTATTCAAATGATTACAAATCATTTTCAAATGTGTGCGGAGCGGCTCTGATGCCGCTGCTGCATTATAATAACCACATAAACCATACTGTCGCAGGAGTTCTAACTGCTTAGAGAATATAAAGTAACTGCCACGGTGAAAACTACCTAATACAGTAGGTATTAGGTACGAGTACTACTAGCTTACCTATTTGTAGTTCGCTTCAATCTGAGACTGATTGCCACTCGCACTAAACAAAGAATTGCCTATAGTCCTAGCTCAACTAGTTTTAAACGGTACATAAACTTAACATTCTTTTAAGTTATGGCTTAAGATTCGTATAAAAAAATGTAGACCAGGTAGGTATGAGCTAGCTAGGAGTAGATAGAACTAGGAACAAGGACTGAGGCAATTCTTATATTTAGTGCAAGTGGCTAGGTATGAGGGTTGCGAAGATTCTCATTTCTTCACTATGACTGGTTTTGACTTATTTGAAATTTAAAAAAGTTCTGAAACAATGACCCGCCCCGGGTTTGCACGTGTGTCTATACAGCGTTATCGGTATAGACTGTACAAAGCCGAAAGGGGATCATTGTACTCATCATTAGGATCTACTTTTACTATAGAGCTAACCCAAAATCTCATAAAAAAACTGCTGTTCCGTACTAAAAGTTCATCGATTTCCGACAAAATGTTTGGAACAGCTGTTATTTTTTTCTCGATTTCAGGGTTGACAATATATAGTAAGAGTTGTTCAATGATAAGTACAATGACCCCCTTTCGGCTTAGTACACCCTTTCCTGATAACCAAAGGTTGTAGGTAGGTATCTTCCGTGAAAAAATATCTAACTGTTGGTGATAACCTTCCTACTAATATTTTAAAGGCGAAAGTTTGTAAGAATGGATGTATGGATGTTTGTTACTCTTTCACGCAAGAACGGCTGAACAGATCTGGATGAAATTTGGCACAGAGATAGATTACAGTCTAGAATAGCATGTAGCATACTTTTTAACCGCGGGTGAAACCGCCGGGCGCAGCTAGTTTTGAAATAAAAAAACCTACTTCCCGTCATCTATTTTGTGAAAAGTGGGATCGATCTATGAGAATTTCTTTTGAAAAGATTGATGAAAAAAATTTGAAAATCGCTCCGTAAATAACAGAGTCAATGCGGTAACAATTTTTTTTGAAATGCCGCGTACAGAATTTCATCTTCCCTCTTTTTGAAGTCGGTTTAAAAAGCTATCAAAATTAATTATTTACACTCGACTTAGAAAAAAGGGACTCAATTTCGTCGCCGGATATTCATACACAAGAAAAAGTTTTTCCATTCGACACCCCCTTTTACTTTGTGTCTTGGAAAGTTCCAGAAAGTCTTTCTACTTCGGTAATCTCCTTATCAATTTCATTTCCGAGTTTTTACTAAAAGGTCCCTTTTGTAGAATTTTCTTTTAAAAAATGTCTTAGTTGAAATTTTTTGAAATATTTTCGTAGCTTCATTGAAATTAATGTACTTGTTGCTTTTTGTTGGTTTACCTGTTTTTTTTTTCAGTTTTTTTTTCTTAAAGAAAATATATCAGTAGTTAGTTATCTACAGTCACAATCCATACAATAAAACTAGGTAGGATTCAGTTTTATTTCGAAACACATGTCAGCCTTTTTTACTATTAAACGGCTGTATTGATCTTGATGAAATTGTCAAAGAAATTAGTGTGCGTCATGGACGGTCCAGATAATGCTTTTTACCACGTTTTTTTCCTCAATTTTTAAGTAACTCTGCTAACAATGTAATTTTGCTTTGCAAGAAATTACGCTTGCAGTTTTAAAGGCTGTATCTTAACATGCATATCGTCAAGCCTTTCCCCCGTAAGGGCTAGTAGAGGTGTATAACACCCACACTTCGTATCAAAGATATAATTGTACTCACCATTTTGACCCTAGGACACTATTATCATTGTGGTACACTTTTACTACGGGATCAACCATAAAATCGCAAAAACAAAATCAATTGTTCCATACAATAACTTCATTGAACGTCGAACAAAATCCAATCAAAATCTATGGAACAACTGTTTTTTTTTTGTTCTACATTTCAGGGTTGGCTCCATCGTAAAAGTTGGTCATTAGGATAAGTACAATGATATCCTAGAATATGTCCGTCGCGTCGTTTATAGGATACAGGCGCGTGAACGAAAAAAAAACAGAAGCCTTTTTCCGTTCACCGTGTATAAATGTAAAAATAATTTAAAAAAACACGTACCTATCTAATTTTAAGACAATTACCTGCGTAGGTACTATAAATAAATTAAACATGATTAGATTCAATTTGGGGAATTGTGAAAAACGGGAAATCCCAGGTAAAACCACACGACGTAAGTAGTTAATGGCCAACAAATGTCTGATTAGAACTGCAAAATTCCCAAAATTTAGCATTTCTTAATCTCACTTGTACCTCTTAGATACCTACTACTAGGCAGTACATTTTTCTTACTTACCTACCAACTTATTTATTTTAACAATGATATTTATACTAGATAACCTTCAAAAAAGTTCACCAACGAGTTTTTTTAACAAACACGTTTATAAAAATAAGTAAACTCTGTTTGAGCTATTAGTTACTTGCCTACCTACCTACTTACTAATAACTAAGACGCAATTTCACTGGTCGATAACTCGCTCGCACGGAAAAAAAAAATTAGCTGCTGTTACTACATTTTAGTTGTAGTAGCAAATATCCTTTCAAACTATAGGGACAGCTAAGTTTTTTGTTAGCGTAGCAAATTGTTTTTAGCTGAACGAATTTAGCTGTTGCAGCTAACAATCTTAACAATACTTAGCAGTAGTTGCTAACAATCTTAATAATTAGCAATAGCAGGTAAATATTTTATCTTAAAGTAGTTAAAATATTTTGCTCTGATAGCTAATTGAAACATTCGAATTTGTTTTGTTTATAAAGATAACGAATTTAGTAAACTCAGTTAAGTAATTTGCAGTAACTGCAACTTGAGTGTGATTCTCCTAGCAAAATTTTATTTTGAATAGTAGCTAAGCAGTCTTCGTCGTAGTCAACAAAACTTTGCCAGTGTTTCGAAGATATTTGGTGCAGCAGCTAAGACATAGGCAGCAAAACAGATTTAGTTGCCACAACTAAACCATTTTTTTCAGTGCGTTTAGTAACCGGCATTGGAGGACTCTTTGCACGTCGACGAAACGACGAAAGCTCGTCATCTATACCTCGGTCTATATACACTATACAGCATGCGGGAGTTACCCGCAAGCGGCCTATGCCAATAACAAGCGAAACAGAAAATCTCTCTCACGCCGCCCTATCGAGTCATTAAAACGGCTCTCGCATCTGGGTACTAATGGCAAACGAGAGCCCGCACCGCGAATGCGGGCCCTAATGACCAGTGAAAATGAGCCTATTCTGTGCCTGTAGTGGCACTTAGTAAAGGCTCATTTTCACAATAGGCTCATTTTAATTGGTGCCTCCCTCTTTATCACGTAGTGACTATTAATTAATCTATGCCTTAGCCTTGACAATGCTTACAATCATGGAAATGTTATTGTTTATCGACTACCTTATCTTATTCTCATTGTTCTCAGCGCTATAACTAAATCATTTCTGAATTGAAAACAGCCTTATCAGTAGACTTACCCTCGTACTAACTGCCAATTATCTATGCCTTACTGCCTTCAACTCCACCTAGTAACTGCTATGTTATCTACAACTTTACAGCCTGCAAGTGTTTTGTTTCCTGCAATCAGTTCAAGCGATTGCATCCTTTATGAGCATAGTCTTACGGAGCACAATTCTAAGTTAGGTTTAAGTTTAATTGATGAAACGTGATTACTTAGTACCCTGACCGTCCCCAAGCGGTAGAATGTGCAGTGAGACAATTGTATCAAGTTACTGAGTAAGCAATAAGTTATGCTTAGTTGACAGATTCGTGCTTATTTTTGTAGCGTGACACGGTTTCCTTTGCAAAACATTTAAATTGGAACGTGATTACTGATTAGCAATTTGATATCTGATTCGGATACGATTACTAATCGTGCTTTTGCTGTCTTTGGGTTTTGATAATTATGCTGAGAGGCGCTAAAAGGAAGCGTACAGACAACCTGACGCCAAGAAACGATTGAAATTCTTAATGGCCACTTGCACTAAATAAACGATCGAGCAAGCGTTAGCGAGCGAAGCGTCTGTGCTTTAGCTTCAATAGATAGATAGATAAACACTTTATTGTCGTTTTATATAAATTGTGGGTCCATCTCGAGCATTCATGCTTACTATCGAAGGCACCTTCTTGCGGCGGCGTCGTGTGTCGGGTCGTTCTCTTCCCTCAAATATGGTTGAGGAGAGCGATGGCTGGCACATGCGTCATACTCGTGATCGGGTGCTGCTTGCGGGTCGCTGGTCTGCTCGTGGTGTACTCACAATGCAATAAGTGAAAACCTTTAACCTAACCTTAGATTAAGACTTAATAACTAACCCCCCTCTACCTGTATTCCCCTTAAATAATAATTTAAGATTTATGTTAACAAAAGTCACGGTCCCCGGAGTCCGTGGAGTGTAATTTTTAAATAAATAAAAAAAAAACACTTTATTGTTCACACCAGAAATAACATAAACAAAAGAACAATAAAAAATATAAGCGTCGATTTGTAAACCTCCTCCGTTTAGTCGGTTAAGAATGCTTTCTTGTCCGAATTCTGTCTAGATTTCTGTCCGGACCTTTGTCTTCGTGTACAGGTTGCATTCTTCAACAGATTCTCGAAAAATTTTGTGAAAGGTTAAAAGGTACAAAAAATTATGAAAACAAAATGTATGGAGCAGCTGCTTTTTTTATTTCAAGGTTGCCCATAGGTTATTCGTGCTCTGCTAGTAGAGTAGAACTAGGTATCTCTACAAATTTCGTGGGAATGTAAAACATGTTGTACCTTTTATAATACTAGCAGTGCCCGCGATTTCACGTCTCGTTATGCTGTGGACACAATATCCTGCTTTAAATTAAAAAGGCAACATTTTGTATGTCTGTTTGTTTTTTTCTTCACACTCAAACAGATCGAAAGGTTTGGATGAAATTCGAAACGGCGATCGATAGTTCAGGCCCCGGATTATATTTAACACATAATTCTAGGCAATTTTTTTTACTCGTACGACGGGGGGCATCTAGTTAATAAAATTAAAATTAATTGTTGGATTGGTATTCAAAATTCTAAGATTAAAAGTGACTACAAAACCACATCAACAATCTATCTCTCAAAACACAAAACCAATCTCAATTCTAAGCAAGTATTTTTATTATCTCCCAGAACTCTTTAAAGTGAACTAACTCCCCAAAACTAAATGCAAATCGATAGAAAATTATAAACCCAACCAAATAAATCTCAGCATTTTTGATTCTAGACCAGACTTGTGCATTTCTAGACCTTTTTAGAAACCCAGCTTGTCCTAGATGGTGAATGCATCCGTCATTTGGAATACAAGCCCATGTGTGAACATGTTTTTACCAACCTAACTGAACAGCCTACAAAATACACGTACTTCTATGAAATGACACTAACTAACATTTTGGAAACGACCTAACTTTTACTTCAATTTCCATTACCGTTTTTTTTCTTTCTGTTAAAACAAAGCTTCAAGCAAAGCCAGCAACGTATAGGCTATAGTTGTAAAGCGTCGCCTGTAATTGTGAGCCTGGTAGACATGTAGTGTTGTAGATCTTTCTGCCTTCACTTCGGTTGCTAGCCGAGAGGCTTGCGTGTGTGCGTGAGTGCAGTGCCCCGATGCTTAGTGCTGCTCTCGAGGTTATCGACTTGGCAATATCGATGATCCAATAAAGGGGTGGTGACAGCACTATACGATAAAACTATAAGCAGTTATTATCAAGGATTTTCCGAAAAAAGAAAAAAACGTTTAATTCAGTCAACAGATAATTAGCCGAAAAGCCAGTATTTTATTTTTAGATTTAGCCTTGAGTTGTTAAATTGAGTTTCAAATTATAAATGACGTAATACTTTTCCCATCTCAAAACTTTATCCTCATTTCCAAAGATACCTAAAGCTACACACATTAGTTACGTATTTAAAAAGTATATTTAGAATGTAGGACAATGTATACCCAAAATTTGAACTTAAATAACACCAAAATCGATTAGTCACAATGAATCAAACGTAACCAAACAACCTGACGGGTTCAGTCATCAACGAAAGCCACTTCAAATAAAATAAATTGCCCAATTAAATAAACAGATTTCATAATCACAGCTCTAACGAACACGCAACAATAAAACAAATTATAAAACCGCGATCGACTGATACACACTTATTAGGCGAATCGACAAAAAGTTTCGCAAGTTTCCCCCACACTATTATTATCTTTCAAGCGGCACGCACACCAGCGCAGATTGCATTCGATTATAGAGCAGTACAAACTTACGAGTTGCGGTTACGAAAATTTAATTCTAACGACTTTAACCTTTATTTCTTTGCAGTTTCGCTTTTGGGTTAGTTCCGAAGTGCAGGGGTGGTTTGTTGCGTGTAAACTGCGTTTTGTAAGTGTGAGTGGTGGACCAGAGTAGTATGGGTAGAGTCATCGACCTGTATCTAGAATGAACCTACCCCAATCTGAAAAATATAACTATTTCCGAGTGGTAGCATTTAGTTTTGTAATATCGTCCGGCATTTCGTTTTTACAGTTTCATAACATAGGTTTGCGCAATGCCATGTTTGTAGTTCTGAATGAGTGGCGTGACATAACATAAATGATTATTATGTTATATTTCTGGCTAGCAATACTTTCATAAAAATATAATTCAACGCCTTTCTTGCTTTCTCAAATCTGACCCATTGCAGGCACGAAACGAGCATCTATTTCTCTTGACTTTCAAAAAGTAGTTTTTCGGTAGTAAGCAAGTAATTTTTGCCGGCTCTATTTGACTTCCTACCCCCTAAATGGCTTGACCCATTTCGGATTGCGAGTTGTTAGATTCAATTTTATATCTAGAACTAGTATTTTGGGCGGTGCGCGGGCCGCAAGCGGCCCGCGGTCAGGCGCCAATGGACCCTTGTGGCCCTACGTTTCGATTCCGCAGTTTATTCGATCATGCAGTCTGTTTAATTTGTTATATAATATAATAACCAATATTTTGGGCGGTGCGCGGGCCGCAAGCGGCCCGCGGTCAGGCGCCAATGGACCCTTGTGGCCCTACGTTTCGATTCCGCAGTTTTTTCGAGTTCTGCAGTCTGTTTATATCGCAGTAATCGTACTCGACCGCTGCAAGATTCGGCCTTCGGCCTCACCTTGCATCGATCGAGTAGTCCTATATGCACCGTGGCTCGGCCTGACGGCCTCGCCCCGGTGCGGCTCGGCCTACGGCCTCGCGTTCGTAGGCTCGGCCTTCGGCCTCGCTAGTATGACCTGTCCGACTTTGATTGTGTGTCATTGTACTCGGCCGCTGCAAGGCTCGGCCTTCGGCCTCACCTTGCACCGGCCGAGTGTGGCTGCTCGGCCTTCGGCCTCGCAGCTGGGGCTCGGCCTTCGGCCTCGCAGCTGGGGCTCGGCCTTCGGCCTCGCGAGTGTGATGCGAGGCCTCCGGCCTCGCCCTATTCGCTCGGAAGCGACCCCCAAAATGTATGAAAAAAATCGAATGTATGGCAGCCATATTAAAAAAAAAACTTTTCCAAAATATTTTTTCATTATTAGAATCGGGGACCCCAAAAACCCCTGGATGCAAAAAATCAGACCTCTCAGACCATTTTGAAATTTGGCCGCCATCTTGAATCCGCCATCTTGAATTTTCGTCACCCCCACCAGGTAGCTCTTCCGATTCCCTATGACATTTGGTCAAACACTCCCTACCCAAGTCGTACCGTTTCCGAGTAAATGACGTTTCAATTTTGTATGGCGGCCATGTTTTTTTCTTCGGGAGCCATGTTTTTTTCAACTTCCCCTGAAACGTCTTAGGGTTCCCTACAACTTTAGTTCAACTGCTTTGGAAAATTTCTTTTTAGTTTCCGAGATACGAGGGCATACCACCATCAGGGTTCGACTTTTCGCCAATTTCGGATTTTTCCCGGAGGTTGTGGACCCGACCCTCCACGACCCCGTGTCCACGTTATCCCCCCCACCCCGGCGTATATCCTTTAGGTTTCTCTATGTCAGTCAGTCAGTCAGTCAGTCAGTGGTAATTCAACTTTATATAGTATACTAGTATTTTGGGCGGTGCGCGGGCCGCAAGCGGCCCGCGGTCAGGCGCCAATGGACCCCTGTGGCCCTACGTTTCGATTCCGCAGTTTATTCGGTAACGTACTCTGCTTATTTCGCAGTAATCGTACTCGACCGCTGCAAGATTCGGCCTTCGGCCTCACCTTGCATCGATCGAGTAGTCCTATACGCACCGTGGCTCGGCCTGACGGCCTCGCCCCGGTGCGTCTCGGCCTTCGGCCTCGCGGTCGTAGGCTCGGCCTTCGGCCTCGCTAGTATGACCTATCCGACTTTGATTGTGTGTCATTGTACTCGGCCGCTGCAAGGCTCGGCCTTCGGCCTCACCTTGCACCGGCCGAGTGGGGCTGCTCGGCCTTCGGCCTCGCAGCTGGGGCTCGGCCTTCGGCCTCGCTAGTGTGATGCGAGGCCTGCGGCCTCGCCCAATCCGTTCGGAAGCGACCCCCAAAATGTATGAAAAAAAAACTAAAGTATGCCAGCTATATTAAAAAAAAAACTTTTCCAAAATTTTTTTTCATTATTAGAATCGGGGACCCCAAAAACCCCCGGATGCAAAAAATCAGACCTCTCGGACCATTTTGAAATTTGGCCGCCATCTTGAATCCGCCATCTTGAATTTTCGTCACCCCCACCAGGTAGCCCTCCCGATTCCCTATGACATTTGGTCAAACACTCCCCATCCAAGTCGTACAGTTTTCGAGATATTTTATTTTCAATTTTGTATGGCGGCCATGTTTTTTTGTTCGGGAGCCATGTTTTTTTCAACTTGCCCTGAAACGTCCCAGGGTTCTCTACAACTTTAGTTCAACTGCTTTAGAAAATTTTTTTTTAGTTTCCGAGATACCAGGGCATCCGACCGTCAGGGTAGGGAGATGTTCCAATTTCGGATTTTTCCCGGAGGTTGTGGACCCACCCCTCCACGACCCCGTATCCACTTTTTCCCCCCCACCCCGGCGTATACCCTTTAGGTTTCTCTATGTCAGTCAGTGAGTGAGTCAGTGGTAATTCAACTTTATATAGTATAACTAGTATTTTGGGCGGTGCGCGGGCCGCAAGCGGCCCGCGTTTGTGGGTGCCCTGAAGTCGGGGTGCCCTGAAGTCGGGGTGCCCTTAAAACGGGGTGCCCTGAAGTCGGGGTGCACTGAAGTCGGGGTGCTCGGACTTTGGAGTGCCCTACGTTTCGATTCCGCATGAAATTCGTCTGCGTCAGTACGAGTAGGTCGGCCTCGCATTAGTGTGCTCGGCCTTCGGCCTCGCGGTTGGGGGCTCGGCCTTCGGCCTCGCTAATGTGATCTGTCCGACTTTGATTGTGTCTGGTTGTACTCGACTTCGTTCGTTCGAGTACTGCTGCTCGGCCTTCGGCCTCGCAGCTGGGGCTCGGCCTCCGGCCTCGCATCGGTAAGCTCGACCTGCGGCCTCGCGGTTGGGGGCTCGGCCTTCGGCCTCGCTAATGTGACCTATTCGACTTCAAATATAGTTGTACTCGAACGCTGCAAGGCTCGGCCTTCGGCCTCGCCTTGCACCGTTCGAGTGCTGCTGCTCGGCCTTCGGCCTCGCAGCTGGGGCTCGCCCTGCGGCCTCGCGTCGGTGGGCTCGGCCTGCGGCCTCGCGATTGGGGGCTCGGCCTTCGGTCTCGCTAATGTGTCCTATCCCGACTTCAAATATAGTTTTCCAAGTTATTCACGTTTCGATTTTGTATGGTTTTTTTTTGTATGGCGGCCATCTTTTTTTTTTATTTCTTCTGAAAACTCCCAAGATTGCCTTCATTTTTAGTTCAAGTGTTTCCGTGAAAATTTTTTTGGTTTCCGAGATACGAGGGCATACCTTCATCAGGGTTTGACTTTTCGCCAATTTCGGATTTTTCCCGGGCCCTCTGAACCAACCTCTACACGACCCTTTATTCACTTTCTCCCCATCCACCCCCCCTTGTACCATTTAGGTTTCTCTGTATCTGAAAAAAAACCATTGTATGGCAGCCATATTAAAATAAAAACTTTTCCAAAATATATTTTCAAAAAAAGGAATCAGGGACTCCAAAAACTCCCGGATGCAAAAAATCAGATTTCCCGGACCATTTTGAAATTTGGCCACCATTTTGAATCCGCCATCTTGGATTTTTTTTACCCCCACCACGTAGCCCTTCCAATTCCCTATGACATTTGTTCAAACGCACTCCCTTAAAAACTTAACGTTTCCGAGTTATTCACGTATCAATTTTGTATGGAGATTTTTTTTTTGTATGGGAGTCATGTTTTTTCTTATTTCTCCTGAAAGGTCCCAAGAGTTGCTAAAATATTAGTTCAAGCGCTCTACCAAAAATAAGCACCGTTTCTGAGATACCAGGGCATACCACCATCAGAGTAGGTAATTGTTCCAATTTCGGATTTTCTTCGGAGACTGTGAAACACCCCTTATACGACCTTATATTCACTTTTCCCCCCCCACCCCCCCTTGTACCCTTTAGGTTTCGCCGTGTATGGAAAAATTTGAATGTATGGCAGCCATATTAAAAAAAACACTTTTTCAAAATTTTATTTCAGAAATAGAATCAGATACCCCAAAAACCCCCGGATGCAAAAAATCAGACCTCTCGGACCATTATGAAATTTGGCCGCCATTTTGAATCCGCCATCTTGGATTTTTATGACCCCCACCTGGTAGCCCCCCCGATCCCCTATGACATTTGTTCAAGCAGACTATCTAAAACTTGAATAGTTTCCGAGTTATTCACGTTTCAATTTTGTATGGAATTTTTTTTTTTGTATGGCGGCCATCTTTTTTTTTTTTGCTTCTGAAAATTCCCAAGATTGCCTTCACTTTTAGTTCAAGTGCTTTAGTAAATTTTTTTTTGGTTTCCGAGATACGAGGGCATACCACCATCAGGGTAGGGAGAAGTTCCAATTTCGGATTTTTCCCGGGCCCTCTGGACCAACCCCTACACGACCCCATATTCACTTTTCCCCTCCCACCCCCGGAAGTACCCTTAAGGTTTCTCTATGTCAGTGAGTCAGTGAGTGAGTCAGTGGTAGTTTAACTTTATATAGTGTAAAACTAGTATTTTGGGCGGTGCGCGGGCCGCAAGCGGCCCGCGTTTGTGGGTGCCCTGAAGTCGGGGTGCCCTGAAGTTGGGGTGCCCTGAAGTTGATTGTGTGTGGTTGTACTCGACCGCTGCAAGGCTCGGCCTTCGGCCTCGCCTTGCACCGTTCGAGTACTGCTGCTCGGCCTTCGGACTCGCAAGTGTGACCTATCCGGCTTCGAATATAGTTGTACTCGAACGCTGCAAGGCTCGGCCTCCGGCCTCGCCTTGCACCGTTCGAGTACTGCTGCTCAGCCTTCGGCCTCGCAACTGGGGCTCGGCCTTCGGCCTCGCTAATGTGACCTATTCGACTTCAAATATAGTTGTACCGAGTACTGCTGCTCGGCCTGCGGCCTCGCCTGTTCGACTTCGAATATAGTTATACTCGACCGCTGCAAGGCTCGGCCTTCGGCCTCGCCTTGCACCGTTCGAGTACTACTGCTCGGCCTTCGGCCTCGCAGCTGGGGCTCGGCCTCCGGCCTCGCGTTGGTGGGCTCGGCCTTCGGCCTCGCAAGTATCTGCGAAAAGTCATTCTGCGGCGACCTCTAAAATGTATGAAAAAAATCGAGCAATATGGCAGCTATGTTAATTTTTTTTTTTTCAAAATTTATTTTCATAACTGGAATCGGGGTCCCCAAAAACCCCCAGATACAAAAATCAGACCTCTCCGACCATTTTGAAATTTGGCCGCCATCTTGGTTTTTTTTTATCCCCACCTGGTAGCCCTTCTAATTCCCTATGACATTTGTTCAAACGCACTCCCTATAAAACTTAACGTTTCCGAGTTATTCACGTATCAATTTTGTATGGATAATTTTTTTTTGTATAGGAGTCATGTTTTTTCTTATTTCTCCTGAAAGGTCCCAAGAGTTGCTTAAATATTAGTTCAAGCGCTTTACCAAAAATAAACACCGTTTCTGAGATACCAGGGCATACCACCATCAGAGTAGGTAATTGTTCCAATTTCGGATTTTCTTCGGAGACTGTGAAACACCCCTTATACGACCTTATATTCACTTTCCCCCCCCCCCCCCCCCCCACCCCCCCATGTACCCTTTAGGTTTCGCCGTGTATGGAAAAATTTGAATGTATGGCAGCCATTGTAAAAAAACACTTTTTCAAAATTTTATTTCAGAAATGGAATCAGATACCCCAAAAACCCCCGGATGCAAAAAATCAGACCTTTCGGACCCTTATGAAATTTGGCCGCCATTTTGAATCCGCCATCTTGGATTTTTATGACCCCCACCTGGTAGCCCCCCCGATCCCCTATGACATTTGTTCAAGCAGACTATCTAAAACTTTAACCGTTTCCGAGTTATTCACGTTTCAATTTTGTATGGAATTTTTTTTTTTGTATGGCGGCCATGTTTTTTTTTATTTCTTCTGAAAATTCCCAAGGTTTGCTGAAATATTAGTTAAAGTGCTTTAGGAAAAATATACACCGTTTCCGAGATACGAGGGCATACCACCATCAGGGTAGGGAGAAGTTCCAATTTCAGATTTTTCCCGGGCCCTCTGAACCAACCCCTACACGACCCCATACTCAGTTTTCCCCTACCACCTCTGCGTATACCCTTTAGGTTTCTCTATGTCAGTGAGTGAGTGAGTCAGTCAGTGGTAGTTTAACTTTATATAGTATGATGACTAGTATTTTGGGCGGTGCGCGGGCCGCAAGCGGCCCGCGGTCAGGCGCCAATGGACCCTTGTGGCCCTACGTTTCGATTCCGCAGTTTATTCGGTAACGTACTCTGCTTATTTCGCAGTAATCGTACTCGACCGCTGCAAGATTCGGCCTTCGGCCTCACCTCGCATCGATCGAGTAGTCCTATACGCACCGTGGCTCGGCCTGACGGCCTCGCCCCGGTGCGGCTCGGCCTTCGGCCTCGCGGTCGTAGGCTCGGCCTTCGGCCTCGCTAGTATGACCTATCCGACTTTGATTGTGTGTCATTGTACTCGGCCGCTGCAAGGCTCGGCCTTCGGCCTCACCTTGCACCGGCCGAGTGGGGCTGCTCGGCCTTCGGCCTCGCAGCTGGGGCTCGGCCTTCGGCCTCGCTAGTGTGATGCGAGGCCTCCGGCCTCGCCCTATTCTCTCGGAAACGACCCCCAAAATGTATGAAAAAAATCGAATGTATGGCAGCCATATTAAAAAAAAACTTTTCCAAAATATTTTTTCAAAAATGGAATCGGGGACCCCAAAAACCCCCGGATGCAAAAAATCAGACCTCTCAGACCGTTTTGAAATTTGGCCGCCATCTTGAATCCGCCATCTTGAATTTTCGTCATCCCCACCAGGTAGCTCTCCCGATTCCCTATGACATTTGGTCAAACACTCCCCATCCAAGTCGTACCGTTTCCGAGTAACTGACGTTTCAATTTTGTATGGCGGCCATGTTTTTTTCTTCGGGAGCCATGTTTTTTTCAAATTCCCCTGAAACGTCCCAGGTTTCCCTACAATTTTAGTTCAAGTGCTTTAGAAAATTTTTTTTTGGTTTCCGAGATACCAGGGCATACGACCATCAGGGTAGGGAGATGTTCCAATTTCGGATTTTTCCCGGTGGTTGTGGACCCATCCCTCCACGACCCCGTATCCACTTTATCCCCCCCACCCCCGGAAGTACCCTTAAGGTTTCTCTATGTCAGTGAGTGAGTGAGTGGTAATTCAACTTTATATAGTATAACTAGTATTTTGGGCGGTGCGCGGGCCGCAAGCGGCCCGCGGTCAGGCGCCAATGGACCCTTGTGGCCCTACGTTTCGATTCCGCAGTTTATTCGATCATGCAGTCTGTTTAATTTGTTATATAATATAATAACCAATATTTTGGGCGGTGCGCGGGCCGCAAGCGGCCCGCGGTCAGGCGCCAATGGACCCTTGTGGCCCTACGTTTCGATTCCGCAGTTTTTTCGAGTTCTGCAGTCTGTTTATATCGCAGTAATCGTACTCGACCGCTGCAAGATTCGGCCTTCGGCCTCACCTTGCATCGATCGAGTAGTCCTATATGCACCGTGGCTCGGCCTGACGGCCTCGCCCCGGTGCGGCTCGGCCTACGGCCTCGCGTTCGTAGGCTCGGCCTTCGGCCTCGCTAGTATGACCTGTCCGACTTTGATTGTGTGTCATTGTACTCGGCCGCTGCAAGGCTCGGCCTTCGGCCTCACCTTGCACCGGCCGAGTGTGGCTGCTCGGCCTTCGGCCTCGCAGCTGGGGCTCGGCCTTCGGCCTCGCAGCTGGGGCTCGGCCTTCGGCCTCGCGAGTGTGATGCGAGGCCTCCGGCCTCGCCCTATTCGCTCGGAAGCGACCCCCAAAATGTATGAAAAAAATCGAATGTATGGCAGCCATATTAAAAAAAAAACTTTTCCAAAATATTTTTTCATTATTAGAATCGGGGACCCCAAAAACCCCTGGATGCAAAAAATCAGACCTCTCAGACCATTTTGAAATTTGGCCGCCATCTTGAATCCGCCATCTTGAATTTTCGTCACCCCCACCAGGTAGCTCTTCCGATTCCCTATGACATTTGGTCAAACACTCCCTACCCAAGTCGTACCGTTTCCGAGTAAATGACGTTTCAATTTTGTATGGCGGCCATGTTTTTTTCTTCGGGAGCCATGTTTTTTTCAACTTCCCCTGAAACGTCTTAGGGTTCCCTACAACTTTAGTTCAACTGCTTTGGAAAATTTCTTTTTAGTTTCCGAGATACGAGGGCATACCACCATCAGGGTTCGACTTTTCGCCAATTTCGGATTTTTCCCGGAGGTTGTGGACCCGACCCTCCACGACCCCGTGTCCACTTTATCCCCCCCACCCCGGCGTATATCCGTTAGGTTTCTCTATGTCAGTCAGTCAGTCAGTCAGTCAGTGGTAATTCAACTTTATATAGTATACTAGTATTTTGGGCGGTGCGCGGGCCGCAAGCGGCCCGCGGTCAGGCGCCAATGGACCCCTGTGGCCCTACGTTTCGATTCCGCAGTTTATTCGGTAACGTACTCTGCTTATTTCGCAGTAATCGTACTCGACCGCTGCAAGATTCGGCCTTCGGCCTCACCTTGCATCGATCGAGTAGTCCTATACGCACCGTGGCTCGGCCTGACGGCCTCGCCCCGGTGCGTCTCGGCCTTCGGCCTCGCGGTCGTAGGCTCGGCCTTCGGCCTCGCTAGTATGACCTATCCGACTTTGATTGTGTGTCATTGTACTCGGCCGCTGCAAGGCTCGGCCTTCGGCCTCACCTTGCACCGGCCGAGTGGGGCTGCTCGGCCTTCGGCCTCGCAGCTGGGGCTCGGCCTTCGGCCTCGCTAGTGTGATGCGAGGCCTGCGGCCTCGCCCAATCCGTTCGGAAGCGACCCCCAAAATGTATGAAAAAAAAACTAAAGTATGCCAGCTATATTAAAAAAAAAACTTTTCCAAAATTTTTTTTCATTATTAGAATCGGGGACCCCAAAAACCCCCGGATGCAAAAAATCAGACCTCTCGGACCATTTTGAAATTTGGCCGCCATCTTGAATCCGCCATCTTGAATTTTCGTCACCCCCACCAGGTAGCCCTCCCGATTCCCTATGACATTTGGTCAAACACTCCCCATCCAAGTCGTACAGTTTTCGAGATATTTTATTTTCAATTTTGTATGGCGGCCATGTTTTTTTGTTCGGGAGCCATGTTTTTTTCAACTTGCCCTGAAACGTCCCAGGGTTCTCTACAACTTTAGTTCAACTGCTTTAGAAAATTTTTTTTTAGTTTCCGAGATACCAGGGCATCCGACCGTCAGGGTAGGGAGATGTTCCAATTTCGGATTTTTCCCGGAGGTTGTGGACCCACCCCTCCACGACCCCGTATCCACTTTTTCCCCCCCACCCCGGCGTATACCCTTTAGGTTTCTCTATGTCAGTCAGTGAGTGAGTCAGTGGTAATTCAACTTTATATAGTATAACTAGTATTTTGGGCGGTGCGCGGGCCGCAAGCGGCCCGCGTTTGTGGGTGCCCTGAAGTCGGGGTGCCCTGAAGTCGGGGTGCCCTTAAAACGGGGTGCCCTGAAGTCGGGGTGCACTGAAGTCGGGGTGCTCGGACTTTGGAGTGCCCTACGTTTCGATTCCGCATGAAATTCGTCTGCGTCAGTACGAGTAGGTCGGCCTCGCATTAGTGTGCTCGGCCTTCGGCCTCGCGGTTGGGGGCTCGGCCTTCGGCCTCGCTAATGTGATCTGTCCGACTTTGATTGTGTCTGGTTGTACTCGACTTCGTTCGTTCGAGTACTGCTGCTCGGCCTTCGGCCTCGCAGCTGGGGCTCGGCCTCCGGCCTCGCATCGGTAAGCTCGACCTGCGGCCTCGCGGTTGGGGGCTCGGCCTTCGGCCTCGCTAATGTGACCTATTCGACTTCAAATATAGTTGTACTCGAACGCTGCAAGGCTCGGCCTTCGGCCTCGCCTTGCACCGTTCGAGTGCTGCTGCTCGGCCTTCGGCCTCGCAGCTGGGGCTCGCCCTGCGGCCTCGCGTCGGTGGGCTCGGCCTGCGGCCTCGCGATTGGGGGCTCGGCCTTCGGTCTCGCTAATGTGTCCTATCCCGACTTCAAATATAGTTTTCCAAGTTATTCACGTTTCGATTTTGTATGGTTTTTTTTTGTATGGCGGCCATCTTTTTTTTTTATTTCTTCTGAAAACTCCCAAGATTGCCTTCATTTTTAGTTCAAGTGTTTCCGTGAAAATTTTTTTGGTTTCCGAGATACGAGGGCATACCTTCATCAGGGTTTGACTTTTCGCCAATTTCGGATTTTTCCCGGGCCCTCTGAACCAACCTCTACACGACCCTTTATTCACTTTCTCCCCATCCACCCCCCCTTGTACCATTTAGGTTTCTCTGTATCTGAAAAAAAACCATTGTATGGCAGCCATATTAAAATAAAAACTTTTCCAAAATATATTTTCAAAAAAAGGAATCAGGGACTCCAAAAACTCCCGGATGCAAAAAATCAGATTTCCCGGACCATTTTGAAATTTGGCCACCATTTTGAATCCGCCATCTTGGATTTTTTTTACCCCCACCACGTAGCCCTTCCAATTCCCTATGACATTTGTTCAAACGCACTCCCTTAAAAACTTAACGTTTCCGAGTTATTCACGTATCAATTTTGTATGGAGATTTTTTTTTTGTATGGGAGTCATGTTTTTTCTTATTTCTCCTGAAAGGTCCCAAGAGTTGCTAAAATATTAGTTCAAGCGCTCTACCAAAAATAAGCACCGTTTCTGAGATACCAGGGCATACCACCATCAGAGTAGGTAATTGTTCCAATTTCGGATTTTCTTCGGAGACTGTGAAACACCCCTTATACGACCTTATATTCACTTTTCCCCCCCCACCCCCCCTTGTACCCTTTAGGTTTCGCCGTGTATGGAAAAATTTGAATGTATGGCAGCCATATTAAAAAAAACACTTTTTCAAAATTTTATTTCAGAAATAGAATCAGATACCCCAAAAACCCCCGGATGCAAAAAATCAGACCTCTCGGACCATTATGAAATTTGGCCGCCATTTTGAATCCGCCATCTTGGATTTTTATGACCCCCACCTGGTAGCCCCCCCGATCCCCTATGACATTTGTTCAAGCAGACTATCTAAAACTTGAATAGTTTCCGAGTTATTCACGTTTCAATTTTGTATGGAATTTTTTTTTTTGTATGGCGGCCATCTTTTTTTTTTTTGCTTCTGAAAATTCCCAAGATTGCCTTCACTTTTAGTTCAAGTGCTTTAGTAAATTTTTTTTTGGTTTCCGAGATACGAGGGCATACCACCATCAGGGTAGGGAGAAGTTCCAATTTCGGATTTTTCCCGGGCCCTCTGGACCAACCCCTACACGACCCCATATTCACTTTTCCCCTCCCACCCCCGGAAGTACCCTTAAGGTTTCTCTATGTCAGTGAGTCAGTGAGTGAGTCAGTGGTAGTTTAACTTTATATAGTGTAATATGACTAGTATTTTGGGCGGTGCGCGGGCCGCAAGCGGCCCGCGTTTGTGGGTGCCCTGAAGTTGGGGTGCCCTGAAGTCGGGGTGCCCTTAAAACGGGGTGCCCTGAAGTCGGGGTGGTCGGACTTTGGAGTGCCCTACGTTTCGATTCCGCATGAAATTCGTCTACGTCAGTACGAGTAGGTCGGCCTCGCATTAGTGAGCTCGGCCTTCGGCCTCGCGGTTGGGGGCTCGGCCTTCGTCCTCGCTAATGTGATCTGTCCGACTTTGATTGTGTCTGGTTGTACTCGACCGCTGCAAGGCTCGGCCTTCGGCCTCGCCTTGCACCGTTCGAGTACTACTGCTCGGCCTTCGGCCTCGCAGCTGGGTCTCGGCCTACGGCCTCGCATCGGTGGGCTCGGCCTGCGGCCTCGCGATTGGGGGCTCGGCCTTCGGCCTCGCTACTGTGTCCTATCCCGACTTCAAATATAGTTTTCCAAGTTATTCACGTTTCGATTTTGTATGGATTTTTTTTTGTATGGCGGCCATCTTTTTTTTTATTTCTTCTGAAAACTCCCAAGATTGCCTTCATTTTTAGTTCAAGTGCTTCCCTAAAAATTTTTTTGGTTTCCGAGATACGAGGGCATACCACCATCAGGGTTTGACTTTTCGCCAATTTCGGAATTTTCCCGGGCCCTCTGAACCAACTTCTACACGACCCTGTATTCACTTTCTCCCCCCCCCCCCCCCCCCCACCCCCCTTGTACTATTTAGGTTTCTCTGTATCTGAAAAAAAACCATTGTATGGCAGCCATATTAAAAAAAAAACTTTTTTAAAAATGGAATTGGGGACTCCAAAAACTCCCGGATGCAAAAAATCAGATTTCCCGGACCATTTTGAAATTTGGCCGCCATTTTGAATCCACCATCTTGGATTTTTTTTACCCCCACCACGTAGCCCTTCCAATTCCCTATGACATTTGTTCAAATGCACTCCCTATAAAACTTAACGTTTCCGAGTTATTCACGTATCAATTTTGTATGGAGAATTTTTTTTTGTATGGGAGTCATGTTTTTTCTTATTTCTCCTGAAAGGCCCCAAGAGTTGCTAAAATATTAATTCAAGCGCTTTACCAAAAATAAGCACCGTTTCTGAGATACCAGGGCATACCACCATCAGAGTAGGTATTTGTTCCAATTTCGGATTTTCTTCGGAGGCTGTGAGACACCCCTTATACGACCCTATATTCACTTTTCCCTCCCCACCCCCCTTGTACCCTTTAGGTTTCGCCGTGTATGGAAAAATTTGAATGTATGGCAGCCATATTAAAAAAAACACTTTTTCAAAATTTTATTT
Source organism: Peribatodes rhomboidaria (assembly GCA_911728515.1). NCBI lineage: Eukaryota > Metazoa > Arthropoda > Insecta > Lepidoptera > Geometridae > Peribatodes > Peribatodes rhomboidaria. The sequence goes on from OU452183.1 coordinate 591,681, forward strand.
CAGAAATGGAATCAGATACCCCAAAAACCCCCGGATGCAAAAAATCAGAATCCTCGGACCATTTTGAAATTTGGCCGCCATTTTGAATCCGCCATCTTGGATTTTTATGACCCCCACCTGGTAGCCCCCCCGATTCCCTATGACTTTTGTTCAAGCAGACTATCTAAAACTTTAACCGTTTCCGAGTTATTCACGTTTCAATTTTGTATGGAATTTTTTTTTTTGTATGGCGGCCATCTTTTTTTTTATTGCTTCTGAAAATTCCCAAGATTGCCTTCATTTTTAGTTCAAGTGCTTTAGTAAATTTTTTTTTGGTTTCCGAGATACGAGGGCATACTACCATCAGGGTAGGGAGAAGTTCCAATTTCGGATTTTTCCCGGGCCCTCTGAACCAACCCCTACACGACCCCATACTCACTTTTCCCCTACCACCCCTGCGTATACCCTTTAGGTTTCTCTATGTCAGTGAGTGAGTCAGTCAGTGGTAGTTTAACTTTATATAGTATGATGACTAGTATTTTGGGCGGTGCGCGGGCCGCAAGCGGCCCGCGGTGCCCTGTAGTCGGGGTGCCCTGATTTTGTGGTGCCCTACGTTTCGATTCCGCAGTTTATTCGGTCAAGCAGTCTGTTTAAATCGCAGTTTTCGTACGTCGAGTAGTCCTATACGCACCGTGGCTCGGCCTGACGGCCTCGCCCCGGTGCGGCTCGGCCTTCGGCCTCGCGGTCGTAGGCTCGGCCTTCGGCCTCGCTAATGTGATCTATCCGACTTTGATTGTGTGTCATTGTACTCGACCGCTGCAAGGCTCGGCATTCGGCCTCGCCTTGCACCGTTGCACCTCGCCTTATTAATAAGCTCCTAGTAGCCCAACGAGCTATGGAGAGGGCTATGCTCGGAGTCTCTCTGCGAGATCGAATCAGGAATGAGGAGATCCGTAGACGAACCAAAGTTACCGACATAGCCCAGCGGATTGGCAAGTTGAAATGGCAGTGGGCAGGGCACATAGCTCGAAGGACTGATGACCGATGGGGTCGAAAGGTCCTCGAATGGAGACCACGTTCCGGCAAGCGCAGCGTAGGACGTCCACCCACAAGGTGGACAGATGACCTTATCAAGACCGCAGGATCGCGCTGGATGCAGGCTGCTACCAACCGGTCTTATTGGAGGTCTATGGGGGAGGCCTATGTCCAGCAGTGGACGTCCTATGGCTGATGGATGATGGATGGATTGCACCGTTCGAGTACTGCTGCTCGGCCTTCGGCCTCGCAGCTGGGGCTCGGCCTACGGCCTCGCATCGGTGCGCTCGGCCTGCGGCCTCGCGATTGGGAGCTCGGCCTTCGGCCTCGCTAATGTGACCTATTCGACTTCAAATTTAGTTGTACTCGAACGCTGCATGGCTCGGCCTTCGGCCTCGCCTTGCACCGTTCGAGTACTGCTGCTCGGCCTTCGGCCTCGCAGCATGTTAATTTTTTTTTTTCAAAATTTATTTTCATAATTGGAATCGGGGTCCCCAAAAACCCCCAGATACAAAAGATCAGACCTCTCCGACCATTTTGAAATTTGGTCGCCATCTTGAATCCGCCATCTTGGATTTTTTTTACCCCCACCAGGTAGCCCTTCCAATTCCCTATGACATTTGTTCAATCTCACTCCCTAAAAAACTTAACGTTTCCGAGTCATTCACGTATCAATTTTGTATGGAGATTTTTTTTTTGTATAAGAGTCATGTTTTTTTTTTATTTCTCCTGAAAGGTCCCAAGAGTTGCTAAAATATTAGTTCAAGCGCTCTACCAAAAATATGCACCGTTTCTCAGATACCAGGGCATACCACCATCAGAGTAGGTATTTGTTCCAATTTCGGATTTTCTTCGGAGACTGTGAAACACCCCTTATACGACCCTATATTCACTTTTCCCCCCCCACCCCCCCTTGTACCCTTTAGGTTTCGCCGTGTATGGAAAAATTTGAATGTATGGCAGCCATATTAAAAAAAAACTTTTTCAAAATTTTATTTCAGAAATGGAATCAGATACCCCAAAAACCCCCGGATGCAAAAAATCAGACCTCTCGGACCATTATGAAATTTGGCCGCCATTTTGAATCCGCCATCTTGGATTTTTATGACCCCCACCTGGTAGCCCCCCCGATTCCCTATGACTTTTGTTCAAGCAGACTATCTAAAACTTGAATAGTTTCCGAGTTATTCACGTTTCACTTTTGTATGGAATTTTTTTTTTTTGTATGGCGGCCATCTTTTTTTTTATTGCTTCTGAAAATTCCCAAGATTGCCTTCACTTTTAGTTCAAGTGCTTTAGTAAATTTTTTTTTGGTTTCCGAGATACGAGGGCATACCACCATCAGGGTAGGGAGAAGTTCCAATTTCGGATTTTTCCCGGGCCCCCTGGACCGACCCCTCCACGACCCCGTGTCCACTTTATCCCCCCCACCCCTGCGTATACCCTTTAGGTTTCTCTATGTCAGTGAGTGAGTCAGTGGTAATTCAACTTTATATAGTATAAAAAATAAAATAATAACTAGTATTTTGGGCGGTGCGCGGGCCGCAAGCGGCCCGCGTTTGTGGGTGCCCTGAAGTCGGGGTGCCCTGAAGTCGGGGTGCCCTTAAAACGGGGTGCCCTGAAGTCGGGGTGCTCGGACTTTGGAGTGCCCTACGTTTCGATTCCGCATGAAATTCGTCTGCGTCAGTACGAGTAGGTCGACCTCGCATTAGTGAGCTCGGCCTTCGGCCTCACGGTTGGGGGCTCGGCCTTCGGCCTCGTTAATGTGATCTGTCCGACTTTGATTGTGTCTGGTTGTACTCGACCGCTGCAAGGCTCGGCCTTCGGCCTCGCCTTGCACCGTTCGAGTACTACTGCTCGGCCTTCGGCCTCGCAGCTGGGTCTCGGCCTCCGGCCTCGCATCGGTAAGCTCGGCCTGCGGCCTCGCGGTTGGGGGCTCGGCCTTCGGCCTCGCTAATGTGACCTATTCGACTTCAAATATAGTTGTACTCGAACGCTGCAAGGCTCGGCCTTCGGCCTCGCCTTGCACCATTCGAGTGCTGCTGCTCGGCCTTCGGCCTCGCAGCTGGGGCTCGGCCTACGGCCTCGCATCGGTGGGCTCGGCCTGCGGCCTCGCGATTGGGGGCTCGGCCTTCGGCCTCGCTAATGTGTCCTATCCCGACTTCAAATATAGTTTTCCAAGTTATTCACGTTTCGATTTTGTATGGATTTTTTTTTGTATGGCGGCCATCTTTTTTTTTATTTCTTCTGAAAACTCCCAAGATTGCCTTCATATTTAGTTCAAGTGCTTCCGTAAAAATTTTTTTGGTTTCCGAGATACGAGGGCATACCACCATCAGGGTTTGACTTTTCGCCAATTTCGGATTTTTCCCGGGCCCTCTGAACCAACTTCTACACGACCCAGTATTCACTTTCTCCCCCCCCCCCCACCCGCCTTGTACCATTTAGGTTTCTCTGTATCAAAAAAAAACCATTGTATGGCAGCCATATTAAAAAAAAAAACTTTTCCAAAATATTTTTTCAAAAATGGAATCGGGGACTCCAAAAACTCCCGGATGCAAAAAAACAGATTTCCCGGACCATTTTGAAATTTGGCCGCCATTTTGAATCCGCCATCTTGGTTTTTTTTTATACCCACCTGGTAGCCCTTCTAATTCCCTATGACATTTGTTCAAACGCATTCCCTATAAAACTTAACGTTTCCGAGTTATTCACGTATCAATTTTGTATGGAGAATTTTTTTTTGTATGGGAGTCATGTTTTTTCTTATTTCTCCTGAAAGGTCCCAAGAGTTGCTAAAATATTAGTTCAAGGGCTTTACCAAAAATAAGCACCGTTTCTGAGATACCAGGGCATACCACCATCAGAGTAGGTAATTGTTCCAATTTCGGATTTTCTTCGGAGACTGTGAAACACCCCTTATACGACCTTATATTATCTTTTACCCCCCCACCCCCCCATTTACCCTTTAGGTTTCGCCGTGTATGGAAAAATTTGAATGTATGGCAGCCATATTAAAAAAAACACTTTTTCAAAATTTTATTTCAGGAATGGAATCAGATACCTCAAAAACCTCCGGATGCAAAAAATCAGAATCCTCGGACCATTTTGAAATTTGGCCGCCATTTTGAATCCGCCATCTTGGATTTTTATGACCCCCACCTGGTAGACCCCCCCATTCCCTATGAGTTTTGTTCAAGCAGACTATCTAAAACTTGAATAGTTTCCGAGTTATTCACGTTTCAATTTTGTATGGAATTTTTTTTTTTGTATGGCGGCCATCTTTTTTTTTTTTTGCTTCTGAAAATTCCCAAGATTGCCTTCACTTTTAGTTCAAGTGCTTTGGTAAATTTTTTTTTGGTTTCCGAGATACGAGGGCATACCACCATCAGGGTAGGGAGAAGTTCCAATTTCGGATTTTTCCCGGGCCCTCGGAACCAACCCCTACACGACCCCATACTCACTTTTCCCCTACCACCCCTGCGTATACCCTTTAGGTTTCTCTATGTCAGTGAGTCAGTCAGTCAGTGAGTCAGTGGTAGTTTAACTTTATATAGTATGACTAGTATTTTGGGCGGTGCGCGGGCCGCAAGCGGCCCGCGGTGCCCTGTAGTCGGGGTGCCCTGATTTTGTGGTGCCCTACGTTTCGATTCCGCAGTTTATTCGGTCAAGCAGTCTGTTTAAATCGCAGTTTTCGTACTCTACCGGTGCAAGGCTCGGCCTTCGGCCTCGCCTCGCATCGGTCGAGTAGTCCTGTACGCACCATGGCTCGGCCTGACGGCCTCGCCCCGGTGCGGCTCGGCCTTCGGCCTCGCTAATGTGATCTATCCGAGTTTGATTGTGTGTCATTGTACTCGGCCGCTGCAAGGCTCAGCCTTCGGCCTCGCCTTGCACCGTTCGAGTACCGCTGCTCGGCCTTAGCCCTCGCAGCTGGGGCTCGGCCTGCGGCCTCGCAATTGGGGGCTCGGCCTTCGGCCTCGCTAATGTGACCTATTCGACTTCAAATTTAGTTGTACTCGAACGCTGCAAGTTCCGTTCGAGTACTGCTGCTCGGCCTTCGGCCTCGCAGCATGTTAATTTTTTTTTTTCAAAATTTATTTTCATAATTGGAATCGGGGTCCCCAAAACCCCCCAGATACAAAAGATCAGACCACTCCGACCATTTTGAAATTTGATCGCCATCTTGAATCCGCCATCTTGGATTTTTTTTACCCCCACCTGGTAGTCCTTCCAATTCCCTATGGCATTTGTTCAATCTCACTCCCTAAAAAACTTAACGTTTCCGAGTTATTCACGTATCAATTTTGTATGGAGAATTTTTTTTTGTATGGGAGTCATGTTTTTTTTTATTTCTCCTGAAAGGTCCCAAGAGTTGCTAAAATATTAGTTCAAGCGCTTTATCAAAAATATGCACCGTTTCTGAGATACCAGGGCATACCACCATCAGAGTAGTTAATTTTTCCAATTTCGGATTTTCTTCGGAGACTGTGAAACACCCCTTATACGACCCTATATTCACTTTTCCCCCCCCACCCCCCCTTGTACCCTTTAGGTTTCGCCGTGTATGGAAAAATTTGAATGTATGGCAGCCATATTAAAAAAAAACTTTTTCAAAATTTTATTTCAGAAATGGAATCAGATACCCCAAAAACCCCCGGATGCAAAAAATCAGACCTCTCGGACCATTATGAAATTTGGCCGCCATTTTGAATCCGCCATCTTGGATTTTTATGACCCCCACCTGGTAGCCCCCCCGATTCCCTATGACTTTTGTTCAAGCAGACTATCTAAAACTTGAATAGTTTCCGAGTTATTCACGTTTCACTTTTGTATGGAATTTTTTTTTTTTGTATGGCGGCCATCTTTTTTTTTATTGCTTCTGAAAATTCCCAAGATTGCCTTCACTTTTAGTTCAAGTGCTTTAGTAAATTTTTTTTTGGTTTCCGAGATACGAGGGCATACCACCATCAGGGTAGGGAGAAGTTCCAATTTCGGATTTTTCCCGGGCCCCCTGGACCGACCCCTCCACGACCCCGTGTCCACTTTATCCCCCCCACCCCTGCGTATACCCTTTAGGTTTCTCTATGTCAGTGAGTGAGTCAGTGGTAATTCAACTTTATATAGTATAAAAAAAATAAAATAATAACTAGTATTTTGGGCGGTGCGCGGGCCGCAAGCGGCCCGCGTTTGTGGGTGCCCTGAAGTCGGGGTGCCCTGAAGTCGGGGTGCCCTTAAAACGGGGTGCCCTGAAGTCGGGGTGCTCGGACTTTGGAGTGCCCTACGTTTCGATTCCGCATGAAATTCGTCTGCGTCAGTACGAGTAGGTCGACCTCGCATTAGTGAGCTCGGCCTTCGGCCTCACGGTTGGGGGCTCGGCCTTCGGCCTCGTTAATGTGATCTGTCCGACTTTGATTGTGTCTGGTTGTACTCGACCGCTGCAAGGCTCGGCCTTCGGCCTCGCCTTGCACCGTTCGAGTACTACTGCTCGGCCTTCGGCCTCGCAGCTGGGTCTCGGCCTCCGGCCTCGCATCGGTAAGCTCGGCCTGCGGCCTCGCGGTTGGGGGCTCGGCCTTCGGCCTCGCTAATGTGACCTATTCGACTTCAAATATAGTTGTACTCGAACGCTGCAAGGCTCGGCCTTCGGCCTCGCCTTGCACCATTCGAGTGCTGCTGCTCGGCCTTCGGCCTCGCAGCTGGGGCTCGGCCTACGGCCTCGCATCGGTGGGCTCGGCCTGCGGCCTCGCGATTGGGGGCTCGGCCTTCGGCCTCGCTAATGTGTCCTATCCCGACTTCAAATATAGTTTTCCAAGTTATTCACGTTTCGATTTTGTATGGATTTTTTTTTGTATGGCGGCCATCTTTTTTTTTATTTCTTCTGAAAACTCCCAAGATTGCCTTCATATTTAGTTCAAGTGCTTCCGTAAAAATTTTTTTGGTTTCCGAGATACGAGGGCATACCACCATCAGGGTTTGACTTTTCGCCAATTTCGGATTTTTCCCGGGCCCTCTGAACCAACTTCTACACGACCCAGTATTCACTTTCTCCCCCCCCCCCCACCCGCCTTGTACCATTTAGGTTTCTCTGTATCAAAAAAAAACCATTGTATGGCAGCCATATTAAAAAAAAAAACTTTTCCAAAATATTTTTTCAAAAATGGAATCGGGGACTCCAAAAACTCCCGGATGCAAAAAAACAGATTTCCCGGACCATTTTGAAATTTGGCCGCCATTTTGAATCCGCCATCTTGGTTTTTTTTTATACCCACCTGGTAGCCCTTCTAATTCCCTATGACATTTGTTCAAACGCATTCCCTATAAAACTTAACGTTTCCGAGTTATTCACGTATCAATTTTGTATGGAGAATTTTTTTTTGTATGGGAGTCATGTTTTTTCTTATTTCTCCTGAAAGGTCCCAAGAGTTGCTAAAATATTAGTTCAAGGGCTTTACCAAAAATAAGCACCGTTTCTGAGATACCAGGGCATACCACCATCAGAGTAGGTAATTGTTCCAATTTCGGATTTTCTTCGGAGACTGTGAAACACCCCTTATACGACCTTATATTATCTTTTACCCCCCCACCCCCCCATTTACCCTTTAGGTTTCGCCGTGTATGGAAAAATTTGAATGTATGGCAGCCATATTAAAAAAAACACTTTTTCAAAATTTTATTTCAGGAATGGAATCAGATACCTCAAAAACCTCCGGATGCAAAAAATCAGAATCCTCGGACCATTTTGAAATTTGGCCGCCATTTTGAATCCGCCATCTTGGATTTTTATGACCCCCACCTGGTAGACCCCCCCATTCCCTATGAGTTTTGTTCAAGCAGACTATCTAAAACTTGAATAGTTTCCGAGTTATTCACGTTTCAATTTTGTATGGAATTTTTTTTTTTGTATGGCGGCCATCTTTTTTTTTTTTTGCTTCTGAAAATTCCCAAGATTGCCTTCACTTTTAGTTCAAGTGCTTTGGTAAATTTTTTTTTGGTTTCCGAGATACGAGGGCATACCACCATCAGGGTAGGGAGAAGTTCCAATTTCGGATTTTTCCCGGGCCCTCGGAACCAACCCCTACACGACCCCATACTCACTTTTCCCCTACCACCCCTGCGTATACCCTTTAGGTTTCTCTATGTCAGTGAGTCAGTCAGTCAGTGAGTCAGTGGTAGTTTAACTTTATATAGTATGACTAGTATTTTGGGCGGTGCGCGGGCCGCAAGCGGCCCGCGGTGCCCTGTAGTCGGGGTGCCCTGATTTTGTGGTGCCCTACGTTTCGATTCCGCAGTTTATTCGGTCAAGCAGTCTGTTTAAATCGCAGTTTTCGTACTCTACCGGTGCAAGGCTCGGCCTTCGGCCTCGCCTCGCATCGGTCGAGTAGTCCTGTACGCACCATGGCTCGGCCTGACGGCCTCGCCCCGGTGCGGCTCGGCCTTCGGCCTCGCTAATGTGATCTATCCGAGTTTGATTGTGTGTCATTGTACTCGGCCGCTGCAAGGCTCAGCCTTCGGCCTCGCCTTGCACCGTTCGAGTACCGCTGCTCGGCCTTAGCCCTCGCAGCTGGGGCTCGGCCTGCGGCCTCGCAATTGGGGGCTCGGCCTTCGGCCTCGCTAATGTGACCTATTCGACTTCAAATTTAGTTGTACTCGAACGCTGCAAGTTCCGTTCGAGTACTGCTGCTCGGCCTTCGGCCTCGCAGCATGTTAATTTTTTTTTTTCAAAATTTATTTTCATAATTGGAATCGGGGTCCCCAAAACCCCCCAGATACAAAAGATCAGACCACTCCGACCATTTTGAAATTTGATCGCCATCTTGAATCCGCCATCTTGGATTTTTTTTACCCCCACCTGGTAGTCCTTCCAATTCCCTATGGCATTTGTTCAATCTCACTCCCTAAAAAACTTAACGTTTCCGAGTTATTCACGTATCAATTTTGTATGGAGAATTTTTTTTTGTATGGGAGTCATGTTTTTTTTTATTTCTCCTGAAAGGTCCCAAGAGTTGCTAAAATATTAGTTCAAGCGCTTTATCAAAAATATGCACCGTTTCTGAGATACCAGGGCATACCACCATCAGAGTAGTTAATTTTTCCAATTTCGGATTTTCTTCGGAGACTGTGAAACACCCCTTATACGACCTTATATTCACTTTTTCCCCCCCAACCCCCCAATTACCCTTTAGGTTTCGCCGTGTATGGAAAAATTTGAATGTATGGGAGCCATATTAAAAAAAACACTTTTTCAAAATTTTATTTCAGAAATGGAATCAGATACCCCAAAAACCCCCGGATGCAAAAAATCAGACCTCTCGGACCATTATGAAATTTGGCCGCCATTTTGAATCCGCCATCTTGGATTTTTATGACCCCCACCTGGTAGCCCCCCCGATTGCCTATGACTTTTGTTCAAGCAGACTATCTAAAACTTTAACCGTTTCCGAGTTATTCACGTTTCAATTTTGTATGGAATTTTTTTTTTTGTATGGCGGCCATCTTTTTTTTTTTTGCTTCTGATAATTCCCAAGATTGCCTTCATTTTTACTTCAAGTGCTTTAGTAAAAATGTTTTTGGTTTCCGAGATACGAGGGCATACCACCATCAGGGTAGGGAGAAGTTCCAATTTCGGATTTTTCCCGGGCCCTCTGAACCCACTCCTACACGACCCCATATTCACTTTTCCCCCACCACCCCCGCGTATACCCTTTAGGTTTCTCTATGTCAGTGAGTCAGTGAGTCAGTGAGTGGTAATTTAACTTTATATAGTATGACTAGTATTTTGGGCGGTGCGCGGGCCGCAAGCGGCCCGCGGTCAGGCGCCAATGGACCCTTGTGGCCCTACGTTTCGATTCCGCAGTTTGTTCGATCATGCAGTCTGTTTAATTCGCATTTATTTGTACTCTACCGGTGCAAGGCTCGGCCTTCGGCCTCGCCTCGCATCAGTCGAGTAGTCCTATACGCACCGTGGCTCGGCCTGGCGGCCTCGCCCCGGTGCGGCTCGGCCTTCGGCCTCGCGGTCGTAGGCTCGGCCTTCGGCCTCGCTAGTATGACCTATCCGACTTTGATTGTGTGTCATTGTACTCGGCCGCTGCAAGGCTCGGCCTTCGGCCTCACCTTGCACCGGCCGAATAGGGCTGCTCGGCCTTCGGCCTCGCAGCTGGGGCTCGGCCTTCGGCCTCGCAAGTGTGATGCGAGGCCTGCGGCCTCGCCCAAGTGACTTTGTGGCGGCCTCCGAAATGTATGAAAAAAATCGAATGTATGGCAGCCATATTAAAAAAAAAACTTTTCCAAAATATTTTTTCAAAAATGGAATCGGGGACCACAAAAACCCCCGGATGCAAAAAATCAGACCTCTCGGACCATTTTGAAATTTGGCCGCCATCTTGAATCCGCCATCTTGAATTTTCGTCATCCCCACCAGGTAGCTCTCCCGATTCCCTATGACATTTGGTCGAACACTCCCCATCCAAGTCGTACCGTTTTCGAGTTATTTTATTTTCAATTTTGTATGGCGGCCATGTTTTTTTCTTCGGGAGCCATGTTTTTTTCAACTTCCCCTGAAACGTCCCAGGGTTTTCTACAACTTTAGTTCAAGTGCTTTAGAAAATTTTTTTTTAGTTTCCGAGATACCAGAGCATCCGACCATCAGGGTAGGGAGATGTTCCAATTTCGGATTTTTCCCGGAGGTTGTGGACCCAACCCTCCACGACCCCATATCCACTTTTTCCCCCCCACCCCCGGAAGTACCTTTAAGGTTTCTCTATGTCAGTCAGTGAGTGAGTGAGTGGTAATTCAACTTTATATAGTATAACTAGTATTTTGGGCGGTGCGCGGGCCGCAAGCGGCCCGCGGTCAGGCGCCAATGGACCCTTGTGGCCCTACGTTTCGATTCCGCAGGTTATTCGAGTTCTGCAGTCTGTTTATATCGCAGTAATCGTACTCGACCGCTGCAAGATTCGGCCTTCGGCCTCACCTTGCATCGATCGAGTAGTCCTATACGCACCGTGGCTCGGCCTAGCGGCCTCGCCCCGGTGCGGCTCGGCCTTCGGCCTCGCGGTCGTAGGCTCAGCCTTCGGCCTCGCTAGTATGACCTATCCGACTTCGATTGTGTGTCATTGTACTCGACCGCTGCAAGGCTCGGCCTTCGGCCTCACCTTGCACCGGCCGAGTAGGGCTGCTCGGCCTTCGGCCTCGCAGCTGGGGCTCGGCCTTCGGCCTCGCAAGTGTGATGCGAGGCCTCCGGCCTCGCCCTATGTGCTCGGAAGCGACCCCCAAAATGTATGAAAAAAATCGAATGTATGGCAGCCATATTAAAAAAAAAACTTTTCCAAAATATTTTTTCATTATTAGAATCGGGGACCCCAAAAACCCCCGGATGCAAAAAATCAGACCTCTCGGACTATTTTGAAATTTGGCCGCCATCTTGAATCCGCCATCTTGAATTTTCGTCACCCCGACCAGGTAGCCCTCCCGATTCCCTATGACATTTGGTCAAACACTCCCCATCCAAGTCGTACAGTTTTCGAGTTATTTTATTTTCAATTTTGTATGGCGGCCATGTTTTTTTCTTCGGGAGCCATGTTTTTTTCAACTTCCCCTGAAACGTCCCAGGGTTCTCTACAACTTTAGTTCAACTGCTTTAGAAAATTTTTTTTTAGTTTCCGAGATACGAGGGCATACCACCATCAGGGTTCGACTTTTCGCCAATTTCGGATTTTTCCCGGAGGTTGTGGACCCGACCCTCCACGACCCCGTGTCCACTTTATCCCCCCCACCCCGGCGTATACCCTTTAGGTTTCTCTATGTCAGTCAGTCAGTGAGTCAGTGGTAATTCAACTTTATATAGTATAACTAGTATTTTGGGCGGTGCGCGGGCCGCAAGCGGCCCGCGGTCAGGCGCCAATGGACCCTTGTTGCCCTACGTTTCGATTCCGCAGTTTGTTCGATCATGCAGTCTGTTTAATTCGCATTTATTTGTACTCTACCGGTGCAAGGCTCGGCCTTCGGCCTCGCCTCGCATCGGTCGAGTAGTCCTATACGCACCGTGGCTCGGCCTTGCGGCCTCGCCCCGGTGCGGCTCGGCCTTCGGCCTCGCGGTCGTAGGCTCGGCCTTCGGCCTCGCTAGTATGACCTATCCGGCTTTGATTGTGTGTCATTGTACTCGGCCGCTGCAAGGTTCGGCCTTCGGCCTCACCTTGCACCGGCCGAGTAGGGCTGCTCGGCCTTCGGCCTCGCAGCTGGGGCTCGGCCTTCGGCCTCGCGAGTGTGATGCGAGGCCTCCGGCCTCGCCCTATTCGCTCGGAAGCGACCCCCAAAATGTATGAAAAAAATCGAATGTATGGCAGCCATATTAAAAAAAAAACTTTTCCAAAATATTTTTTCATTATTAGAATCGGGGACCCCAAAAACCCCCGGATGCAAAAAATCAGACCTCTCAGACCATTTTGAAATTTGGCCGCCATCTTGAATCCGCCATCTTGAATTTTCGTCACCCCCACCAGGTAGCTCTCCCGATTCCCTATGACATTTGGTCGACCACTCCCCATCCAAGTCGTACCGTTTCCGAGTATTTGACGTTTCAATTTTGTATGGCGGCCATGTTTTTTTCTTCGGGAGCCATGTTTTTTTCAACTTCCCCTGAAACGTCCCAGGGTTCTCTACAACTTTAGTTCAACTGCTTTAGAAAATTTTTTTTTAGTTTCCGAGATACGAGGGCATACCACCATCAGGGTTCGACTTTTCGCCAATTTCGGATTTTTCCCGGAGGTTGTGGACCCGACCCTCCACGACCTCGTGTCCACTTTATCCCCCCCACCCCGGCGTATACCCTTTAGGTTTCTCTATGTCAGTCAGTGAGTGAGTCAGTCAGTCAGTGGTAATTCAACTTTATATAGTATAACTAGTAGTTTGGGCGGTGCGCGGGCCGCAAGCGGCCCGCGGTGCCCTGTAGTCGGGGTGCCCTGATTTTGTGGTGCCCTACTTATTTATTCCGCAGTTCAGTTAGTCATTCAGTCTGTTTATTTCGCAGTAATCGTACTCTACCGGTGCAAGGCTCGGCCTTCGGCCTCGCCTCGCATCGGTCGAGTAGTCCTATACGCACCGTGGCTCGGCCTGACGGCCTCGCCCCGGTGCGGCTCGGCCTTCGGCCTCGCGGTCGTAGGCTCGGCCTGCGGCCTCGCTAGTATGACCTATCCGACTTTGATTGTGTGTCATTGTACTCGGCCGCTGCAAGGCTCGGCCTTCGGCCTCACCTTGCACCGGCCGAGTGTGGCTGCTCGGCCTTCGGCCACGCAGCTGGGGCTCGGCCTTCGGCCTCGCGAGTGTGATGCGAGGCCTCCGGCCTCGCCCTATTCGCTCGGAAGCGACCCCCATAATATATGAAAAAAATCCAATGTATGGCAGCCATATTAAAAAAAAATATTTTCCAAAATATTTTTTCAAAAATGGAATCGGGGACCCCAAAAACCCCCGGATGCAAAAAATCAGACCTCTCAGACCATTTTGAAATTTGGCTGCCATCTTGAATCCGCCATCTTGAATTTTCGTCACCCCCACCAGGTAGCCCTCCCGATTCCCTATGACATTTGGTCAAACACTCCCCATCCAAGTCGTACCGTTTCCGAGTAACTGACGTTTCAATTTTGTATGGCGGCCATGTTTTTTTCTTCGGGAGCCATGTTTTTTTCAACTTCCCCTGAAACGTCCCAGGGTTCCCTACAACTTTAGTTCAACTGCTTTAGAAAATTTTTTTTTAGTTTCCGAGATACCAGGGCATACGACCATCAGGGTAGGGAGATGTTCCAATTTCGGATTTTTCCCGGAGGTTGTGGACCCAACCCTCCACGACCCCGTATCCACTTTATCCCCCCCACCCCGGCGTATACCCTTTAGGTTTCTCTATGTCAGTCAGTGAGTCAGTGAGTGGTAGTTTAACTTTATATAATATAGACTAGTATTTTGGGCGGTGCGCGGGCCGCAAGCGGCCCGCGGTCAGGCGCCAATGGACCCTTGTGGCCCTACGTTTCGATTCCGCAGTTTGTTCGATCATGCAGTCTGTTTAATTCGCATTTATTTGTACTCTACCGGTGCTAATGAACCCTTGTGGCCCTACGTTTCGATTCCGCAGTAAATTCGTCTTGGTCAGTAGGTCGGAGAGCATCATTATTTTATTGTACTCTACCGGTGCTAATAGACCCTTGTGGTCCTACGTTTCGATTCCGCAGTAAATTCGTCTTGGTAAGTAGGTCGGAGAGCATCATTATTGTACTCTACCGGTGCAAGGCTCGGCCTTCGGCCTCGCCTCGCATCGGTCGAGTAGTCCTATACGCACCGTGGCTCGGCCTGACGGCCTCGCCCCGGTGAGGCTCGGCCTTCGGCCTCGCGGTCGTAGGCTCGGCCTTCGGCCTCGCTAGTATGACCTATCCGACTTTGATAGTGTGTCATTGTACTCGGCCGCTGCAAGGTTCGGCCTTCGGCCTCACCTTGCACCGGCCGAGTGTGGCTGCTCGGCCTTCGGCCTCGCAGCTGGGGCTCGGCCTTCGGCCTCGCTAGTGTGATGCGAGGCCTCCGGCCTCGCCCTATTCGCTCGGAAGCGACCCCCAAAATGTATGAAAAAAATCGAATGTTTGGCAGCCATATTAAAAAAAAAACTTTTCCAAAATATTTTTTCATTATTAGAATCGGGGACCCCAAAAACCCCCGGATGCAAAAAATCAGACCTCCAGAGCCATTTTGAAATTTGGCCGCCATCTTGAATCCGCCATCTTGAATTTTCGTCACCCCCACCAGGTAGCTCTCCCGATTCCCTATGACATTTGGTCAAACACTCCCCATCCAAGTCGCACCGTTTCCGAGCAACTGACGTTTCAATTTTGTATGGCTGCCATGTTTTTTTCTTCGGGAGCCATGTTTTTTTCAACTTCCCCTGAAACGTCCCAGGGTTCTCTACGACTTTAGTTCGAGTGCTTTAGGAAAAATGTTTTTCGTTTTCGAGATCTCAGGGCATACGACCATCAGGGTAGGGAGATGTTCCAATTTCGGATTTTTCCCGGAGGTTGTGGACCCAACCCTCCACGACCCCATATCCACTTTATGCCCCCCACCCCTGCGTATACCCTTTAGGTTTCTCTATGTCAGTCAGTCAGTCAGTCAGTCAGTGAGTCAGTGGTAATTCAACTTTATATAGTATAATTTTTTTTTTGTATAGGAGTCATGTTTTTTCTTATTTCTCCTGAAAGGTCCCAAGAGTTGCTAAAATATTAGTTCAAGCGCTCTACCAAAAATAAGCACCGTTTCTGAGATACCAGGGCATACCACCATCAGAGTAGGTATTTGTTCCAATTTCGGATTTTCTTCGGAGACTGTGAAACACCCCTTATACGACCCTATATTCACTTTTCACCCTCCACCCCCCCTTGTACCCTTTAGGTTTCGCCGTGTATGGAAAAATTTGAATGTATGGCAGCCATATTAAAAAAAACACTTTTTCAAAATTTTATTTCAGGAATGGAATCAGATACCCCAAAAACCTCCGGATGCAAAAAATCAGAATCCTCGGACCATTTTGAAATTTGGCCGCCATTTTGAATCCGCCATCTTGGATTTTTATGACCCCCACCCCCGATTCCCTATGACTTTTGTTCAAGCAGACTATCTAAAACTTGAATAGTTTCCGAGTTATTCACGTTTCAATTTTGTATGGATTTTTTTTTTTTGTATGGCGGCCATCTTTTTTTTTTTTGCTTCTGAAAATTCCCAAGATTGCCTTCATTTTTAGTTCAAGTGCTTTAGTAAATTTTTTTTTGGTTTCCGAGATACGAGGGCATACCACCATCAGGGTAGGGAGAAGTTCCAATTTCGGATTTTTCCCGGGCCCTCTGACCCGACCCCTACACGACCCCATATTCACTTTTCCCCCACCACCCCTGCGTATATCCTTTAGGTTTCTCTATGTCAGTGAGTGAGTCAGTCAGTGGTAGTTCAACTTTATATAGTATAACTAGTATTTTGGGCGGTGCGCGGGCCGCAAGCGGCCCGCGTTTGTGGGTGCCCTGAAGTCGGGGTGCCCTGAAGTCGGGGTGCCCTTAAAACGGGGTGCCCTGAAGTCGGGGTGCTCGGACTTTGGAGTGCCCTACGTTTCGATTCCGCATGAAATTCGTCTGCGTCAGTACGAGTATGTCGGCCTCGCATTAGTGAGCTCGGCCTTCGGCCTCACGGTTGGGGGCTCGGCCTTCGGCCTCGTTAATGTGATCTGTCTGACTTTGATTGTGTCTGGTTGTACTCGACCGCTGCAAGGCTCGGCCTTCGGCCTCGCCTTGCACCGTTTTCGATTCCGCATGAAATTCGTCTGCGTCAGAACGAGTAGGTCGGCCTCGCATTAGTGAGCTCGGCCTTCGGCCTCGCGGTTGGGGGCTCGGCCTTCGGCCTCGCTAATGTGATCTGTCCGACTTTGATTGTGTCTGGTTGTACTCGACCGCTGCAAGGCTCGGCCTTCGGCCTCGCCTTGCACCGTTCGAGTATTACTGCTCGGCCTTCGGCCTCGCAGCTGGGTCTCGGCCTCCGGCCTCGCATCGGTAAGCTGCGGCCTCGCGCTTGGGGGCTCGGCCTTCGGCCTCGCTAATGTGACCTATTCGACTTCAAATATAGTTGTACTCGAACGCTGCAAGGCTCGGCCTTCGGCCTCGCCTTGCACCGTTCGAGTGCTGCTGCTCGGCCTTCGGCCTCGCAGCTGGGGCTCGGCCTACGGCCTCGCATCGGTGGGCTCGGCCTGCGGCCTCGCGGTTGGGGGCTCGGCCTTCGGCCTCGCTAATGTGTCCTATCCCGACTTCAAATATAGTTTTCCAAGTTATTCACGTTTCGATTTTGTATGGATTTTTTTTTGTATGGCGGCCATCTTTTTTTTTATTTCTTCTGAAAACTCCCAAGATTGCCTTCATTTTTAGTTCAAGTGCTTCCGTAAAAATTTTTTTGGTTTCCGAGATACGTGGGCATACCACCATCAGGGTTTGATTTTTCGCCAATTTCGGATTTTTCCCGGACCCTCTGAACCAACTTCTACACGACCCTGTATTCACTTTCTCCCCCCCCCCCCCCCCACCCCCCTTGTACCATTTAGGTTTCTCTGTATCTGAAAAAAAACCATTGTATGGCAGCCATATTAAAAAAAAAACTTTTCTAAAATATTTTTTCAAAAATGGAATCGGGGACTCCAAAAACTCCCGGATGCAAAAAATCAGATTTCCCGGACCATTTTGAAATTTGGCCGCCATTTTGAATCCGCCATCTTGGATTTTTTTTTACCCCCTCCACGTAGCCCTTCCATTTCCCTATGACATTTGTTCAAATGCACTCCCAAAAAAACTTAACGTTTCCGAGTTATTCACGTATCAATTTTGTATGGAGAATTTTTTTTTGTATGGGAGTCATGGTTTTTCTTATTTCTCCTGAAAGGTCCCAAGAGTTGCTAAAATATTACTTCAAGCGCTCTACCAAAACTAAGCACCGTTTCCGACATACCAGGGCATACCACCATCAGAATAGGTAAATGTTCCAACTTCGGATTTTCTTCGGAAGTTGTGGGCTACCCTTTATACGACGCTATATTCACTTTTCCCCCCCCACCCCTCCTTGTACCATTTAGGTTTCTCTGATTCTGAAAAAAAACCATTGTATGGCAGCCATATTAAAAAAAACACTTTTTCCAAATTTTATTTCAGAAATGAAATAAGATACCCCAAAAACCCCCGGATGCAAAAAATCAGACCTCTCGGACCATTTTGAAATTTGGCCGCCATTTTGAATCCGCCATCTTGGATTTTTATGACCTCCACCTGGTAGCCCCCTTGATTCCCTATAACATTTGTTCAAGCAGACTATCTAAAACTTCAACCGTTTCCGAGTTATTCACGTTTCAATTTTGTATGGAATTTTTTTTTTGTATGGCGGCCATGTTTTTTTTTATTTCTTCTGAAAATTCCCAGGGTTCATTCAAAAATTAGTTTAAGTACTTTGGTAAAAATATTTTTATTTTCCGAGATACGAGGGCATACCACCATCAGGGTAGGGAGAAGTTCCAATTTCGGATTTTTCCCGGGCCCCCTAGACCGACCCCTACACGACCCCGTATTCACTTTTCCCCCCCTACCCCTCCTTATACCCTTTAGGTTTCTCTATGTCAGTCAGTCAGTGAGTGAGTCAGTGAGTGGTAATTCAACTTTATATAGTATAACTAGTATTTTGGGCGGTGCGCGGGCCGCAAGCGGCCCGCGTTTGTGGGTGCCCTGAAGTCGGGGTGCCCTGAAGTCGGGGTGCCCTTAAAACGGGGTGCCCTGAAGTCGGGGTGCACTGAAGTCGGGGTGCTCGGACTTTGGAGTGCCCTACGTTTCGATTCCGCATGAAATTCGTCTGCGTCAGTACGAGTAGGTCGGCCTCGCATTAGTGTGCTCGGCCTTCGGCCTCGCGGTTGGGGGCTCGGCCTTCGGCCTCGCTAATGTGATCTGTCCGACTTTGATTGTGTCTGGTTGTACTCGACTTCGTTCGTTCGAGTACTGCTGCTCGGCCTTCGGCCTCGCAGCTGGGGCTCGGCCTCCGGCCTCGCATCGGTAAGCTCGACCTGCGGCCTCGCGGTTGGGGGCTCGGCCTTCGGCCTCGCTAATGTGACCTATTCGACTTCAAATATAGTTGTACTCGAACGCTGCAAGGCTCGGCCTTCGGCCTCGCCTTGCACCGTTCGAGTGCTGCTGCTCGGCCTTCGGCCTCGCAGCTGGGGCTCGCCCTGCGGCCTCGCGTCGGTGGGCTCGGCCTGCGGCCTCGCGATTGGGGGCTCGGCCTTCGGTCTCGCTAATGTGTCCTATCCCGACTTCAAATATAGTTTTCCAAGTTATTCACGTTTCGATTTTGTATGGTTTTTTTTTGTATGGCGGCCATCTTTTTTTTTTATTTCTTCTGAAAACTCCCAAGATTGCCTTCATTTTTAGTTCAAGTGTTTCCGTGAAAATTTTTTTGGTTTCCGAGATACGAGGGCATACCTTCATCAGGGTTTGACTTTTCGCCAATTTCGGATTTTTCCCGGGCCCTCTGAACCAACCTCTACACGACCCTTTATTCACTTTCTCCCCATCCACCCCCCCTTGTACCATTTAGGTTTCTCTGTATCTGAAAAAAAACCATTGTATGGCAGCCATATTAAAATAAAAACTTTTCCAAAATATATTTTCAAAAAAAGGAATCAGGGACTCCAAAAACTCCCGGATGCAAAAAATCAGATTTCCCGGACCATTTTGAAATTTGGCCACCATTTTGAATCCGCCATCTTGGATTTTTTTTACCCCCACCACGTAGCCCTTCCAATTCCCTATGACATTTGTTCAAACGCACTCCCTTAAAAACTTAACGTTTCCGAGTTATTCACGTATCAATTTTGTATGGAGATTTTTTTTTTGTATGGGAGTCATGTTTTTTCTTATTTCTCCTGAAAGGTCCCAAGAGTTGCTAAAATATTAGTTCAAGCGCTCTACCAAAAATAAGCACCGTTTCTGAGATACCAGGGCATACCACCATCAGAGTAGGTAATTGTTCCAATTTCGGATTTTCTTCGGAGACTGTGAAACACCCCTTATACGACCTTATATTCACTTTTCCCCCCCCACCCCCCCTTGTACCCTTTAGGTTTCGCCGTGTATGGAAAAATTTGAATGTATGGCAGCCATATTAAAAAAAACACTTTTTCAAAATTTTATTTCAGAAATAGAATCAGATACCCCAAAAACCCCCGGATGCAAAAAATCAGACCTCTCGGACCATTATGAAATTTGGCCGCCATTTTGAATCCGCCATCTTGGATTTTTATGACCCCCACCTGGTAGCCCCCCCGATCCCCTATGACATTTGTTCAAGCAGACTATCTAAAACTTGAATAGTTTCCGAGTTATTCACGTTTCAATTTTGTATGGAATTTTTTTTTTTGTATGGCGGCCATCTTTTTTTTTTTTGCTTCTGAAAATTCCCAAGATTGCCTTCACTTTTAGTTCAAGTGCTTTACTAAATTTTTTTTTGGTTTCCGAGATACGAGGGCATACCACCATCAGGGTAGGGAGAAGTTCCAATTTCGGATTTTTCCCGGGCCCTCTGGACCAACCCCTACACGACCCCATATTCACTTTTCCCCTCCCACCCCCGGAAGTACCCTTAAGGTTTCTCTATGTCAGTGAGTCAGTGAGTGAGTCAGTGGTAGTTTAACTTTATATAGTGTAACTAGTATTTTGGGCGGTGCGCGGGCCGCAAGCGGCCCGCGTTTGTGGGTGCCCTGAAGTCGGGGTGCCCTGAAGTTGGGGTGCCCTGAAGTTGATTGTGTGTGGTTGTACTCGACCGCTGCAAGGCTCGGCCTTCGGCCTCGCCTTGCACCGTTCGAGTACTGCTGCTCGGCCTTCGGCCTCGCAGCTGAGACTCGGCCTTCGGCCTCGCGAGTGTGTCCTATCCGGCTTCGAATATAGTTGTACTCGAACGCTGCAAGGCTCGGCCTCCGGCCTCGCCTTGCACCGTTCGAGTACTGCTGCTCGGCCTTCGGCCTCGCAGTTGGAGCTCGGCCTACGGCCTCGCATCGGTGGGCTCGGCCTGCGGCCTCGCCTGTTCGACTTCGAATATAGTTATACTCGACCGCTGCAAGGCTCGGCCTTCGGCCTCGCCTTGCACCGTTCGACTGCTGCTGCTCGGCCTTCGGCCTCGCAGCTGGGGCTCGGCCTCCGGCCTCGCAAGTATCTGCGAAAAGTCATTCTGCGGCGACCCCTAAAATGTATGAAAAAAATCGAGCAATATGGCAGCTATGTTAATTTTTTTTTTTTCAAAATTTATTTTCATAACTGGAATCGGGGTCCCCAAAAACCCCCAGATACAAAAAATCAGACCTCTCCGACCATTTTGAAATTTGGCCGCCATCTTGAATCCGCCATCTTGGATTTTTTTTACCCCCACCAGGTGGCCCTTCTAATTCCCTATGACATTTGTTCAAACGCACTCCCTATAAAACTTAACGTTTCCGAGTTATTCACGTATCAATTTTGTATGGAGAATTTTTTTTTGTATGGGAGTCATGTTTTTTCTTATTTCTCCTGAAAGGTCCCAAGAGTTGCTAAAATATTAGTTCAAGCACTTTACCAAAAATAAGCACCGTTTCTGAGATACCAGGGCATACCACCATCAGAGTAGGTAATTGTTCCAATTTCGTATTTTTTTCGGAGACTGTGAAACACCCCTTATACGACCTTATATTCACTTTCCCCCCCTACCCCCCCATGTACTCTTTAGGTTTCGCCGTGTATGGAAAAATTTGAATGTATGGCAGCCATATTAAAAAAAACACTTTTTCAAAATTTTATTTCAGAAATGAAATCAGATACCCCAAAAACCCCCGGATGCAAAAAATCAGACCTCTCGGACCATTATGAAATTTGGCCGCCATTTTGAATCCGCCATCTTGGATTTTTATGACCCCCACCTGGTAGCCCCCCCGATTCCCTATGACTTTTGTTCAAGCAGACTATCTAAAACTTGAATAGTTTCCGAGTTATTCACGTTTCAATTTTGTATGGAATTTTTTTTTTTGTATGGCGGCCATGTTTTTTTTGATTTCTCGTGAAAGTTCCCAAGGTTTGCTAAAATATTAGTTCAAGTGCTTTAGTAAAAATATGCACCGTTTCCGAGATACGAGGGCATACCACCATCAGGGTTTGACTTTTCGCCAATTTCGGATTTTTCCCGGGCCCTCTGAACCGACCTCTACACGACCCCATACTCACTTTTCCCCCACCACCCCTCCTTATACCCTTTAGGTTTCTCTATGTCAGTGAGTCAGTGAGTCAGTGAGTGGTAATTTAACTTTATATAGTATGACTAGTATTTTGGGCGGTGCGCGGGCCGCAAGCGGCCCGCGGTCAGGCGCCAATGGACCCTTGTGGCCCTACGTTTCGATTCCGCAGTTTATTCGATCATGCAGTCTGTTTAATTTGTTATATAATATAATAACCAATATTTTGGGCGGTGCGCGGGCCGCAAGCGGCCCGCGGTCAGGCGCCAATGGACCCTTGTGGCCCTACGTTTCGATTCCGCAGTTTTTTCGAGTTCTGCAGTCTGTTTATATCGCAGTAATCGTACTCGACCGCTGCAAGATTCGGCCTTCGGCCTCACCTTGCATCGATCGAGTAGTCCTATATGCACCGTGGCTCGGCCTGACGGCCTCGCCCCGGTGCGGCTCGGCCTACGGCCTCGCGTTCGTAGGCTCGGCCTTCGGCCTCGCTAGTATGACCTGTCCGACTTTGATTGTGTGTCATTGTACTCGGCCGCTGCAAGGCTCGGCCTTCGGCCTCACCTTGCACCGGCCGAGTGTGGCTGCTCGGCCTTCGGCCTCGCAGCTGGGGCTCGGCCTTCGGCCTCGCAGCTGGGGCTCGGCCTTCGGCCTCGCGAGTGTGATGCGAGGCCTCCGGCCTCGCCCTATTCGCTCGGAAGCGACCCCCAAAATGTATGAAAAAAATCGAATGTATGGCAGCCATATTAAAAAAAAAACTTTTCCAAAATATTTTTTCATTATTAGAATCGGGGACCCCAAAAACCCCTGGATGCAAAAAATCAGACCTCTCAGACCATTTTGAAATTTGGCCGCCATCTTGAATCCGCCATCTTGAATTTTCGTCACCCCCACCAGGTAGCTCTTCCGATTCCCTATGACATTTGGTCAAACACTCCCTACCCAAGTCGTACCGTTTCCGAGTAAATGACGTTTCAATTTTGTATGGCGGCCATGTTTTTTTCTTCGGGAGCCATGTTTTTTTCAACTTCCCCTGAAACGTCTTAGGGTTCCCTACAACTTTAGTTCAACTGCTTTGGAAAATTTCTTTTTAGTTTCCGAGATACGAGGGCATACCACCATCAGGGTTCGACTTTTCGCCAATTTCGGATTTTTCCCGGAGGTTGTGGACCCGACCCTCCACGACCCCGTGTCCACTTTATCCCCCCCACCCCGGCGTATATCCGTTAGGTTTCTCTATGTCAGTCAGTCAGTCAGTCAGTCAGTGGTAATTCAACTTTATATAGTATACTAGTATTTTGGGCGGTGCGCGGGCCGCAAGCGGCCCGCGGTCAGGCGCCAATGGACCCTTGTGGCCCTACGTTTCGATTCCGCAGTTTATTCGAGTTCTGTAGTCTGTTTATTTCGCAGTTATTGTACTCTACCGGTGCTAATGAACCCTTGTGGCCCTACGTTTCGATTCCGCAGTAAATTCGTCTTGGTCAGTAGGTCGGAGAGCATCATTATTTTATTGTACTCTACCGGTGCTAATGGACCCTTGTGGCCCTACGTTTCGATTCCGCAGTTTATTCGGTCACGCAGTCTGTTTATATCGCAGTAATCGTACTCTACCGGTGCAAGGCTCGGCCTTCGGCCTCGCCTCGCATCGGTCGAGTAGTCCTATACGCACCGTGGCTCGGCCTTACGGCCTCGCCCCGGTGCGGCTCGGCCTTCGGCCTCGCGGTCGTAGGCTCGGCCTTCGGCCTCGCTAGTATGACCTATCCGACTTTGATTGTGTGTCATTGTACTCGGCCGCTGCAAGGTTCGGCCTTCGGCCTCACCTTGCACCGGCCGAGTAGGGCTGCTCGGCCTTCGGCCTCGCAGCTGGGGCTCGGCCTTCGGCCTCGCGAGTGTGATGCCAGGCCTCCGGCCTCGCCCACTTCGATCAGAAGCGACCCTCAAAATGTATGAAAAAAACTAAAGTATGGCAGCTATATTAAAAAAAAAACTTTTCCAAAATATTTTTTCAAAAATGGAATCGGGGACCCCAAAAACCCCCGGATGCAAAAAATCAGACCTCTCAGACCATTTTGAAATTTTGCCGCCATCTTGAATCCGCCATCTTGAATTTTCGTCACCCCCACCAGGTAGCTCTCTAGATTCCCTATGACATTTGGTCGAACACTCCCCATCCAAGTCGTACCGTTTTCGAGTTATTTTATTTTCAATTTTGTATGGCGGCCATGTTTTTTTCTTCGGGAGCCATGTTTTTTTCAACTTCCCCTGAAACGTCCCAGGGTTCCCTACAACTTTAGTTCAACTGCTTTAGAAAATTTTTTTTTAGTTTCCGAGATACCAGGGCATACGACCATCAGGGTAGGGAGATGTTCCAATTTCGGATTTTTCCCGGAGGTTGTGGACCCAACCCTCCACGACCCCGTGTCCACTTTATCCCCCCCACCCCGGCGTATACCCTTTAGGTTTCTCTATGTCAGTCAGTCAGTGAGTCAGTGAGTCAGTGGTAATTCAACTTTATATAGTATAACTAGTATTTTGGGCGGTGCGCGGGCCGCAAGCGGCCCGCGTTTGTGGGTGCCCTGAAGTCGGGGTGCCCTGAAGTCGGGGTGCCCTGAATTCGATTGTGTGTGGTTGTACTCGACCGCTGCAAGGCTCGGCCTTCGGCCTCGCCTTGCACCGTTCGAGTACTGCTGCTCGGCCTTCGGCCTCGCAGCTGGGGCTTGGCCTTCGGCCTCGCAGCTATGGCTCGGCCTTCGGCCTCGCATCTGTGGGCTCGGCCTTCGGCCTCGCAAGTGTGACCTATCCGGCTTCGAGTATAGTTGTACTCGAACGCTGCAAGGCTCGGCCTTCGGCCTCGCCTTGCACCGTTCGAGTGCTTCTGCTCGGCCTTCGGCCTCGCAGCTGGGGCTCGGCCTCCGGCCTCGCTTTGGTGGGCTCGGCCTTCGGCCTCGCAAGTATCTGCGAAAAGTCATTCTGCGGCGACCCCTAATATGTATGAAAAAAATCGAGCAAAATGGTAGCTATGTTAATTTCTTTTTTTTTTTCAAAATTTATTTTCATAAATGGAATCGGGGTCCCCAAAAACCCCCAGATACAAAAAATCAGACCTCTCCGACCATTTTGAAATTTGGCCGCCATCTTGGTTTTTTTTTATCCCCACCTGGTAGCCCTTCTAATTCCCTATGACATTTGTTCAAACGCACTCCCTATAAAACTTAACGTTTCCGAGTTATTCACGTATCAATTTTGTATGGAGAATTTTTTTTTGTATGGGAGTCATGTTTTTTTTTATTTCTCCTGAAAGGTCCCAAGAGTTGCTAAAATATTAGTTTAAGCGCTTTACCAAAAATATGCACCGTTTCTGAGATACCAGGGCATACCACCATCAGAGTAGGTATTTGTTGCAATTTCGGAATTTCTTCGGAGACTGTGAAACACCCCTTATACGACCCTATATTCACTTTTCCCCCCTCACCTTCCCTTGTACCCTTTAGGTTTCGCCGTGTATGGAAAAATTTGAATGTATGGCAGCCATATTAAAAAAAACACTTTTTCAAAATTTTATTTCAGAAATGGAATCAGATACCCCAAAAATCCCCGGATGCAAAAAATCAGAATCCTCGGACCATTTTGAAATTTGGCCGCCATTTTGAATCCGCCATCTTGGATTTTTATGACCCCCACCTGGTAGCCCCCCCGATTCCCTATGACATTTGTTCAAACAGACCCCCTAAAACACTTACCGTTTCCGAGATATAGGTGAATCAATTTTGTATGGAATTTTTTTTTTTTGTATGGCGGCCTTGTTTTTTTTGATTTCTCGTGAAAGTTCCCAAGGTTTGCTGAAATATTAGTTCAAGTGCTTTAGTAAAAATATTTTTAGTTTCCGAGATACGAGGGCATACCACCATCAGGGTTTGACTTTTCGCCAATTTCGGATTTTTCCCGGGCCCTCTGGACCAACCCCTACACGACCCCATATTCACTTTTCCCCTCCCACCCCCGGAAGTACCCTTAAGGTTTCTCTATGTCAGTCAGTCAGTCAGTCAGTGGTAGTTTAACTTTATATAGTATGACTAGTATTTTGGGCGGTGCGCGGGCCGCAAGCGGCCCGCGTTTGTGGGTGCCCTGAAGTCGGGGTGCCCTGAAGTCGGGGTGCCCTTAAAACGGGGTGCCCTGAAGTCGGGGTGCACTGAAGTCGGGGTGCTCGGACTTTGGAGTGCCCTACGTTTCGATTCCGCATGAAATTCGTCTGCGTCAGTACGAGTAGGTCGGCCTCGCATTAGTGTGCTCGGCCTTCGGCCTCGCGGTTGGGGGCTCGGCCTTCGGCCTCGCTAATGTGATCTGTCCGACTTTGATTGTGTCTGGTTGTACTCGACTTCGTTCGTTCGAGTACTGCTGCTCGGCCTTCGGCCTCGCAGCTGGGGCTCGGCCTCCGGCCTCGCATCGGTAAGCTCGACCTGCGGCCTCGCGGTTGGGGGCTCGGCCTTCGGCCTCGCTAATGTGACCTATTCGACTTCAAATATAGTTGTACTCGAACGCTGCAAGGCTCGGCCTTCGGCCTCGCCTTGCACCGTTCGAGTGCTGCTGCTCGGCCTTCGGCCTCGCAGCTGGGGCTCGCCCTGCGGCCTCGCGTCGGTGGGCTCGGCCTGCGGCCTCGCGATTGGGGGCTCGGCCTTCGGTCTCGCTAATGTGTCCTATCCCGACTTCAAATATAGTTTTCCAAGTTATTCACGTTTCGATTTTGTATGGTTTTTTTTTGTATGGCGGCCATCTTTTTTTTTTATTTCTTCTGAAAACTCCCAAGATTGCCTTCATTTTTAGTTCAAGTGTTTCCGTGAAAATTTTTTTGGTTTCCGAGATACGAGGGCATACCTTCATCAGGGTTTGACTTTTCGCCAATTTCGGATTTTTCCCGGGCCCTCTGAACCAACCTCTACACGACCCTTTATTCACTTTCTCCCCATCCACCCCCCCTTGTACCATTTAGGTTTCTCTGTATCTGAAAAAAAACCATTGTATGGCAGCCATATTAAAATAAAAACTTTTCCAAAATATATTTTCAAAAAAAGGAATCAGGGACTCCAAAAACTCCCGGATGCAAAAAATCAGATTTCCCGGACCATTTTGAAATTTGGCCACCATTTTGAATCCGCCATCTTGGATTTTTTTTACCCCCACCACGTAGCCCTTCCAATTCCCTATGACATTTGTTCAAACGCACTCCCTTAAAAACTTAACGTTTCCGAGTTATTCACGTATCAATTTTGTATGGAGATTTTTTTTTTGTATGGGAGTCATGTTTTTTCTTATTTCTCCTGAAAGGTCCCAAGAGTTGCTAAAATATTAGTTCAAGCGCTCTACCAAAAATAAGCACCGTTTCTGAGATACCAGGGCATACCACCATCAGAGTAGGTAATTGTTCCAATTTCGGATTTTCTTCGGAGACTGTGAAACACCCCTTATACGACCTTATATTCACTTTTCCCCCCCCACCCCCCCTTGTACCCTTTAGGTTTCGCCGTGTATGGAAAAATTTGAATGTATGGCAGCCATATTAAAAAAAACACTTTTTCAAAATTTTATTTCAGAAATAGAATCAGATACCCCAAAAACCCCCGGATGCAAAAAATCAGACCTCTCGGACCATTATGAAATTTGGCCGCCATTTTGAATCCGCCATCTTGGATTTTTATGACCCCCACCTGGTAGCCCCCCCGATCCCCTATGACATTTGTTCAAGCAGACTATCTAAAACTTGAATAGTTTCCGAGTTATTCACGTTTCAATTTTGTATGGAATTTTTTTTTTTGTATGGCGGCCATCTTTTTTTTTTTTGCTTCTGAAAATTCCCAAGATTGCCTTCACTTTTAGTTCAAGTGCTTTAGTAAATTTTTTTTGGTTTCCGAGATACGAGGGCATACCACCATCAGGGTAGGGAGAAGTTCCAATTTCGGATTTTTCCCGGGCCCTCTGGACCAACCCCTACACGACCCCCATATTCACTTTTCCCCTCCCACCCCCGGAAGTACCCTTAAGGTTTCTCTATGTCAGTGAGTCAGTGAGTGAGTCAGTGGTAGTTTAACTTTATATAGTGTAACTAGTATTTTGGGCGGTGCGCGGGCCGCAAGCGGCCCGCGTTTGTGGGTGCCCTGAAGTTGGGGTGCCCTGAAGTCGGGGTGCCCTTAAAACGGGGTGCCCTGAAGTCGGGGTGGTCGGACTTTGGAGTGCCCTACGTTTCGATTCCGCATGAAATTCGTCTACGTCAGTACGAGTAGGTCGGCCTCGCATTAGTGAGCTCGGCCTTCGGCCTCGCGGTTGGGGGCTCGGCCTTCGTCCTCGCTAATGTGATCTGTCCGACTTTGATTGTGTCTGGTTGTACTCGACCGCTGCAAGGCTCGGCCTTCGGCCTCGCCTTGCACCGTTCGAGTACTACTGCTCGGCCTTCGGCCTCGCAGCTGGGTCTCGGCCTACGGCCTCGCATCGGTGGGCTCGGCCTGCGGCCTCGCGATTGGGGGCTCGGCCTTCGGCCTCGCTACTGTGTCCTATCCCGACTTCAAATATAGTTTTCCAAGTTATTCACGTTTCGATTTTGTATGGATTTTTTTTTGTATGGCGGCCATCTTTTTTTTTATTTCTTCTGAAAACTCCCAAGATTGCCTTCATTTTTAGTTCAAGTGCTTCCCTAAAAATTTTTTTGGTTTCCGAGATACGAGGGCATACCACCATCAGGGTTTGACTTTTCGCCAATTTCGGAATTTTCCCGGGCCCTCTGAACCAACTTCTACACGACCCTGTATTCACTTTCTCCCCCCCCCCCCCCCCCCCCCCACCCCCCTTGTACTATTTAGGTTTCTCTGTATCTGAAAAAAAACCATTGTATGGCAGCCATATTAAAAAAAAAAACTTTTTTAAAAATGGAATTGGGGACTCCAAAAACTCCCGGATGCAAAAAATCAGATTTCCCGGACCATTTTGAAATTTGGCCGCCATTTTGAATCCACCATCTTGGATTTTTTTTACCCCCACCACGTAGCCCTTCCAATTCCCTATGACATTTGTTCAAATGCACTCCCTATAAAACTTAACGTTTCCGAGTTATTCACGTATCAATTTTGTATGGAGAATTTTTTTTTGTATGGGAGTCATGTTTTTTCTTATTTCTCCTGAAAGGCCCCAAGAGTTGCTAAAATATTAATTCAAGCGCTTTACCAAAAATAAGCACCGTTTCTGAGATACCAGGGCATACCACCATCAGAGTAGGTATTTGTTCCAATTTCGGATTTTCTTCGGAGGCTGTGAGACACCCCTTATACGACCCTATATTCACTTTTCCCTCCCCACCCCCCTTGTACCCTTTAGGTTTCGCCGTGTATGGAAAAATTTGAATGTATGGCAGCCATATTAAAAAAAACACTTTTTCAAAATTTTATTTCAGAAATGGAATCAGATACCCCAAAAACCCCCGGATGCAAAAAATCAGAATCCTCGGACCATTTTGAAATTTGGCCGCCATTTTGAATCCGCCATCTTGGATTTTTATGACCCCCACCTGGTAGCCCCCCCGATTCCCTATGACTTTTGTTCAAGCAGACTATCTAAAACTTTAACCGTTTCCGAGTTATTCACGTTTCAATTTTGTATGGAATTTTTTTTTTTGTATGGCGGCCATCTTTTTTTTTATTGCTTCTGAAAATTCCCAAGATTGCCTTCATTTTTAGTTCAAGTGCTTTAGTAAATTTTTTTTTGGTTTCCGAGATACGAGGGCATACTACCATCAGGGTAGGGAGAAGTTCCAATTTCGGATTTTTCCCGGGCCCTCTGAACCAACCCCTACACGACCCCATACTCACTTTTCCCCTACCACCCCTGCGTATACCCTTTAGGTTTCTCTATGTCAGTGAGTGAGTCAGTCAGTGGTAGTTTAACTTTATATAGTATGACTAGTATTTTGGGCGGTGCGCGGGCCGCAAGCGGCCCGCGTTTGTGGGTGCCCTGAAGTCGGGGTGCCCTGAAGTCGGGGTGCCCTTAAAACGGGGTGCCCTGAAGTCGGGGTGCTCGGACTTTGGAGTGCCCTACGTTTCGATTCCGCATGAAATTCGTCTGCGTCAGTACGAGTATGTCGGCCTCGCATTAGTGAGCTCGGCCTTCGGCCTCACGGTTGGGGGCTCGGCCTTCGGCCTCGTTAATGTGATCTGTCTGACTTTGATTGTGTCTGGTTGTACTCGACCGCTGCAAGGCTCGGCCTTCGGCCTCGCCTTGCACCGTTTTCGATTCCGCATGAAATTCGTCTGCGTCAGAACGAGTAGGTCGGCCTCGCATTAGTGAGCTCGGCCTTCGGCCTCGCGGTTGGGGGCTCGGCCTTCGGCCTCGCTAATGTGATCTGTCCGACTTTGATTGTGTCTGGTTGTACTCGACCGCTGCAAGGCTCGGCCTTCGGCCTCGCCTTGCACCGTTCGAGTATTACTGCTCGGCCTTCGGCCTCGCAGCTGGGTCTCGGCCTCCGGCCTCGCATCGGTAAGCTGCGGCCTCGCGGTTGGGGGCTCGGCCTTCGGCCTCGCTAATGTGACCTATTCGACTTCAAATATAGTTGTACTCGAACGCTGCAAGGCTCGGCCTTCGGCCTCGCCTTGCACCGTTCGAGTGCTGCTGCTCGGCCTTCGGCCTCGCAGCTGGGGCTCGGCCTACGGCCTCGCATCGGTGGGCTCGGCCTGCGGCCTCGCGGTTGGGGGCTCGGCCTTCGGCCTCGCTAATGTGTCCTATCCCGACTTCAAATATAGTTTTCCAAGTTATTCACGTTTCGATTTTGTATGGATTTTTTTTTGTATGGCGGCCATCTTTTTTTTTATTTCTTCTGAAAACTCCCAAGATTGCCTTCATTTTTAGTTCAAGTGCTTCCGTAAAAATTTTTTTGGTTTCCGAGATACGTGGGCATACCACCATCAGGGTTTGATTTTTCGCCAATTTCGGATTTTTCCCGGACCCTCTGAACCAACTTCTACACGACCCTGTTTTCACTTTCCCCCCCCCCCCCCCCCCACCCCCCTTGTACCATTTAGGTTTCTCTGTATCTGAAAAAAAACCATTGTATGGCAGCCATATTAAAAAAAAAACTTTTCTAAAATATTTTTTCAAAAATGGAATCGGGGACTCCAAAAACTCCCGGATGCAAAAAATCAGATTTCCCGGACCATTTTGAAATTTGGCCGCCATTTTGAATCCGCCATCTTGGATTTTTTTTTACCCCCTCCACGTAGCCCTTCCATTTCCCTATGACATTTGTTCAAATGCACTCCCAAAAAAACTTAACGTTTCCGAGTTATTCACGTATCAATTTTGTATGGAGAATTTTTTTTTGTATGGGAGTCATGGTTTTTCTTATTTCTCCTGAAAGGTCCCAAGAGTTGCTAAAATATTACTTCAAGCGCTCTACCAAAACTAAGCACCGTTTCCGACATACCAGGGCATACCACCATCAGAATAGGTAAATGTTCCAACTTCGGATTTTCTTCGGAAGTTGTGGGCTACCCTTTATACGACGCTATATTCACTTTTCCCCCCCCACCCCTCCTTGTACCATTTAGGTTTCTCTGATTCTGAAAAAAAACCATTGTATGGCAGCCATATTAAAAAAAACACTTTTTCCAAATTTTATTTCAGAAATGAAATAAGATACCCCAAAAACCCCCGGATGCAAAAAATCAGACCTCTCGGACCATTTTGAAATTTGGCCGCCATTTTGAATCCGCCATCTTGGATTTTTATGACCTCCACCTGGTAGCCCCCTTGATTCCCTATAACATTTGTTCAAGCAGACTATCTAAAACTTCAACCGTTTCCGAGTTATTCACGTTTCAATTTTGTATGGAATTTTTTTTTTGTATGGCGGCCATGTTTTTTTTTATTTCTTCTGAAAATTCCCAGGGTTCATTCAAAAATTAGTTTAAGTACTTTGGTAAAAATATTTTTATTTTCCGAGATACGAGGGCATACCACCATCAGGGTAGGGAGAAGTTCCAATTTCGGATTTTTCCCGGGCCCCCTAGACCGACCCCTACACGACCCCGTATTCACTTTTCCCCCCCTACCCCTCCTTATACCCTTTAGGTTTCTCTATGTCAGTCAGTCAGTGAGTGAGTGGTAGTTTAACTTTATATAGTATGACTAGTATTTTGGGCGGTGCGCGGGCCGCAAGCGGCCCGCGTTCAGGCGCCAATGGACCCTTGTGGCCCTACGTTTCGATTCCGCAGTTCATTCGGTAACGTACTCTGCTTATTTCGCAGTAATCGTACTCGACCGCTGCAAGATTCGGCCTTCGGCCTCACCTTGCATCGATCGAGTAGTCCTATACGCACCGTGGCTCGGCCTGACGGCCTCGCCCCGGTGCGGCTCGGCCTTCGGCCTCGCGGTCGTAGGCTCGGCCTTCGGCCTCGCTAGTATGACCTATCCGACTTTGATTGTGTGTCATTGTACTCGGCCGCTGCAAGGCTCGGCCTTCGGCCTCACCTTGCACCGGCCGAGTGTGGCTGCTCGGCCTTCGGCCTCGCAGCTGGGGCTCGGCCTTCGGCCTCGCGAGTGTGATGCGAGGCCTCCGGCCTCGCCCTATTCGCTCGGAAGCGACCCCCAAAATGTATGAAAAAAATCGAATGTATGGCAGCCATATTAAAAAAAAAAACTTTTCAAAAATATTTTTTCAGAAATAGAATCGGGGACCCCAAAAACCCCCGGATGCAAAAAATCAGACCTCTCGGACCATTTTGAAATTTGGCCGCCATCTTGAACCCGCCATCTTGAATTTTCGTCACCCCCACCAGGTAGCTCTCCCGATTCCCTATGACATTTGGACAAACACTCCCCATCTAAGTCGTACCGTTTCCGAGCAACTGACGTTTCAATTTTGTATGGCGGCCATGTTTTTTTCTTCGGGAGCCATGTTTTTTTCAACTTCCCCTGAAACGTCCCAGGGTCCTCTACGACTTTAGTTCTAGTGCTTTAGAAAAAATGTTTTTCGTTTTCGAGATCTCAGGGCATCCGACCATCAGGGTAGGGAGATGTTCCAATTTCGGATTTTTCCCGGAGGTTGTGGACCCGACCCTCCACGACCCCGTGCCCACTTTATCCCCCCCACCCCGGCGTATACCCTTTAGGTTTCTCTATGTCAGTCAGTGAGTCAGTCAGTGAGTCAGTGGTAGTTTAACTTTATAGTAGTATAACTAGTATTTTGGGCGGTGCGCGGGCCGCAAGCGGCCCGCGTTTGTGGGTGCCCTGAAGTCGGGGTGCCCTGAAGTTGGGGTGCCCTGAAGTTGATTGTGTGTGGTTGTACTCGACCGCTGCAAGGCTCGGCCTTCGGCCTCGCCTTGCACCGTTCGAGTACTGCTGCTCGGCCTTCGGCCTCGCAGCTGGGGCTCGGCCTTCGGCCTCGCATCTGTGGGCTCGGCCTGCGGCCTCGCGAATGTGTGACCTATCCGGCTTCGAATATAGTTGTACTCGAACGCTGCAAGGCTCGGCCTCCGGCCTCGCCTTGCACCGTTCGAGTACTGCTGCTCGGCCTTCGGCCTCGCAGCTGGTGCTCGGCCTTCGGCCTCGCGGTTGGGGGCTCGGCCTTCGGCCTCGCTAGTGTGACCTATTCGACTTCAAATATAGTTGTACTCGAACGCTGCAAGGCTCGGCCTTCGGCCTCGCCTTGCACCGTTCGAGTACTGCTGCTCGGCCTTCGGCCTCGCAGCTGGGGCTCGGCCTTCGGCCTCGCGGTTGGGGGCTCGGCCTTCGGCCTCGCTAGTGTGACCAATTCGACTTCAAATGTTATTCACTTTTCAATTTTGTATGGAATTTTTTTTTTTGTATGGCGGCCATCTTTTTTTTTTTTTTTCCTGAAAGTTCCCAAGGTTTGCTGAAATATTGGTTCAAGTGCTTTAGTAAAAATATGCACCGTTTCCGAGATACGAGGGCATACCACCATCAGGGTTCGACTTTTCGCCAATGTCAGATTTTTCCCGGGCCCTCTGAACCGACCCCTACACGACCCTATACTCACTTTTCCCCCCGCACCCCTCCTTATACCCAACACAGGAGGTCTATTCTAGTCTAGAAATAATAAGCTCAAAACATACAAACTAAACTACGGTTAAGTACACATGCAGTTCGGACCGCTGGGCTCCATAGCCGCATGCCATCAGTTCAACCAGGCGAGCGACGTTCTAGACAGGCCGCTTAGATTGCTATTACAAAACAATCAGGCGAAATGGCGATGGTAGTGAAGTTGATGGATTAGATGATGAACGAATCGTTTGATTGTAGGTGGTTGTACTCGAACGGTGGAGCGGGGCTCGACCTTCGGCGTCGGCGACCCCCAAAACTGAATGTATGGCAGCCATATTAAAAAAACACTTTTTCAAAATTTTTTTAACCCCCAGATACAAAAAATCAAACCTCGGCCTTTTTTTTTACCCCCACCACGTAGCCCTTCCAATTCCCTATGACATTTGTTCAAACGCACTCCCTAAAAAACTTAACGTTTCCGAGTTATTCACGTATCAATTTTGTATGGAGAATTTTTTTTTTGTATGGGAGTTGTTTTTTTTTATTTCTCCTGAAAGGTCTTAAGGTTTCCTAAATTATTAGTTTAAGCGCTTTTAAGAAAATATTTACCATTTCCGAGATACCAGGGCATACCACCATCAGAGTAGGTAAATGTTCCAATTTCGGATTTTCTTAGGAGACTGTGGAAAATCCCTTATACGATCCCATAATTACTTTTTCCCCCCCACCCCCCCTTGTACCATTTAGGTTTCTCTGTATCTGAAAAAAAACCATTGTATGGCAGCCATATTAAAAAAAACACTTTTTCAAAATTTTATTTCAAAAATGGAATCGGACACCCCAAAAACCCCCGGATACATATTTCAGTCTTTCTGATTCCTTGTTTATGACTAAAATGTTTAGATGTCCTGTTTTTGTACATTGTAATAGTATTAACATAAGTTACAAAATAAAATAAAATCAAAGAATTTCTTCTTGTTTTATTATTATTTTATATATTGCTATGCTTACATAGTAAATTAGAATTTAATGTAGGTACTTACCTACTTATCAAGACCAACACAGTAGGATAGGCAAGAGGAAACATACAAAGTAAGCTCTACTTAGATCTCGGTAGATGGCTATATTTTTATGATAGGTAGGATGTGGAAACATGGTGGCTTAACACTACTTATGTTTAAAACTGGGTAATAATGTAAATAAAGGCTGTCAGGATAGCTTTGCCTGCGATTGCTATGGTGGATTAATCAGGCGTCGCACGAAGTAAAACTCTATTTTAGAAACAATATGCTCAAAACATACAAACTAAACGTCGGTTAAGTAGGTACACACCGCCATCAGTTCAACCAGGCGAGCGGCGATCTAGACAGCCCGTTTAGATTGCTATTACAAAACAACCAGGCGAAATGGCGATAGTAGTGAAGTTGATTCGCCTTTTGAAACAAATCGTTTGATTGTAGGTGGTTGTACTCGAACGGTGGAGCGGGGGCTCGGCCTTTGGCCTCGCGGGCTTGAGCTCGGCCTTCGGCGTCGGCGACCCCAATCAAACGCACTCCCTAAAAAAAATCAATTTTGTCTGAAGAATTTTTTTTTGTATGGGAGCCATGTTTTTTTTTTTTTTTCCTGAAAGTTCTCAAGGTTCGCTGAAATTTTAATTCAAGCGCTTGCCTACAAGTATTCACCGTTTTCGAGATACCAGGGCATACCACCATCAGAGTAGGTAAATGTTCCAATTTCGGTTTTACTTCGGAAGTTGTGGGACACCCCTTACACGATTCTATATTCACTTTGCCCCCCCCACCCCCCCTTTTACCATTTAGGTTTCTCTGTATCTGAAAAAAAACCATTGTATGGCAGCCATATTAAAAAAAACACTTTTTCAAAATTTTATTTCAGAAATGGAATCGGATACCCCTGAAACCCCCGGATGCAAAAAACAAGACCTCTCGGACCATTTTGAAATTTGGCCGCCATTTTGAATCCGCCATCTTGGATTTTTATGACCCCCACCTGGTAGCCCCCCCGATTCCCTATGACATTTGTTCAAACAGACCCCCTAAAACACTTACCGTTTCCGAGATATAGGTGAATCAATTTTGTATGGAATTTTTTTTTTTGTATGGCGGCCTTGTTTTTTTTGATTTCTCGTGAAAGTTCCCAAGGTTTGCTGAAATATTAGTTCAAGTGCTTTAGTAAAAATATTTTTAGTTTCCGAGATACGAGGGCATACCACCATCAGGGTTTGACTTTTCGCCAATTTCGGATTTTTCCCGGGCCCTCTGGACCAACCCCTACACGACCCCATATTCACTTTTCCCCTCCCACCCCCGGAAGTACCCTTAAGGTTTCTCTATGTCAGTGAGTCAGTGAGTGAGTCAGTGGTAGTTTAACTTTATATAGTGTAACTAGTATTTTGGGCGGTGCGCGGGCCGCAAGCGGCCCGCGTTTGTGGGTGCCCTGAAGTCGGGGTGCCCTGAAGTCGGGGTGCCCTTAAAACGGGGTGCCCTGAAGTCGGGGTGCACTGAAGTCGGGGTGCTCGGACTTTGGAGTGCCCTACGTTTCGATTCCGCATGAAATTCGTCTGCGTCAGTACGAGTAGGTCGGCCTCGCATTAGTGTGCTCGGCCTTCGGCCTCGCGGTTGGGGGCTCGGCCTTCGGCCTCGCTAATGTGATCTGTCCGACTTTGATTGTGTCTGGTTGTACTCGACTTCGTTCGTTCGAGTACTGCTGCTCGGCCTTCGGCCTCGCAGCTGGGGCTCGGCCTCCGGCCTCGCATCGGTAAGCTCGACCTGCGGCCTCGCGGTTGGGGGCTCGGCCTTCGGCCTCGCTAATGTGACCTATTCGACTTCAAATATAGTTGTACTCGAACGCTGCAAGGCTCGGCCTTCGGCCTCGCCTTGCACCGTTCGAGTGCTGCTGCTCGGCCTTCGGCCTCGCAGCTGGGGCTCGCCCTGCGGCCTCGCGTCGGTGGGCTCGGCCTGCGGCCTCGCGATTGGGGGCTCGGCCTTCGGTCTCGCTAATGTGTCCTATCCCGACTTCAAATATAGTTTTCCAAGTTATTCACGTTTCGATTTTGTATGGTTTTTTTTTGTATGGCGGCCATCTTTTTTTTTTATTTCTTCTGAAAACTCCCAAGATTGCCTTCATTTTTAGTTCAAGTGTTTCCGTGAAAATTTTTTTGGTTTCCGAGATACGAGGGCATACCTTCATCAGGGTTTGACTTTTCGCCAATTTCGGATTTTTCCCGGGCCCTCTGAACCAACCTCTACACGACCCTTTATTCACTTTCTCCCCATCCACCCCCCCTTGTACCATTTAGGTTTCTCTGTATCTGAAAAAAAACCATTGTATGGCAGCCATATTAAAATAAAAACTTTTCCAAAATATATTTTCAAAAAAAGGAATCAGGGACTCCAAAAACTCCCGGATGCAAAAAATCAGATTTCCCGGACCATTTTGAAATTTGGCCACCATTTTGAATCCGCCATCTTGGATTTTTTTTACCCCCACCACGTAGCCCTTCCAATTCCCTATGACATTTGTTCAAACGCACTCCCTTAAAAACTTAACGTTTCCGAGTTATTCACGTATCAATTTTGTATGGAGATTTTTTTTTTGTATGGGAGTCATGTTTTTTCTTATTTCTCCTGAAAGGTCCCAAGAGTTGCTAAAATATTAGTTCAAGCGCTCTACCAAAAATAAGCACCGTTTCTGAGATACCAGGGCATACCACCATCAGAGTAGGTAATTGTTCCAATTTCGGATTTTCTTCGGAGACTGTGAAACACCCCTTATACGACCTTATATTCACTTTTCCCCCCCCACCCCCCCTTGTACCCTTTAGGTTTCGCCGTGTATGGAAAAATTTGAATGTATGGCAGCCATATTAAAAAAAACACTTTTTCAAAATTTTATTTCAGAAATAGAATCAGATACCCCAAAAACCCCCGGATGCAAAAAATCAGACCTCTCGGACCATTATGAAATTTGGCCGCCATTTTGAATCCGCCATCTTGGATTTTTATGACCCCCACCTGGTAGCCCCCCCGATCCCCTATGACATTTGTTCAAGCAGACTATCTAAAACTTGAATAGTTTCCGAGTTATTCACGTTTCAATTTTGTATGGAATTTTTTTTTTTGTATGGCGGCCATCTTTTTTTTTTTTGCTTCTGAAAATTCCCAAGATTGCCTTCACTTTTAGTTCAAGTGCTTTAGTAAATTTTTTTTTGGTTTCCGAGATACGAGGGCATACCACCATCAGGGTAGGGAGAAGTTCCAATTTCGGATTTTTCCCGGGCCCTCTGGACCAACCCCTACACGACCCCATATTCACTTTTCCCCTCCCACCCCCGGAAGTACCCTTAAGGTTTCTCTATGTCAGTGAGTCAGTGAGTGAGTCAGTGGTAGTTTAACTTTATATAGTGTAATGACTAGTATTTTGGGCGGTGCGCGGGCCGCAAGCGGCCCGCGTTTGTGGGTGCCCTGAAGTCGGGGTGCCCTGAAGTTGGGGTGCCCTGAAGTTGATTGTGTGTGGTTGTACTCGACCGCTGCAAGGCTCGGCCTTCGGCCTCGCCTTGCACCGTTCGAGTACTGCTGCTCGGCCTTCGGCCTCGCAGCTGGGGCTCGGCCTTCGGCCTCGCATCTGTGGGCTCGGCCTTCGGCCTCGCGAGTGTGTCCTATCCGGCTTCGAATATAGTTGTACTCGAACGCTGCAAGGCTCGGCCTCCGGCCTCGCCTTGCACCGTTCGAGTACTGCTGCTCGGCCTTCGGCCTCGCAGTTGGAGCTCGGCCTACGGCCTCGCATCGGTGGGCTCGGCCTGCGGCCTCGCCTGTTCGACTTCGAATATAGTTATACTCGACCGCTGCAAGGCTCGGCCTTCGGCCTCGCCTTGCACCGTTCGACTGCTGCTGCTCGGCCTTCGGCCTCGCAGCTGGGGCTCGGCCTCCGGCCTCGCAAGTATCTGCGAAAAGTCATTCTGCGGCGACCCCTAAAATGTATGAAAAAAATCGAGCAATATGGCAGCTATGTAAATTTTTTTTTTTTTCAAAATTTATTTTATAACTGGAATCGGGGTCCCCAAAAACCCCCAGATACAAAAAATCAGACCTCTCCGACCATTTTGAAATTTGGCCGCCATCTTGGTTTTTTTTATCCCCACCTGGTAGCCCTTCTAATTCCCTATGACATTTGTTCAAACGCACTCCCTATAAAACTTAACGTTTCCGAGTTATTCACGTATCAATTTTGTATGGAGAATTTTTTTTTGTATGGGAGTCATGTTTTTTCTTATTTCTCCTGAAAGGTCCCAAGAGTTGCTAAAATATTAGTTCAAGCGCTCTACCAAAAATAAGCACCGTTTCTGAGATACCAGGGCATACCACCATCAGAGTAGGTAATTGTTCCAATTTCGGATTTTCTTCGGAGACTGTGAAACACCCCTTATACGACCTTATATTCACTTTTCCCCCCCCCCCCCACCCCCCCATGTACCCTATAGGTTTCGCCGTGTATGGAAAAATTTGAATGTATGGCAGCCATATTAAAAAAAACACTTTTTCAAAATTTTATTTCAGAAATAGAATCAGACACCCTAAAAACCCCCGGATGCAAAAAATCAGACCTCTCGGACCATTATGAAATTTGGCCGCCATTTTGAATCCGCCATCTTGGATTTTTATGACCCCCACCTGGTAGCCCCCTCGATTCCCTATGACTTTTGTTTAAGCAGACTATCTAAAACATTAACCGTTTCCGAGTTATTCACGTTTCAATTTTGTATGGAATTTTTTTTTTTGTATGGCGGCCATCTTTTTTTTTATTGCTTCTGAAAATTCCCAAGATTGCCTTCATTTTTAGTTCAAGTGCTTTAGTAAATTTTTTTTTGGTTTCCGAGATACGAGGGCATACTACCATCAGGGTAGGGAGAAGTTCCAATTTCGGATTTTTCCCGGGCCCTCTGAGCCAACCTCTACACGACCCCATACTCACTTTTCCCCCCCTACCCCTCCTTATACCCTTTAGGTTTCTCTATGTCAGTGAGTGAGTCAGTGGTAATTCAACTTTATATAGTATAACTAGTATTTTGGGCGGTGCGCGGGCCGCAAGCGGCCCGCGGTCAGGCGCCAATGGACTCTTGTGGCCCTACGTTTCGATTCCGCAGTTTATTCGAGTTCTGTAGTCTGTTTATTTCGCAGTTATTGTACTCTACCGGTGCTAATGAACCCTTGTGGCCCTACGTTTCGATTCCGCAGTAAATTCGTCTTGGTCAGTAGGTCGGAGAGCATCATTATTTTATTGTACTCTACCGGTGCTAATGGACCCTTGTGGCCCTACGTTTCGATTCCGCAGTTTATTCGGTCACGCAGTCTGTTTATATTGCAGTAATCGTACTCTACCGGTGCAAGGCTCGGCCTTCGGCCTCGCCTCGCATCGGTCGAGTAGTCCTATACGCACCGTGGCTCGGCCTTACGGCCTCGCCCCGGTGCGGCTCGGCCTTCGGCCTCGCGGTCGTAGGCTCGGCCTTCGGCCTCGCTAGTATGACCTATCCGACTTTGATTGTGTGTCATTGTACTCGGCCGCTGCAAGGTTCGGCCTTCGGCCTCACCTTGCACCGGCCGAGTAGGGCTGCTCGGCCTTCGGCCTCGCAGCTGGGGCTCGGCCTTCGGCCTCGCGAGTGTGATGCCAGGCCTCCGGCCTCGCCCACTTCGATCAGAAGCGACCCTCAAAATGTATGAAAAAAACTAAAGTATGGCAGCTATATTAAAAAAAAAACTTTTCCAAAATATTTTTTCAAAAATGGAATCGGGGACCCCAAAAACCCCCGGATGCAAAAAATCAGACCTCTCAGACCATTTTGAAATTTTGCCGCCATCTTGAATCCGCCATCTTGAATTTTCGTCACCCCCACCAGGTAGCTCTCTAGATTCCCTATGACATTTGGTCGAACACTCCCCATCCAAGTCGTACCGTTTTCGAGTTATTTTATTTTCAATTTTGTATGGCGGCCATGTTTTTTTCTTCGGGAGCCATGTTTTTTTCAACTTTCCCTGAAACGTCCCAGGGTTTTCTACAACTTTAGTTCAACTGCTTTAGAAAATTTTTTTTTAGTTTCCGAGATACGAGGGCATACCACCATCAGGGTTCTACTTTTCGCCAATTTCGGATTTTTCCCGGAGGTTGTGGACCCGACCCTCCACGACCCCATATCCACTTTATCCCCCCCACCCCGGCGTATACCCTTTAGGTTTCTCTATGTCAGTCAGTCAGTCAGTCAGTCAGTGGTAGTTTAACTTTATATAGTATAACTAGTATTTTGGGCGGTGCGCGGGCCGCAAGCGGCCCGCGGTCAGGCGCCAATGGACCCTTGTGGCCCTACGTTTCGATTCCGCAGTTTGTTCGATCATGCAGTCTGTTTAATTCGCATTTATTTGTACTCTACCGGTGCAAGGCTCGGCCTTCGGCCTCGCCTCGCATCGGTCGAGTAGTCCTATACGCACCGTGGCTCGGCCTTACGGCCTCGCCCCGGTGCGGCTCGGCCTTCGGCCTCGCGGTCGTAGGCTCGGCCTTCGGCCTCGCTAGTATGACCTATCCGACTTTGATTGTGTGTCATTGTACTCGGCCGCTGCAAGGCTCGGCCTTCGGCCTCACCTTGCACCGGCCGAGTGTGGCTGCTCGGCCTTCGGCCTCGCAGCTGGGGCTCGGCCTTCGGCCTCGCTAGTGTGGTGCGAGGCCTCCGGCCTCGCCCTATTCGCTCGGAAGCGACCCCCAAAATGTATGAAAAAAAATCGAATGTATGGCAGCCATATTAAAAAAAAAACTTTTCCAAAATATTTTTTTAAAAATGGAATCGGGGACCCCAAAAACCCCTGGATGCAAAAAATCAGACCTCCAGAGCCATTTTGAAATTTGGCCGCCATCTTGAATCCGCCATCTTGAATTTTCGTCACACCCACCAGGTAGCTCTCCCGATTCCCTATGACATTTGGTCAAACACTCCCCATCCAAGTCGCACCGTTTCCGAGTAACTGACGTTTCAATTTTGTATGGCGGCCATGTTTTTTTCTTCGGGAGCCATGTTTTTTTCAACTTCCCCTGAAACGTCCCAGGGTTCTCTACAACTTTAGTTCAACTGCTTTAGAAAATTTTTTTTTAGTTTCCGAGATACGAGAGCATACCACCATCAGGGTTCGACTTTTCGCCAATTTCGGATTTTTCCCGGAGGTTGTGGACCCACCCCTCCACGACCCCGTAACCACTTTATCCCCCCCACCCCGGCGTATACCCTTTAGGTTTCTCTATGTCAGTCAGTCAGTGAGTCAGTGGTAGTTTAACTTTATATAGTATAACTAGTATTTTGGGCGGTGCGCGGGCCGCAAGCGGCCCGCGGTCAGGCGCCAATGGACCCTTGTGGCCCTACGTTTCGATTCCGCAGTTTATTCGATCATGCAGTCTGTTTAATTTGTTATATAATATAATAACCAATATTTTGGGCGGTGCGCGGGCCGCAAGCGGCCCGCGGTCAGGCGCCAATGGACCCTTGTGGCCCTACGTTTCGATTCCGCAGTTTTTTCGAGTTCTGCAGTCTGTTTATATCGCAGTAATCGTACTCGACCGCTGCAAGATTCGGCCTTCGGCCTCACCTTGCATCGATCGAGTAGTCCTATATGCACCGTGGCTCGGCCTGACGGCCTCGCCCCGGTGCGGCTCGGCCTACGGCCTCGCGTTCGTAGGCTCGGCCTTCGGCCTCGCTAGTATGACCTGTCCGACTTTGATTGTGTGTCATTGTACTCGGCCGCTGCAAGGCTCGGCCTTCGGCCTCACCTTGCACCGGCCGAGTGTGGCTGCTCGGCCTTCGGCCTCGCAGCTGGGGCTCGGCCTTCGGCCTCGCAGCTGGGGCTCGGCCTTCGGCCTCGCGAGTGTGATGCGAGGCCTCCGGCCTCGCCCTATTCGCTCGGAAGCGACCCCCAAAATGTATGAAAAAAATCGAATGTATGGCAGCCATATTAAAAAAAAAACTTTTCCAAAATATTTTTTCATTATTAGAATCGGGGACCCCAAAAACCCCTGGATGCAAAAAATCAGACCTCTCAGACCATTTTGAAATTTGGCCGCCATCTTGAATCCGCCATCTTGAATTTTCGTCACCCCCACCAGGTAGCTCTTCCGATTCCCTATGACATTTGGTCAAACACTCCCTACCCAAGTCGTACCGTTTCCGAGTAAATGACGTTTCAATTTTGTATGGCGGCCATGTTTTTTTCTTCGGGAGCCATGTTTTTTTCAACTTCCCCTGAAACGTCTTAGGGTTCCCTACAACTTTAGTTCAACTGCTTTGGAAAATTTCTTTTTAGTTTCCGAGATACGAGGGCATACCACCATCAGGGTTCGACTTTTCGCCAATTTCGGATTTTTCCCGGAGGTTGTGGACCCGACCCTCCACGACCCCGTGTCCACTTTATCCCCCCCACCCCGGCGTATATCCTTTAGGTTTCTCTATGTCAGTCAGTCAGTCAGTCAGTCAGTGGTAATTCAACTTTATATAGTATACTAGTATTTTGGGCGGTGCGCGGGCCGCAAGCGGCCCGCGTTTGTGGGTGCCCTGAAGTCGGGGTGCCCTGAAGTCGGGGTGCCCTGAATTCGATTGTGTGTGGTTGTACTCGACCGCTGCAAGGCTCGGCCTTCG
This sequence comes from Peribatodes rhomboidaria, assembly GCA_911728515.1. NCBI lineage: Eukaryota > Metazoa > Arthropoda > Insecta > Lepidoptera > Geometridae > Peribatodes > Peribatodes rhomboidaria. The sequence continues at coordinate 635,207 of OU452183.1, forward strand.
GCCTCGCCTTGCACCGTTCGAGTACTGCTGCTCGGCCTTCGGCCTCGCAGCTGGGGCTTGGCCTTCGGCCTCGCAGCTATGGCTCGGCCTTCGGCCTCGCATCTGTGGGCTCGGCCTTCGGCCTCGCAAGTGTGACCTATCCGGCTTCGAGTATAGTTGTACTCGAACGCTGCAAGGCTCGGCCTTCGGCCTCGCCTTGCACCGTTCGAGTGCTGCTGCTCGGCCTTCGGCCTCGCAGCTGGGGCTCGGCCTCCGGCCTCGCTTTGGTGGGCTCGGCCTTCGGCCTCGCAAGTATCTGCGAAAAGTCATTCTGCGGCGACCCCTAATATGTATGAAAAAAATCGAGCAAAATGGTAGCTATGTTAATTTCTTTTTTTTTTTCAAAATTTATTTTCATAAATGGAATCGGGGTCCCCAAAAACCCCCAGATACAAAAAATCAGACCTCTCCGACCATTTTGAAATTTGGCCGCCATCTTGGTTTTTTTTTATCCCCACCTGGTAGCCCTTCTAATTCCCTATGACATTTGTTCAAACGCACTCCCTATAAAACTTAACGTTTCCGAGTTATTCACGTATCAATTTTGTATGGAGAATTTTTTTTTGTATGGGAGTCATGTTTTTTTTTATTTCTCCTGAAAGGTCCCAAGAGTTGCTAAAATATTAGTTTAAGCGCTTTACCAAAAATATGCACCGTTTCTGAGATACCAGGGCATACCACCATCAGAGTAGGTATTTGTTGCAATTTCGGAATTTCTTCGGAGACTGTGAAACACCCCTTATACGACCCTATATTCACTTTTCCCCCCTCACCTTCCCTTGTACCCTTTAGGTTTCGCCGTGTATGGAAAAATTTGAATGTATGGCAGCCATATTAAAAAAAACACTTTTTCAAAATTTTATTTCAGAAATGGAATCAGATACCCCAAAAATCCCCGGATGCAAAAAATCAGAATCCTCGGACCATTTTGAAATTTGGCCGCCATTTTGAATCCGCCATCTTGGATTTTTATGACCCCCACCTGGTAGCCCCCCCGATTCCCTATGACATTTGTTCAAACAGACCCCCTAAAACACTTACCGTTTCCGAGATATAGGTGAATCAATTTTGTATGGAATTTTTTTTTTTGTATGGCGGCCTTGTTTTTTTTGATTTCTCGTGAAAGTTCCCAAGGTTTGCTGAAATATTAGTTCAAGTGCTTTAGTAAAAATATTTTTAGTTTCCGAGATACGAGGGCATACCACCATCAGGGTTTGACTTTTCGCCAATTTCGGATTTTTCCCGGGCCCTCTGGACCAACCCCTACACGACCCCATATTCACTTTTCCCCTCCCACCCCCGGAAGTACCCTTAAGGTTTCTCTATGTCAGTCAGTCAGTCAGTCAGTGGTAGTTTAACTTTATATAGTATGATAACTAGTATTTTGGGCGGTGCGCGGGCCGCAAGCGGCCCGCGGTCAGGCGCCAATGGACCCTTGTGGCCCTACGTTTCGATTCCGCAGTAAATTCGTCTTGGTCAGTAGGTCGGAGAGCATCATTACTACTACCGGTGCTAATGAACCCTTGTGGCCCTACGTTTCGATTCCGCAATAAACTCGTCTTGGTCAGTAGGTCGGAGAGCATCATTATTTTATTGTACTCTACCGGTGCTAATGGACCCTTGTGTCCCTACGTTTCGATTCCGCAGTAAATTCGTCTTGGTCAGTAGGTCTGAGAGCATCATTATTGTACTCTACCGGTGCAAGGCTCGGCCTTCGGCCTCGCCTCGCATCGGTCGAGTAGTCCTATACGCACCGTGGCTCGGCCTTACGGCCTCGCCCCGGTGCGGCTCGGCCTTCGGCCTCGCGGTCGTAGGCTCGGCCTTCGGCCTCGCTAGTATGACCTATCCGACTTTGATTGTGTATCATTGTACTCGGCCGCTGCAAGGCTCGGCCTTCGGCCTCACCTTGCACCGGCCGAGTGTGGCTGCTCGGCCTTCGGCCTCGCAGCTGGGGCTCGGCCTTCGGCCTCGCTAGTGTGATGCGAGGCCTCCGGCCTCGCCCTATTCGCTCGGAAGCGACCCCCAAAATGTATGAAAAAAAATCGAATGTATGGCAGCCATATTAAAAAAAAAACTTTTCCAAAATATTTTTTCAAAAATCGAATCGGGGACCCCAAAAAGCCCCGGATGCAAAAAATCAGACCTCTCGGACCATTTTGAAATTTGGCCGCCATCTTGAATCCGCCATCTTGAATTTTCGTCACCCCCACCAGGTAGCTCTCCCGATTCCCTATGACATTTGGTCAAACACTCCCTATCCAAGTCGTACCGTTTTCGAGTTATTTTATTTTCAATTTTGTATGGCGGCCATGTTTTTTTCTTCGGGAGCCATGTTTTTTTCAACTTCCCCTGAAACGTCCCAGGGTTCTCTACAACTTTAGTTCAACTGCTTTACAAAATTTTTTTTTAGTTTCCGAGATACGAGGGCATACCACCATCAGGGTTCGACTTTTCGCCAATATCGGATTTTTCCCGGAGGTTGTGGACCCAACCCTCCACGACCCCGTGTCCACTTTATCCCCCCCACCCCGGCGTATACCCTTTAGGTTTCTCTATGTCAGTCAGTGAGTGAGTCAGTGAGTGGTAATTCAACTTTATATAGTATAACTAGTATTTTGGGCGGTGCGCGGGCCGCAAGCGGCCCGCGTTTGTGGGTGCCCTGAAGTCGGGGTGCCCTGAAGTCGGGGTGCCCTTAAAACGGGGTGCCCTGAAGTCGGGGTGCACTGAAGTCGGGGTGCTCGGACTTTGGAGTGCCCTACGTTTCGATTCCGCATGAAATTCGTCTGCGTCAGTACGAGTAGGTCGGCCTCGCATTAGTGTGCTCGGCCTTCGGCCTCGCGGTTGGGGGCTCGGCCTTCGGCCTCGCTAATGTGATCTGTCCGACTTTGATTGTGTCTGGTTGTACTCGACTTCGTTCGTTCGAGTACTGCTGCTCGGCCTTCGGCCTCGCAGCTGGGGCTCGGCCTCCGGCCTCGCATCGGTAAGCTCGACCTGCGGCCTCGCGGTTGGGGGCTCGGCCTTCGGCCTCGCTAATGTGACCTATTCGACTTCAAATATAGTTGTACTCGAACGCTGCAAGGCTCGGCCTTCGGCCTCGCCTTGCACCGTTCGAGTGCTGCTGCTCGGCCTTCGGCCTCGCAGCTGGGGCTCGCCCTGCGGCCTCGCGTCGGTGGGCTCGGCCTGCGGCCTCGCGATTGGGGGCTCGGCCTTCGGTCTCGCTAATGTGTCCTATCCCGACTTCAAATATAGTTTTCCAAGTTATTCACGTTTCGATTTTGTATGGTTTTTTTTTGTATGGCGGCCATCTTTTTTTTTTATTTCTTCTGAAAACTCCCAAGATTGCCTTCATTTTTAGTTCAAGTGTTTCCGTGAAAATTTTTTTGGTTTCCGAGATACGAGGGCATACCTTCATCAGGGTTTGACTTTTCGCCAATTTCGGATTTTTCCCGGGCCCTCTGAACCAACCTCTACACGACCCTTTATTCACTTTCTCCCCATCCACCCCCCCTTGTACCATTTAGGTTTCTCTGTATCTGAAAAAAAACCATTGTATGGCAGCCATATTAAAATAAAAACTTTTCCAAAATATATTTTCAAAAAAAGGAATCAGGGACTCCAAAAACTCCCGGATGCAAAAAATCAGATTTCCCGGACCATTTTGAAATTTGGCCACCATTTTGAATCCGCCATCTTGGATTTTTTTTACCCCCACCACGTAGCCCTTCCAATTCCCTATGACATTTGTTCAAACGCACTCCCTTAAAAACTTAACGTTTCCGAGTTATTCACGTATCAATTTTGTATGGAGATTTTTTTTTTGTATGGGAGTCATGTTTTTTCTTATTTCTCCTGAAAGGTCCCAAGAGTTGCTAAAATATTAGTTCAAGCGCTCTACCAAAAATAAGCACCGTTTCTGAGATACCAGGGCATACCACCATCAGAGTAGGTAATTGTTCCAATTTCGGATTTTCTTCGGAGACTGTGAAACACCCCTTATACGACCTTATATTCACTTTTCCCCCCCCACCCCCCCTTGTACCCTTTAGGTTTCGCCGTGTATGGAAAAATTTGAATGTATGGCAGCCATATTAAAAAAAACACTTTTTCAAAATTTTATTTCAGAAATAGAATCAGATACCCCAAAAACCCCCGGATGCAAAAAATCAGACCTCTCGGACCATTATGAAATTTGGCCGCCATTTTGAATCCGCCATCTTGGATTTTTATGACCCCCACCTGGTAGCCCCCCCGATCCCCTATGACATTTGTTCAAGCAGACTATCTAAAACTTGAATAGTTTCCGAGTTATTCACGTTTCAATTTTGTATGGAATTTTTTTTTTTGTATGGCGGCCATCTTTTTTTTTTTTGCTTCTGAAAATTCCCAAGATTGCCTTCACTTTTAGTTCAAGTGCTTTACTAAATTTTTTTTTGGTTTCCGAGATACGAGGGCATACCACCATCAGGGTAGGGAGAAGTTCCAATTTCGGATTTTTCCCGGGCCCTCTGGACCAACCCCTACACGACCCCATATTCACTTTTCCCCTCCCACCCCCGGAAGTACCCTTAAGGTTTCTCTATGTCAGTGAGTCAGTGAGTGAGTCAGTGGTAGTTTAACTTTATATAGTGTAACTAGTATTTTGGGCGGTGCGCGGGCCGCAAGCGGCCCGCGTTTGTGGGTGCCCTGAAGTCGGGGTGCCCTGAAGTTGGGGTGCCCTGAAGTTGATTGTGTGTGGTTGTACTCGACCGCTGCAAGGCTCGGCCTTCGGCCTCGCCTTGCACCGTTCGAGTACTGCTGCTCGGCCTTCGGCCTCGCAGCTGAGACTCGGCCTTCGGCCTCGCGAGTGTGTCCTATCCGGCTTCGAATATAGTTGTACTCGAACGCTGCAAGGCTCGGCCTCCGGCCTCGCCTTGCACCGTTCGAGTACTGCTGCTCGGCCTTCGGCCTCGCAGTTGGAGCTCGGCCTACGGCCTCGCATCGGTGGGCTCGGCCTGCGGCCTCGCCTGTTCGACTTCGAATATAGTTATACTCGACCGCTGCAAGGCTCGGCCTTCGGCCTCGCCTTGCACCGTTCGACTGCTGCTGCTCGGCCTTCGGCCTCGCAGCTGGGGCTCGGCCTCCGGCCTCGCAAGTATCTGCGAAAAGTCATTCTGCGGCGACCCCTAAAATGTATGAAAAAAATCGAGCAATATGGCAGCTATGTTAATTTTTTTTTTTTCAAAATTTATTTTCATAACTGGAATCGGGGTCCCCAAAAACCCCCAGATACAAAAAATCAGACCTCTCCGACCATTTTGAAATTTGGCCGCCATCTTGAATCCGCCATCTTGGATTTTTTTTACCCCCACCAGGTGGCCCTTCTAATTCCCTATGACATTTGTTCAAACGCACTCCCTATAAAACTTAACGTTTCCGAGTTATTCACGTATCAATTTTGTATGGAGAATTTTTTTTTGTATGGGAGTCATGTTTTTTCTTATTTCTCCTGAAAGGTCCCAAGAGTTGCTAAAATATTAGTTCAAGCACTTTACCAAAAATAAGCACCGTTTCTGAGATACCAGGGCATACCACCATCAGAGTAGGTAATTGTTCCAATTTCGTATTTTTTTCGGAGACTGTGAAACACCCCTTATACGACCTTATATTCACTTTCCCCCCCTACCCCCCCATGTACTCTTTAGGTTTCGCCGTGTATGGAAAAATTTGAATGTATGGCAGCCATATTAAAAAAAACACTTTTTCAAAATTTTATTTCAGAAATGAAATCAGATACCCCAAAAACCCCCGGATGCAAAAAATCAGACCTCTCGGACCATTATGAAATTTGGCCGCCATTTTGAATCCGCCATCTTGGATTTTTATGACCCCCACCTGGTAGCCCCCCCGATTCCCTATGACTTTTGTTCAAGCAGACTATCTAAAACTTGAATAGTTTCCGAGTTATTCACGTTTCAATTTTGTATGGAATTTTTTTTTTTGTATGGCGGCCATGTTTTTTTTGATTTCTCGTGAAAGTTCCCAAGGTTTGCTAAAATATTAGTTCAAGTGCTTTAGTAAAAATATGCACCGTTTCCGAGATACGAGGGCATACCACCATCAGGGTTTGACTTTTCGCCAATTTCGGATTTTTCCCGGGCCCTCTGAACCGACCTCTACACGACCCCATACTCACTTTTCCCCCACCACCCCTCCTTATACCCTTTAGGTTTCTCTATGTCAGTGAGTCAGTGAGTCAGTGAGTGGTAATTTAACTTTATATAGTATGACTAGTATTTTGGGCGGTGCGCGGGCCGCAAGCGGCCCGCGGTCAGGCGCCAATGGACCCTTGTGGCCCTACGTTTCGATTCCGCAGTTTATTCGATCATGCAGTCTGTTTAATTTGTTATATAATATAATAACCAATATTTTGGGCGGTGCGCGGGCCGCAAGCGGCCCGCGGTCAGGCGCCAATGGACCCTTGTGGCCCTACGTTTCGATTCCGCAGTTTTTTCGAGTTCTGCAGTCTGTTTATATCGCAGTAATCGTACTCGACCGCTGCAAGATTCGGCCTTCGGCCTCACCTTGCATCGATCGAGTAGTCCTATATGCACCGTGGCTCGGCCTGACGGCCTCGCCCCGGTGCGGCTCGGCCTACGGCCTCGCGTTCGTAGGCTCGGCCTTCGGCCTCGCTAGTATGACCTGTCCGACTTTGATTGTGTGTCATTGTACTCGGCCGCTGCAAGGCTCGGCCTTCGGCCTCACCTTGCACCGGCCGAGTGTGGCTGCTCGGCCTTCGGCCTCGCAGCTGGGGCTCGGCCTTCGGCCTCGCAGCTGGGGCTCGGCCTTCGGCCTCGCGAGTGTGATGCGAGGCCTCCGGCCTCGCCCTATTCGCTCGGAAGCGACCCCCAAAATGTATGAAAAAAATCGAATGTATGGCAGCCATATTAAAAAAAAAACTTTTCCAAAATATTTTTTCATTATTAGAATCGGGGACCCCAAAAACCCCTGGATGCAAAAAATCAGACCTCTCAGACCATTTTGAAATTTGGCCGCCATCTTGAATCCGCCATCTTGAATTTTCGTCACCCCCACCAGGTAGCTCTTCCGATTCCCTATGACATTTGGTCAAACACTCCCTACCCAAGTCGTACCGTTTCCGAGTAAATGACGTTTCAATTTTGTATGGCGGCCATGTTTTTTTCTTCGGGAGCCATGTTTTTTTCAACTTCCCCTGAAACGTCTTAGGGTTCCCTACAACTTTAGTTCAACTGCTTTGGAAAATTTCTTTTTAGTTTCCGAGATACGAGGGCATACCACCATCAGGGTTCGACTTTTCGCCAATTTCGGATTTTTCCCGGAGGTTGTGGACCCGACCCTCCACGACCCCGTGTCCACTTTATCCCCCCCACCCCGGCGTATATCCTTTAGGTTTCTCTATGTCAGTCAGTCAGTCAGTCAGTCAGTGGTAATTCAACTTTATATAGTATATACTAGTATTTTGGGCGGTGCGCGGGCCGCAAGCGGCCCGCGTTTGTGGGTGCCCTGAAGTCGGGGTGCCCTGAAGTCGGGGTGCCCTGAATTCGATTGTGTGTGGTTGTACTCGACCGCTGCAAGGCTCGGCCTTCGGCCTCGCCTTGCACCGTTCGAGTACTGCTGCTCGGCCTTCGGCCTCGCAGCTGGGGCTTGGCCTTCGGCCTCGCAGCTATGGCTCGGCCTTCGGCCTCGCATCTGTGGGCTCGGCCTTCGGCCTCGCAAGTGTGACCTATCCGGCTTCGAGTATAGTTGTACTCGAACGCTGCAAGGCTCGGCCTTCGGCCTCGCCTTGCACCGTTCGAGTGCTGCTGCTCGGCCTTCGGCCTCGCAGCTGGGGCTCGGCCTCCGGCCTCGCTTTGGTGGGCTCGGCCTTCGGCCTCGCAAGTATCTGCGAAAAGTCATTCTGCGGCGACCCCTAATATGTATGAAAAAAATCGAGCAAAATGGTAGCTATGTTAATTTCTTTTTTTTTTTCAAAATTTATTTTCATAAATGGAATCGGGGTCCCCAAAAACCCCCAGATACAAAAAATCAGACCTCTCCGACCATTTTGAAATTTGGCCGCCATCTTGGTTTTTTTTTATCCCCACCTGGTAGCCCTTCTAATTCCCTATGACATTTGTTCAAACGCACTCCCTATAAAACTTAACGTTTCCGAGTTATTCACGTATCAATTTTGTATGGAGAATTTTTTTTTGTATGGGAGTCATGTTTTTTTTTATTTCTCCTGAAAGGTCCCAAGAGTTGCTAAAATATTAGTTTAAGCGCTTTACCAAAAATATGCACCGTTTCTGAGATACCAGGGCATACCACCATCAGAGTAGGTATTTGTTGCAATTTCGGAATTTCTTCGGAGACTGTGAAACACCCCTTATACGACCCTATATTCACTTTTCCCCCCTCACCTTCCCTTGTACCCTTTAGGTTTCGCCGTGTATGGAAAAATTTGAATGTATGGCAGCCATATTAAAAAAAACACTTTTTCAAAATTTTATTTCAGAAATGGAATCAGATACCCCAAAAATCCCCGGATGCAAAAAATCAGAATCCTCGGACCATTTTGAAATTTGGCCGCCATTTTGAATCCGCCATCTTGGATTTTTATGACCCCCACCTGGTAGCCCCCCCGATTCCCTATGACATTTGTTCAAACAGACCCCCTAAAACACTTACCGTTTCCGAGATATAGGTGAATCAATTTTGTATGGAATTTTTTTTTTTGTATGGCGGCCTTGTTTTTTTTGATTTCTCGTGAAAGTTCCCAAGGTTTGCTGAAATATTAGTTCAAGTGCTTTAGTAAAAATATTTTTAGTTTCCGAGATACGAGGGCATACCACCATCAGGGTTTGACTTTTCGCCAATTTCGGATTTTTCCCGGGCCCTCTGGACCAACCCCTACACGACCCCATATTCACTTTTCCCCTCCCACCCCCGGAAGTACCCTTAAGGTTTCTCTATGTCAGTCAGTCAGTCAGTCAGTGGTAGTTTAACTTTATATAGTATGACTAGTATTTTGGGCGGTGCGCGGGCCGCAAGCGGCCCGCGGTCAGGCGCCAATGGACCCCTGTGGCCCTACGTTTCGATTCCGCAGTTTATTCGGTAACGTACTCTGCTTATTTCGCAGTAATCGTACTCGACCGCTGCAAGATTCGGCCTTCGGCCTCACCTTGCATCGATCGAGTAGTCCTATACGCACCGTGGCTCGGCCTGACGGCCTCGCCCCGGTGCGTCTCGGCCTTCGGCCTCGCGGTCGTAGGCTCGGCCTTCGGCCTCGCTAGTATGACCTATCCGACTTTGATTGTGTGTCATTGTACTCGGCCGCTGCAAGGCTCGGCCTTCGGCCTCACCTTGCACCGGCCGAGTGGGGCTGCTCGGCCTTCGGCCTCGCAGCTGGGGCTCGGCCTTCGGCCTCGCTAGTGTGATGCGAGGCCTGCGGCCTCGCCCAATCCGTTCGGAAGCGACCCCCAAAATGTATGAAAAAAAAACTAAAGTATGCCAGCTATATTAAAAAAAAAACTTTTCCAAAATTTTTTTTCATTATTAGAATCGGGGACCCCAAAAACCCCCGGATGCAAAAAATCAGACCTCTCGGACCATTTTGAAATTTGGCCGCCATCTTGAATCCGCCATCTTGAATTTTCGTCACCCCCACCAGGTAGCCCTCCCGATTCCCTATGACATTTGGTCAAACACTCCCCATCCAAGTCGTACAGTTTTCGAGATATTTTATTTTCAATTTTGTATGGCGGCCATGTTTTTTTGTTCGGGAGCCATGTTTTTTTCAACTTGCCCTGAAACGTCCCAGGGTTCTCTACAACTTTAGTTCAACTGCTTTAGAAAATTTTTTTTTAGTTTCCGAGATACCAGGGCATCCGACCGTCAGGGTAGGGAGATGTTCCAATTTCGGATTTTTCCCGGAGGTTGTGGACCCACCCCTCCACGACCCCGTATCCACTTTTTCCCCCCCACCCCGGCGTATACCCTTTAGGTTTCTCTATGTCAGTCAGTGAGTGAGTCAGTGGTAATTCAACTTTATATAGTATAACTAGTATTTTGGGCGGTGCGCGGGCCGCAAGCGGCCCGCGTTTGTGGGTGCCCTGAAGTCGGGGTGCCCTGAAGTCGGGGTGCCCTTAAAACGGGGTGCCCTGAAGTCGGGGTGCACTGAAGTCGGGGTGCTCGGACTTTGGAGTGCCCTACGTTTCGATTCCGCATGAAATTCGTCTGCGTCAGTACGAGTAGGTCGGCCTCGCATTAGTGTGCTCGGCCTTCGGCCTCGCGGTTGGGGGCTCGGCCTTCGGCCTCGCTAATGTGATCTGTCCGACTTTGATTGTGTCTGGTTGTACTCGACTTCGTTCGTTCGAGTACTGCTGCTCGGCCTTCGGCCTCGCAGCTGGGGCTCGGCCTCCGGCCTCGCATCGGTAAGCTCGACCTGCGGCCTCGCGGTTGGGGGCTCGGCCTTCGGCCTCGCTAATGTGACCTATTCGACTTCAAATATAGTTGTACTCGAACGCTGCAAGGCTCGGCCTTCGGCCTCGCCTTGCACCGTTCGAGTGCTGCTGCTCGGCCTTCGGCCTCGCAGCTGGGGCTCGCCCTGCGGCCTCGCGTCGGTGGGCTCGGCCTGCGGCCTCGCGATTGGGGGCTCGGCCTTCGGTCTCGCTAATGTGTCCTATCCCGACTTCAAATATAGTTTTCCAAGTTATTCACGTTTCGATTTTGTATGGTTTTTTTTTGTATGGCGGCCATCTTTTTTTTTTATTTCTTCTGAAAACTCCCAAGATTGCCTTCATTTTTAGTTCAAGTGTTTCCGTGAAAATTTTTTTGGTTTCCGAGATACGAGGGCATACCTTCATCAGGGTTTGACTTTTCGCCAATTTCGGATTTTTCCCGGGCCCTCTGAACCAACCTCTACACGACCCTTTATTCACTTTCTCCCCATCCACCCCCCCTTGTACCATTTAGGTTTCTCTGTATCTGAAAAAAAACCATTGTATGGCAGCCATATTAAAATAAAAACTTTTCCAAAATATATTTTCAAAAAAAGGAATCAGGGACTCCAAAAACTCCCGGATGCAAAAAATCAGATTTCCCGGACCATTTTGAAATTTGGCCACCATTTTGAATCCGCCATCTTGGATTTTTTTTACCCCCACCACGTAGCCCTTCCAATTCCCTATGACATTTGTTCAAACGCACTCCCTTAAAAACTTAACGTTTCCGAGTTATTCACGTATCAATTTTGTATGGAGATTTTTTTTTTGTATGGGAGTCATGTTTTTTCTTATTTCTCCTGAAAGGTCCCAAGAGTTGCTAAAATATTAGTTCAAGCGCTCTACCAAAAATAAGCACCGTTTCTGAGATACCAGGGCATACCACCATCAGAGTAGGTAATTGTTCCAATTTCGGATTTTCTTCGGAGACTGTGAAACACCCCTTATACGACCTTATATTCACTTTTCCCCCCCCACCCCCCCTTGTACCCTTTAGGTTTCGCCGTGTATGGAAAAATTTGAATGTATGGCAGCCATATTAAAAAAAACACTTTTTCAAAATTTTATTTCAGAAATAGAATCAGATACCCCAAAAACCCCCGGATGCAAAAAATCAGACCTCTCGGACCATTATGAAATTTGGCCGCCATTTTGAATCCGCCATCTTGGATTTTTATGACCCCCACCTGGTAGCCCCCCCGATCCCCTATGACATTTGTTCAAGCAGACTATCTAAAACTTGAATAGTTTCCGAGTTATTCACGTTTCAATTTTGTATGGAATTTTTTTTTTTGTATGGCGGCCATCTTTTTTTTTTTTGCTTCTGAAAATTCCCAAGATTGCCTTCACTTTTAGTTCAAGTGCTTTACTAAATTTTTTTTTGGTTTCCGAGATACGAGGGCATACCACCATCAGGGTAGGGAGAAGTTCCAATTTCGGATTTTTCCCGGGCCCTCTGGACCAACCCCTACACGACCCCATATTCACTTTTCCCCTCCCACCCCCGGAAGTACCCTTAAGGTTTCTCTATGTCAGTGAGTCAGTGAGTGAGTCAGTGGTAGTTTAACTTTATATAGTGTAACTAGTATTTTGGGCGGTGCGCGGGCCGCAAGCGGCCCGCGTTTGTGGGTGCCCTGAAGTCGGGGTGCCCTGAAGTTGGGGTGCCCTGAAGTTGATTGTGTGTGGTTGTACTCGACCGCTGCAAGGCTCGGCCTTCGGCCTCGCCTTGCACCGTTCGAGTACTGCTGCTCGGCCTTCGGCCTCGCAGCTGAGACTCGGCCTTCGGCCTCGCGAGTGTGTCCTATCCGGCTTCGAATATAGTTGTACTCGAACGCTGCAAGGCTCGGCCTCCGGCCTCGCCTTGCACCGTTCGAGTACTGCTGCTCGGCCTTCGGCCTCGCAGTTGGAGCTCGGCCTACGGCCTCGCATCGGTGGGCTCGGCCTGCGGCCTCGCCTGTTCGACTTCGAATATAGTTATACTCGACCGCTGCAAGGCTCGGCCTTCGGCCTCGCCTTGCACCGTTCGACTGCTGCTGCTCGGCCTTCGGCCTCGCAGCTGGGGCTCGGCCTCCGGCCTCGCAAGTATCTGCGAAAAGTCATTCTGCGGCGACCCCTAAAATGTATGAAAAAAATCGAGCAATATGGCAGCTATGTTAATTTTTTTTTTTTCAAAATTTATTTTCATAACTGGAATCGGGGTCCCCAAAAACCCCCAGATACAAAAAATCAGACCTCTCCGACCATTTTGAAATTTGGCCGCCATCTTGAATCCGCCATCTTGGATTTTTTTTACCCCCACCAGGTGGCCCTTCTAATTCCCTATGACATTTGTTCAAACGCACTCCCTATAAAACTTAACGTTTCCGAGTTATTCACGTATCAATTTTGTATGGAGAATTTTTTTTTGTATGGGAGTCATGTTTTTTCTTATTTCTCCTGAAAGGTCCCAAGAGTTGCTAAAATATTAGTTCAAGCACTTTACCAAAAATAAGCACCGTTTCTGAGATACCAGGGCATACCACCATCAGAGTAGGTAATTGTTCCAATTTCGTATTTTTTTCGGAGACTGTGAAACACCCCTTATACGACCTTATATTCACTTTCCCCCCCTACCCCCCCATGTACTCTTTAGGTTTCGCCGTGTATGGAAAAATTTGAATGTATGGCAGCCATATTAAAAAAAACACTTTTTCAAAATTTTATTTCAGAAATGAAATCAGATACCCCAAAAACCCCCGGATGCAAAAAATCAGACCTCTCGGACCATTATGAAATTTGGCCGCCATTTTGAATCCGCCATCTTGGATTTTTATGACCCCCACCTGGTAGCCCCCCCGATTCCCTATGACTTTTGTTCAAGCAGACTATCTAAAACTTGAATAGTTTCCGAGTTATTCACGTTTCAATTTTGTATGGAATTTTTTTTTTTGTATGGCGGCCATGTTTTTTTTGATTTCTCGTGAAAGTTCCCAAGGTTTGCTAAAATATTAGTTCAAGTGCTTTAGTAAAAATATGCACCGTTTCCGAGATACGAGGGCATACCACCATCAGGGTTTGACTTTTCGCCAATTTCGGATTTTTCCCGGGCCCTCTGAACCGACCTCTACACGACCCCATACTCACTTTTCCCCCACCACCCCTCCTTATACCCTTTAGGTTTCTCTATGTCAGTGAGTCAGTGAGTCAGTGAGTGGTAATTTAACTTTATATAGTATGACTAGTATTTTGGGCGGTGCGCGGGCCGCAAGCGGCCCGCGGTCAGGCGCCAATGGACCCTTGTGGCCCTACGTTTCGATTCCGCAGTTTATTCGATCATGCAGTCTGTTTAATTTGTTATATAATATAATAACCAATATTTTGGGCGGTGCGCGGGCCGCAAGCGGCCCGCGGTCAGGCGCCAATGGACCCTTGTGGCCCTACGTTTCGATTCCGCAGTTTTTTCGAGTTCTGCAGTCTGTTTATATCGCAGTAATCGTACTCGACCGCTGCAAGATTCGGCCTTCGGCCTCACCTTGCATCGATCGAGTAGTCCTATATGCACCGTGGCTCGGCCTGACGGCCTCGCCCCGGTGCGGCTCGGCCTACGGCCTCGCGTTCGTAGGCTCGGCCTTCGGCCTCGCTAGTATGACCTGTCCGACTTTGATTGTGTGTCATTGTACTCGGCCGCTGCAAGGCTCGGCCTTCGGCCTCACCTTGCACCGGCCGAGTGTGGCTGCTCGGCCTTCGGCCTCGCAGCTGGGGCTCGGCCTTCGGCCTCGCAGCTGGGGCTCGGCCTTCGGCCTCGCGAGTGTGATGCGAGGCCTCCGGCCTCGCCCTATTCGCTCGGAAGCGACCCCCAAAATGTATGAAAAAAATCGAATGTATGGCAGCCATATTAAAAAAAAAACTTTTCCAAAATATTTTTTCATTATTAGAATCGGGGACCCCAAAAACCCCTGGATGCAAAAAATCAGACCTCTCAGACCATTTTGAAATTTGGCCGCCATCTTGAATCCGCCATCTTGAATTTTCGTCACCCCCACCAGGTAGCTCTTCCGATTCCCTATGACATTTGGTCAAACACTCCCTACCCAAGTCGTACCGTTTCCGAGTAAATGACGTTTCAATTTTGTATGGCGGCCATGTTTTTTTCTTCGGGAGCCATGTTTTTTTCAACTTCCCCTGAAACGTCTTAGGGTTCCCTACAACTTTAGTTCAACTGCTTTGGAAAATTTCTTTTTAGTTTCCGAGATACGAGGGCATACCACCATCAGGGTTCGACTTTTCGCCAATTTCGGATTTTTCCCGGAGGTTGTGGACCCGACCCTCCACGACCCCGTGTCCACTTTATCCCCCCCACCCCGGCGTATATCCTTTAGGTTTCTCTATGTCAGTCAGTCAGTCAGTCAGTCAGTGGTAATTCAACTTTATATAGTATACTAGTATTTTGGGCGGTGCGCGGGCCGCAAGCGGCCCGCGTTTGTGGGTGCCCTGAAGTCGGGGTGCCCTGAAGTCGGGGTGCCCTGAATTCGATTGTGTGTGGTTGTACTCGACCGCTGCAAGGCTCGGCCTTCGGCCTCGCCTTGCACCGTTCGAGTACTGCTGCTCGGCCTTCGGCCTCGCAGCTGGGGCTTGGCCTTCGGCCTCGCAGCTATGGCTCGGCCTTCGGCCTCGCATCTGTGGGCTCGGCCTTCGGCCTCGCAAGTGTGACCTATCCGGCTTCGAGTATAGTTGTACTCGAACGCTGCAAGGCTCGGCCTTCGGCCTCGCCTTGCACCGTTCGAGTGCTGCTGCTCGGCCTTCGGCCTCGCAGCTGGGGCTCGGCCTCCGGCCTCGCTTTGGTGGGCTCGGCCTTCGGCCTCGCAAGTATCTGCGAAAAGTCATTCTGCGGCGACCCCTAATATGTATGAAAAAAATCGAGCAAAATGGTAGCTATGTTAATTTCTTTTTTTTTTTCAAAATTTATTTTCATAAATGGAATCGGGGTCCCCAAAAACCCCCAGATACAAAAAATCAGACCTCTCCGACCATTTTGAAATTTGGCCGCCATCTTGGTTTTTTTTTATCCCCACCTGGTAGCCCTTCTAATTCCCTATGACATTTGTTCAAACGCACTCCCTATAAAACTTAACGTTTCCGAGTTATTCACGTATCAATTTTGTATGGAGAATTTTTTTTTGTATGGGAGTCATGTTTTTTTTTATTTCTCCTGAAAGGTCCCAAGAGTTGCTAAAATATTAGTTTAAGCGCTTTACCAAAAATATGCACCGTTTCTGAGATACCAGGGCATACCACCATCAGAGTAGGTATTTGTTGCAATTTCGGAATTTCTTCGGAGACTGTGAAACACCCCTTATACGACCCTATATTCACTTTTCCCCCCTCACCTTCCCTTGTACC
This sequence comes from Peribatodes rhomboidaria, assembly GCA_911728515.1. NCBI lineage: Eukaryota > Metazoa > Arthropoda > Insecta > Lepidoptera > Geometridae > Peribatodes > Peribatodes rhomboidaria. The sequence continues at coordinate 651,124 of OU452183.1, forward strand.
CTTTAGGTTTCGCCGTGTATGGAAAAATTTGAATGTATGGCAGCCATATTAAAAAAAACACTTTTTCAAAATTTTATTTCAGAAATGGAATCAGATACCCCAAAAATCCCCGGATGCAAAAAATCAGAATCCTCGGACCATTTTGAAATTTGGCCGCCATTTTGAATCCGCCATCTTGGATTTTTATGACCCCCACCTGGTAGCCCCCCCGATTCCCTATGACATTTGTTCAAACAGACCCCCTAAAACACTTACCGTTTCCGAGATATAGGTGAATCAATTTTGTATGGAATTTTTTTTTTTGTATGGCGGCCTTGTTTTTTTTGATTTCTCGTGAAAGTTCCCAAGGTTTGCTGAAATATTAGTTCAAGTGCTTTAGTAAAAATATTTTTAGTTTCCGAGATACGAGGGCATACCACCATCAGGGTTTGACTTTTCGCCAATTTCGGATTTTTCCCGGGCCCTCTGGACCAACCCCTACACGACCCCATATTCACTTTTCCCCTCCCACCCCCGGAAGTACCCTTAAGGTTTCTCTATGTCAGTCAGTCAGTCAGTCAGTGGTAGTTTAACTTTATATAGTATGACTAGTATTTTGGGCGGTGCGCGGGCCGCAAGCGGCCCGCGGTCAGGCGCCAATGGACCCCTGTGGCCCTACGTTTCGATTCCGCAGTTTATTCGGTAACGTACTCTGCTTATTTCGCAGTAATCGTACTCGACCGCTGCAAGATTCGGCCTTCGGCCTCACCTTGCATCGATCGAGTAGTCCTATACGCACCGTGGCTCGGCCTGACGGCCTCGCCCCGGTGCGTCTCGGCCTTCGGCCTCGCGGTCGTAGGCTCGGCCTTCGGCCTCGCTAGTATGACCTATCCGACTTTGATTGTGTGTCATTGTACTCGGCCGCTGCAAGGCTCGGCCTTCGGCCTCACCTTGCACCGGCCGAGTGGGGCTGCTCGGCCTTCGGCCTCGCAGCTGGGGCTCGGCCTTCGGCCTCGCTAGTGTGATGCGAGGCCTGCGGCCTCGCCCAATCCGTTCGGAAGCGACCCCCAAAATGTATGAAAAAAAAACTAAAGTATGCCAGCTATATTAAAAAAAAAACTTTTCCAAAATTTTTTTTCATTATTAGAATCGGGGACCCCAAAAACCCCCGGATGCAAAAAATCAGACCTCTCGGACCATTTTGAAATTTGGCCGCCATCTTGAATCCGCCATCTTGAATTTTCGTCACCCCCACCAGGTAGCCCTCCCGATTCCCTATGACATTTGGTCAAACACTCCCCATCCAAGTCGTACAGTTTTCGAGATATTTTATTTTCAATTTTGTATGGCGGCCATGTTTTTTTGTTCGGGAGCCATGTTTTTTTCAACTTGCCCTGAAACGTCCCAGGGTTCTCTACAACTTTAGTTCAACTGCTTTAGAAAATTTTTTTTTAGTTTCCGAGATACCAGGGCATCCGACCGTCAGGGTAGGGAGATGTTCCAATTTCGGATTTTTCCCGGAGGTTGTGGACCCACCCCTCCACGACCCCGTATCCACTTTTTCCCCCCCACCCCGGCGTATACCCTTTAGGTTTCTCTATGTCAGTCAGTGAGTGAGTCAGTGGTAATTCAACTTTATATAGTATAACTAGTATTTTGGGCGGTGCGCGGGCCGCAAGCGGCCCGCGTTTGTGGGTGCCCTGAAGTCGGGGTGCCCTGAAGTCGGGGTGCCCTTAAAACGGGGTGCCCTGAAGTCGGGGTGCACTGAAGTCGGGGTGCTCGGACTTTGGAGTGCCCTACGTTTCGATTCCGCATGAAATTCGTCTGCGTCAGTACGAGTAGGTCGGCCTCGCATTAGTGTGCTCGGCCTTCGGCCTCGCGGTTGGGGGCTCGGCCTTCGGCCTCGCTAATGTGATCTGTCCGACTTTGATTGTGTCTGGTTGTACTCGACTTCGTTCGTTCGAGTACTGCTGCTCGGCCTTCGGCCTCGCAGCTGGGGCTCGGCCTCCGGCCTCGCATCGGTAAGCTCGACCTGCGGCCTCGCGGTTGGGGGCTCGGCCTTCGGCCTCGCTAATGTGACCTATTCGACTTCAAATATAGTTGTACTCGAACGCTGCAAGGCTCGGCCTTCGGCCTCGCCTTGCACCGTTCGAGTGCTGCTGCTCGGCCTTCGGCCTCGCAGCTGGGGCTCGCCCTGCGGCCTCGCGTCGGTGGGCTCGGCCTGCGGCCTCGCGATTGGGGGCTCGGCCTTCGGTCTCGCTAATGTGTCCTATCCCGACTTCAAATATAGTTTTCCAAGTTATTCACGTTTCGATTTTGTATGGTTTTTTTTTGTATGGCGGCCATCTTTTTTTTTTATTTCTTCTGAAAACTCCCAAGATTGCCTTCATTTTTAGTTCAAGTGTTTCCGTGAAAATTTTTTTGGTTTCCGAGATACGAGGGCATACCTTCATCAGGGTTTGACTTTTCGCCAATTTCGGATTTTTCCCGGGCCCTCTGAACCAACCTCTACACGACCCTTTATTCACTTTCTCCCCATCCACCCCCCCTTGTACCATTTAGGTTTCTCTGTATCTGAAAAAAAACCATTGTATGGCAGCCATATTAAAATAAAAACTTTTCCAAAATATATTTTCAAAAAAAGGAATCAGGGACTCCAAAAACTCCCGGATGCAAAAAATCAGATTTCCCGGACCATTTTGAAATTTGGCCACCATTTTGAATCCGCCATCTTGGATTTTTTTTACCCCCACCACGTAGCCCTTCCAATTCCCTATGACATTTGTTCAAACGCACTCCCTTAAAAACTTAACGTTTCCGAGTTATTCACGTATCAATTTTGTATGGAGATTTTTTTTTTGTATGGGAGTCATGTTTTTTCTTATTTCTCCTGAAAGGTCCCAAGAGTTGCTAAAATATTAGTTCAAGCGCTCTACCAAAAATAAGCACCGTTTCTGAGATACCAGGGCATACCACCATCAGAGTAGGTAATTGTTCCAATTTCGGATTTTCTTCGGAGACTGTGAAACACCCCTTATACGACCTTATATTCACTTTTCCCCCCCCACCCCCCCTTGTACCCTTTAGGTTTCGCCGTGTATGGAAAAATTTGAATGTATGGCAGCCATATTAAAAAAAACACTTTTTCAAAATTTTATTTCAGAAATAGAATCAGATACCCCAAAAACCCCCGGATGCAAAAAATCAGACCTCTCGGACCATTATGAAATTTGGCCGCCATTTTGAATCAGCCATCTTGGATTTTTATGACCCCCACCTGGTAGCCCCCCCGATCCCCTATGACATTTGTTCAAGCAGACTATCTAAAACTTGAATAGTTTCCGAGTTATTCACGTTTCAATTTTGTATGGAATTTTTTTTTTTGTATGGCGGCCATCTTTTTTTTTTTTGCTTCTGAAAATTCCCAAGATTGCCTTCACTTTTAGTTCAAGTGCTTTAGTAAATTTTTTTTTGGTTTCCGAGATACGAGGGCATACCACCATCAGGGTAGGGAGAAGTTCCAATTTCGGATTTTTCCCGGGCCCTCTGGACCAACCCCTACACGACCCCATATTCACTTTTCCCCTCCCACCCCCGGAAGTACCCTTAAGGTTTCTCTATGTCAGTGAGTCAGTGAGTGAGTCAGTGGTAGTTTAACTTTATATAGTGTAATAACTAGTATTTTGGGCGGTGCGCGGGCCGCAAGCGGCCCGCGGTGCCCTGTAGTCGGGGTGCCCTGATTTTGTGGTGCCCTACGTTTCGATTCCGCAGTTTATTCGATCAAGCAGTCTGTTTAAATCGCAGTTTTCGTACTCTACCGGTGCAAGGCTCGGCCTTCGGCCTCGCCTCGCATCGGTCGAGTAGTCCTATACGCACCGTGGCTTGGCCTGACGGCCTCGCCCCGGTGCGGCTCGGCCTTCGGCCTCGCGGTCGTAGACTCGGCCTTCTGCCTCGCTAATGTGATCTATCCGACTTTGATTGTGTGTCATTGTACTCGACCGCTGCAAGGCTCGGCCTTCGGCCTCGCCTTGCACCGTTCGGGTACTGCTGCTGGGCCTTCGGCCTCGCAGCTGGGGCTCGGCCTACGGCCTCGCATCGGTGCGCTCGGCCTGCGGCCTCGCAATTGGGGGCTCGGCCTTCGGCCTGACCTATTCGACTTCAAATTTAATTGTACTCGAACGATGCAAGGCTCGGCCTTCGGCCTCGCCTTGCACCGTTCGAGTACTGCTGCTCGGCCTTCGGCCTCGCAGCGTGTTATTTTTTTTTTTCAAAATTTATTTTCATAATTGGTATCGGGGTCCCCAAAAACCGCCAGATACAAAAGATCAGACCACTCCGACCATTTTGAAATTTGGTCGCCATCTTGGATTTTTTTTACCCCCACCAGGTAGCCCTTCCAATTCCCTATGACATTTGTTCAATCTCACTCCCTAAAAAATTTAACGTTTCCGAGTTATTCACGTATCAATTTTGTATGGAGAATTTTTTTTTGTATGGGAGTCATGTTTTTTTTTTATTTCTCCTGAAAGGTCCTAGGAGTTGCTAAAATATTAGTTCAAGCGCTCTAGCAAAAATATGCACCGTTTCTGAGATACCAGGGCATACCACCATCAGAGTAGGTAATTGTTCCAATTTCGGATTTTCTTCGGAGACTGTGAAACACCCCTTATACGACCTTATATTCACTTTTCCCCCCCCACCCCCCCTTGTACCCTTTAGGTTTCGCCGTGTATGGAAAAATTTGAATGTATGGCAGCCATATTAAAAAAAACACTTTTTCAAAATTTTATTTCAGAAATAGAATCAGATACCCCAAAAACCCCCGGATGCAAAAAATCAGACCTCTCGGACCATTATGAAATTTGGCCGCCATTTTGAATCCGCCATCTTGGATTTTTATGACCCCCACCTGGTAGCCCCCCCGATCCCCTATGACATTTGTTCAAGCAGACTATCTAAAACTTGAATAGTTTCCGAGTTATTCACGTTTCAATTTTGTATGGAATTTTTTTTTTTGTATGGCGGCCATCTTTTTTTTTTTTGCTTCTGAAAATTCCCAAGATTGCCTTCACTTTTAGTTCAAGTGCTTTAGTAAATTTTTTTTTGGTTTCCGAGATACGAGGGCATACCACCATCAGGGTAGGGAGAAGTTCCAATTTCGGATTTTTCCCGGGCCCTCTGGACCAACCCCTACACGACCCCATATTCACTTTTCCCCTCCCACCCCCGGAAGTACCCTTAAGGTTTCTCTATGTCAGTGAGTCAGTGAGTGAGTCAGTGGTAGTTTAACTTTATATAGTGTAATAATAACTAGTATTTTGGGCGGTGCGCGGGCCGCAAGCGGCCCGCGGTGCCCTGTAGTCGGGGTGCCCTGATTTTGTGGTGCCCTACGTTTCGATTCCGCAGTTTATTTGGTCAAGCAGTCTGTTTAAATCGCAGTTTTCGTACTCTACCGGTGCAAGGCTCGGCCTTCGGCCTCGCCTCGCATCGGTCGAGTAGTCCTGTACGCACCGTGGCTCGGCCTGACGGCCTCGCCCCGGTGCGGCTCGGCCTTCGGCCTCGCTAATGTGATCTATCCGACTTTGATTGTGTGTCATTGTACTCGGCCGATGCAAGGCTCGGCCTTCGGCCTCGCCTTGCACCGTTCGAGTACTGCTGCTCGGCCTTCGGCCTCGCAGCTGGGGCTCGGCCTTCGGCCTCGCTAATGTGACCTATTCGACTTCAAATTTAGTTGTACTCGAACGCTGCAAGGCTCGGCCTTCGGCCTCGCCTTGCACCGTTCGAGTACTGCTGCTCGGCCTTCGGCCTCGCATCAGTGGACTCGGCCTACGGCCTCGCTAGTGTGACCTATCCGACTTCAAATATAGTTGTACTCGAACGCTGCAAGGCTCGGCCTTCGGCCTCGCCTTGCACCGTTCGAGTGCAGCTGCTCGGCCTTCGGCCTCGCAGCTGGGGCTCGGCCTTCGGCCTCGCAGCTGGGGCTCGGCCTTCGGCCTCGCGGGTGTGATGCGAGGCCTGCGGCCTCGCCCAATTCGCTCGGAAGCGACCCCCAAAATGTATGAAAAAAATCGAATATTTTGAAATTTGGCCGCCATTTTGAATCCGCCATCTTGGATTTTTATGATACCTCCACCTGGTAGCCCCCCTGATTCCCTATGACATTTGTTCAAGCAGACTATCTAAAACTTTAACCGTTTCCGAGTTATTCACGTTTCAATTTTGTATGGAATTTTTTTTTGTATGGCGGCCATGTTTTTTTTTATTTCTCGTGAAAGTTCCCAAGGTTTGCTGAAATATTAGTTCAAGTGCTTTAGGAAAAATATGCACCGTTTCCGAGATACGAGGGCATACCACCATCAGGGTTCGACTTTTCGCCAATGTCAGATTTTTCCCGGGCCCTCTGGACCAACCCCTACACGACCCCATATTCACTTTTCCCCCACCACCCCTGCGTATACCCTTTAGGTTTCTCTATGTCAGTGAGTCAGTGAGTCAGTGGTAGTTTAACTTTATATAAAGGTGATGACTCTGTTCTGAATGACTGACGCGTGAAGTATTATTATCTTGGTCACTCTCACTCTCATGATTTTTCAAACGAGAGAGACAAAGACCACGATGAAACATCTCACCCTATATATCATATACTTACTACATTTTCATATCGAATTTTATTTTAGTTAATTACTTTGCTGTTGCAGCGACCGAAATCGTGTCTTGGCGACTGATACTAAACAGTAGCAATCTCTTCTTAATTTAAAAAAATTGACATTTTTTTTGTAAAATTGAAAAATTTGAAACGTATTTCGAGTTTACCTGCAAGGTTCCAGGAAAAGGTGTACTAATCCAAAAGCCTCCTTTCATTGCACTCATCATTATAAACCACTTTTGCTATGGGGCCAACCTTAAAATCGAGGAAAAAAACAGCTCATACTTTTTAAATGGAACAGCCATTTTATTTCGCGATTTCAGGGTGGGCTCCATAGTGTTAGTTGTTTATCTTTATAAAGATGAGTACAATATGTATTATGATGAGTATTACCCCTATTTGGCTTAATCACACTAATTCCTGAAACCCCTGCATAATCTTGACGAAGGAACATACGTTTAATTTTTTTTAGATTTTAAAAAGGATCCTTTCATTTAAAATTAAGAGTAAAGTGGCGATTCTTATGGTCACTTGCACTAAATTTAAGAATTGCCTATTTCCTTGTTTAACTAATAACGAATGAATTAAGAAAACCAAGGAATGTCTTAAGGTTCGTGTAAGAACATTAGGTAGGAGCTAGGAGTAGAATAAACAAGTAAAGCACGCAAGGACTTAGGCAATTCTTATATTTACTTAGTGCAATTAGTTAGACCATTAGTGTCGGTCTGTCGGAAGCCAAGACACGAAAACATAGCTACTTATATCGTCACCAAACCCAAATATAACCAATAATTGCAGTTAATTCGTTTGTCCTGCCACCGCCGTTATTTACGAGGCCTCATAACAGAGGCCCGTAATGTCAAACGCTACATTGTAAGCGGAGTACGATAAATTTCATCAACGAAACGTGAACTCTGCCCTTTGAGGGCTTATCGCGAGACGTATTGCCTTCATTATATCGCCTCACAATTACACTCACAGCAACGCTCAGGTACAGTAAGAGAACTTAGCATGAATTGGTAGTCATCATCATGTTAGCCACGAGCAGTGCTGGCCGATTGGTATGGATCGCGCCTTCCGATCTGCAGGTCGTGAGTTCGATCCTGGCCGTGCACGAATGAACTTTTCTCTCTTTAAAAAGTTTATGTGCTTTTAAATTTGACACGTGCTCTTACGGTGAAGGAAAGCATCGTGAGGCAACCAAATAGAAATATATAAATAAATAAATTCAAAAGACATGTGACACTATCAACCCGCCCTGAGCCAGCGTGGTGGATAACGGCTCAACCACCCTCGATGTAGGGTATATCGGTGTCCCTTCAGTGGGGATCTAAAAAGGCTGTAATGATTATGCCAGTCCAGAAGATATCCACTGCTGGACAAAGGCTTTCCTCAATGATTTCCACAACGATCAGTCTTGCGCTGCCCGGGACCCTCACCAGATCGTCGGTCAACCTTAGGAGTGCTTCCCAAATTCATAGTGAGCGACCCCCATACATTTACAAACATTACTACGAGCGCTCGAACGCACAGGGTACAGAGGACATGTATAACAGCTGTCATGTCAATGTACTGAGAAAGTCGTACTTAGCTTTGTTAACCTAAGTAATGTATGTGAATAAGAAGTAAAGTATAGGTTGATTAGAGCGTTCGTAAACCGAACCTACGTACAATCTAACACTTTATACTATGGAAAATTGGATATAGGCACAAAAGGCGGTCTTATCGCTAAGACCAATCCCGTCTAGATCTCTATGAATTATAATCTTATTTTTTTATTTTCTATCTCTAAGACCAAAACATGGACAATCTGGCACGCCAACTAGTTTGATTTTTTTAATTTTAGTTTGACCTTTCGTACACAAAGAGATTTCTAATGTCTATAATTAATACCTAGTGGTATTCATTATAGGCATTAACCGGCCGTTTTACCTCGACCGGGACATTCAGGCCGGTCGAGGTAAAACAGCAGATCAGGGACCCTATTCGGAGATTTGAGATTCTCATCTCACCTTTTTTCGTCCTTGTTGCTCTAGTTTGAAACGTCATAGGTGTGAGAGTGACCAAGATAAAATCTCATCTCATCTCACGCGCAGGAATAGCCCCTCAGAACTAGTCGAAAATTATGAAAAATTTAGTTTCACTTAACACTCACTGACCCAAAGTCGGTACTAAAACTCGTGCGTCCTATCTAATCCTTCTCAAAACATCAGAAAGATCGTAACAAGCGTTACTGCTTTTGAAATGTATTGCACAATTACAAATTAATGTTATTTATACAGAAGTTAATTTACTAGCTGTTGATTTCTCTTTCCTGCGCCCTAATGAAGGAAACAGTAACTCTAAATTATGGTTTTACGCCCATTTCTACCGGAATAAAGTTAAAATGAAACTTCTCTCACATCACGCCAATAAATATAAAAGAATAAAAATATAAGATTTAGAAAAGAGGTGGAGATTGAGGAGTTTATTGTCGAGACAAGTGATCATAGGAGTTTGGTTGGAGACAAACTGAAATAGGAGATACCCCAATTGGGTCTCTCCTATTTTAGTTAGCTTCGGCGATTAACAACGACATTAATGACATTGACAACTATCAATGACACTCTCTCAGCCTCTCAGACAGTCCTTTCAGGTAAGGAGAGATCAGAGACTGCGCTTGATTGTTCAATGAACTGTCAAAATGTAATACAATATAACTAGTGAATTTAAAATTTTTAACAGGGTGTGCGAAATTGTATGTCAGATGTTGCTTAAACCAGAAGTTCCTGAGTAGTTCCTAGTTAGTCCTTAGTAGTAGCTTTCGCGGCAGAAAAAAACTGAAAATTCTTGTTGAATGACTGATTATTTTTATCTTTGATAAAGATGCAGTAACCATCACTCTTTATCATCATCATCATAAGCCATAGTAAGTTTTTTATCTCGTAAAATTGGCAACAAATAGCAAAAATCGTGCACAGCACACACACACACTCACACACACACACACACACAGCGGGACGCAGTTTTACGTAAAACCATTGTAGAGTTACATAACTACGTAGCTAAGGGCAACTTTACTGCTCTACTAATTACTTTGCGGTTATATAAACTAGCACTATAACTATACAGTGCCGCGCGGCTCATTTTTGCCAATTACCTACTGCTGTGGCAAATATTTAAAAACTTACTACTGTGGCTTACCCATCGACATAAAAAAGGGTTTATATACTACTAGCTGGGCCCTGCCGTTTTGCCCGTTAAAAGTAGCCAATATGTTAATCCCAGGTACTTATATGCTATCTCCACACCAAATTTCACCAAAATCCATCCATCCGTTTGAACGTGAAAAAGTAACAAGCACACTCACTTATACACTCAACAATTTTCGCCTATTATTGTGAAATCGGTGAGCTTGCCTTATCGCGCGTGATATTATGGTTAGTCTATCAAAATTGTCCCATGTACTCGTATTTACCCGGAAGGAAGGTTCATGTTTTTAGCGCGTATCTTCTAAGTATGTAATTATATGCCTGTATTCATTTGTAAATTTATTTTGACACCACCTACTCGATATTGACCAATAACATACCCCGTAGTCTCAATGTAAAGCAAGGCATTGTCTCCCAAGGTATCTCCCTACGTGAAGTTTTATGATACTACCAAAGGAGTTTCCGAGTAAGGAGGTTAAAATTGAATGAAAACACAGCATACGGGCATTGTAAGGAGAGTTTATTCTAAAACTGAACTGGTCACCAAGTAAAAACCACGCACGAGAACGTGCACGACGAGCTGCACTAAATTTATAAGAAAAAAAGACGGTGTTTGGTGTAACATATTTTCACAGAATGTAAGTACCTTTTTATTTCCTCGCAGGAGATGTGAAAAGGGTGTAAAGCGAGGGACTCTACATAATTCCTTTGCTGCGCTCGGGAGTTACCTCTAGTTGTAGTGTTTGATAATCGTAATCGTCATCAGCGATGGAGTAATTTCCGATCATTTGATTTATTTTTTTCAATCTTTAAACTAAAACATACTTTCAAAAGTTGTGAGTGTAGAAATTTCTTTTCCAGTGTAAGTATAAAATAAAAATACAGACTATGCCATAAATAAACTCTTTTTTTTAAGAGAAGAGAACTAGAAGAGAAGAGAACTCTAGAAGAGAACGCTTTTAGCGATTACACCTTAATGTTTTCCTGTATTTTATTTTTGTGGTACTTATTAATAAAATGTTAATTAATTATCGTATTGTTTTCTATGAATAAACAAAGTCTTTATCAGAACAATGTAAAGCCCTGTGTGTATATAATAGCATGTATTTATGATGTTGTGTACATATGTTTGTGTAGATATATTGTGTTTGTATGTAGGTACAGTCGTGCTCGTGATCTCCAAACCGGTGCGGTTACTAGGCGCGGTCGCCACTTGTCCTACTCATTGTACTGGCAAGCGCGAAACCTCTTCACAACCTTTTTACAATTTTTTTAAAACTTTTTTTAAATAAATATTAATTCTGATCTAATAATTAAATAAGCAGCTTTCAACACAAATAAAACACTACAGATTTTTTTTTCTTATTTACACAATTTTGCTTTACTCGAGACTTTTTAAAGATTACGTGAAGTAACTATAACATGTAATGTATTCAATAATGAGATAACGGGCACCTAATGTGAATGACAAATGATAATAGGTAGTTACACTCTCTGTTACTACAGACCTACGTTGCAGTATTTTTCGTAAGAGTTAATCTCAATGAAGTGCCCCTTAGTT